>OY728589.1:10409021-11045607 GCA_963422195.1 Carabus problematicus | reverse complement strand
CCAGCTATGTACATGCTCAGAATAAATATATCTCTGTATACCGTCATTGTAACTTCTGGTCTTGTTACTTCAAGTATACCATTTAGATGTAATACACGTTTTGTAAAAAAAAAATTGTTTACATTGATAAGTAAACTAAATAAAAGAAATATGTTTCAGATTATGATGAAACAAGCATAATAAGAATAATTATAATTAATTAGACTTAATGTTATCTTTATTTGGAGATCCCCAAATATGACATGTAATCTTGAAATTGGAGAGGCAAACATTTAAATTCATTGATATGAACAATAATGTTTTTCAAAATGGTTTTAACACGAATTCCCTTGAAAGATGGATAATGTTTCCGCAAAACGTATTTGGAATATGTTAAATATAAATTTGATATTTTTCAATCATTTTTACGTTTATAATAGCTATACATAAATTCAAGAACATATTTCTTCAATTTATATTCCATTAATAAAAATTAAATTAGCATGCACGTGCTGATTCTTTATGTAAATATATAAATACATAAAGAGTCAGAATATTTTAAATTATTCACCACTGTTCGCAAAATAAGCAGACACATTCGATGCAATATATAAGTGCAATTATGAATAAGCAGAATATTTGGCACGTTTATGTTACAAAATATTTGTGTCATGTTTTTTTGTTTTGTTGTACATTAATCAGTAATTAGGTCGATATAGGTCTATTCAGTTCATATTGTTGAATGAACTGAATGTTCTTCGGTTCAAATCCGGGTCAAGTCGTGGTAAATTTTAACAAACGCATTTTGTTTTTTTAGATACGTACACCTTACTATTAATGATGTCAAAATGTACACAATAAGTATTTACTGGTACATAATTGTGACTTGACTGAAAGTTGCTAAAGGTATTGTTGATCATGAGGTTAATATTTGGCGATTTAAAATATTTAATTGTAGAAGAATCATAATTCTCCGACAAGATTGTCTAAAAATAGAATATAAGATAATAAATATCAATATGCCATTATTGTATTCAATGCAAATCAGAACATTTTGAAAAACATTCCATATTAGGATATCAATTAAATCATTTCCTAGTTGCTGGTCATGTTTATATTCTTACTGGAGCTTTACAATTTACAAAAAATGTTTCTTATTCAAGTACACTAATGGAATTTATCGTTTTATGCATGAATAGGTTTGCATGTGAAATGATTTCACTCAAATAAGGTAAAACATTTACAAATGTCAAAGACACAACATAAATACGGATAACAAATTCAACGCACGTTTCTCTGTGTTTACAACAGTGACACGTGCAAGTCTATGGGTGAACCTTTGAAAAATCTAGTAAATTCCATCAAATTCTAATCGCGTTGTACGTATATCCACTGTATATACGAAGGGGAATAGTAAAACTTTCAAAAACGCCATTAATTGATGCTATACTTTCGCTTATTATAATACTTCAACGTTATTCTTTAAGAAGCTTTCTCTCTATATTTATCGCGCTGGCAAATGAAAATATCCAGTCGTTTCTAGTAAGTCCGACTTCAACTATTGAATCAGTTATAAAATAAACCTGTACCACTACAATACTACGAATTCAGAATGGTGTTTACAATTATTCACCTCCAGGCGATACAACATTTACAAATGCAATCTGCATGTTTGTAAATGAAACAGAATTTCTAATATTGAAAATGTCAGAAATAATAAATTAATATAAAAATAATTAAACTGGTTTTCGAATTCAACCAAGTATGTCATTTATTAAACCGTATATTTGGATAACAAGAAGTTTTAACGGTTTTTAGGCAAGTAAATATGTATATATAAAGTGATATGTAGGTTTTCTTTTTTGGAATTGTACCATCTGCATTCGAAATACGCACTACATTTTGATTCATGCTATTTTTAAATGACTGTTGTACGATCTAAAAATAATTATCAAGTCTTTTCCTATTAATAGCGGTACTTATTATTTATTGCATTTAAATACACCATGATAGAATTCTACGCGTCCTCTAAGTTACGCAGACACCTAAAAATATCGAGAAACATCTTTGAATTCCTGTAATTAAAGTATTACAGTTATTCGTAGATGTTTTGTAACTTTCGACGTGTTTATATTTCTAATATCGGCGTCTTGTACTCTTCTTCAAGTCTTTAAAAAAAGAATTTGATTCTAATATATTACTTATGTTTATATTTGAAGTTTATCGTTCATGATTATTTAGTCAAACTTGAAATGAATTTATATTTGAAGATTACCATGTTTATTACAAAAATGAATATAAATAATAAATAAATCATTTATTTTTCTAATTGGGAATTTCCTACAAGTTAATTGTATAAAATTCTTTCCCTCTTTAACAATTTTCCAACTAATTACTGGCTAATGCATAATCTACTAGATTTCTCTAGAAGAAATGTGTTTGAAAGTAAATCAAAAAAAATCAATGAAGTGTCGAAAGTGTCGTATACAAATTTCCGTTCTAAAGCCGATCCCTTTTTCCCATCAAAATGTATGCAAAAGAAATGAAAAACGAACACTAAAAATTAAATTAATTTTATGTGATTGAAAATTTGAGATAACTATCACTTTGATATATAATTTATATTAATTTTTATCATATGCTGATGGAAATGAATGATATAGTTAACATTCACACCTTAGTTTTCTGCGTGGATAGTCACACAGGTATAAATGAAATATACATAAATAATAAGAGGGATCTCAATTATAACGTAGATAAATATATTTAATACAAAAAATAACCTGCAGTTTTGCAAATAAAAAATCAAGTAAGCAATAAAAAGCAAATATTATGTTTTTATATGAATGTCATTGCACTTTGCGTAGTATAGTTTCCAGTTTTAATCAATATCTTAGAGCAATTTTGCTTCACTAAGTGAATGTGAACTTGATAATGATACTTGATATTATTATTAGAGTAGAATCATATTACAAGCTAATACATATACCGGGTGTCCCAAGAAATCTGGGACATAGAGGATATATATATATATATATATATATATATATATATATATATATATATATATATATACATATATATATATATATATATATATATATATATATATATATATATATATATATATATATCCATAATACACTAATTTCTTCAAATCAAAACAATCTTTACATTTGTCTACTTAGTAATGTTTCCATTACTGCAAAAGTTACTGCCTATAAAATAAACTACACGACGTATTCATAGTAACGTTAGATTTTTTTATTTTTAAACACGTATGCGCTATTAGCAATCGAAATAAGTTCTTCCTTTCACAATACTTTCAAATTCGACCCGTTCATACGTCAGTCTTTTTTCAACCGAACAATCATTAATACATTTTTCACGGACAATAACCTCGTATTCTATTATATATCGATAAGCGAAAGTCAGCAAAACATTGGAAAAAAAAGTATTTGTTTTAATAGGTGATAATCTTTCTGAATACTCGCTATTATTATGGTCAGTTCTAATTGACGCTTTCTATAATAATTAAACACATATTTGTTTTTAATACCGATCACAGTGAAGCGTATTGTTGTTAACAGGAACATCATGTATGAAATTGTTTACAAACATACGAGTTTCTATTAGAAATTTCACAAGAAGACATTGAATTGTTCTTCAATTCAATGAATTTGTCTTTCACTGTCAATGACAAAGCACAGATACAGGTGACTGACTTTATAACTGTACGTATATTTTCTATAAATCTCTTCTGGAAAATTAGTGTATATTCAAATTTTCACCACTTTTGAAGTGAAAATCTGTAGATATTATTTATTAGTTCATGCATCCAATTTATTACACCTAGAACTCCAATATTATTTACTAAAATAGTCTAAATCTTATGTATTATTTAAAATAAATTATCGTTGCATAACGGAAATTAGCGGTTAACGTTACTCTGAAAAACCAGAATACAAAATAATATTTTTATCGAACATGTGGTATCTTTCCGCAGTAAATTTTGGGTTTCACAGGCCATAATGATAAAATTTTGAACAGAAAACTGAGTCTGATCAAAGGTTGAATGACAAGTGACGAAAATAAATATCATATTTATATAATTTATAACATTATTTATTTTAAACGAAGCACATAAACTTGAAATAGTAAATGTGTTATTTTTAACTGTTGTATGGTGCAACATGATTATTTCCAAATATATTTCGCACCATGTGAAATGAAATCATAAATTAAACAGCAATTATATATAGAAATTCAGGAAAATTGTAAAATACTATAAAAATTTATCTTCAACAATATTCAGTAACGCTTACTAATATCAAACTATCATCTATTGTTTTTATAAATACATTTAATGTACTATTTATTTCAAAGATCTTAAGGTAAATGTACTTGTACACAGCAGTTCAACATTCTTCTCATATAAATCTACCTAAATGTGTTGACGCAATATTATACTGTGAAATCTATATTTTATATCCAAAAATATAAACAATTTGTATTCTAATAAATAACAATTGTTGTAACTTAAGACGTTCCAATTGAATGTTATAAACCTTAGTAACTATTTATGCGCAAACTTTGTTTACGAATACGAAGAACGTATGTATTTATTTCTATTGGCCGTAAAATGCCTTGCCCACGTAAATATAAATGAGCAATGCATAAATTACTATATTATATAGTCTGATGATGCAGTACAAAGTCCATGAACGAGGCAAAGTCCAACTATTGTACTTAGTTTTTTACTTACGTTACTTATTTCCAACCAATCATAATATAATTTTATTTTCATATGCTTTTTATTTAGTCGTTTTTATAGCGCCACTTTCTCTTCTAATGGTTACTAACTTGTCAAATCAGATTAAAAAGATTTGAAATGGTTCAGTTACCATTAAAGTGCGTTTGCACTAAATATTTTATTGTCTATGACGTTACATATTATTCCAAAATAATAACTATTTTATGATCAATTAAAATTATAGTTTTATTCATTGTCATTAATCATGTAAATTGTAAGTACTTTGTTTTCAGTTATTATACAGACCATGTAATTAAATACACCAGTGGCGTAACACATAACATTTGTACACACATATATTTGTATTTGTACATATGCACGCACATATTTAGACAGTAGTCTATTTTCTCAACTAATTTGACAGCTTCAAATATATATTTATCTTTTGTCCCGTCATGTCTGCTCATCTCTCAGATGCTATAATTAATCTTCTGCATATTTCACTTGAGCAATTAACAGCGAAAATAAATATGAAGTTTAATTATCTGTAAAATACAAATTAATACATATAAATAGACATATTTTGTTACTGAACCAGCACATAAAAAAAAACCGTGTTCCCCTCAAAATTATAATGGTACGTCTAGTTGTTTTATCTGGTTAGTTATGGGTCCAATTAAAATGTTACAGAATTTTGAATCCGTACAAATGTGTGTGACGGTCATGCTAATCTGGCATATCGATCTGCCGAATCTCACATAATAAGCAACCCCATACAAGTGGCTACCTAGTTTCTTGTTGTTTGTATTAGGAAGTCACCCCACATGTCACATGGTCTCATAATGTTGTGTAGTGCTTCACACACCCTGTTGTATACATGTAACCATGAGTCATCACTATAATGTGTGTTGTTTCTACACAATAGTACTGGTATATAACAGTTACGTACTCGCCTTGAAATCCCTGCTAACACACAACAATGGATACAGATTTTAGTTTGATGACACATAATTCTAGTTTGTGCTCATAAATCGTAACGAATCTGCTTGAAAAAAACTCGTTCTGTATAACTGGATATTGCATAAGGGTTTACATAAGCGGAAAATAATTTTTTACCGATGCATATACTCGTATGAACTTGAAAACGATGTGTTGGTTAAATAAATTTATTACGAATTTCAATAAATATGAATATTATAATTACGTAAATATACAATTATGTTATTAGCATCTTTTAATGTTGCAGGTGATCAATTCCAGCAGATGTTGGTTCATTGATATTGACAGCTGCTTACTAAATAAACTAATATTGAAATAAATAAACAAATTTTAAATATTGTAATATATTTATTGTATGATACAGAATGTCCATTGCTTTTCTGAGGTTCACAACTATTTGGAATGAAAAGTTTGCTGATAATTAAATTAGTATTAAACAAACACGATCGATTGAACCTGTGTCTACTCATGTTATTAATTTTGACCGATATAAACAACTGGCTTCTTTCATACCTTTCTAACGGAAATCATTGTAATTGTTTGTTATTAAATATTTTTATTATTGTATAAAATAAATAGGGCACATTTACAGAGATATTAAATTAAATTATACAATTATTAATAAAATACGCCTATAATGTAACATTTAAAAAAATTGAATATATGTATTTTCAAAACAACAAGAATAATAATACAATACATGTTTATATTCATTCGATATTTCCATAATGTTTGCAAAATAGAGGATATTTTAATTCTGTATTGTGATTCATAGAATTTAAATACATAGTTTATTTTAAGCGATACATTTATAGAGACTTTCATTCTAGAATTTTCTGTACATGAATTGAATATTTTAAGCAACAGACGTAGAATTTTCATTATTCAGATTTTATTCAAACCAATCACCTAACTTCTGTCTGACGTGCACTCTACTCTTTACATATTTATATTTATGAAAATATTCTCAATTAGGCTGAATTATGTTTAAAATATACAAGAAGCTGCTTCGTTAGCTCTCGCTACAATACTGTAGGTATTAATTGTTCCAGTTAATAACATTTCTGTTACACTTGGAAAATTTCTCTAGAAGAGTTTTACATGAGGATTAAGTTTATAATACGGTAATTAGTGCTCTTAATTAAGTATTTCCTGTAGTGCACAATACTGTGGATTGTTACGGGCAAATGTAAGTAAACTGATGAAAATATTCAGCATGGTAACATTCATTTTAACCTGACTCATCCAAGGAATAAATATTGCTGTGTATTTGAGATAATTATAATAATTTTGAATTCAGTGACTGTCACTAAGTTTTTAGTTTATATCATGCTGGTGTAAAAAATACATTATATTCAGTTTTCATTCAAGGTTACATACAATATTAATGAAAGGGCAAATACCATTCATGAACTTTATACATTAGTGAAACATCGTTAATAAAAACAAAATTTATTTTCAATAGATCACACGTATATGCAAATTATTTTATATTACGAAATACGAAAACAAGCTCATTATGCTCTAGGGCACATCAGGCGACATCCTTTCCTAGGGCCGAAGGCCTTCAGGCTGGAACATCGTCACCCTCCATGCATAATCATTGTCATATCACCTTTGGTACATAAATAACTATTATTGACTATTTTTAAAAGATAAATTCATAATAATAAGCGAAAATATTTTTTTGAACTCAACAGATTCTACTCGTCGTCTGCTAATTGAATAATATTTAGAAAATATTTATAAATACTCTTTTGAAATATTATCTTCATTTTAGAAGTAATGAATAACTTTATTATTTATTTATAAAAAAACGGAATCATGAACAGGTGACATTATTCTTGGCTTCTTATTTGACACACATATTCTATGTAAGTCATTTTTATTAAACAGTAGTGCAGTTTTTATTATTTTTTGAGAATACGCCATCGACTAGAAGTACACTCAGCTGCAATAACACATTCCTTTAAAAATACATTTCATTTCATCATGGCAACGGTCCATCAAGAATGAACTAATAAAACTGATTATTCCATTTTCTAAACATGAACATATGAAACAGGCAAAGCAAGGAAAAATTACCTTTTTGACAATCGGACCACTAATATCTGGTGCAGACCAAAATATCGACCATTGTTTAATGCACGAAAATGTGTATACATAATTTTAATCATTTTCTTTACTTCATTTTAGAATAACGTGATTCATCGTCACATGTACTTAAATATGATAATTATTATTATAGTCCAAAAACATTAAAAATCTAAAAAATATAATAACCACAGACATGGTTGATAAACAACAAAAATACGTATTTAATTAAATTCATTAGGAATTATACATATGATATATCTTAATAAGATTTTAATTGCTCTGTCTTAAATGTAGACAAAATAAATCTTTGTTTATTTCATTACAAAAGAATATTTTGCACATTTTAAAAACAAAAAGATATGTCACATAAGTGCGTCATATTAACAAAATTCCCTATTTTTATGGTGCAAGTTTCTGTTTGTATTACATTAGCGTAAAAGATAAACAGGTCAAATGCAGATGACATTCAAGGACAAAAATAAATAAATAAATTTCTATACTGAATGATGAAAATATATAGGGGTTTCAGAGTAATACAGAATACCCGGGACGATAACTTATTAAAATTAATTCGAAGAAAGAAATGTTTTATCAGTATGGTAACAACAAAAACAATATTATTAATTATGTATTTCATATTTATGTTTCTTGTCATTGTTAAGGTTCTCAACTTGACTTACATTTTGATAGTAAAAAAAAAAATATATTTACATGCACAAGTATCTAATATTTTTTAAAACGCAATTATACCAAGGCTTTTTTATTGCTATCTTCTTTTTATAAAGCCGGTCTGTGATAATAGTGAATGATAGTTTCGATAATACTTGCATGTTATATATTTGTTATGATAACAATAGAATGAACATGTTTTTAGTTGAATTATACCTGGAGATATGATATAATTTAGTAAGCACTTAATTAACTACGTTTAGTTTATACTCTGATAACTAAGCTAATAATTGTTTTAATGATAATTGAAATCATTCTTAGAATGACACGTGTAACTTAACATGAGATGAATAGAGAAAAAGCTTACATTTACCTAGGAAATAATGTCCTAATGTTGACTGAAATAATTTATACCTTTATTTTGAATATGTAAGTTCAATTTGTTGGCAGAGCAATGTTTGTGGCACTAAAAAGAATATACAGAACCGTAACTAAAATATTTACCTACACTAAAATGAACAAATATGATGACAAAAATCTATAGTTATAATTATTTTAATTGATTGACTAGGGGACTAGGCAGTACAAAAAAAAATATCAAATAGCTCAAATTAAATTTAAAATTCTTTAATTCCATACAAGCCTTCTTGTAATATTCAAAATGCAGTCGCATGTCTTATTATTATATTATTATATTATTTAAGAATTTAGACAATGAGTTTTAAATGATTATAATAGAAACAAACGTGTTATGCTCCAGTGGTGGCCAGTGATCTGAACCTGATACCATCAAGTTACAGTTACAGCGGTACATTCTCACTGAAATGAGCTGTGAACTGTTTAGATGTACAGTAAAAACCATCTTATCTTATTTGTCAAATGGAAATGCACTCGAGTGAAGTAACTTTCAAACATTCGAATTATATCATAAATCAGTACATATGTATTGAACCATGTACGTAATGTTTTAAATCACACGTCGGATTATATAACATCAATTTTTGAGGCATTCGTGTAATTATGTTTTTGAAAAAGAATTTATTCTTTCCTAAGAATTGTGGTTTGAATTCCAAGAAACTAGTTTTAAATGTAGATAACACATTCACGGGTTTCTTGCGATTATCATTTGTGTGCTATAAAGATAAAACAATGAATTATTATGAAATACTGTTTCGATAATATATAATAAATGTTTTTCTTTTTTTTTTATTATCCACTTTCTATAAAAATACACGTGTAATAGGGGAAATATTTTAGAAAGAAATCAGAAGTTCTATGGATAGTTTTAAATACTATTGTCGTGCTATACAGAGACTAATGCACTTCTCGATTTTCTATTTTTATAATGATGAAACTGCGGTCACTTTAACGTAAGACAGACTCTATTTATTATCAATTTCTACTAATTAAGAAGAGCAAGTATCACGTAACGATAATTGACGGGTGAATAACCAGAGCATACAAGATGATACGTAGTTATGTATGATGAAAATGTAATACAATTGGCGTAATTCATGATGGACTGTTAACTTTGCACTTTGGCATTGTTTCAAATCTCAAGTCCGTACAATAAACAAACAGCCGTTAGCCAGTTCAGACAAAACATTAACATTGCTTTTTTTGCAAAAGGTTCATACTATAAAGCTAAAATTAATTCAGTGTAGTAGAGAAGACTTGGAAAAAATTTACGCATTGTGACCTTTGGCAAGATGTCAAATCATTCTTTATAGTATGACATGGTTATATTAAATTATTCATGTAAACTATTCTTAAACTCAATGTTATACACAAATAAAATACAAGATATGTTTGACTTCCTTGTAGATTAGATAAGCATCGTCACCTTACTAATTATTCTTACATTCTAAATGAAGAACTGTCAACAGCAAGTTAAGAAAACAGATGTTAATACACAACAGCAATGTGTATTAAATGGGAATACTCATGAACAAGACATATTACTATAGATGAGATGAAAAAGACAGGTAATATTCATAATCGTCTGGAAGAACATCCAAGTGTATTTATTTAGAAAATTACTGTATTATCCAAGGTGGAATGTAATACACAACGAATTCCATTGTCATGGTGAGACCGTGATATTAACTTGCATAGGATTGAGGTCGTAAAAACTGCATTTCCTTGCAATTAATGGCTGAAGTAAGTGTGACAGTAACGAGCATCAATTGTTACGGTAGGTCAAGTATTAACGGCCCTTGGAATATAATATCAAGGCAGTCTCCATTTTGCTTAATGTGAAACAAATTATTTACTTTAAAAGTTAAAGGATGAATTAATCATGGATTTTTATCAAAATACATTAACTTGATTAGAAATTTAACGGTATAACTTCTTTCTTACTGAATACGTATCTTGACGGGCACAGCAAATATGCAAAGAACGACGATTTGTATTTAGGACATATAATTCGAAAGGAATCTGTAGAAAAGTATCATTTGACTAAGCAAAAAGCAGAGTAACGTGAAATTGAATATGATGCATATTTAAGTAACACAGTTTGTAAAAACAATTGAAGTAATATAAGTGTTGTTGCCAATCAAAATAATGCTATTTATAATCTGGTTTATTTACAAATGTATGTTAAAACAACAGTGTTTCGATTGTTGAAATGTCAGGAATTGAATTAATGTTTTTACTATGCAGGCTTCATGGAATAAACAAATGTGTTTTTTTGTTTTTATTCGATGCAATTTATAGAGAATGAGTTCACAAATGATGTAACATAAGTATGCTGTCCGCTATCTTGGAAATTGAGGATTAGTCGAAATGAATTCCTTGTTATTGGCAGTTATTTTAAAAACAACTGGAACAAACTGAACTTCTGCTTATTTCCTACAAATTCATTTAACGAATGATAAGTTAAATTTAGGAAAATGTTCTGTTAAAATTTAACTTCTGCTAAGAGTAAAAAAACCACTAAGCTCATCTAAATATTTTTGATGAATGATTTGATTCGAACTTAATTAAGTAATGATTACTAAGTGTGACTGTAATTAAATGTGAAACTTGTGTATGCGAATCGACGTGTTATGTCTGTTCAATGACCACCAGCATCATGATAGATAATCGCGCGCTCGCGAAACGTTGCGCACACAAATACGCATGCATGTACACGTCTCCGTGTGGGCCGCGTGAACGCGCGTGTACATCGGCACCCAGGGGTGGGGAGATTCGTTGATATAAGTGCAGGTAGACGGTTACGAACAGTTCAGTGGTGGAGCAGCTAGGTCATCGACAACTAGTTGAGGCATTGGCATTCACTTTGCCTATCTATAGTAGCACGTGTACCAACAACACACACGGTCGAACCGAGTGACCCACATAGGTACAACTTTATACTTACTTTACGAAGTATCGAATCAACCGTCGTCCACGTCACAAAGTGCCAACAACACGCATTACCACGTCGACCGAATTCTCAAAGTGTGATCTAAATAATTATTTAAATACCAACTAACAAATCTAGTGTCTAAGTGAGTGATAATTGTGATAATAAGTTAAGTTACAACGATGCCGGAACCGCAAATCATGACTCCCATTCCGCAAGAGGAACAGGACGAAGTCGGTTGTCTGTCGTTTTCTCCTCCACCGATGAAACACTCGGAGACACGCGACAGCATCTCATCTATTGACAGCGACGTGTCATTGTCGTTCGACAATGATAAAACGTTAATCGAACACCCTGCTGAGGATGAGGGTGCCCACATGGCGGACTTGTCGGATAGTGCTTCAGATGCCGGCTCCGCCGGTGGTAAGGACTCCGGTTGCGAGGTAACTCCCGAGGTCAAGGAACCGCCGTTCACGCCACCGTCCGACGAACTCGCCGACAAGATTGTAGCGCAAGTTGAATTCTATTTCTCCGATGTCAACATCACCAAAGATGCCTTCCTGTTGAAACATGTGAAAAGGAATAAGGAAGGATACGTTTCCTTGAAACTGATCTCTAGTTTCAAGCGAGTCAAACATCTGACGAAAGACTGGAGAGTAGTAGCACACGCGCTTGTCCGATCGAAGAAACTCGAAATTAATGAAGCCGGCACCAAGTTGCGAAGGATGGATCCTCTACCTCAGTACGATCAAACAGCCCCATCGAGAACTATTGTGGCTGTACATATGCCCATTGATAAACCTACAATTGAAAATGTAGCCGAATTGTTCTCCAGTTGTGGAGAAATTGCTTTGATCCGTGTATTACGTCCCGGCAACCCCATTCCAGCCGACGTCCGTCAATTTATCAACAAGAATCCATCGCTGAGCGGTATGGTATGTGCTCTAGTTGAGTTCGTCGACTCTGAATCGGCTCGTAATGCGATCCAAATGCAAAACACGCGCGGTGAACCGTTGAAAGTGTACGAACTGAACGGTATCCCAAATCCGGAACGCAAGAAGAAGAATCAGAACAACAAGAAGAATTCGATTAACAATAATAACAACAATAACCACAACAACCATAATCATACTAACAACTTGCTGAACCGTATCATCAGCGAATCGGAACATTCCTCTTCGTGTAACAGTTCTTCGGAGGCCGAGGACTACAGGGTAAAGATGGATCCGAAAGGACGTTTGCGTCGTGGTTCATCGGCGCATTTCCCTCCACGCTGCACGGAACCTATTGCCTGGTTGCAGAGAAGATTGTCGGCTACAAGTACTGAGGCCGGTTTCTTGTTGATGCCACGCCGTCTGTCGGCCAGCAGTAGGGACTCGAGCGAGTCCAGTCTGCATCTGTCACGTCGCATTTCTAATTGCAGCCTGACGGGCTCAGAAAGTGGATCAGGTTATGCGACCAGGAGAATGTCCTCGAGCTCGATGACATCTGACTCAAGCGGCCCACGTTCCAGAAGCAACAGTAGCGCTTTTCATTTGCCGGAGAATGTACTACGGATGCCTCAAGGTCCGGACGGATCGCGTGGATTTCGTTCACGATTTATCCAGCCGGCTGCCAATTAACCGTTAACTAACTAACGCTCTTTTCACCGATATGTTATCAACCAGCATACATGAATGAATACATATACCATACATACTGTTGGATACCGACAGTACGTCAGTTAGTTAGTTATGGGGTCCATAGCTGGGTGTTTTGCACTTGTCTCTAAGTTATGATTAGCAGAAAGACGAGTACAGAATACACTGCAACCAATACAATGTCCGTTCCACGCGTCCACTTGTTACTGTTCACGTTTTAGTTACATCCACATTCACACTCGTATGCCGTCCATTTATTAGAGGAACGAGTTTAATTAATTTAATATTTTGTTTTTTTTTGTTACATTAGTTCGTTAAGGTATCGTTTACTGATTAAGTTCTGTATATCACATTGATATCAGTTATTTAATTTATTCGCTTATACAATACAAGTAAAAAGGCTACAGTCTTCGTACTACTTATTTGTACTATTACTTAGGTATTTATGTTCCGTTGTATGTATGTACTTTGTACTGCAGCGTTTGTGGAAGGTATGTCCGATCGGGTTCTGCTTGGCGTGTTCCTAATAATGCGCGTGCACATTTTTGTATATTCATCTATATGAAAAAATGCAATTTCTTTTTTGTTAAATAATTGCTGTAGGTATTTTTGTTGACTCGACATTAATATGTATGTATATACTATATTTAATATTTATTAGATAGTTAATTTATTTTATACCGTTTGAAATAAAGTTGTTTGAATATTAACATTTATTTATTCACAAATCCTTACGAAATAAACAAACTCCTTTTTTTCTTTATCCCAGCGAAAAATTCTAAATGAAATATTAAAGCTAGAAATGATTATCATACTTAAAGATATGTTTATGTGACTTGCAAATTTATGTATATAAGAAATTCAAGAGTTTACTCTTGAATTAAATATAATATAATTTATCCGTAAACTTGGACTAAATTAAAATCAGAAAAAATTCTATTGCAGATGTTTTTGCTCCATTCGGTGGCCAAGTTAATTATATTCTTTCATCTGTTGGCAATTAAATTTCAATTTAAAAAGAAATACAGTAAATCGCCGGACTGATTGCTATAGTGTAAACTACTTACTTTCCAAAGACATGATTAGGAACAACGGAACAATTAGAAAAAAGCATAGTAGAAATTGGCGTGCGATGTGACGGGAAAAAGATCACATGCGAAACACGCTTCATTCACCTTGATCTTAAAAGCAAAACTCTCTAATTATTATTGTACGCTGACGGAATGGATCATTAAGTTATTTATCAGTGAACCGGCCAACCGGATATGTGAAAGCGAGGCACTCTTTAAAGACTTGAACAGTTGCCATTCACATATCATCAATTAATAGAAGTAATTACAAGTTGTTGTATATTTTGAATTCCAGCACCTATCTGTACCTGGCATAATTGTGTTAAAACTAGAGAAATCTTTTACTTCAAATGAACGGTATTAGAAACTAGAACAAGATATTATATTAGTACTTACGTTAACATGTATAATTTTTCCCATTTAAATGTAAACATTTGACACAGAATAATCTAAATTGGCAGTGAATAAAATATAAAAATACTTTTAAATTAGATATTTATTTACTGTTTCAACTTCAACGTGACTGATTACGAGAACTGATAATAGAATAATATATAAATAAAATAATAAAAAAAGGTTAAAAATAACTGGCTGTAGATATTCTGCCGGTTGTTTCTTATGTTACATAGAAAAGTTTATTTTCTACCAGAATATTATAATGAATAAGCACCTGGTTAGAGCAGAATGTATAAAATATATTATAGTCATTAAAATAGGAAAGGCAAATTTTCCATCTCATATAATATACAAGCATCAAGCACGGTGAAAACTTGGCATGTGTACAAATATCACATTGACATTTACTTAATGATAAAATATTTATCTTCTACTGAAACACTAACTTATGGACTCGGGCACATAAATAAAATGGTGCGAACAATTTAGATAAATATGCAGTAAAGTTCTTAAAACAATGTTATATTATGCAAGTTAAATAATAAATATGCATGGAACTAGACAATGTATACAGTAAGTTGACGGAAATAAATGACTAAAAGAGCATAAATATTAATCAAATAAGTTCAATGAAGCCTGAAGACGACTACAAAACAGAAGCAAGTTTCTTGCAACCAATAAGTTTTGCACCGTGCAACCTGTTGTCTGACAGAAGAATAGAGTCATTGGATGGAAGTATTTTAATGACGACGTTCATTATTTAGTGTACATGAACTGAAGCCCCGCACATCCCTCCACCCCGGGTTGTAGTCTATTGTTGAACTTGTTCTGTGCCAATGTTAACGTCCGATAATGGCACGGCGAAATCCGTTTGACGTTCGTACAAACGCATAGCGTATCCAATATTAAACTTGACTTTCTCTTGAACGCTCTAATACGGTTGTTCTCGTTCTGCTGTGAACCGACACTTTCTTTACGTTGTACGTTAACCACCAGTTCAGTTCAGTGAACCCTCCTTAATACGCGATTCTCGACAATCGCTCACTGAACGCCACCTGTCTCGTTGGTGACATTGTAAACGTAAAACAGAGAAGGCTTCACACTTCTATAATCTCTGTAACATTTACAATATGTTCATACAATATGGCAATTACAATAAAAAATAAGTCAAGTAATTACCAGTAAACCAAGCACATTGCATGAAATATTTATTACTTGCAGCGTTAAAAATTAATTACATTTTTAAGCTTAATGATATCCATATTTACTTATGTATTTAAATTAGTCTTTATAAACTGTTTTAAATTCGAATTTGTTACTTGAACGAAATATAATGTGTAGATAATACCATTTTACATATTCCAGTTTAATAATGAAGTTGTCTCCATCAGTCGGATCTGTGTGGAAGAGAAAACGTATAACATTCCATTGGAAAACCTGGTATTATAAACTCGTAGGTTGTCGTCTCAAATTTCATTTGTTCGTAAAAACGGATATGCGTTTGTTACACTTTTCTAAGCACATTGCTTCAATGAGCAGTTCCTTTGTGGACTTTAAATGCATGTTTTATACAAAGTTGATTATACAGATTTCACATACATATGATTTGTATCTTTCTAGAGAAGATAGTGCAAATAGGACACAAGCCATTGCCAATTAAAAAATTACATATTTATATTCAATATGCATATTTATTTTTCCTTTAAATGTTACGATCCTTTCACTTAGGACATTTAACTAACTGTTTAATTTGTACCATTAGAAAGTAACAAATTTTTAATTTTATTCAATCTTCTACACTATCACTTGAATTACAGATATTAGTGATGTGATAGTAATTATTTAATTTATATTTCGAAAGCTACAGATTATGCACGCAGACAAAATCAATAATTATAAGATACTACCCGCTTTGCAAACGGGTCATTTAAGTTGCCGTCATACTAGGTCTTATGATTAACGCACAAATTTATTATGAAATGTTGAAATGCTCAGGAGGTTCATTTGTAAATGTTTTATTATATATATCCATATTTTGACAAATTTATAACTATAAGTTAATTGAAATTTAATGGTAGATTTTATTTAGTCAAATGTAGAATCTTGAGATGGAAAATGATTGAATCCATACGGTTGGAATGAATGACTATAGTAGGTGTTTGAACATGTTTATTACATTTTTCACATCTATGCCCAGGCGCATGATGTTTTTAAGTTTTTTTTTTTGTTTATTTTCACAACTGTTAAGTTAATTTCTTAACATGTTATATGTTATCATAATTTAAATTATTCATATTTAGAGTAAATCATATAATAAATAGCACAAATATATCGATTTTCATACTAATTAATTGATATTACATCCACTATCATCTATTTATTCTTTTTTTTCAGTTTTGATACTGCGCCATTTTATTTTTAGTTATATAACAGATTAATCACATTTTAAATAAATAAGTTAATTGTACACATATTAATAGGACAAAAATTTAATGAAACATAATTAGTAGTTAAGATGTAACTGCTTAGATCCGCATCCTCAATTAGTAATTAATCAAATATTTAATTTTCATTATTAGCTGAATGCTTCTAAGTTGATTTGCTTCGGCCCTGAAAATCAATCTTATTACATGTCATTATATAATTATGCATAGCTGTCACGTGAGCCACGCAGGACATGGGTTGCCAGCCGGGTGGTGGATAAACAAATACTGTTAGCTTAGTGTGGAAGTTGCATCAGCCCCATTGTTGCGCGTGTAATTTAATTTATTTATTTTTTCAAATATATAGTCTGCATACAATTTCAGGTATTTCTTGTAATACTGTTGTATTATTTGTTGCGTAATTTTTAAATATAGTTACTTTTTATAATAAAACCGTCAAGAAACAATGGAACCGGAAAATATTGAAAAATTTACATCAATATTCAACTGGTCTCCCTTGCCACAAAGAAAATTATTCACTGACAAAGCAGTAAGTAGAAAGACATAAATAATTTAGTAATAATTGCTGACACAAAAATTTAGAATATTACAAAAATTGACCAAGGGGATTTATATCCAAATTGCGATGCAAATATTTGGCTACGAAGTTGCGAAAAAGAAATCATTGATCCAATGCAAGGAAAAGTAACAGGTAGGTAAATTAGTTATACAACCGATAACTTAATGTGCTAGTTACTTTAAATTACATATTTCAGGATCCATTCCAAATTGGCTCAATGGATGTTTGTTAAGAAATGGTCCCGGGTCTTTGAAAGTGGGAAAAATGGAATTTAAACATTTATTTGATAGTTCAGCTTTACTACACAGGTAATAATTAATTTAGTACTGGCAAAAAAAATCTAGAATATGTTAACATGCCCTTAAATATATAAAAATTTTCAGATTTGCAATCAATAAAGGAAACGTAACGTATCAATGTCGATTTCTTCAATCAGAAGTTTACAAGAAAAATAACGCTGCTCAACGAATTGTTGTCACAGAATTTGGTACTGCTTCGGTTCCGGATCCATGTCAAACTATTTTTAGAAGGTACAACTAATATTATTTTTGTTTCCTATTTATGATTGTGTAATTATATGTATTTAGAATTGCAGCATCATTCGATCCAAATAATGAGTCAGACAACGCTATGATATCGGTTTATCCATTTGGTGATGAAATATATGCATTTACAGAAACCCCGTTCATACATCGCATTAATAAGTTAACGTTAGAAAATGAACAACGGTTAGATGTCAGTAAATATGTGACTATCATTAACCATACGTCTCATCCACATGTCATGTCAGATGGTAATACTTAAAAACAATATACCCAAATATACCTAATCTATTCGTCAAGGTATTTTTGTAAAGAAATCTTAATATATTATTTTCTAATAGTCTCACTCGAAAGTTATTTCAGACCTGCGTTTCCCAAACTGTTTTGGGAAACAAAACATACAATGAAAATATTATTTTAGATTTAGAGGCATAAGTGGCCTTCGAAAATTCTGAAGCTCCTGCAGTATATTAGTTAATGCACGCAATATTTAATAAATGCATTCAAATAAATCGATGTATAATAATTTTAAATTGCAGGAACAGTATACAATTTAGGAATGTCTATTACAAAATGCGGATTGACACACAATATTATACGGTTTCCCGGGAAAACACTAGAAGGTACTACATTCATTTACTTAACAAATATATTTTGCATTATTTTTATTCAAACAGATTCAGATGAACTATCAATGTTCAAACAGGCTCATATAGTAGCCACGGTGCCAGCGAGATGGACTCTACATCCATCATATATGCATACCTTCGGTAATATTAAGAAAAAATATATACATTCTTGAACACATATTAAAGTGTTACATGTTTCAGGTATAACAGAGAATTATTTTGTAATAGTTGAACAACCTCTCAGTATATCTATACCCAGAGTTTTAAAAAACAAAATAAAAAATGAACCGATGGCCAGCAGCTTTCGTTGGTATCAGGATGAAATGGTGTTATATTTTTGACAGTTCAGATTGAACATGACTATTACGAATAATATTGCATTATTTTTTAGACTCAAATACACATTATAAGTAAGAAAACTGGATTTACCGCATACAAATTTTACAGTGAGCCATTCTTTTATTTGCACATAATCAATCAGTATGAAATATCTGACCATATTATACTTGATATATGCTGCTATAGAGATCCATCTATGTTAGATTGTATGTACGTAGAAGCAATGAAGGTATTAGAAATATTATTAAAATTTAACTTACCATTTTTTTTCTGTGAACAATATTTGTTTTACAGCATGTACAGAGCAATCCAGATTATGCCAAAATGTTCCGAGGACGACCATTAAGATTTATCTTACCTTTAAAAGTACAAAATAAAGCTGCAAATGAAAATTTAATAACACTTCCCAATTCGGAAGCGCAAGCATATTTTCTTGCAAATGGAAAAATATTTGTTAGGCCAGAACAACTGTGTGATTTGGGATGTGAAACTCCGAGAATCTATTATGAAAAACATTTAGGTACTCATTTCTTTTCCAAAATATAAATACAAAAACACATTTATTTTCAGCAAAAGAATATCGGTATTTTTATGCTATAAGTTCAGACGTTGATTGCAATAATCCAGGCACTGTATGTATTAATATTGAATTGCTCTATTAAATTATCAATAAAACAATTACTTTTAGATTATTAAGGTTGACTTATACAATAAAAAGGCACTAACCTGGTGCGAAGACAATTGTTATCCCAGTGAGCCAATATTTGTTCCAAATACGGATTGTAAGGTATAAATAATTATTTTCTCGCGAGAAAAATGTATAGAAACTTACAAAAGTTAAAAATTATAGGAGTTCTTTATTTGAAAATTAATACAAGCAAAATAACTACTTATTATATTTTGTATCAACTAATCTATAAAATATTCTTCACAGTTTGAAGATGATGGTATAATTCTATCAGCAATGATTTGGGGCCGAGAAGAGACAAATAAAGTAGGTTTACTGGTTCTTGATGCTCGAACGTTTGTAGAACTGGGACGAGCTGTATTCGAAACGACTAGTCCAGTGCCTAAATGTTTACATGGTTGGTTTACGTCGAGCCAGTAAGTCGAATCATCTTATTTCAACGTACTGATATGACATATTAACAAAACCAACTTGTGTATTTAGTGATTGTTAATCGACAATAGATGTTTCGTGTCAATTGTTTAGAAATCAAGCTAGTGTATATATTATTTCTTTACGAAGTAGTTATTTTAACTTAAACATACATTAATATGTAAATTGCTACTTGTCACATTTGAAACGAATACATTAATAATTATAATGAATTATACTGTTTAGGTATAAATATTATTCAACAACATTAAATGTAATTGGTATAATCGTAATAAAATATATAGTCACATTCAGTACTTTACATGGCTGACCATGATTGTAAATTAATAAACAAGATCATTGACTTCAGTATTAACAACCACGATAGAGCCAGGCCAATCATTTTGTAGCATACGAAAATCTATTAGGAAATGTCCTTCCTACAGCAATGTTTATTAATCCGAAATGTATTCTTACATACATATTCACAGGCTACAGGTATTTCAGTGTGTATGTAAAACATGTTTCAGAGATAATAACATAAAATTAAATCGCATTCCAATATATTAATTGACCATATCGATTGTGGGCACTTGTTAATGTAATAGGAAGTCTAGTATTTTGTAAGTTTATGATTTCCGTATGCTACAAGAATTCTCTGATTACAAGAGCTGCGTATCAAGTCAGTTGTTAAATGAAATAGCAATTACAGAGTAAAGTTATCATATGTTGTATATCACTAAAGATCAAGATATATCTAATCACAAAAAAATTATCCATATTTCAAAAATAGATAGTAAATTTTTATTCAAGTTACTTACATAAAACATCACAGATTATAAGGGTAAATGATCGATAGTATAGAATATGATAGAATCTATTATACAATGATTATATTAGAGGATTGCATAAATTTCAACATATTATTTTTAAAGAACCCATATACAATTCATTTTATAATATGTAAAATTCATATATTTATGCAGTCCTGAATTAAAGTAGATGATATAACATTACTTTATAGAAAACTAATAATTTTGTTCAACACAAAGCAAAAGCTTACATAATATTGAACATTTTTTTTTTAGTTTACCTAAAATGTAGTAAATTTTATTAAAGCTGTATTAGTAGAGTTCCGATGTTGCAAATCAGTTATAAATATTTTGATTAAATTATGTAACAATTATGTGCGTTCGTTTTGCAAAAACTAAAACAAAAAACTCTCCTTATTGAAAACTATAAAAAGAAAACTCCTAAATAATTCACACAATTACAAAAAAAAAAAAAAAACTCTTATTTTGAAACACCGCTTTATCGCATCTAAATGCACGAAATTTTTTGCCTATACAAGTATTTATTTAAATTCTTGTACATGTAGATTTAGCATTTTACGTGAAAATTGCTGAAATGCCGTGTAGAAAATCTACAAGAAATTGAAGTGAAGAAACACATATCTTCTACTACGGTTATAACAACTGACTTGACGGCCCTTCCATTATTAATCACATTAATTGTTTACAGTATGTGTGTCTATGTATGTATGTATGTGTTTGGTTAAAAATGCAATTGTATGCACTCACCGTGCTATCACCATTACGTTAATTTGCTGTAACTTGGAGGCGAGAATTTCTTCCTCAAAAACTTTAGGATGTAAAGAGGCAAACATGATATCAATGTGATCACTAGAACCTTCCACAAGAAGTCAGTCGTTTTAATAAATTCGGAATCTGTACATGAGAGAGAAACAATTTGAACAGTTGTACAACTATGTTAAAATCAGAAGAAAGCAAAATATTATTTCAACTTGTACATGCGTACGTTGTTTTCTCAACGGATTATTTAGTTTCAAATACAAGATTTTTATCTTAGAGGGAGTATGTGATTTCATTGTACTGAATTAAGTAAAATGTATAATAAACTTACCGAAATAGTCGTGCAGAACTACTAGAGACAATATGTAAAGGCCAAGAGAAAGGAGTTCAGCTAGAACCATGATATAGTGCCACGTTCGTATGTTCAGTGCCACCATAATTAGTTCCGTTAGTACAAGTGAACTGAAGCTGATTGCGACAATGTGAATAAACTCATCTTCGAATAACAGTAACGCTCCGTACATTATCACACCACCTAGAAACACACATTCCACTATAATTTCAAACGAACAACTGCGCATCGAGCATTGTGTATCGTTACATTTCGTGTTGTAGTTGTGCACTAAATGTTCGGCTATATTATACAACTGCTATGAAATAAGATTTAGTTACCACACATATTAATTACTACATATTATTTTTAACACCGTTATTTAAAACACAAAGTTTAAGACTTTATATTGATTGTGTTTTGAAAGCAATAAGCTTACCTTGATAGATTGAGATTAGCACCCACATGAAAAATGTTTTGTATGACAAACTTCTGCCTTTCGCTAGTTCTTTATACAACTCGGGATATGTCAATGCTATGTCGGCACTTACATCTTGATCCAGAACTAAACTGAAAACCTGTACATAACAAGCAATGTTATAATTCTTATATGGAGCTATATAATTTCTAAGATATGTAAATGACAGCACCTTTAGTTAACATTATAATTCCCAATTTCTGTTTTAACTATGTAAAATATTTATTATAATTTATTAAACCCACACACTCTGTTAGAACAAGTACTGATATGAGTTCTTTAATTCACGAACTTACCGGGAACATGGTATACAACGTAGCGTATCCAACCATTAGAAAACCTTGGTACAGCGCCACACTAGACAAATAGAAAACACTGGAGAATACTGCTTGCATTGTCGAGATAATAAGACCACGGTGAACAACGAATTGACTAAGACTTGCAGATCTTTTGTATGAACGACGGCCGTGCACCAATAACAGCCGTGCCAGATGTGAAAACTGCGGAATACTAAAGTCACCAGCCAAACTAGCTTGTTTTCCTTCACGGCCTTCAATACCGATACCTACAAGAACAATACAAATGTCACAATGATCAAATGAATATAGTTTGGTGTCAATGTACCAGCATCTGCTTGTTGTATCATACTGACGTCATTACCACCATCACCTACGGCTGCTGTTCGTTTACCAGTGTGCTTTTGAATTAGTTGAACCTTAAACAGAATGTATTGTTGTATAAATGGTAATCAGATTTAAATATGCCTGTACAACCTAATATTAATACGGCTAGAATCAATACACTTATTTATTATATAACATACCACTTGTGCTTTCTGAGTTGGTGAACATCTGCAGCACACGACTGCTGGCGCCGCAGTGGCTAGTTCCAGAAACTCTTGTTGATAGTACGCTAAACATACTTCCAAACTCTCTCCACTCACTACCAAAGCACAACCATGTCGTCTTCTAAATGCATTCAGTTCTAAATGTGCATCAGTCCTTGTTACAATTTTTTTCAGCACATATAAACCTACACCAGACATTGTATTAACTTATAATAAATTATTTAACAGTAAAAATATCAACCTTGTGATCGTGAAATTAATCTGGAACTCTTTGCTATACAAGTAGCCGTTTCCAGCTTATCACCAGTCAACATCCAGATCTTGATTCCAGCGTTTCTCAAAAGTTCCAACGTGGGTCGTACATTATCTTGTAGTTTATCTTCTACTCCGGTAACGCATAATAGTTCCATTTCGCGTTCCAGTGATTCTACAACTTGTGCTACGCGGGCAACACGATCTGTTACGGACATTCTTGCAGCATTGTAGCGATTCTGTCAAGATAAAATGTTTGTAGAACGACTGCACATCATCGGTGACAAATCACCATGACTTACTTCGAAATCAAAGTATTGTTCCTCGGTAAGAGACTTGCGCGCAACTACTAGAGTACGCAAACCATCTCGGGCCATGTTGCCGCATTCTTCTTCTAACCAATCGGTGTACTGTACTATACCAGCCATGACAACATCGGCACCTTTCAAGTAGAAACATATTTCTCCGCTTAGCAAATCCTACAAATGAAATAAATAGATTATTGCGTTGGTTTATGTCAAGGTAAGGGTTTTTTTAATACTTGTAGTATATTTTAAATATTGTGCGAAGAAATATATATACATACATGGCAAAAAAATATAGAGCAGGAAAATATCAAAAAAGTTATTACAAACCTTTACAATGATACCCATACGTTTTGTTTCACTAGTGAATGGAAATACTTGCAGAATAGAATAGTTGTAAAGTCGACCGTCAGGTGCGCGCAGTTGCATACTAGTCAAATCTCGGCGACTCAATGTCAGACCAACTTGATGAGTCCACTGGACCAGGGCAACCTCGTCCGGACTTGATGCTTGATACGTTACACCTTCATTGCTTGTTTGCATATGTTGATCTGCTTCAGTTTCTGACGTAACAGAACCTATAGTAATAAGTTACAATAAACTTATCTGTACCACATAAATGAAACAAATGAAAACTGCACAATGTTACTTTACTGACATAACTTACTTGTCTCACTGCCTTCAATCTTTTCATAGACTGGTGTAACGTTATGACACAGAGCTAAAGCCTGCACTGCATCCTTAATTCTGGAATTCTCAGAACGACGTACTTTACCCACGGAGGTAGCCGAAGCGCCAGTATTCTCTGGAGATTTGTATGCTGCACTTAGCACTGAACTAACCTGTAACAAATATAATTATGCAGACAAAGCAAGTATTTGAAGTGTAATTATTAATACACTTACATCGTTGAAGGTATCTTGCGCATAACTGACAGTACCAAGATGTAACCGTTTTAACACCATTGTGTTCTGTGTTAATGTTCCTGTTTTGTCACTAAGCAAATAAGATATACGACCCAGTTCCTCCGGAATAGTAGTACAACGGACTTGTGTTCCTGCCATTGCTGGATCGCGACCGATTGACCAAGAGTAAAATGCTTTACCCATATCCAAATTAACTCGTAAACTAAAACGTTTATGTATTATATACATTATACAACATTTTTCTTAAATGTATTGTTATTGAATATGAACTATTTACGTTCATATATTTACCTGATTGGGATGATGTAAGAAAAGAGTAGTACAAATCGAAACATGTATCTGTACCAAGGACCATTGAAACCCTTAAGGGCCATCATAACGAACGCTAGACCAATCACAGCACCGAACAACACTTTGGTAAGTGTGTTCAGTTCCATGTCAAGCAAACCAACTTTGGATCGCGGCGTTGAATTGTTCATTACGGAACGTGTTTCAGGACCGGTATAAATAATGACACCCAAGGCTTGTCCAGATGCAATAACACAATTAGTCCATAACGTATTTTCAACATCCAAACTTTCCTCAGTCTCATTAGAATCATGCTGAAAATAAATGCCGTATGTATTAAACGATACAGGAAATAATCAAACTTAACTGACATTTATAGTTAGCACTATTAATTATATCTGAGCGATAAATTATACATATTTATTGTATTGTTATAATCTCATATTAATGTTTAGAAAATGAATAAATTTTATAGTCCACTGATTATGTTACTGTGTTTTTTAATTGGATATAAAAACATTCAACTTACTCTAGTAAATGTACCAATGAAAGAATGTATATCTCTTTGTGGTTTTTCAGCATAAATACTAGCATTGATGCTAAACAGCTGATCATCTGTTGTCAGTTTTTGTGTAGCAGGCACAGCCAATCTAAGTTTCCAATCGGTTTCACCATCTAACTGATCTGTGCGTATGAATACCGAACCACTACGTTCAGATGTTCGTAACAGAACCAAATCTGCAGGCACTCGTTCGTCTTTATCGACTAATATCAAATCACCAACTTTCAATTTTGAGGCCGCTACCAGTTCAGTCGGTTTATCACCGTGCGGTAGAAGTCTACGATACTTTTGATTATTGACTTCTTGATCACGTCTATGACGACGAAAATCATCTACAGCTTCTCGGGAAATAGTGACAAACAGCACGAAACACTACAAATATAAATATAACTTAGATATGCATTAATGTCTAACAATACACGAAATCAAAATTAATTTTCATATCAGTTGATTAGATTTATCATAATGATGTATCTGTAGGTTATTCATAGATACGTAAAATTAATATTTTTCAATGTGATATTACAATATTATTTATTTTGAATGTACGTATGTATTTGCAAAAATAACATTATTATTTATAGAAAAATATCACTTACCAGTGGTCCCCAATAAGTATAGAGGTAACCTATTCGAATATCTGGTATAAACTGACTTGTTGCCATTATCAAGAAATACAGATTCAAAAAGAATTTAAATTGTTGAAATAAAACCAGAGGCAAAAATGTTATGATATTGTATTTCCGATTTCGAATAGCATTTGCGGGGAATTGACCAACTGTAGGTTTGCCAAGGTGAATTGTTCGGGGGCGCAACTCCCGCGGGCCACAACAGCGGCGCCATACCGAACACCAGCAACTAAAATACAATATAACAGGATATATATAGTTCAATGGTCAAGAACAGTTATCACTTTTACGATCTAATTTCGTTAATGGCTAATGGGTTTATTATTTACCAAGAAAAATAAGACAGTGTTTTATTATGCATAGAATACTCATTGAATTATATAAAAAATTATAGTCTCACCTTAGCAGAGAAGATTCGTTTTGAGATTTAGTAATGAGAGGTATATCCTCCTTTGACGTTTTGTTTAAACTGCTTTGACTCTCAATGTTTTCCATTGTACATAGTTACTATATCAATGAATAAATAGAAAATAAAAGTTATCAACTATAATATATTAAAATTACAGTAAACGTTCTAAAAAACTGTTCTGTTTTAAATTCCACAAATTAATGAGCTGTCAAAATAATAACCCATTAACCACTTGAAGTTATGTACAGGTTACGTTTAAGTACCCACCTGCATAAAAAAGTAACTAATTTTCGGCGTTTTCGAGGATTCCTATTTCTTGCGGTGTCCCCATCCATAGTACCATGCTGTGATCCACCACCAAGAAGGAAATCTGTTTCTTCGTCAAGTTCAAAATCTTGCAAAGGATAATCCATTAGAATAAACCAAATGCCATTGTACAGTATTTTTCTTATATCATAAGGTTATTTATAAACCATTGCAAGTTATTTAATATCTCTTGCATATATTTGAAAGGTTTGCTTTTATACAAGAAAGATTAACACCGTATATTTTGAGAAAACACACCCTCGAGTCTAATAATAATAGCAAAATTTTGCGCACCAGTGTTCCTAGTTATTTTGTCAGTATAATTTACACTCACCGTTAACCAAGTTCGGATCGATGTGGAAATATTGGTGGGAAATTCAAAATAAGACATATGCGCCATTATTTTCACATATTGTATTGCCTTTCAACATCAGTTTCATATAAACAAACACTGCATAATTATGAAACAAACACTGATTGAAAACCAGATTCCCACAGTAAGTTGGAAATATGTACGATTGCAATATCAGATGCCTCAAGAGTGTGAACTATATAAACAGTTTACAAACATAAACAAAACTTATTTTTAAATTCGTTTCATGTACGCGAGGAACTTTAGAATTGAACTTAACAAGGAAGAAAAATGAACTAGTGTACTACACGTCAATCTAGGAAATATCAGTAAAAAAAAACTGTCTAGATTTAATCGCAAGTCTATAAATATACACAGATCAATAACGAATGTCGTTTGGCCCCTTCGAGAAATATTACTGAAGAAAACCAAAACTACCACAGCAACGAAATGTGTCAAATCCACTGTGACGTACAGTACATAATTTATTGAAATTTATAGATACTAATAAAAATAAAATCATTTATACAATTACTTATACAAAAACTATTTTATAGTTACATACTTTTGAGACTTTTAAAAACCCACAACTCTTTTTTATACTCAAATTGTTTACATTTACAATTTTTATATATACTATTTTGTGCATAGAGAAGTTAAGTAATTATAATCATTATAATAGTAATAACCAAATTTACAAAATACTTTTCTAAAATTAAGTAGTGATCATCAAAGAGGACTCATTCCGAATCACCGAATAATAATAATAATAATATGTATAATATTACATAATTAATAATCTCCGTGGGAAACAACGGAAGAGGAAAGTAACAATTGAGCAGCGGCACATAGTAGTACATAATAATTTACAGAGACAGTACTTGTTTGTTACACAACATGATGATAATTGGGTACAGTCGGTCAGTTAGTTAGTTAAGACTAACACTACTAGTCTCTATAACAGACCAGCATACCAGCCTCTATTATAGTTCATCATTATCACTTGAATTCAATGTAAACGCAATCTAAAACGTAAAAGGACTCGTTTATATAAACAATATATGTATTCCAGTCGTGAGAAAATGCAACTGTTTATAAATATCGATAAAAAACACCTGATTACATAATTTTTAGAGCAGAAAAATGGAAAAGCACTACCTACATGTTCTAATAATCTAAGAATTAAGAGTCAATTATTTTACGCACTTTGTAACACTAACAAGTTTAAAAATCCACTGTCCATATTTTTTCCTCATAAACGATATAAATTGTGCTTAAGAGTTTATTCAGAAACATTACATGAAAAACATGGTACGACGAGAGACACCATTCGGTACACTTTCGTACGGAAAACCAAATTAGTTACAGAATATAACCACTGTCCAAATACATATGCGAATATATGTACATATAAGGGACAATCACCGATTGAGCTTAGTTTTTATCAAAAACATTTCGCATTTACTGCGGACCAATAGAACAGGACCAACCAAACGGTACATGTTTCAATTTCACAAACAAATAACTGCTTCAATTATCAAGGCATGTCTCAATCAAATATTACATGTTACATTTCCCACAACAGTTATCAATAAACAAAAATATACCGAGAATTCATGAATTTTTATCAATCTAGAATACATCCAACCAGTTGTTGTAGTTCATTTAAGAATACTTATAAAATAAAATTCTAGAACCGAATTTCTGAAATGAACTAAACAAGATGGTAAAATGGCGGAATTTTTATGACTTATGGCAAAAGATAAAGTGATTGTATAAATCGTTTGTAACGAATAGTAGTCTTTAAAAAGGTAAATGATTAATAAAACGTAATTACCAAATGAAGGAACGACTATTTACGTTTCTTAAACTTATACTGATATATATATATATAGTCTATTTAAATCTCTTTTACCCTTTCGGGTGTCGAGATTGTGTTATTTCCTTTTATTTAATTCCTTTTATCAGCTCTCTCCATTTTTCCCTGTTCATTGCAGTTTTCCTTGCCTCTTGGGAGCCAATGTTATTTCTTTTCAGTGTTTCTTCTAGATTGTTCTCCCATGTTTTTTTTGGTCTACCCCGTTTTTTCTTTACTGCTATTCTGGCATTCCATACTACTTTGGTCTGCCTATCTTCTGGCATTCTTATCAGATGTCCGTACCATGATAGTTGTTTCTTCTCTATGGTGGTTAGTATACTTTCTATGTTTAGATTTGTTCTTATTTGTTCATTTCTTTTTCTGTCCATCCTGGTGACTCCTTCTATTTTCCTTAGGTACCTCATTTCTGCTGCCTGAATTTTACTTTTTGTTCTCTGGTTCATTGTCCAAGTTTCGCTGCCGTATATTAGAATGGGCCTGTATACTGTTTTGAATAGTGTCATCTTTGTTTCTTTCCTGACCTGTTTATTGTTTAGTATAACTTTAGTGGTGTGGTAGTTTTTAGTTGCCGCTAGTATTCTGTTGTTTATTTCGTCATCGAGTCTACCTTTGTTGTCGAGTGTTGTTCCAAGGTATTTGAATGTATCTACCTGCTCTAGTGTTCTTCCATTTAGTGTTATTACTGCTGTTACGTCATCTGTCGATATTACCATAATTTTGGTTTTGTTAATATTAATCGTCATGTTGTGTTCTCTCAGCGTCTCGTTCCACAAGTTTATATTTATCTGTAAATCTTCCTCACTCTTTGCTAGAATTGCCAGGTCATCTGCAAATGCGCACTCCGCTACTGTTATTCTTCTAAGGTTATGGTACCCTATTTCTACCTCTTTTGTTTTATCCTTTAACCCTTTCATAATATTGTCCATGTATATAATGAAGAGCAGGGGGCTTAACGCTCCTCCTTGTCTTAAGCCCTGATTGGTTGCAAATTCCTCCGACGTTTCGTTTCCTGTTCTTATGTAATTGGATGTCTTTCTGTAAATGCTTTTTACTGCTTTTATTAAACTTCTGTCTACCTGTAGTTTTCCTAATATCTCCCACAATAGTTGTCGTGGCACTCTGTCAAAAGCTTTCTCCAAGTCTATAAACGCTATGAATACTTTGTTGTTTTTCCTCACTGTGTTTTCTATTAATTTTCTTAATGCGAAAATGTGGTCTTGTGTAGAATGTCCTTTTCTGAATCCGCTCTGCGCTTTCTCCAACGAGCTCTCTACCGCTTGTCTTAGTTTGTTTTCTAGGATTGCCTCATAGATTTTTGCTGTAGTGCATAGCAGCGATATTCCCCTATAATTATTACAATTTCTTCTATCTCCCTTCTTGTGGATGGGGAGTATTACTGCCTTTTCCCAGTCCTTCGGTATTCTTCCTAGTTCCCATATTCTGTTCAACATCTCCAGTAGTATTTGTTCTCCTTCTTCTCCCATGTATTTCAATTGTTCTGGTTTTATATTGTCGTGACCTGGGGCTTTCCCATTTCTTAGTTTTTCCAGTACCGTTTTCAGTTCTTTCTCTGTGATGTCCCCTACTTCCCTACTCGTAGTTGGATTCCCAATTTCTGTGTTTTCATTTTCCTCGTCTTCGTTCCTGAGTAGTTCTCCTTCCAGTAGTTCTTCGAAATGTTCCTTCCATCTTCTCATGATTTCTTTATCTTCTTTTATTAGTTTTCCCTGTTTATCCTTTAGCTGTTTCAGTGTTATTTGTCGATCGTTTTTACAATTTTTAAGCACTCTATAGAATAGTTTTTGGTTCTCCTTGAAGTTTTCCTCCATTTTTTCCCCAAATTCTTCCCATGCCTTCTCCTTTGCCTTCTTAATTACTACTTTTGTTATTCTCCTCTGCTTTTTATACTCTTCGTAATCCTCTATCTTATTCGTGCTTATATATTTCTTCCACTTTTGTTTCTTTCTTTTTACCTCTTCTTTTACTGTTCCGTTCCACCAATGGGTTTGTTTACTTAACGTTCTTCTGGATGTTCCGCATGCGCGTTTTGTTGCTTCTGTTATTATTAATTTAAAGGTCTTCCAAATTTCCTCTACCTTGTCTTTGTTTGGCTTGGGTGTGTTCCTTATTAAATCTTTTATATTATTTCTATAACTCTCTCTCGTATGTTCTTCTTTTAATTTATCTACTCTGAGTTTTATTATATTTTGCTCTTGTTTGGTAGTTTTCTGACTGCGACCTGGCACTTTTTCCTTTGTTTTTATCTTTGCTACTACTAGGTAGTGGTCGCTTCCTATTTCGCTACCCCTTTGTACTCTTACGTCTTTGACTTCTTTTCTTTGTGTGTTGTTTGTAAGGAAATAATCTATTATGGATTTCTCGTTTCTACTTTTCTCTTCTCTGGTAAACTTGTGAATATCCTTGTGCTCAAATATTGTGTTTAATATTGTTAGTCCATTTATGATGCAAAAATCTATTAGTCTTTTCCCGTTATTATTCTTAGCCATTTCTCCATGCACTCCCATTATGTCTTCCAGTCCCTGGTTCCTGTTTCCTACTCGTGCATTAAAGTCTCCTATTATGTATGTCGGGCCTTCTAGATTTTCATATTCTAGTTGCACTGCATCCCAGAATTCTTCCTTAATTGTATTGTTTGCGTCTTCGTTTGGGCCGTATACTATCATAAGGTTTACTGACAGCTTATCATGATCGTCTATTCTTACTGTCATAAGTCTTTCGTTGATACAATTCCAATTAGTTATTGACTGTTCCAAATTACTGTTTATTATGCACCCTATTCCTGCCTTTGCTCTCTCACTACTTTCCACTCCGCTGTAGATCATAATATGACTATTCTTTGTTTTTATTATCCCCTTTCCTTTCTTTTTTGTTTCAGTTATCGCTAATATGTCTATCTTCGCTTTTTCAAATTCTTCTATTAGTTCTATTTCCTTCCCTTTCAGGCTTCTTATATTCCACGTTCCTAATTGTATTATCCTTTCCAAATGCTTTATCGTTTCCGTCTTAACCGTCTTCAACTTTTTGGTTTCTGCTAGTTTTTTGGATCTTTTATATCATTTATTCCTTATTGGACGATCCCGTTTTCTTGTTTATCCCATACGTAGACTTCATCATTTATTAATAATTTCTGGTATCCAATTTTGACCCGTTTCCCCTCCGTCTTCTCTACTCTTGCGATGGTTCTGATTTCTCTCTGAATGTTCCTCTCTTCCCATGTTAGATCGTTTTCGATATATATTTTTGTGGACTTCAGCTTGCTTTTCGCTGCCATGACCTGTTGTTTCTGTTCCCAGTTTCGCATCTCTACTATTAATATCTCGTTGCTTTTGCCACTGTTTATTGATATTATCTTATTCGTATCCGCTTTAACTTGCATTTGTTCCTCAAATAACTTCTTGACTTCCACTTCTGGGTTTTGTTTATACTTTAGTCCTTTTATTACTATATTGTTTTTCTTTTTAGTTTTTTCTTCTAACTCTGATCTTCTTTCCAGTTTCTCTATTCTGTTTATTAATATTTTTTTCTCTTTATTCCATACTTCTTCTTTCTTCTCCATTTCTAGCTTCATGTCTTTTATCTCTTGTTTTAATTCTTCCGTATTTTCGTCCATTTTGTCCAGTACCGATTGAATCATCTTCTTCAGTTCTTCCATGTTGCCTTTGCTTATGGTTTCTTCTGCCGGACCTCTATTTCCCTCTTTCGATTCAGCTTCTTGTCTTTGCTTTTGTTCCGGTGACCGTAGTACTTTCTTGCTGGCGTTAAATACCTTATGGTAGCCCTGATCCTCTTTTTCTCTTTGCCTTTTATTCATTCCCGATGTAACCGTCCGCTATCCGTGTTTATTTCTAGTGTCCGTGTATATTACTTTAGTTAATTTGAATTCACTACGCCACTGGGTTTCTACGGCACTGGTGGGACGCGTAGCGCATGCGCCACAGTTGGCTCGAATGTTCCCGTTTGTGTGTCCGCACTCGTTTATAATTTCTAACCTCTTAGCTTTTTTTTCTTTTTTCCACTTCGTTTGTCCCTTGGTTTGTGAATACTCTTGCACTGATAATATATTTCCCGCACAGAATTTAATCTAACTAGTGTCCCCGTAATTTAACCGTTTGCCACTCGCACGATAATTCCCGATAATTCGAGTTTATTTTCGGTGTAGTCGGCGAACGTCACGTTAGCTTCATTCATCTAATAACTTCTGATAATGTATCAAAATAGATTTGATTTCTTACCTACAAAAACATTACAAACTTCGAATATTCTTGTTCTTGTATTCGTGTTTACCGATTGTTTCAATCGAAATGCCCCCACGCTATTTCTAATCAATTTGAAATGGTCTCGTGACATGTACGCGATTGATAAGAGAACAATAATATCGCGTATAACATTCAACTGAACAAAAACGAATCGAATTCATAACGGTTATGTAGAAAAGTCCATAAGAAATGTAGATTCAATATGCATTTGTTCCGGATAGAGAAGCGGTATCTTTGCAGTTGAAACAGTTATCATTATGTAAAAAAAACAGAAACATGTACTAATTTCAGGTCAATGCGCACAAGCCGGTTACACCTCGGTTCCGTTTTTAATATACACTTTCCGTCGATTTTCACTTAACTACTTGCTTACAAAATTAAGACAACTCTGAGTGTCAATAGCTGCGTGAAAAGAGCACGTATTTACAAAAGAATCCATACGAAATACAACGTAATGTTTTTTTTTTTCATTTATAAACCAAACAAACTCTTACAATATAAGGGTAACACGCATGTCTGTGCACCAGAGTATAGTATTTCATTTTTGCAAATACTAAATGCTCTTACGAATCGTACTGCCTTATAAAAACACTTATTTACAATTATTGGGAACACTTTTTTTTTCTTGATTTTGTACTGCATATATGACTTAGACTGCATCACATCTGTGTACGAAATATCCTATTTATATGATAAACTATTTGTAATAAATAATTTAGCACTATACCAACTATAGTGAAATAATTGGTTTTATTTCTTAATTATAGAAAATTGTAAAAAATATATTTGAATATCTTGAAGACGAAAAATGATATGGTTAAATATATATTGCTTTTTCATCAAATTGTGCCGATCACAATTATAACTAATCATGAAAATAATAGTACAATAGAACATTAACGAATAATATAATAATAATGGGAGCGAAATGATTTAAAAGGGAAAGTGTTTATACACATTTTTAACTAAAAATACTGGATTTTCCGAAATATACACATCAAATGTTTTATTTTTGTTAAATATATAGATTAATGTTATATTTACTTTTTTAGTTGTAAATTTATAATTACAGCAAATGCATATTGATTCTCCGCATTACAAATATACAAAATGTTATACGTATTTGTATGGAAACATAAAGTGCTAATGATTAGGCCTTAAGGAATTAAATCCTCAAATAAATTCGCTGTAATCATTTATCAACAACAAAAAAATTATTGAAGATATTACAAGAATCAATATATTCATCTAATAAAAAAAAGTATACTTCCAAATGACTAATATTCTAAGGTCAATATCGGGGGGCCCATATGTAACAGTATCGAATAATTGTAATCGCTTTGGACAAATGGTCAGTTAGCGTATATTTTTATTTAGACCTGAGAACAGTAGTCTTCTGATGATTTTAAACCCAGTAAAATAATAAGAAATTAAAAAAAAGAACAATATAAACCGTGTTATCTATCCTAACCTCAATATGAAAAATACACGAAACACTTAGTAAGTTATAGGGTACGTAATCATCTGAGCATATATGCAATACGAAATCACACACAATCAACACACGCACTCACGCACGCACGCATCATACTCCGCGCTCAAACTAACCACGGACCACTGAAGTGGCTGTGGTAGAGGTGGTAGTGTGATGACAACAGCGACGACGACGACGATGATGATGATGATGATACAAAACAGAAGGAGGAGGAAGATATCATCAACAGATAACCGTACGACTCATATAATTAATAATTAACACACACAGACATATCACGTTTTCCAGTTGTGTCTGGCCTGGCCCGCCTGCGGTGGTATCATGTCCAGCAGATACTGACGTTGGAGTTCCGCCGCACGCTGTATGTCCGCCATGTTCGGGGTGGCGCCCTTGCCTCCTGCTTGCGCTAGCTGCGCTAGTTGGTACGGATAGAACAGCGGCGAGAACGGTAGCATATGAGCAGGCGGTGTACCGGCTGATAGACCTATAAATATAATTACATTACATATATTTTGTTACGTACTAATCTTTTTAATAAATATGATATTATAACTGACTCTTGTTTTTACTTTAACTGAATTATAAAACTGTGCTGGACACAAGCAGCGTAATATGTTTGGTTGTGACATTTGACAGTACCTCGCAATAACTGTTGATGTAATGCTTGCATGGCGGCAGCCGATTGACTGTACTTGTCCTGTGAATGCGATTGTCTGGTCGGCGGCGGGGTCACCTGTGCGGGTGGTGGAGCCGGCGGAGTGGCAGCATGTCGCGGCGTTGGTGCCGGAGTGGGCGTCGCTGCTTTAGGTGCCGGCTCAGGCGCGGCCGGAGATGGCGCCGGACTATTACAGGAAACTTGAAACACACCGTTCTACAACAAATAATTAAATTAGTAACACAATAATATCATCAAACATATCTATTAATCATTTGATTATCTAATAACACTGTAATAAGGTGCAAGGTGGCATTCTTCCAGGAAAAGTTTCGAATCAGTTAAAATTGATAAACTAATATAAACAAAGATAAACTAGCTTGTTTTATTTGATAGTGCTTTCTTCGAATCAGGAGAAATATGATTAACCAGTAACCTCGAGTTATAGACCACAATTCTTTCAAAGTTTCTTTCTTCTTCATTTAGTCTCCAGATAAAATTAATTTTGTTTTGCTTGCATATGTTGTTAGTACAATTACCTGTGCTAATCGTTGTTCAATTTCTTGTTCTTGTTGTAAAGCCTTAACAAACGCTGTTTTCAGTCGATTCGTGTGTTCTGCTTTCAGTGCTTTCTTCACATTACTTGTTACGCATTGCTCGCATATGACACGAACATCTTTACCTGTAACACATAAACATATACTAATACAATATTCATAGATTCACAGATATTTTATTATCCAATTTCGAGAATAATTTATATTTAATATTTATTTAAGTACGTGTTAGGTATATAAAATATGCTATCCATAGACATATGGTGTCAGCTTAAATTAACTGTACTGTTCGCAGTTCAATGACCTCTGCATTACTAGTATCTTAATTAGCATTCATCAAGATCAGGAAGGAAGTTAGAACATCACTTGAAACATTAATGACATACGTAGCTGAAAAAATACAACCTATAACAAAGTAAACTTGATGGTATCTAGATAATTTTAATGATACGTAAATTCGAATTGGAACTATTATGCTTTGAATATTATGCTTTTCATATCGATTTAGCTACTATTAATAAATCATGACTCGACACGGTAATCAATTTTTAAATGATAACTTAATAATAAACAAATTCTAGGAATTTAATTGTTTTAGTAGAAGGAATGATATATAAAACATACAACATTTATGTATAATATTAGGTTAGTTTCGCTAGCTAAGATAGCGGGTACTTGCCATTGGATGAAGAAGGTTGAGGAAAGGTAGCATTAGACTGTCGATTCTTGCTCTGTTTTTCCCATTTCCATACAGGTGTGAAATCGGCTTTACACTGTTGACACGAGTGTGGCATAACAGTCACCTGGGGCTTCGGCTCCTTCGTCAGGAAGTCAACCACGTGCTCCAAACCAACCAGATAGATAAACTCGGTGTTACTCGGATTTGGAATAAAATGCATCTCAGGTGGTGGTGGTTTGGGTGGTGGTATCTGTACAGTTTTATAACCATAGTTTAAAGGTTTTGACAGTTCTAAATAACTTATATATATGACTTGCAATAGATATTTTTAGCCAACATTCCTAGTAATATTATAATTTATATACTCGAATACGCGGTCTATACATGAATACGTAAAAATACTTATTACATTAGAAGTAAGTAAGAAAGATATTTCATTACGACCTGTACAAATAATGATTCATATCTAATTATAACACTTGCTCATAACATAAACAAAATGCAACACGTACTTATGTGTTTCATTCTTGAAATAGTTGTACAAGAAAGTAACACATATAAATAATAACCTACTTACTAAACATTTTTCCGATAAGGTTATCAATAAATGCTTCTAATCATTTGAATAATGGCTTACTATCAAATGTTGAATAACATGTCATGGAAACGCTAAATTTTAAAACAAATAAAACTGTGTAATTTATATGAACTGTAAAGTAAGTAAATATTAATTGCTACTAACCTGTAAGAGAGTTTTCTCTAATTGTTTTCTAAGTGCAAGCTTAGCTGCAGCTTGTCTTTGAGCAGGGGTTTGAGTATCTTCTCTAGTACGCTCCTGTAAAAATAAAAATAATTGTAGTCGTACAATTTACATACATCTGAACATTTTTACATCAATGATGCAGACAAGACAGGTAAACAATTTGGATCATGGTAAATAAACATTATTTGATTCTAACGCACAGTGGATTTGGGTTTCGTTGTATATAATTAATTTTAACGTTTGCAACTTTTGAGAGAGTGGGAGAGAGAGAGAGACATAAATAATATAGTAAAAGATAATGTCAAATTCATACATGCAACATAGCAAAGTTGTTGTATATTCTTTTCATTTTTAACTAGCATAAATTCACATCATTGTACGATATATGCACTAGCTATATTCCAAACTCTAATAAACTAGAATAGAAATGTGATCGTATTTGAGTTATAACTGAGGATCATTGCATGAACAGTTACAGCACGGTCATACGAACAACTAATTGTACAACAGGCATCTAACAAACATAATTATACCACCGTCAATCTTAAGACACGTTACCTGTTCAGTGGTAGACAAGGGCGTAGCTTGTGGGGGGACTGTGGCACCCCCCAACCCTTTGCCGTCTACACCACTGGAAGCCTGATTGCAAGGAACATAATCAAACATTTGTTAGTTTAAAACGGGTAACAGTAACAACTCTAAACATTTTACTTTATATTACGAAACTAATCATTCAATCCGACTATTCGATTCACGTGAAAACCATTTCAGTTGCTTAAAGCAAAATATGGGATGATAGGATCGTCGTGTAAATGATTACCTTATTTTGTGGCTGTGGCGGTGCCGGCGTTATCGTTACGGCAGGTGACAGTTCTTTGGCGACAGCTGGGAACGATGAACTTTGTCTACTCAGAGAGTTCCGTGGCTGCGGAACTGACAGACTTGTGGTGGAGTTTCTACTACTTATCGATACACACGATATCGAGGGTGCATGCAGACTTGATCTAGCTGGCGGTGGTTGCTGAACAGAATAAACATATACATTATTACTAGTGAATAAGTGACACAGTGGAATGACAAAGTTGCAGAAAATCTCTTTGGTTAATAATGGCGGGATTTGAATGGGCATCACATCGTACAACTTTACTATGACTAGATGGAAGTCCTTCCATCGTTAGTGGTACAAGCTCCATTATTGACAACAGTTAGTTAGTTAAATGAACTGAGATAAATGTATTTGAATGATACATTTATTGTACATACCCCTCTAAGCATCGATGGTACTTGATTAGGTCCACAAGGTTTCTGGTTCGTATTGTGTCTGGAATGCGCAACCTGTGGCTGCGGTCCTTTAGTGGACGGAACTTTGACGGTTGTTGGGGTGATACTTAATCCAACGGGTAAGCCTGTCGTTGGCAATGCCTGTTGAGGTACAGCTGGTGGTACTACTGCGACATTCTCCTTTAACTGTTGTGACTGTCGCAGTTTCTTGAGCAATACAAGTTTCATCTCCTCTGCTCTGAGTTCCTCGCGCAGTCTTCGTAGGCCCCGTTCTCGCTGCCATATTTCCTGAGGCGTCAGCTCCTTGATGGGCGCTAACGGAGGCATCTCGCCCTCGTCACTGTCACTGGTTTCCGTTTCGGCCGTGCCGTTTGTGCGAGGTTTACTGGACAACAGTGATCCGTTTATCAACGCATCCGGGCTCTCAGCGTAACTGCGAGGTTCAGTACGTGGCCGCAGCACCCGTCGTAATCGTGCGGTGTTCTCAGAAACTGACGGGTTCCTTCTAGCAGAGCTTATCAGAAACACAAAAATGTACACAAATTATATAAAACACGTATATGTATAAGGAAATATTGTTATAATGCATATTGTTTCTATAAAAGACAAATCATAATGTGTCGTTTAAAACTACACAGGCACGCATACACACAATTAACCTTGAAATTAGTTCAAAATTACATATATTACAAATTATAGAATTAGATTATTTTTTATTTTAATAATTATGCAAATATTATTATTGTTTAAAATAATGGCGGCATAATTATATTACAGCCCCATATAAATTCTGACTATATAATATTAATGCATACACACTTCAAGAACTATAGCACAAACTGCAAATTATAATAAATATGGATGTATTAAAAGTACAATACATTATAAAACACACATTGTAGTTTAATAACACAAATACATTTAAAAATGTGTGTCTTGCCACATGATAATTTATATTTGCATGATTCATTGTATTTTCAGGTTATTTAATAACCTGCCAAAATTCGTAGATATTTTTTTCGAGTTCCCAAAAAATAATACTATTGATCAACAAACGAATGTAAAAAGGATAAATTTTAATTAATCAAGCTACCTGATACTAAGATCGACAACGGATTCATCAACTTCCATTTTTTCCATGACCAACTCAGGAAGGTTAGTTTACCAGTCCCGTCGCGACTTTTCCCTGTAAGGAAAACATTAGACGTGCATGAGGTTATTTCACGATGTCACTATGTTGTGTTTATGTATTTATTTATCGATACGCGATAAACACGCGCGTCAAATAATGGTGGCAAATCGAATGGATAAACAGAGAACAATAGAGGTAAAACAGAAGAGCAATGAGTGAGCGAGTGAACGAGCCTTGGTCTCATAAACAAACGAACGCGGGCAGCGGTGGCGGTGGCGGCAGGTCAACGCGGCGACTAATTATCCAAGTGGCTAATCTAGCACCGGCACACGTCCAGCCGTGGATGCCGTGTCCGAGGGCCGCGTGTAGACAACAGCTACCGCAAAACGTGCGTCTACTCTTGACCAGAGCGCCAGCATCCACGACCCGACCAGTCACAGACGAGTGAATGGCCGTTAACTATACCCCGTTTAGAATTTTTGCAAAAACACGACTCGATACGAGATCGAAACTGATAATCGATGAAACACGTGTATTGTGCATGAAGAGACGATTAAAATGACACCCAACACGACATATTTGTGACGTAATCCATGGAACATACCTAGGGTCAATTAGTGTACCAAAATTTGTAATCTAAACCTCGCGTTGACAAATCGATTATCTTCCTGTACACACACACACACTTTCCTCACTCAAAAAGTTACTCGTTCGGAACGAATCACTAGCACACCAAACACTAGTAACACAAGCATTGTTTATATCGATGTTTGGTGATCATTTTATGTAAACTGAATTATATTTTTACGGCAAAAACACGGAAAAATAAACCGGGAGACCGACTTCACTCCGGGCCAAAATTAACAGACGACTGATTCAATTCAATATGGCGTGGCCTTGTGTTGCGTCTACAAAACACTGCTGTTATACAGGAAATACGTACCATATTATTGTTCTCTCTCTCCCATGCGAACACTCAACAACATGTGTGTAATTCGCTACTAGAGGTGCTAGAGTTGTTCGCCGTGCGATACAAGCTACGACCAGAAACAGCTAGTATTCGCCCTCTCGCTCAAACAGTGCGTGTACCTTGGGAAAGTGAAACGTACGGTCCCGCTATGTGGATCAGTCAGACAGCCTGTATACAAGTGCGATGCATCAGATTCACTGGGACTGCTTCCGTCTCTTTCACACACTCACTTCACGCTATGTCAATCGGTTGGGACGTACGACATGAACGTTCCCGTTCATAAACACGTCTAACTGTGAAGACCATGTGCAGAAAACTGTTTAATTTCAGTATTTCTACATACAATGCTCTGCTCCGCAAACTAATACTCCCTGCTGCAGTGTACAAAACGATGGTACATATTACGTGGACTTTGCGTACAGCAGGTTGCATATTATGTAAACATTTCGATAAATATTAGCATGTGTGCCGCTGTTGCCCGTAGAGCGTCGACCATGTCGATGTCGGATTATTTCTTCTGCTGTATATGTATATGTATGTGACTTCTCTCGATGAGTCGGCGGTGGGTGGCTTCTGGACTGGTACACAGCTCATGCCCCCACATAATGAAAGGGGTTGGGCGCGCGCGGGAACGAGGGAACAGCTGCCGTCGGACGGGATTTCTACCCCTCCCAATAACGTTACGGGGTTTCCAGGATTAAAACCAGGGATTCTGTTTGGTGACACGGCACACGTGACCGTGCTACAATATCATCGACATCTCCGCGCACCCCCGCATACGTCTACCGTAAATACTCTTATCAACCGCACACATCATCATACATGCATGTACTCACATATACATACTAAAACATATTATGCATACACAATACACATCTGTACTCTGTATATCTACGTGGCTTTACGGAAACCAGAGCTGTATGACGTCGGTAATCTGGAAATTTGGCTGCCAAATACTTAACGTATCGGAATACAATTCAACAATACCGTCATGTTTTTCTTGTATCTACAAATACGTACTTCCAAGTGAACATAGAATAGTAATGGTTTGCTCATACCAGAATAATATTGCAAAATAAAATTCATATTTTCTTTGGTACCAGACAACAGACGTCTATTCAACACGAGAAAATATTTCACGCTAGACAAATGAAGATTACTTATTAGTTTCGTTTACGGTTTTAAAAAGTAATTAACTTTTACACGTTGCTAAGAATTCTAATTATAGCTGTTATTAAACTCGCAAATGACTTGAAAATATAAATAACGCAGACATTTTTCATTGTGTATTCATATGTATATTAAAAGTTCATATTTGCTTTGAGTTACATTTCTTGCAATGTATCAATATTATAAATAATTATAATCACGGTGAACAATATAAATGACACGCGCCTGTCACTTAGTATCTGGGACAGCATCTGTGTAAGATTGGTTGAAGAATGTCAGGCGCACCGCATAATCTAAAAATAAACACTGAAAACAAAATAAGTACATGCACATTGCGTCACTAATCTGAACAATATAAATATGTACCTTGAAAATGATTATGTAAACACGTTTCATTCTTACGATTTATTAATTTTCACTGGAATATGGAAAGGTGGCCAAATTGAAAATAACAAAATTGAGTAATATGTCATATATTTGATACAATACATACACTGCTTAAACATTTGTTTTCAAGAAAATGAAACAAAACAAAAAATATACATATTGTTTAACGTAACACAAATACACATTATAAATCTATACAAATATGAAAATAATTTAACAAAATATTATTATTATTGCAGTCCTGGTACATTCGCAAGTTTAAATATAATTTCTATAGACAATACAGGAAATCACAATATATGCACAAAACACAGCAATATATCATCACATATCTTACTAAAATGAAAACAAAAAAAAGAAAGTACTAGTTAGTTTATAGTTTATTCGAAATTTTGAAAATTACTTCTACATCTACTACAAGATAACTTTTATTTAAGCAAATGTCATATATGAATTATAATGTTATATTTACTTACACAGATAATAAAGATAGATTCCAGCAATAATTATATAATGATAAAAAATAAATAGTATTTTTGTTTATATATATATATATATATATATATATATATATATATATATATATATATATATATATATATATATATATATATATTTATATTTCGAAATTATGTTTCTTCAAATAGCCAATTTTAAACAGACTTAGAATTAGAACAGAAGAGAATATATAATATATATATGGTATAAAATATTCAAATAAGTATGTTTTTTTTTTTTGACAATAAAATCTATTTCTAAATCCGTGCAAACATACACGGCATATGAGAAAAAAATATTTATTTTAAATTTTGCTGAAATGAAAAAGTACAGTACGCAAGTAATTATATATTTTTTATCAGTGCTCGTTTGCAATTCTGAGCGAAATTTCACCAACAAGGTTCACCTTAAAGGAGATAGACTCATATGATTACACCTTCCGCACCGTAACGTTGCTACTGCGACATACGTCTCATAGCGGCATCTCTTTCTATCGCACTACAACGGCAAATACGTGACGCAGTTTCGATAAACTTTAATTAAATACGAAATACCGATGCCTTTAATAACATTGAAAAATGACAATATGGCAAAATTCTATCGAGATTTTCGCGTATATTCCATATAATCTTATTTTTTAAATATAATTCTGCAGTCATAACAATAATTTCATCTATTTTACACTATTTTTAACAAAGATTATATAAATATCCTAAAGACAATGAACATGCAAATATACACGAAAAGAACACAGACTTTTTTTGAAATGTTACATTGATAGTTTACGTTGGAAGATTAGAAATTCTCGAAACAATATGTGAAATATTGATTGCGACTATTGTATCATCGAATTATATTTCAGTGAAAAGAAAAAAAACTTATTGTTTTGTTTTTTATATAAAAGCATGTTCTACGTATATACGACATATTATAAAAATGTTTTACTATTGTTTGATAAAATTGAAATAAGCCTACGATCGACAATTATAACTGACACTTTTACTGTCATTCTCTTTATTTTTCTCGTTTCCGATGATTTCAATTCGTACTGACCATTTGATATTTTATCATTTCTGCAGATATTTCTAATCCACATGTATGTGGTTCTGCTTCCTTTACCATTACGCTTACGTTACGTTATTTTATTTGGCTAATATCACATACTCTACGCGACAGCTAGCTCGTCAAGTTCCTCACGAATTCAATCGATCCAATGTCAGTACAATTTCAAATAAGATTTCTGTTACACAACTTTTAAATCATACATTGATGAAATCTAAGTATATTCATATAGACAAAAAATAGCGATTTTTAAACATTATTTGTGACAGTAGATATTGTTATACATATTTAATATATATTTATATACTGTAAACAGTATTTGTTTCAATAATATTTGAACAGAAATACATATATTTGTATATATTTTATTATGTTTACACTAAAATTCTCTGTGTTATTAGATAAATGCAAGATGTTTACATTAAAGTTTTTTTTTTATATATAAAACATTCATGTCGATGATTATTTGAACGTACTTCTTACACGCAAATTATTTCGCGTTTATTGCGTTACAAATATAAACTTGAAAAACATTTAACTTTTACTCAGATCATTACAATGTACTTTCTGCCAATTTTTTCCCTAATATCTTTATCGTAGCACTCTTTTCAAATTGGCAACCAGTTTTGGCTAAGAAATATAAAACCCCGGTGTGTATGTATATATGTATTTATTTACTCTCTTCTTGCATGCTTATTTGTTGTGCATCTTGTTTATAGAGATTTATATATTTTTTGTTTGTTTAATTATATATAGTTAGTAAATTCTCCGATTATTCGAAGATGTAAAAACAAGGATAGTCTCATAATCCGTCATTTTCTACATACATTCAGAGAAAAATCAAACGCCTACGTTTGTCTACACTTGGTTATCCGTTTGAGCGTTTTTTAACATATGTACGCTTGGACTTGCGTGAAACGCCTTGCGCATTTATCACAGGCTACTATTAATTTTAACAATTAATTGTGAATGTATCTTACATGTGCACAACACTTTTCTTTCAGTCTGAACTTATGAACCATAAATAATACGTATTATGAAATATCAACAATCAACCAAACAAACATTGACATACAGTGAACGAAATTAAAAATGTCTTGTGATTTGTTTACGTAGTAGCACTTGTAGGCCATCAAGTCTGTGTCTCATTTATACATTATTATTTTCAAATGCTATTGGGGTAGTTACAGATTAATCGTCTCTATGTTGAGGTACTTTTTGCAATGGTGCACAGCCTTTTAACTGTTCATTTTATAGAACATTTGTGTATTTATATTGTTAATCATTTTTTCCACACTCAACAAGGCACTTTATAAATAATAAATGTTAATACATAATGAAAAATAATTTGTATCGACACTACACGACGCAATGAAAACTGTTTGCTAACTTCATAAAATTAAGTACCTATTTCAAAGTAGACGGAAAAGTTGAATAGATAATTTGCCTGTAATCACGAAGCACGTTACGTATATTGCACTATCTGAAAGATAACAATGTTAATAATAACAATGGAATGAGTTAAATGGATTCGAAAAGCCTGGTGCACACGATACACAATGTTTGCAGACATTCAATTTTTCACATGTCCCGCATGGTTCACGTTCACACGCATTAAATATATCATCAGAAAGAAACACACTCAAAGTCAACAGAATATTATTCAGACTAGGGACTTTATTCAATTCACTAGGTTTTTTTTGTAGGTATTTAATATTCCTATTATGTTTAGGTCACTCGATTCAGGTACAAGATGTCATATTTACATTTCAAGTTGTTAACCGTTCCTCCTTTATAAACATATTTACAATATTTTTTTTTTATCAAAGTGCGAGTTTGATATCTATCATATATTTTGACAAGTCGCACTTCAAATGTCATGTAGTTTTTACACACACACACATCTATTGCGAATTTACTAAACGATATTATGTACAATTATCATTTCTCTGACTTCCCTTTTACTGAATTTCATTCGACTTAATGTTAAGTGTAAAGTTCATAGATATTTATTTCTTTAGTTGGATCTATTCTTTGATATAATAATAGACGGTTTGATTTGTATAGATATAATAGTCTCAGGAGTGTTCACAGGGTTAGTAATGATTCAATTGTTATATACTGACTGAAATATGTATGTATATATCAACAACATACTGATACTCCACATGCACTACGGTGATCAAAATTAACAAATCGTTCCCACTGTGCTTTGAAACATATTTCCCAAACAATAAGATAGTTTTTTTTTTCTTTTTGTCTCACTGACAATACTGAATTTTTGAAAAACACCGTACTGCACATAGAAAGGAAGTTTTTCGAAACAAGTTGAATATAAATTACAGTTTAAAGAAATTTCCTTGCTATTGTGGTCGTTTACATGTTGTGGCCATTTGTTGCCCCAAATATGATAGGAACTCAGTACATATATTCTGAAGAGGTATTCCAAAAAACAAAACAAAAACGGAAATGTATATGATCATAGATAGATTTACTTTCAAGTCTACAAAACATAACCTATATAAAAATATAATATTGTTTTCAAATACCCTTCAATTAGATTTGAATTCGGGGCAAAATACGTTTTGATTGCTTAATTAAGTGAATTGTAAGGAGATCAATTAATCGATGAATGAATCAATCAATCAATGAATCATTAATTCACCAGTCGTTTGTTGTGAATCAGTTCTGTGATTGAATCAGCACAATGGTTTGTGTATGGTACACTTGGATGTGTAACGTTATTAATAAGTTTTTCATTTGTTATAATATTACGTACTTCCACACAGAGCACATGTATAAATAAATTGTTGTTTGTTTCGTATATAAGAGAAAATGCAGTTTGCTTATATATGTATGTACACGGTTTCGTTATTCTGTTGCACGAATTACTATACTCATTTTTGTGCAGCATTTTTCTATCAAATGTGTGTTTGTTTGTAATGTGTGTGTGGACATTATCACAGATGTTTTTTTTTTACCGACTTTAGCCGGGGTATTATTAGCTACTTTATACATTTATAATAAATTATTCTGTTATTCATTTGTTCTCTTTAGGCAATATAATCCAGTACACTACATTGCATTCATCAACGAACTAATGCAGCAACAATTATTATTAATGTTTAACAATAAACAACAACAAAAACATCCACACTTTATGTACTGTCTGAATAGTAGTAAATTAACTAAGGTTAGCATATTTCCATCACATGATTTGTACACAAAAATGTTACCCATTAACATCGTCTATAAATCCTTAACAAATATATAATTACAATATGTAAACATGAATGCAACAGTTGATAATACTGCATGTTTGTAATGGCACAACATTTACATTTGCTATTAGCCAATCACAGTCAAAATCGTTACTATATATAGTATATTCGATACTCAATGCGCAGCTAACTACAATCACACCATCTAGTGCTTGGAATCACAACTATATTCAAAAATGTTACGTACAATTTCCTGCGTACAATATCTGCGATGGAACTAGAGCTTTGTTGGCGTAAACCAGTCTTCAATGTAAATTAAGTGGATAATAATAGTGTATTATTAATAATAAATTGTAAATAACTGCACTGGAATGATGCGTTAGTCTTGTTGTTTCCGATTAATGAATACACGTGTGTACTGTATGTAATAGATGGTCATTTAACCTAAATACAAAACGTTTATAATAAAAGATCTTCGTATAAAATATAAAATTGCGCGTGCGCACAACCACTGTTGCACGATATATTATAATAATAAGTTGTTATTATTCGTTCGCTTCAGTTAGTATAAAATAAATATATAGTAAACAATTGCCTTCTTGCGTTGGATGTTGTAATAAAAAACGGTGTAATTCTGTACAGACAATGTATAAAAACATACAAAAATATTAACGTATTTTACCGGTAATTTCATCATTTCCTTCTCCCTGAATGTGTGTGTTTGTAAATGACTGGTAAAAACAACAGTTGTTATATAGGAACATACATCAATGTATACGTCTCTTTCCATTTACAACACAACGGCTACAACAGAACCGAGACTGTAACACAATATATAATAATAAATAAATAACTTGTACAGAATTACACCGTTTCGTTTTTAAAAATGTCTCACTAACAGGTCACTTTAGATGTTTGTTTTGTTATGGTATGAACTTAATAGAATATAGTTGATGGACTTACTACACAACATGTATGCACTATGGTAACTTTTGTTGTAACTGTTGCGTATTTGCGTGTGGCTTGTTATTAAGTGTTCAACAATCAAATACTTATCTTTAATATAGATCAGCCAAGACGATGGGTAGGAGATACTCGTCAGAGTCTCCCGCAGTTGGGTTACAAATCACAGGGTGGAGTTCGGTGTTCTGCATGGGCGCCCACGGACGTCCCAGTACTTTACTTATCTCCTAGAACAAGTCATAACACAACATACATACATTAGTATAACATCAACAAGACAAGACAAGACTAATTGCAGTGAATGACGAAACTACATATTTAACTTACTTCTTTGGAATCCGTGAGTCCTCGGTATACTTCGTGTGAGTATATGACATCTTCGTCGGCAACTTCCAAACGTCTCAGCTTGTTCTCACATAAACGAGCGACTCCTACAAGGTCCTCTTCAAAATATTTGTAACCTGCAAGGACAAACGACAATGTATGTTAGTCTTATTGTTTATATATATTCCATATCGCATTCTCAGATCTTTAAATAACTTATTAATTAATTAATTCATACATGCCCTTCTATATATTTTTTTATAATTTTACGTTCATTCAGAATACTTTCTATCATATTCGTCCATTTATTCCTACTCCTTTCTACCTATAGGTACTATTTTATCAATTTCAGCACTCATTCGTCCATCTTTCGAAATCAAGCATATCAGATAAACAAATTCATTCGCCTATTCTATTTATTCACCATCAATACTATACTTGCATTCCGCAACTTCATCTTTCTCAAAAACCAAAATCTTACATTTTGAAACATTCATAACTAAATTCAAACGTCTTCCTTGATTATTTACAGTTTCGTTAGACATTTTGTATTTGTATGCCTTTAGTAAAATGATTACAAACCTAGTAACACGATTTCCTCTAGCTTGGGACACAACCAAGCAGCCATGACAAGTGGATCCGGATGGTTGGCGTCATTTTCGCCCATGATCTTAATAAGACTCCAGGTGGTTTCTTGGCTCTGTGAATCCACCCACATGATGCTGCGGAAATTACGTGCGTACCATGAAGATATCAAGTTAAACACAGTTAGATTCAGCTGTGAACAGAAACAACATCATAAATCATTGTACACTTGAGTATATTTTTTTTTAAATATTTTTTTAGAAACAATTACTCACATCTTCACAGAAGAAAACTTTGAGATGCGTCAGTGGCATGCTTGGGTGCAATATTTGGTCGTGCATATTTTGCACCGCCTCGTATGCGTGTATTAACGTCAGTCTTAGTTGGCACTGAGGATGATTGGCTACAAATTGTTCCCAAGCCTCGTTAGTTGTACCGGGATGTTCTTCCCAAAAACCGTGCAAATGAATAATTAAACGTGTCAGTTGACCGGCACCGTTTAAACTTTCCAAGAACTTGTCACTCACATAATCGTAATCTACACTTAAAATCTGTAACAACAAACCAAAGTCAGTCATTTATTATTGTAGAAGCACAAAAGACAATCTTGAATGTATATATAATACATTCAAGTTTGTCTTTTGTGTGTGAATACACTTTTGAAAGAATAAAATAAATAAATTTATATCGTTGTTGTAAATAAAAAGATATATGCAAACAATGATGTTACATCAACTTTCTTATGATTCACATTGTTCAGTTCAATGTCAAGTATAAATGTAATGTAATTATTGCTCACACTACTGGCCATTACCCACAATGACCTTCATACGTGTTTGTTTTGACTGATCTAAATGACCCGTGTATTTTTACTATTGCTGTTATTATGAAAATCGAGATTGTAGGTTACCTAAAGTTAAACACAGTATGCTGTTTGAAACATGTAACGTAATATTAATGATATTCGAAACTCTTGCAATCTAATCAGTTTTATGTGTATCTGCGGGTGAACCAAGTGATATTTACTTATATGTATTACGAATACTTAGATTTATTTTTACCTATTCAATTAGCTTACCTGAATATTAGTGAATGGTTCAAATATGATGGGATCACAGTCCAGTATCAGGTAACTTCCTGGATCATCTTTCATGGACGCTAAGCCTAATACTTTGATATTTTGTGGATTGAACAGTTCTGACTGTAAGATCTGAGGTACATACTGGCACAAGTCTTCACAGCAACCGAGACTCAATCGTTCTAAATGCGAGGAAATTTGAATCAATGGTCCTAACATACACCTGAATCAAATAAAATAATATTAACTGCCATATTCTTATTTACTTTATTAGAATTAAGTAATTGATGACATTATTCAACATACTTCAATGAAAATTATCTGCATTATTACTAATGTAAAGTTAATTACAAAATAGTGACTATACATTAATTTATAAATCTTCTGATAATGCATTGAATTTATGTAAATAATAGCGAAATGCAAAACAATTCTGAGAATTGACGTGAATGTTACGTAAACCGCTTGAAATTACCGAATCCTGCTATCGTAAACTATACAGTTACGTATAAAGAATTCTAAGTATCGATGGAATACAAGATAATATGTTATATACAATGAATTATGTATATAATTAAATAGATGTACAGGTGACACACAACATAATTCAAGCGGCAAGTATTTTTAAATTACTGTATTACGAAAAGCAATGCAATTATGTAAAAAAAAAAAAACAGAAATGTCTGTTATTTTATTAGTTGCATAGGAATTTTATTAGTAAATAATTTATGCTTTTTAGATACATTGCTCAATTTCGCTTTCTTTAACAAAAGTCCGCTAACTTGTAATAATCCAGAAAAGAAATGTAGAGCATATATTTAATTAGATTCACATTGACAGAATATTGATTATCATTTGTGATTTGTATTATACAATGAATAAAATTGTCATCATTTACATATACAATAAATGTATCTATTGAAATCAAGTCTAATATTAAATCAAATATCGACCGCGGCTGTACTAAAATTATCTACCGTATAAATATAATATCCGCTTTATTAGCATGATATAATAAAGTAACAGTCGCTTAACATTGAACAATTAATTAGTAGAAAGAAAATAATTTCACAATTAATAATCAGGCTGTTTTGTAATCATACATTTTCTCCAAAATATCTAAACAGAACCGGAAGATACGAAAATCACAAATTAAACTTTCAAAAAAAGAAAAAATAATTATAATCGATTTAAAACTGACAATAATGTCTTGTTACACTTCGTTTTCTAAAATACATTATTTATTTTAGAACAATTTTAATGAATTTTATTTTGCAAAAAAAATCTTCATTAAAACTGCAGATCATTGGTCCTTCACTGTTGACATTCGAGTTTCTCTTTATTTTACATTATTATATTTTTCCATAAAGACATAAAAATGCAATGCTTACCTTTCAAGAAACATTTTATTCCTCGGTGGCAGAAACATATGGCAATGTGATGGTTCAAACATTAGCGAGCGTATATTTAAATTTTTGGTCATTCGTTGTAACAGACTCGCAACTTCGTACACACATACATCTGATAATGAATTATATTTCACGATTGCATTTCGTACTAAATGGCCACACGCCACAGAAAAATAATTGTGTCGTTGCAAATCGTATCGTGTTATATTGAAACACATATCTTGCCAAAAACTGAAACACAAACAATGACATTTGGCACACAGATCATTGGAGCACAATATACAATACATGAAAACAAGAATGAATGTTTCATTGGACAAACGGTACAAAATGTGGAAAGTAGAAAGTACGTTCAAAATAGAATTTAAAATTTAGGGATCGTATCTAAGTCGCTAACAGTTCAATTGGGACAATGATATTTACATAATGACTGTACTCAAAAAGCAGTCATACTTTTAATTAAATCTATGCCGAAAAAATAAACATTTTTCTTTAGTTAAATGAGTAGCAAACATGCATTTGTAATATGTACAGTAATAATATACATTTCGATAAAGATTATTAAATATTGACATGCTAATCTTCTTTTATTATCAGAGCTATAAATATGTTGCGTTTGTGCGGATCAACAATATATTATTGCTGTTTATGACAGTTGTAAGCGAAACTTATTACAATTATTTTACGTACGTCACAATTCTATATACGGAAGCATAATAAAAATTATGGAAAGTAATAATGAAATCTAACAGTGCAATTATGCAGTAGGTACCTTGATAATATTGCGTCACAAAGTATATATCCATTTGCAATAACTCTTATAAGATTTTTACTTCCTTAAATCCAGTTCTGCTTGAACAATTACTTTCGGCACGCGATCTTAACTAAATACAATCCTAAATATGAACAACAAAATAGACAAACCGATTGGCTTTCGTTAGATGAACAATTACTCGTTTCCATGGAAATTAGGCTAGATTGACCCATTGTTTATACACCGATTAAGCAGTAAACATAAACATTTCTATATTTTGCGCAGTTGTTCTTATTATCAACTATTTTATATTAGAATTATATATTGTAAACTAACCTTGAATGGTAAAGTGTTTGTCTCCATGTCCGACATACACTGGAAGCTCTTAAACGATCAGCTGGATTCAGCAATTTAAAAATATCATGTAATAAAACACTGGGCAAATATGCCCATCCATGTACATTTTGATGCATTGGAGGTTTTGTTCTAGGCCAGCATCCCAGGCAGCCACAGTTATCGTTACCCATTTCTAAATGAACAAAAATTACGAAATATTTACTCCAATACATGTAACACTCTCAGTAATGCAAATGTGTTAATAAAATAGTTTCTGGTAGTGACAAACTTTGCACTAACAAGGAACTATCTATCACTGCACGTACCCTTGGTATTCAAGGAAAACAGTGTGAAAGTACGAACGAGTACTAGTTGAAATACAATTGTTTTACCTGTATCACCATCTTCCCACGACTCATCGAAAATATCGGATAATTGAGGCAACATATTGCGATGTTTAACACTTTACTAACTGTATATCGAACAACCGAACTAATGTTTAAATAAAATACTATGACACGCAATAAGTTACGAACAACTTGAGGAAACCATTGTTATTTTACTAAACAAGTGACAGCCAGTATCAGAAATCAAGGTCAACATATTCAAACAAACGTCACTTTTGACATGTGATATGCCAATATAGGTCGATTCGATAATAAACTATAAAAAATTTGATTGTTATCAACTGACTTCACAGAACGTTCCCGTAAAATACTAATAATTTTAAACGTTACTTACTAGTCACATAAATTGCGTCTTCCTTTCAACTAGCAACACCAAGTTTGACGTTTTTGTTTAAACACAACTGAAATACGAAAAATCCCCACTACCAGAGAAATACTTTTCACATAAACAAGTGAAACAGAGACAGGTTATGCGCACGGTGTATAATACGTTCTCTTTCTATTTCCACGAACTTTCTCCCACCCATTTCACGTTTATCAATTAAAAACCTTATGTAGATTTGGCAATTAAATACAGAATTAATTTTTTACTTTCAAACGGTAAATTCGCAAAATAATTCTTCACACATAAATGAATTAGTACAAATAACAGGAATATTACATAATTTCCCGTTATAAGTATTTAGTATAGGAATAAAATAAATCATAACGGTTCGCATTATTTTTTTGAAAAAAATCATTTATTTAATAATCTTATGTATAAATTTAATAAAGCTACTTAATACTAAAGGAGTAATGATAATTCACTTAATTTCCAGCTTTCGAATACCGCTTCCAGAATTTTTTTACATCGTCATGACCAGCTTTTGTAACAACCATTGTTCGACTTTTTTCATTGCTCCATATTAACGAACCTATTGATTGTGCATGTTCGCACAAAGCACTGAAATCAGCCTGAAAAGAAAAAAAAAAACAATATGTATATTTGTCGAACAAAACATTGCAACATTCATAAAAATAAAACCAAATTATTGGTTTCTATTTGTAACTGGAATTACATATGTGGTACTTAGTTTTGTAACTATATCAACCTACTAGATAACAATATAGTTATCAATACACTGTTATCTCACACGGTAGTAAGATTATAATATACCTGTGACAGAAACTGGCTGTATAGAACACCATCGGTAAACGTGAATCTGTTCCTCTCGTTCTCCCACAATCTAATTTGATCGACAACAGTAGGTGGTAACGGTTGAGCAGCTTCGCCATCCAACATTTTCGAATGTGCATGCTGTATTAAATAACCTATTATTTGATTGGCTGTAATACCGCCACGTAACGCTTGGCGGATGGAATCTCGGGTTAAGATACCTACTACTAGGTTAGGAAATCTACAAAACATAACCAACAACGTTAACATTTATAATCAAGATATGCGATTAACACATTGTATACCTGTACAATAATTCAGTAAACAGTCCAAGTAATGCAACTTGCAGGTTAGAATCGGTGTACGCATAAACACGATAGTTAGTTTCTACAACTATGTATCCTTTGGGTGCGTCTCCTTCAGTCACTGGCGCTGGACCACCAGTTTGGTTGCTACTAGCGATATTGAGGGCCAACCTTGTAGGATAAAATCGCCCTGCTTTACGCTGTAAATATAAAAACATATTTAGAACTATGTAAAAGTAACAATTATTTATGAAAAAAAAAGAAACTAAAATAAAAAAACCGTAATGAGTATATTCTTATTTTGTTCTTTTGTTTTAAGTAACTAAACATTCTAATTCTATATTTACTCAGTTCTGAGATAGTTATATGTTCATAGAATGTAATAAAATTTATTTAATTAAAAGTTCAAAATCCGTTATTATACCGACAGACGCGGTCATTTTATAGTTATGGGTTTACTAGTTACAGAATAGGTCTGTGAGTAATCATGAATATTTTCTACTCCGCAATTTTCACAACATTCTTTTGTTATCAATTTGTTCTACCGTAGCACATACAAAAATAACATGCGCATGCAGCAAAACATGTAACGCGATAAAATTATAGCAGTTATCATATTTCGAGTAATACTATCTATACATTAAGTTGCTATCTTCAAATACTTATAACGTATCATGTGTTCTTACTTTTCTTTGATACACCAAACCAAACTCCCTGAGATGTTGTAGAAATATGAGAAGACCATTACTCATTCCTTCTGTACTGTAGTCCTATTTTGAAATATTAATTTCATTATAACAGAAATTAATAAACATGTTATCGGGTAACTTACTTTGCCCAGCGTACTAAAACTTAATTGAAACAGGAAAGTTAAACATTCTACTAGATCTAGACCTCTCTGTTCCACTGTATCCAGATACTGTAATATAAAGTGCCATACTTGTGCTTGTGTATCCAGCAAAAGGAACTGAAAACCTTGTCTTGTTATCACTGGACTACCATCATCTTCATCACTGGAACATGATAGAAGAATAATAATAATACTCTAAAGATAAATATCAAATATTGTTTACCGTTTCATTAATCCAGCATGAAGTAAAATGCGTACAGCATCTGCAGATATTCCTTCCTGCTGTTGACTGCCAACCATATAATGAAGTACACATTCCCACCGTTCTACAGAGTATGAGTCGAGGAAAGAAACGTCCCTTGCTTTGCTGTCCGTTTCTAACTGGTTTGACATACTCCATGGTTTACCACTAATGTCAAATACATGAGACTAATAATATTAACATATTCCAATAAACCTTATATGTATATCTAATTCTACTTTTGTTTGTCACCAACATATATTAGTGTTCTGCTTTTACATTACAATTAAAATGTGCTTACCCTCCTAATAGAGCAACTTTTAAATTTCTTTTAAATGTGGATGATAAGATCCAACCTAGAAGGCCTCCGGGAATAGCAGCTTCTTGCCACACACATAATTCACTCAAGACACCGCTTACATATATGTGTTCTCTAAAAATATATCACATTAAATTAGAACGAATCATAATTTGTGTATAATTGTCACAAATCAAGTTTAGCATATAAAATATGATTATATATTACTGTGTACATACTTGGAAAAGGCTTGTGAACCCCATGAAGCAACTACTGCTTGAGGTACTGGCTGTTCTACGAACAAGATTCGTATTACATATTGTCTGGCTAATTCTGGTAATTCTCTGTACAACAAACAAAGTGCGTTACGTTAGGGTTAGTTTTCATTGTTTTATAAACGCAAAACAATACCTGTATACAGCTAAACATATCGCAGGATGATTATAAAGCCTCTCCAGTAATTCGGAAGGTCGAGTTTTTAAATAATCGTGTAAATTTTTACACTGTAAGTTCGTAGGTTGCAGTAGAACAGACTTTGATGATCCTTTAGCATTATCTGCCATTTAAATGTGCTTTTCTGCTTTTTATACATACACACAACATTTATTAACAATGAAGATAAGGTTATGTGCACATAAATAGGTTATATACGTAAGTTTCAAAATAACAGTTTATTTACACATTTTACAAATTTCATTTTAAGTTTAGGTACTTGAGATTCCTACTATATTTACATTGAATTCATTAATATTTTAACTTTTCACTTTTCAACTAAATAAAATACTTTTTAGACTGACGAAAACCGTCCATCTATCAATCACTTTTTTACTCATTTCTCTCCTCATTTCTTTCTTACTCACGCTTGCATTATGAATAACCGAGACAATAACAGAGATAGCAATACTTGCTAGGTACAAAGTAATAGCGCTAGCGACAAAACGGCATGTGTATAAAGTAAAATATGACTGCTAATACAAAATGTACTGTGTAGTTGTTGAAAACCAAATTACAAAAATAATTTGCCTACCTAATACAAGATCTTGTTTCACTGAAAAATTTATTGTATAGGGCAGGGAAGATTACATATAATATTACTCGAACAAAATTGGAAAGCACTTGAGCTTATCATTACATTGGTCAAAATAGCTCAGATCAAATTTCCCCAAATATTTTTACCTACAGAAACAGAAGAAATTCATTTTCTAAATTAGCCTAAAATTATGTGTTTTATCAATTACATTGGCTAAACTTGATCTACCATTAAAAACAGCATGGCAATTTTTAACTAACGTTATCAGTGATCACACTAGTGATTATTAAATTTGTACTGTTGCCGGCCGGCTAGTTATAATAATGTCAAATATTGCCAACAAGCAAAACAAATAAATAATAACACAAACCTAATTTTGTTTTTGTATGTTTGTAAAAAAGTGTTTTTATTCATTGAAGTCATTTATTCGCAAGAAACATACAATGTCGAGGTATTTTCAGAACAATCTACCAGATTATATTAATGGTGACATAAAATTAAGCCAAGAAGATTTGGAAACGTCAGTCTCCCAAATTATCTCACAAATATTGGAGAAATTTACACCAACTGAAAAAAATGCAGAGAACGGTTTATACTTGGGGTCTGCTGGTATTGCTTATATGTTCTATCATTTGAGTAAGAATCCAGCTTTAAAGAATCACCAACAGGAATACCTAAATAATGCGATGGAATATCTACAGCCTGCATTAGATGTGGCTACAAAATTAGAAAACAAAACTCGAGATTTGCCCTCATTTCTGTTGGGTAACTCTGGAATATATGCTGTCGCAGCAGTTATATTTCAAGCGACAAAAGATGTAAAATGCATGCAACAGTATAGAGAGAAATATGTGCGCATTGCTCCTATTTGTAAAAAATCTTTCTTACAATGTGGAGAAGATGAGTTGTTTGTTGGCCGTGCTGGCTATCTCTGCGGTGCATTGTGGATGGCGAAAGAAACAGATACTCCTTTGGCATTAAATGATTTGTATGATATTTGTAACTCCATTGTTACTTCCGGACGAGCATACTCCAAGCAGAACAAATGCGCATCACCGTTGATGTATCAATATTACACTACCGAGTATTTTGGTGCTGCTCATGGGATATGCTCCATTTTGCAAATGTTAATGTATGTGCCTGGTTATTTAGATGCACATCCGGGAGAAACGAAAGATATCAAAGCAAGCGTTGACTACTTGCTAGCATTACAAACAGAACACGGCCATTTTCCGTGTGCGACGGATGAAATTAATATAACAGCGCGAAGTGAAGAGCACGAATTAGTTCACTGGTGTCATGGTGCACCAGGTATTGTTTATTTAATGGCACGAGCTTACATCGTTTTTGGCGATGAAAAATATTTACAATCATGCGAAAAGTGTGCAGAATTAGTTTGGAATAAAGGATTATTGCGCAAAGGACCAGGAATCTGTCATGGAGTTGCAGGAAATGGCTATGTCTTCTTATTACTTTATCGGTTAACTAATGATTTGAAGTACATACATCGAGCAATGGCATTTGCGCAGTTCTTGGATGAGGATGAGTTTAAGACACAAGCTCGAACACCCGATTATCCGTACAGTTTGTACGAAGGTATCGCTGGTACAGCTTGCTATCTGGCAGATATTATGCAACCCAATGCAGCTGTATTTCCCTTCTGTGATATATTTTAATTTATAAATTGTGCTGTACTTGTTACATGTCTTTCTGCGCGTTCTTCTTATTAATTAATGTTTAAATTGTATAATTGTTAATAAATAGACATAATGCAAATAAATATAAAATTATTTTTGTTTTTATATCTATTCATGTTACATAATTTTTTTGATTAAAAGGCTAAAAAATGATACGCCCCCTGGGGTTGCTCCTAGCATTTTTGAAGAGCGAATGCATGACAATATGCTTAGTAAAGTTTCAACACTTTAAGATCAGTAATTAAAAACATCACTTTTTTTATTAAAAATGGCTTAATAACCTTTCATTCTCACCCCATGCTTGTCAAGCAAAATATGAATCTTAACAAATATGGACATGGGAATTTTACCATCTGGGCAATTTAATGCTTTTATATTTCCTATTCTTTTACTCATAATTATGACAGACTGACAGTAAGTGGCTTTTACTGTCTTGAAAAACAATTAATAATTTATGTCTGCTTTATAAAAAAGCGGAACTTTTTTTATCATACATCAGATAAGGAAAATGTATTTAAAAATTATAATCAGATTAATAACTTTAGTTACAATATTACGAAATGAAGCTAATGCATTATTGGATCATAATTTAATAGTGGATTATTATTTTAAAATCAAACCTGTTGGGCGTATTGTATTATTTTTGTGTGAAAATAAAATTGGTAAGTTATATTAAACAAGTAAGAAAATAAAGAATAAAAATAAATTACGATGCGTACATTGCAGATGTTACGGGTTTCACAAAGTTTATAATGTACAATTCATTTTACGCATCTGTTTTCAATTACGACTTTGATCAGCTTAATATTACAGAAATAATAAATACATCTCACGATAATTTTGGAGTTGTACTAGATGCAAATTGCAAGAGAAGTTCAACTTTATTAATGCAGGTATATAATAATGATTAATATTTTTGCACAATATTGCAAATATAATTATTAATTTAATTGTAGTGCGCAAATAATGACAAATTTACTGATAAATTCAAATGGTTGATATTTAGCACAAATAACACAATTTTACAAATGATGAATAGTATTAATATAAATGTAAACTCTGAAATAACAGTAGCTTCGGTAGCTTCCAATAAAAGCTACTGGAAATTATTAGACGTATATAATCCAGGTTTTAAACATGGAGGTTCTTTGAAAGTACATGATATGGGAACATGGACATTAAATGGTGGTTTTAATCTTTATAAAAATATGTCCGTCCACAAATATTGGCGCAGGAAAGATTTGTCTGAAGTTACTATGAAGAGTATTATTGTGGTAATAAATATAATCCGAATTATAAACAAAACTTATATATGAACATATAACAAATAGTGTTTCATCAGTTTCCAACTTTTATTTTAGCTTATTAGTGAATATCCCGGAGAATTGTTGGATTATCTCTATAACAATGATGAAAATAGACATGTTGATACTTTCAATAGATTTCAATTTATAGTTTGGAATTATGTTAAGGAATTTTATAATTTCACGTAGGTTTTTTTAGTACAATTTTTATGATTTTTTATCAAATGGAAGTTATTTTATCATTTTTTTTTTCAAAATGTTTATATTCAATTAAATGTATTTTAGACTAGACATAGATTTACGTCATATATGGGGAAAAGAATTAAAAAATGGTACACATACTGGTATGGTTGGTATGCTGCAACGGAAAGAAATTGACCTGGGTCTATCTCCTTTATTTTATAAAGAAGAAAGAATTGCAGTTTTGAATTTTCTAACACCTTCATTTACGCTAAGGTAAATGTTGACAGATAATCGGGGAAGTATGACTTCGTTGATCGAAAATACAATTTATTTTACAGTCCTTGTTTCATATTCCGAAATCCAAAATCAGAATTTACTGTTCGGGGTGCTTTCTTCAGTCCCCTATCTAGTATAGTGTGGTTAGCTACTTGGGGTATTATGTTGTTAACAATAATTATAATGCGCGTATGTTTTTATCAAGAATGGAAATTTGAAGATCGAAGCATTGATAATAGTCCAATGGAATATGATTGGAGTTATATTTTACTATTAACATTCGGTGGATTATGCCAACAAGGTACTCGGAATATTTCTACTTTTTTATATATTTACTAATTATTTACAACATTACAGACGTACCAAGAATTCCTAACTTATATTCTGGAAGAATTATAATATTCACTTCAGTTCTATTTACTTACATACTATGTCAATTCTATTCAGGCGGCATTGTATCATCTTTGCTAAGTGAACCCCCTAAAACAGTAAATAATTTAAAAGAATTAATGCATTCAACGTTAGAGATAGGTATCGAGGATATGATATTTGAAAAAGATTTTTTTGATGTAAGTAAAATCAACTGCTGTAAATGTGTATCCAAATTAGTAATTTATGAATTTAAATTTATAGCAAACATCAGATCCATTAGCTCTGGAACTATATAGAACTAGAGTAGTTGGACAGAGAAACGGATCAGATGCATATTATAAAGTTGAACATGGATTACAACTTGTTAAAGATGGTGGATTTGCATTTCAAGTGGATACAGATGTTGCTTATAAAATAATAGCCGAAACGTATTCCAATGACATTATATGTGATTTGAATCAGGTTCATCTCTATCCTACACAGAGAATGACGGGAGTATGTCAAAAATACTCACCTTTCAGAGAAGCCTACGTCCATGGGTAAATATATACATACGTATATTATTATGTTTAGGATGATTCTGGATTTTAAATGATTTTAATAAAAATAGACAATGGAAATATCTTACAGATTCGCGCGTTTAATTGAAAATGGTTTGATGCATAGACAAAAAATTAAATGGACAACGCCGAAACCTGAATGTATCAAAGTTGTAGATTCCAGTAAAATTCAGGTCGGAATGAACGAATTTTTTCCTGCATTGCTATATTACATTATTGGAATTGTAATCAGTTTATTAATACTATTATGTGAAATAATTGTTAATCGTAATACACCCCGGTTTATAACTATAAACAGAAAAATGAAAAAAATAATTAAATAAATTTTCAACCTTAATGTCATGAGATCACACAGATTTAATAAACTGAGATTAATTAAATTTAGAACTTACTATAAGATAAATCACATTGTTCACGAATATGTGTACCTTTCTTTCAATACTGTAATAATATAAGTATGTTCTGCTGGTCTAACACTACTATTAAATTACGTATATCCAATGCAAATTGAAGCTAAATTAAATTAACATACGTAATGTTCACTTGAAAGACAATAGAATTAGTATGAAGAAAATGTATCAGATTAGAACATATTAACAAATAATATTATATGTAAAATTGTAGAAGATTATCTAAAATATACTAATAACTAGGAATGTATACAGACATACATGCCTGCAGCTCATCGACGTATGTCCAATTCTGAATTTATCACAAATTATTTACCTAAATACACTTTTAAAATCGTAGGTGCCTAGGTCGAAGTAAAACAACAAATTTAAAACAAGTGTGAAAACATTTTCTTCTGTTAACAAAAGCAAAGCAGACTAAGCCGACTATAAATGCATTAATCTTCTTTTGTTCATTTTTTAATTAAAGAATATTTTTTTCTTCAATGGTCTTAGATAATTTTTCAAAATAAAAAATATGGAAAAATAATGTTTCATTTCCTGCATATGCAAGAAAATTTTGAATACAATTGAGTGGAAAATAAAGGAGAAAAAAAAATAAAAACTGAAAAAATTTTGAAAATTATTTTTTTTCTCAAGTTCTAAAGAAAATTTTCAAAAACAAAAATCAGGTGCACAACTAGACCTTAATACGCATTTGTAAAAAAAATTTCATCAAGATCGGTTGGATAGTCTAGGAGGAGTTAGTGGAACAAAAACCGTACGAGCGAGTGAGCGAGCGAGCGAGCGGACGAACGACATACATACGGTCACATGTTGTAATAGTCATTTCGTGATCCAAAGGGTCTGTCCGGGATTTCTGCGCAAAAATTTTTAAAATCGGAGAATGCTACAGACATCGTACCGAACACTATAGCTCTTCGACAGGAGGTCGATGAGCTAAAAATAAATGAAAACAAAATTTATTGCAATTGAATAAAAGCCTAAAATTAAAATACTGTTTCAAAACCTTCACGTGACGCAACGAATTTTGTTGAACATCATTGATTACATGGGGCAAAAAATCGACATTTTCTGTTGACAGCGATTGATTGATTTGAATGTATCATTCGTTTTTAGGGACAGAATATACTTATATAAGAAGGTAGATTTCATTATTTGTTCCAGTAACAATGAAAATGTATATTAAATCTATTATTTTACTGACAACAGTATACATACTGTTTCAAAATGAAACTTTAGCATATCTTAATCGCGACTTGATAGTAGATTATTTCGAAAGAAAATCTTTGGGTCAAATTATAGTGTTTTCGTGTAAAGATAAAAGAGGTAATAATAATATACTTACAGAAATGTTTCATTCAAAGTACATATTGTAGATAATATTAACTTGACAAAATTTCTAATGAACCACACATTTTATGTATTGGTTTATAATTTGGATACATTTCAATTTAACATAACTGAAATTCTGAATACGAATCATCAACATTTTGGAGTTGTCCTGGATGCAGACTGCAAAAATAGTTCAAGACTACTGTGGCTAGTACGAAATTAAAAATTAATATACAGTTAAATAAGAGATGCTGATATAAATAATTTTTATTTGTAGTGTGCAAATAAAGAAAAATTTGGGGATAAATATCAGTGGCTGATATTTTCCGCAAATAACACAGTTTTTAAAATATTAAATTTCATTAACATACACGTAAATGCAGAAATAACAGTAGCTCATTTAGATAAAAATTATTGGGCATTATTAGATGTATACAATCCGAGTTTTAGTCGTGGAGGAACATTGAAAATACGTAACATGGGATTCTGGACTTTGGATAAAGGCTTCAATATTCAAAGAAATATGTCAATTCTTAAATACTGGCGTAGAAAAGATATGTCTGAAGTTACATTCAAAGGGACCATTGTGGTAAAGATTATAAAATATGTACCATTACGGTCATTAATATATTAACCTATTAATATTTTAGCTTATTAATGAATTTCCTGGAAGTTTAATGGATTACTTATATAATAATGATACAAACAGATTTATAGATACTTTTAACAGATTTCAATTTGTATTATGGGGTTATGTTAGAGATTTTTATAACTTTAAGTAAGCAACACATAGAAACATGTTAATTATTTTGGCATTAAATGTTATAATTTTAGATTAAACACAAATTTACGGCATGTCTGGGGTAGCAAATTAAAGAATGGTTCGCACGTTGGCATGATCGGAGCTTTACAGCGTAAAGAAATAGATATTGGACTGTCTGCACTTTTTTACAAAACAGAAAGAATTCCAGTTCTTGATTTTATAGCGCCAACATTTATGATGAGGTACGTAATATTTAATACAAATTATTAATCAGTTATTTAATATGAATTGTGGTTTCCAATAGTCCTTGTATTATATTCCGGTACCCGGAACCAACATTTGCTATACGCGATGGATTTTTCAGTCCATTAAGTAGTCTAGTGTGGATATCCACGGGCGCAGTGATAATTCTAACAACGTTAATCATTCGGCTGTGTTATTTTTATGAGTATAAAATACAACAAATGACAAATGATAACGACGATTATATTGAATATAATTGGAGTTATATTCTTCTTCTAACATTTGGAGGCTTATGTCAACAAGGTAATGAAATTGTTGAAAGAAATTGATATTAGCTAGATATATATATATATATATATATATATATATATATATATATATATATATATATATATATATATATATATATATATATTCTTGTAGATGTACCAAAAATACCGAATTTATATTCTGGAAGAACGGTAATATTCACTTCAGTTTTGTTTACCTACATCCTGTACCAATTTTATTCAGGGGGCATTGTATCCTCTTTATTAATGGATCCACCGAAAACAATTAACAATTTAAAAGAATTAATCGATTCTTCATTAGAAATTGGAATTGAAGATGTATTATATGAAAAGGATTTTTTTGAAGTAAATACAATTTAATTATATATTTTCTTAAAGTATTTAAGAATAAATAATATTTTGCAGCAAACAAGTGATCCTTTAGCTTTAAAACTTTATAACAACAAAGTTGTTGGCAAGAAGAATGGATCAGATGCATATTACGATGTAAAAACAGGGTTAAATCGTGTTAAGAAAGGACAATTTGCGTATCAAGTAGACACAAACATTGCGTATAAAATAATAGCTGATACCTATTCAAACGAAGTGATATGTGATCTAGGCGAAATTCATTTAATTGCCAAACAACCAATGACGGGAATATGCCAACAAGATTCGCCATTTAGAGAGCTGTTTGCATATGGGTAAATAATAAAAAAATACGGTTTTGTATATTAATTTTAAAATTTATATTTCAGTTTCTTACGACTAATGGAAGCTGGATTAATTTCCAGAGAAAGAATTAAATGGACAACGCCGAAACCTCAATGTATTAAAGTTATTGACTCTAGTAAAATTAATGTTGGAATAGTTCAGTTCTTTCCCGCATTGTTATTTTACAATGTGGGAATTGTTATCAGTTTCTTGATATTGTTTATAGAAATTATTATTTATAACAAAACACAAAGAAACCCTTTATATACATATTACAATTGAATTGAATTTTTTAGAACATTCTTAAAAAAGTCTAGATATTTGTATGAAAAATATGTTATAGTTAACACAAATTCGTTGACTATTCTGCATATAAATAAAAATACATGTGTAGTAGAATGAAAGATCACTCTTTGGAAAGAAAATAAGTCACAGAAATAGTTTGCAAAATTTTATTTTTATTTTTAAACAATCGTAATAAAGATCAATGAAAATGTATCAACAATTTATAAAAGAATTAACCAGCGATGAATGGTGCTGAGTAAGCCGCATGGTAGGCAGCCGGCAGGGCAGCGGTGTATGCGGCATGTGCATACACAGGGGCAGGAGCAGCAGCTACCAGTGGCGCAGCATAATGGGCGGCTACCACAGGCGCCGCAACAGGGGCAGCGACCGCATGGTTCACGTAGTGTGCATTGTAGGAGCTAGCATACGGTGCAACAGCGTAGGGTGCAGCTACGATGCCACTCTCCACAGATACAGCCAGAGCTACGATAGCCAAAATCTGCAATAAACAGCACATTATATTATATCGAGAATCGCATTTAAAATTGTATTAAGTCGAGAATAATTATATTTGAAAATACATATATACATCTTCAAGTTGATATTATTGCAATCATATATGTACTTAATTAATCCTGTATTTTGTTTATTTATTTTGTAACGATTTATAATTTATACTTACTATTCAGTAAGTTTTATGCTAGTACTTACCATGAACTTAGCGATCATTTTGTTTGAGTTGGTTTGACGTTGTAGAGAATACAATGGTACCACTGTCAAACAATCGAGCTTATATATGCTACGGCTTAATTCATTAAAAATTCCGAGGGTGAATCTTGGCCCGGTAAGAAATTTAACGGTGTTGAGAAATTTGGATCTTATGAACGTTGTACATTACGAGCATGAACTGAATACGTGATGTGTGAATTAATTTCTGTAGCAATTATTTCGATTTCGTTTTACATACGCAGCCAGTATGTCAACATTCTTATGTAATTTTAGTTTATAGAATTCTAATGAGACAATGACTAATAACATGTAAGTACTGAAATGCAATGATAGGATTACATTATTCATGTTGCATTGTCAATCACTTAGCAAAATAAAAGTAAATTAAAAAAAGATCTTAAATTACTTCTGTAGTATCCATCACTATTTTAATTTCTTTAACAATCTCTGCTGTTATTGATTTTGGTTCTGGATTTATAGTAACTTAGTTCTAATTGGTTTTGGCTCAGTTTTGCATACATTTTTGAAGGGAAAATGTGAAATTTTACTTTTTTTTTAAATTTTCATCTGCTGGAACAATGGAAATATATTGTTTAGATAGGGCCGCAGTTCTTGCTCCCGGGGTCAGATGTCAAATTTGCGCCCCTAGCTGAGGTTTTTCATTCGGCGGAGTTTTTTTAAAGTATTATTTACCATTTTAATGCCCCCACGATTAGTGCGCCTGGGGCGAGCACTCCCTTTGCCCCAGCATTACTGTGGCACTGTGTTTAGATGTAATAATATAAATTGATCGTTCTAGAGATTTTACTTCTACTGATAATTGTTAATCCTAGATAAGGCCGCCCTATTTACAATTCATGTGTCAAATCAAATTCTAGATATTTTTTTTTCTGAACCTAAAAATTTGGCAATAGCATCATAAATAAGATTAATAGTCGAGATGTGTGATAATCGCATATTTTTAGTCATATCTCGCTAACGGTAAAAGCAAGTTTTAATAATCAATAATAAAGAATCAATTACAACCATTTTTAATCATTATAAATCAGAGACGCAGAGTATGCTTTAAAAAAATAAAAACGCTTCACTGTAACTTCCAATTAAGTTTTTTCTTTAAATAAAACATATTTCTTTATAGTCTTAACTGCTATGGTCATTAGTTACGAAATAGATTTTTCTTGAGTCACTTCTTGCAAGAGGCATCCCAAAGCAATGCATTCTTACTTTGCCGTCTCCTAGTATAAACTTTTCATATACTGGTCATCGTGACAAATACTAACAAATATTTAATTTGCAAAAACAATTTTATTTTCAAATATACAACAAACAATCAACAATAATTTGAAAGTTAACCAGCGATGAATTGTGATGGGTAAGCGGCATGGTAGGCAGCCGGCAGGGCAGCGGTGTATGCGGCATGTGCATACACAGGGGCGGGAGCAGCAGCCACCAGTGGCGCAGCATAATGGGCGGCCACCACAGGCGCCGCAACAGGGGCAGCGATCGCATGGTTCACGTAGTGTGCATTGTAGGAGCTAGCATACGGTGCAACAGCGTAGGGTGCAGCTACGATGCCACTCTCCACAGATACAGCCAGAGCTACAATAGCCAAAATCTAAAACAAACATCATACATTACCGCCTATATTCTTTTTCATTTCTGAAATTCTTTTCTAAAATGTATTAAACATTAGTATTATTTAATTTTACTCAATTGTATATTGTTTATACTTACTACAACGTAATAATTACTTACCACGAACTTAGCGATCATTGTTAGAGTTGTAATGGACGTTGCAAAGAATACAATGATGCTTCAGTCAAAACAACGAGCTTATATACATCACTCTTCATTTCATTTAACATTCATAGGGCTAACCGAAGTTTGGTAAGAAATTCAGAGTTGCAGTGAAAATTACACCGTATGTCGCCGGTGAATAAGAATTCAAATTACAAACATCGTACGCAATATGCATAATAATTTCTTCGATTTCGTATACTGTAATATAGAGGCCGCGATGTCAACATAATACATAGTTTGTTATATAACCTCACTGGATTAAAAACCGACCAGTACGATAAGGTTATGTTTGAATTCAGCATTAAGTTTTTATGTGGATTTTAATAATTAAATTACGCTGCTGTATACAATGAGTGTAAATGTTTATTGACGTTTTAAATATTATTTACAACAGTAACACACAGTTTCTATGACTAATGGAAATGCAGCCTTCAGTAGTAGTTCAAAAATATAAATGATTATTTCAGAGGAAAAAATAATAAATAATCACTTGCATTCCATAAATGAGACTCACAATGGTAAGAGTACAAAACATAATCAGTTAAACATGCTGCAACATGGTATGTATAAAATAATTGATGAAGGAGTGATTGATTTGTGTCTATAGTCTAGTAATAATGCATGGTTTACTGTACTGTACACATAAACACACAGAACATTTAGAAGTACGGTAGTTGAATGAAATGCATAGCACAGATGTTCGAAAATATTTACAGTAAATTTAATTAGGAAATTAACAAAATATTATTGAAATTCAAAGTTCTGCATTACGCAATATCTAGCGTAACAGACATAAAATTAGTATCAAAAATACTTCGAATGTTTCTTAGTTAATTAACAAAAATGCAACTACAATGCGTAGCTAGGCAGATTATATTATGAAAATTAAGAAAACTTGTTCATATTTCTAACACAAACTTCAAAAGCCGTTGCTAAATATCGAGAAATACAAACCTAAAAATATTGGGAATTGTTTTCACTAAAGAAAAAAAAAACACAAAATAACATTGGTACTTATTTGAAATAAAGTAATACACACTTTCATTTATAAATGTAAAATAATGAAGTTGTATTCCACTGGTATTTATTTAAATAAACAAATAAGTACCAACATACTTGCCAGGTAAAAAATCACTAAAGTCAACATATGTGTGTAAATTTAGTAAAATAACAGTTTATAATAAATAAATTCGTAAATTATAGTTTGCGTGATACCAAGAGACCTGTAAGTTCAAGATTGTAATTGAAAAGGTTCAAAATGGGAGCACATATTTATTTGTTCACAGACATATTTAAACAGAAATATCCTAATAATAAGTGGTCTTTTTTAAATATGTTGTTTCAAATATACGGTACGGATAATGTATGTGATCATTTTAGCAGGCGGGTCAAATTTTGTTAACAAATTCCAAGCTTCAGACATATAAGTTATAACTATATACAGTATAAACAAAATAATGCTATAAAAAGAGTATCAAATGTTTTCTTTCTTTTTTATTATGAAGGCTTACTTGTGTGTGTGTGCATAGAGTAGATATCGATGTATCAAAAATTAACGTTCCTCCAGTATCACAGTTTCTTGTGGACACAGGTTTAAATCCCGAAGTGTTTGACGTGGATCCAATGCTGTCAACTGGAGAAAAAAGACATTACGTACAAATCACTGTAGACGGTTACACAACAATAGTAATAATGAACCATAACTTACATCTCTCCTCGGCCAACTTGATATAACCTTGTATTCAGTGGTCGGATAGCCCTGCACTATTAAATAATCAAGCAACACCTGTAACACAAACATCAATAATAATAATTACGGCGTTAATTATGTAGTTAATTAATTTACCTTCAATGGTGTATTAAAAGTAAATCGACGTTCTAGGTTCTGTCCTTTCGGTAACCTGAATCGTATCTTAGTAATGCAATCACCAGACGACGCTGGAGGTTCAATGGGTAGGCCTGCTTCTACTTCCAATCTGAAACGTTCCTTTTTAGCTTCTTCCTCCGCCCGTTCGGACTCTACTCGTTGCCGAGTCTCTGTTTCTAATTTTTCTTGTTGTCTTTTCGCTTCCTCTTTAGCCCTATATAGAAAAAAAAAACAAAAACAAAAACATTGGTTTTGGTCACGTTATATACAAGAGTTTTTAAATGGAGAATGACTTTACCTATCGGCTTCTAAACTTTCTCGATACGCTTGATCCTGTTCCCATTTGACAAGTTCACGTGCTGCCCTCTCTTCCTCCTCGCGTACTTCAACTCGTTGATGACCAGTCCATACATCCACAGCATCGACAAGTCGTAATAGTAACTCATTCACACTAACATTTCCTATAATCCAACATAATAATGATAATCAGAGTTTCTGAAGAATAAAAAATACACTACAAGTTACCATAAATAACTGTATAAATATCCGACGACGACCGAATCTTCATAATCAATATTATTGCCGGTAATTTATCGATGGGAATGTTGCGAATAGTCATGGCTGCCAAACTACCCAAGTTCCTACTGATTGAAGACTGCAATCGCAGTTTATTCGATTCAAATGTCAAATCCCAGCCCCACAGTACGAAATTGTTCTCTAATATTTGCATGACCGACTCGAAACCAAGTAGTTGAGTACAAAATACATTTGAAAGTACACTGGCATCGTGGTGTAAGTACATAGCTAAAATCTTACGCTGCAATCAAAATATTTCCGATTAGATTTAACACGATCAAATGTGAATAAAATAATGGCTTACATCCTTGGCTGGTTTTAGACAAGCTTCTTTAATTGCATCATCTAGTGTGCCAGTGAAAAATGGAGGATGAATTGGTCCGTAACGTGCGGTGAATTGTTCCGAGAACTGAATGCATGCAATCGCTTCATCATCAATATTCTCCGGAACTGAAATGTAATTAAATTACACAATAAAATTGAATACTTTTATAGTAAAATATGTATATATCACTTACTGAGCGGTTCCATCTTCTTCGATGCTAAATTATCAATAAACATGTCATCTTCAACGTTAAACGATTCGGAAGCATCTTCAAATTCTTCCACCGAACTAGCATCGCTATCCACTAAATCCACTACGAGATTCTTCTTGTCCTTGGCCGAATGACTGGTGATAACCGACTTCTTAACCGTGAGTTCGTGTGTCGGATACGATATGCCAGATAACGCCAGCATAGTATGATCATCAACACCTGTGGGCCAGCCGGTCCAGATCTGATGTCGCATTGGAATATCAGTCAGTGTGTAAACATCAGTTTTAACACCTAGAATCGTTCTCGTGCCTGGATACTTCAAATTGTATTTCTTAGTTGTAGTCTCGTCAGTGATTTTCAGTGTATAAGTTGACGATAAACGATCAGATACGTTTTGCCTAAAAGTATAAAGATTTTAAATAACATTTACTAAGCAGTATCTATCAGTATTATGCGTTTATCATTACGATATTATATTTTGTATAATTGATCTACTTAATTCAGTAAAGTATTCCAGTGTGTAACAAATATAATTTCGAATGCAATCAAAATTCACTTTGCAACATATTTGAATAAATAAGGTTACTTTTAATCAAGGAATAAATCTCGAACATTATCAAAGCACGATGCCATCTGACATTTGTAATAACTACTAAAACGTGACATCACGATCACAAGTACAGTTCCAAGAATTACATATCGGAAAATGTACTCAATGTGCCTACAATTTCGGAATTATAAACAATAACATACTCGTCTTCCGCGGTGACCCCATCACCGTTACTAATTGTACTCAAAAACAAAATGTTTTCTCTTGGTAATGATAAATTAGCTAATGGAGCTGTCTCAGTCTGCGGAAGTCTGGTCCACCCAGTTAATCGTTGTTGACACGGTGCAATGCCTATTTGGCCATGTAGCATTAACTTTAGTTCACCTGTGAATACATTCATAAAGCAGTTACAGTTTGTTTGTTTTTATTATATATAGGTAGGTCAATATTTAATAACATACCCACTGTGCCCGTATCAGGTATTTCCAATTGTAATACTCGATCCTGATAATGAACGGAGAAATGCAATAGACGCTTCCTGCTTTTATTATTAGAGGTAGACGGTTGAGAATTATGGTCTGCCGAATGATGGCCGACATTATTTCCAACTGACATCATATCCGTGGCAGTTTCCACTGGACTAGCTGGCTCATTTTTAATTTCTTCAATAATCTGAACATCTTGATCAACAGTAGGATTGAATTGGTCTTGAGGCATAACACGATTCACGGCACTCTATTATGAAACAATGTACAACATAACAAATACTGACTGCCACGAACAAAGACTGTGTCCATTAATAAAGATCAAATAAAGGAATAAATCTTACCAATAAATCCCAGTTGGACTCTTCCAGATAATAAATAGCCTGGGCAACATCATCGATACCGGTGCAAGCCTAAAACAAATTAGAAATTACTTTTACCGCAGCCTGTACCGTGAGAATATCTGTCTGTCATTCCCCTAACCTGTCTACAAATTTTTAACGAGGAAATAACACGAATAAAATAAATGAACATTGTTTTCCTTACCTGAAAATTAGCTAAAATTTCTTCCCTATTTTCAGACATGCTTTAGCATGAAATTTAACACTTATTTGTATATAATAACACGTTTTCCAGCAATTACTATATCTTGAAGACAAAATAAATGACGGATAGAAAAGACAACGAAGGCTATGTGCGCATGCGTCACGATATTTATTATTTTTTAATTGAATTTGTTTTAGAAATAAATATTAACATTTATTCAAACTTTCATTAGGCTTTACATTATCGAATATTATGTGCTATACAAATCACTGTAATTTTTAATGCGAATATTACTCATTTCATGAAAACAAAGGAATGTTTGTGATGCGTGTTACCAATGCAAAAGTACAAAGCTTCGCGCATTTTGTGTCAAACTTGTGATGCTTGTCAAAATCAATGATTTTTCGCTTCGTGAATTTAGTGCTTTCACCAAATTTCTTCTGTAATTTTGTAAGTTGTTATACCTATATTCGTTTATAGAATTTAGAGTATATTTAAAAAACCGGTAATTTAGTAGTTTGCAAATATTAACCCTTCCCGGGTTTGTTTACATGTATTTCCTATGTCAATAACATTACAAATAGATATTGATCGTAATTCAAAGCACGCAATATAGAAACAATATCCTATACTGTAAGAACATCATATAGTTAGTGCTTAATAAAGTAAACTAAGAATCACCCCTAAGGTTATAGCTATATTGCAATGAAGTATTTATGTTTGGTAAATAGAATTTGCATAAAAGTAAATTTATATTAAATTATTTATTACAGCTATTATATTTAATAGTGCTGATAACTTGGTTACATGTAATTGCATTAGGCAATAACATTTCTTCGAGGCAGAGTTGTATTGGATAAATTAGCAAAATGCCTTTCTCGCCGGACGCAATCACCCAACAAGTCCAAGAAAGACTGAAAGCGTTGTATACTTTAACACGAGAAATTGAGGAAGAACGTATTCGAAGTGAAGGCAGCATTAATAATTTATTAAAAGCAAAAGAAAAGATGACACCCGAGGAAAAACGATCATCTAATCAAGTAGGAATTTACATGTTGTATTTGCATCTCCTGCATTCTATTACTTTACAAATTCTAGAAATTGAAGCAACTGGTTAAATCTGCTATAACGGACACGGAACGTGAAGAAGAGCTATTACGAAAAGCATTGAATAAGATAACTGAGATCAGAACAATTAGAAATGAATGCAGAATTCAGGTATAGCCATAAAAATGAATCTGTATTAAATGTTAATCTTTATACATAATATATGGCTGCGTAGATTTTCTCAAAAGATACTAATGCGCATGCGTTATTTATATGTAATACACCTCACTTAAGTAGATTATTAATAGGACATATATTGTTAGGCTAGAAATGCAGGTAATAAAGAAACTATTCGTCGGGGAGCTTTGATGAAAATGTTGCAAAGTACTGCACAAACATTACCTCTTTTCGTCGGCAAACCTGGTGAGAAAGCACCATCTTTGTGTGGAGCGATACCAGCCGATACAAACTACATCGCAAAGGTACATTTCATTCTGCAATACTCATTCCTTATGGTCACGGTTTTATAATAAACGGTTAACAGGTGGGCGATATGGTAGCCGCATTGGTTAAAGTATCCGATAAAGAAGAAAACTGGATTTTAGCTGAAGTCGTTAGTTACAATTCGTCTACAAACAAGTACGAAGTGGACGATATCGATGAAGAAGACAAGGACAGACATGTCTTGAGCAGGAGAAGAGTTGTACCGTTGCCACTCATGCGCGCGAATCCTGAAACGGATCCAACGGCATTGTTTCCAAAAGGATCAGAAGGTAACTACATATATACTATACGTGATAGTGATTCAAGTTGACAGTAAAAATATTGTTGCAATAGTACAAGATAATGTTGTGCTTTCAGTAATGGCATTGTACCCACAAACCACATGTTTCTACACAGCAGTTGTTAATCAGTTACCCGGCACACACTTGGATGATTATGAAGTTCTGTTTGAGGACTACTCGTATCCCCAGGGCTACTCCCCACCCTTGAATGTAACTCAACGTTACGTCATTGCAACGAAACAAAAGTCTAAGCAAACCTGACATCTAGACTTCGACTTCACAACATTAACAGACACCGACATTAAAACAGCAGAGATATTTGAATTGAGCGATGGTTAAAAGAGAAAAATATTCAAAAGCCTTATTAGTATAAGAGATATTTAAATATTTATAGAATGAAAATAGGAATGTACAATTTTCGAAAATGTTTTTTGTACTGGCTGTAAATGTATATGAAAATATGAATTAACTGTAGAAAAATGAAATTAACATTATATATTAGGTAATATTATGTACTATGCAAAATTTAAATGTATTCTATTATGTACTAATTAAAATATTTTTAAGAGCAACCCTTTTTTTCTTTTATGCTAAGATACTTCATTTTTAGGTTCCTATTAATATAGATATACTTTTTAAAAATACAATTATATTTACATTTAAGGGACCTTTATTTATTTTTATCTTACAGCAAATAAACATTTTTTACATTTTTTCTACCATTTTTTAAATAATCTTATCTTTTAATATTTTTTTTATACGTGAATGAAATCCCTGAAAAGAACTGATGACCTGTAATTGTACATCAAATGAAAATAGGAGAGAAAAAAAAAAATAGAAAAATAATTTTAATTTTTATACCAACAAAATTTAAAAAAATAAGTAATAATAAAAAAACTGAAAATAATATTGCTATCGTTTCATACACAACATGAGTGAAATCATTTTTAAAAGAATACCAAGATTATTTCGAAGACAACATTCAGTTATGAGTGGAATAGTTCATTTTTTTGTAACAATATCGTAATATTTTGACATTTGAGGTTAGAAGTACATTAGAAAATTGATACATGGTTAATTGTTTGAAGTGTGTAAGTGGTGATTAATGTTTTTTTTTTTTATATATGTATATATAGGTAGTATTTTGACTTACTCACCCATGTCTCATGGTGATGTCAATGAGGTGGTCATACATTAAATGCTTTGTTTGTATGTACGTATGTCAATAATTAAATGTAAATTATCTGTATAAATGAATAATTACAGTTATACGAGGAGTTCCATGTTAAATTAGTTACGTTGCGGTAAGAGCATCTATTTTTTTTTATACAAATGTTCGATGTCTTCAAAAATATATAGTTCGAGTGTCAAATTTTATTTTTTACAAAAACAATTTCATATCGCAAATACACGCACACACCCACACATACAAATTATTTGAATATAACACGACCTTCTCGATTAAAGGTGTACTATAAATCGAGAAGGTCGTGGAATATAACCATCTAACAAACATTTGATGCAATATCCGTATGTGTATATACGTATACGAGACTATGGATTCAGGAATATGATGTTTCGATATGGCATAAACGTCTCTTAAAGATGATTATTTAAATAATATTGAACTGTCAATTAGTAACGGAATTCTTCGTAAACGTATTTCTTGTTACTCTTTAACTTATTATTAAAATAATCACTGTTTCTAATATTACGAAATTAAAGTCAAAACGTCATTATATTCACGATGTAAAAAACCTGTTTTTGATGATGATCAGCCGCGAGTGTTTTTTTGAGATCAGTACGGAGAATAGTAGGCCCCACGCCTATAACTCCTAAAAATAAAATAAATGTATCCAAATATTTAAACAGTCTACATATACAGTGCTTTCCATGTAATAATTACCAATAATGCCCATGCGCATGAATTACTTAATACGTGCGATACATATTTTACTCAATCGTATAATAAAGCGTTATTATATTTAAGCGTTACATAAAAACTCCTCAAATCAGCATTATTCATGGAATACTCTGCTATATTGTAGTAACATTTTCAAAATAATAAATATAAATAAATAATAACAGAACTGATATAATACATGTTCATTTTATAAATGTAGATTCAATCCTGTAATATCTGCTTGAAATAAAGTAACAAGTACAACAGTGCATTTGTAATACATATGAATTTGTCACTATCATTAATCAAATGAATATAAATGTTGTGCATGATACTTAATTGTGTCGAAATATTTTATAGACCGAAACTGACCTTGGTCTCCTAGTAGGTCTGTATCCAAAGGAAGCCCCCCGACTTATTCTTCCGCCACGGAATCCTCGAGCCCTCGGAGGTCGGTTCGTCATTGACATACCTGGCCGGTTCGTTCTCTTGGGCATCACCTGATCACAATCAGTCTCTGTTAGTTAGAATTATACATGAATGCAAGAGAACAAGTGTTATACTTTAATTTGTCGTCCACGAAATAATGATTCATCCATAGCCATTGCAGTCTGTACGGAATCCCTGTCACCGAATTCTATATATGCAAATCCCTTCGGATGACCATCGAATTTATTACACAATATCGTAACACGATTAATTGAACCACAACCATGAAAGTGTTGTTCTAATTCTTCCGCCGTGGCACCATAATCTACATTACCCACATATATACTACGATTATCCACTTCCATTTTCTCCTCTAATGACATATTCAGTGGACTTGCTGAAATGAACAGTTTAGTAAATAAGTATACAGTAACACAGTTACTGTACGTGTCTACGGAATAAAATGATATTTACTTATACCAGGTGGGCTGCCCATATTCATCTGTTTGTCAACTTCCGACTGAAGTTGCTTTAGTTTTTCCGCTTCCTCCTCCATTTCCCGTACTCTGGCTTTAATTGCTTCTAATTCTGGATCATCCGCACCACCACCATCTCCATCATTCTCTTCCAATAATGGAGATGTAGCTAATTCGTTCAATCCATTTGATTCGTCTAAGTTGTCGAGCTGCTCCTCCGTGCCCAACCCCAGATCTTCGTTATCTGCCATAATACAACTATAAAATAAAAACTATTAATGAAAAAAATAGGGAAACTAAAAATGGAAAAAGCACATTATTAATATTCATTTAATAAAATATTTGGCGCAATTTAGAAAACATTTGTATTTATGTACAACACATTACTGTGAGGTTATACAACATGACACATTTGCAAAATAAACATAAATCACAACAGGAAAAATCTCAAATAAACAAACAGAAAGTTGTTGCATATTTCAGCATTATATTATGCATTACAATAACAAAATATTTACTTACAGAATTAAAATAAATTCTAGAAATTAAGGACGCCGGACAAATACCGGTTAGGAAGAAAAAGAACCAAATCTGACAAAATCTAGGGTATTTACGACACTGCAAAGCATGTCCAACGAATTAACATAGTTGTATTAGTATAAATAGTTGTTCGGAAGATAATTTTGTAATAATCGGAAACCTAATATAACATAATAATTCTATATAAATGATAATATACATTTAATAATTATACTTTAATGTAATATAAAATTTCTAATGTTGAGCAATTGACTTATTTTTCGTGAAATTTTGGGGGAAAATATTTTCTGGAATACGGTGGTTTAAAATATAATATTATATGTACTTACAGATATGAATTGGTTAATTGCAGACCTTTATTTAAATTAGAAGATAATTACATTAACTTCATTTGAAATTAAAATGAATGCGCAAAACTTCAACTGTACTATTAGTTCTAGTGGAATTTGAGTTTTATTGATAATCGTATTTTGATTGTATTCTTCTTTTTCTCATTCATTTTTGTTGTAGTCGTGCTTGTTCGCCGTTTGATAGAGGTGAGTTATATTTCAATAAATATCTATTTCATCCGTGTGTGTTTTAGTGATATTAATTTATATTTATTTATTGCATTAGTATTACGTTGAATCGAAAGACTTATTTTTAATAAAGTATGTAATTTTTGGAATTTGGATTAACAATTACTTAACCTATATGCTGTGTCAACTGTAAACTATAAAGGTGTATTTCATTTCAGAAAACAATTCACCATGGCCAAGTCCAAGAATCATACAAATCACAACCAAAGTAAGTATTATTACTTAGTAATTGGTTTAATTTTTTTTGAAATATTTATATTTGTGTTTCATATATGTACTTCAGTAATTTATACTTGTTATAAGTTTTTTGCTACATATTTAATACATTCCTTATAACAAACATTTGTAATGTGTATGTTTTCTTTTATTTTAGGCCGCAAAGCTCACCGTAATGGTATCAAGAGACCCAAAGCATTCAGACACGAATCTAACCGCGGTGTAAGTACTTTTGTTTATAACAAGTAATAATTTGCATTGTATGTTAGCTCGCTTGTGTGTGGAATTTTGTAAATTAAATAATTTCTTGATATCAACGTCATTTATACATATGTCCAAAAGAACTTTATGAGTGGTTATACACATATTTAACTATATATGTATTTCCTTTAACTAATATGGTTTTGTTTCTGTTTGTAGGTTGATTCTAAATTCTTGCGCAACCAGCGTTTCTCTAAGAAGCACAACCTCAACACTGCCCAACAGTTGAAGAGGGCAGATATGAGGAAATCTGAGAGAGAGGTCAAGAAATAAATGTTTTGTATCTACGCTATTAAATAAATTCTTAAAAAAAACCTAAATCTTGTTTTTTTAATATACTAATATAAACCTTTTCATATTGCTATAAAAACCAGACATTGTGTTTATAAATAGTTATATTTAAAACATTTATTACATAACTATTTAATTCTAACAGCTACTCTTAGTTTTGCTGATCTACTACGTGGGTTCACTTCAATTTCTTCATACTTTGGTGTTATAACGTGTTTATGTAACGACTCCCAGCAAGATTCCAACACTTCTTCAATCATTTGTTTTTCATGACATAAGATATGACTGCTAAATTTCAACGGCATTGAATTTATCGCATTGTCCATCATGTTTCCAAACATATGTCGCTTGACAATTTTATCCTCGAGCGAATGGAACGTTATGGTAACTAATCTACCGCCTAATTTAAGATATTTTTGCGCCAGTATCATTCCATAATTAATTTCATTCACTTCGTTGTTAACAAATATTCGTAGAGCTTGAAATGTTTTTGTTGCATTGTGTGCGCTCCTGCGTAATTTGTCATGACGTACTTCGTCGCTTAAAACTGAATCTACCAAGCTCGCTAATTCGCCAGTAGTGTTAAGTCTTTTAAACATATACCGGGCTTCAACAATGGCTCTAGCAATTTTCTTCGCTTGTTTTTCTTCGCCGTATATTTTCAGTATTTTCCCAATATCTTCTTCAGATACATGTGCTAAAACATCGGCAGCAGTAGGGGTGTCAGGAAATCGATCTCCATCCATTCGCATGTCCAATGGACCGTCTTTCGACACAGAAAATCCACGGTCCGCTGTGTCAAATTGCATTGATGAACAACCAAAGTCAAATAAAATACCGTCTATTGAATTTTGTTTAATGTTCTCTTTCTTTAGAAGTTCTGGTAACTCTGAAAATCTTCCCAACATTGGGACAATTTGGTTCGGGTATACTTTTGACAACTCTACAGCATAGTTATATGCAGTAGGATCTCTGTCTAATGTTAAGATTCTAACATTTGGTGCAGATTTCAAGATTTGTAAACTATGGCCGCCTGCACCAAATGTCATGTCGAGAAATGTTTGATTAGAACATGGCTTCAATCCGTCTAATACTTCTTGCACCATAATTGGCGTATGTGGTAATGATTTCATCTGACTTGTACAACATGATCGAATATGACTGTACTTAAATAGATGTTTTATGAATGAACACATTGTAATTACTTTTTCGAACCAAAGGAAAATACTCTACGAAATATACTTTGATCTTCTCTTTCTAATGCTTCCAAAAATTCTGGCGATAAAATTTGATTGCACTGCTCTGCAGTTAAGCCGGTTGCGCCAGATTTTAATGTACGTGGATGAATTTTTAAATGATGATCTTCAGCTATCCTCTTCAGAGACAAATACTTCTTATCACACTCCTCCTGATTGGCATCAAATTGTCGTGCAGCAAACGCCACTTGTACTTGCTTCCGTAGATGTTCTCCAAGATCCCTGTGTGGAAAAATGAGGTTAAATACCTTGCAGAAAATAATATCTCAATTTCCAATTTATTTTAGAATAAAATGAATATTGTAAAATATAACTTACTGGCCCCTCTTATTTTTATCAACAGGCCATTTTTCTAATAATTTTAACATGCGTTTGTAGCTTGCAGCCATAGCTTTTTTTATATTTGACACTTACAGAACCGTATTCAGATATTTAATTATGTAACAAATGTGTTTGTTTTATTTCTGAAATTATAGAATATACAAGAGCATAATATGAAATAAGAATTTTTCTTTCTGTTTATAGTTATTTGAACTATTTCATAATATTTTAATATTTTAATCCAATATAACACCTTAGTGCTTTAAATTTTTTAAACAAAAGAAATTAATTTGACACATCTTTCAATACGATCTTATTTAAGATTTTCTGTTATAAAGCAGAAGAATATAATTACTGCAGGTGATTTTATTAAACAAAATAAATAATTTTCATAATATTTTGCTATATGCCCGATATGTGGCAGCACTATTGGTTGAATAGTGCTTTCGGCTGATTGCTAATTTTGAGAATTGGGTTTTTCTTGGAGGTGTGCTTTCTTTTTATATTGTGATATTGACGATGGCTGGGATGCTGTCCATGGCTTCACGTAATTTATCACGGAAAATATTCCGTGCCGCAAACAACGTTTTAGAGGGTAGTACGCTTGAGGTAAGACATCAATATAATAATTGAACTATTGTATAATTGATCTGAAATATTCATGTAACGTAATTCAATATCTGAAGCATATGTATTATGTAATATTGAATTGTCAATGAATATTTAGTTAACGTGAACAAAATATGATTATAATTTTATTGGTTATGTAACTCTTATTGAACTCGTATCAATTTGACTTATTGATCAAGTGAAAATATTTCTAGGTGACTGTGAAGCATAGGCAGTATCATGCTGGGGTTAGGACTGTACGTAAAATATCTACGAAAGGATTAAATACATCTAGAACAAGGTGTGTATGGTTTATATTCAATTAAAGTTGTATTAAAGTTATAATTTTCAATGAACTTATTGTTACAGAATAAATTGTCAACAATGGCCTCTTGGTTTGAGACAGTTCCATGCATCACCAGCTTTATTGGAAATCCAAGTAGTTAAAGTACCAGCCTTCGCCGATTCAGTGTCAGAAGGTGACGTAAGGTGAGTGAATTAATTATTTCTTAAATAATAATTTTATATATTTCATTCATAGATTGTTTATATTTGTCTCAAATATTTACTTCGATATTTGTATGTGTTGTATAGTATTAATTAGCACACATCTGTCAATATGGTCATTTCAAATTATCTTTATTTACAGTCTGTATTTTTTAAATTTGTTTTTTCTCTAAATAAATTTGAAAAATGCATGGTTCATTTATATACTTTCTCTAACTTTTCATCCGTAGCATTTTAAAATTATTTTATGTTTGACTGATTGCTATATTTTTATTTTGTTCTAATTTATATATTTTGTGAATGGTTTGCTTCACAATATTTTCACTTAAATGAGAGATAATTAAGTTATTATAAAGATTTCAAAACTAAAACGTATCATGTATAAGAAATAAATGTTAATTTTTGTGCTTATGATGACAATAGGTGGGAAAAGAAGAAAGGTGACCATGTCGCCGAAGATGAAGTTATCTTGGAAATCGAAACTGATAAGACCTCAGTACCTGTACCAGCTCCAGGCCACGGTGTCATCGTCGAAACTCTCGTACCCGATGGCGCTACGGTTAAGCCTGGTATGGACTTGTTCAAGATCGATATCACCGGTGAGAAGCCATCTGGTGCTGCAAAACCGGCCGCTAAACCCGCTGAAGCTGCTGCTCCAGCACCCGCCGCACCCAAGCCAGCGGCTGCTGCTGCACCTCCACCCGCAGCAGGGCCTCCACCCGCTGCACCAGCAGTTGCACCGAAGGCCGCAGCACCGATGTCTTCCATACCGGTGGCTGCCATTCGTCATGCGCAGTCCATTGAAGCCGCCGTTGTTAAAGTATGTCATGAGAAACAAATTATATTCCTGTATCTTTCTATCAAATATTGTTAACTACATTGTTCAGCTATAGATCACTACTATTGTTATTTGCATTTAGATGCCACCTGCGGATCCTACGAAAGAAATTGCTGGAACCCGCACGGAACATCGTGTGAAGATGACCAGAATGCGTATGCGTATTGCGGAACGTTTGAAGGAAGCACAGAACACGAACGCTATGCTCACAACATTTAACGAAATTGACATGGGGTGAGTTTTTTTATTACATGCATCAAATGATAACATACGAGTATATTATCTTTGTTTATTAATTAGTATAATATATAGTCAACAATTTCACAATTTGCAATTCATGTTATTTATTTATCTAATGTTATCTTATTCCGGTAAAAAAATTACATGCTTGAAACATAGCTGAGATTTGATAACATTTATTTCAATTATGTTAAGTAAACTTGTTGATGAAAAGATGCATAAAAAATTACTGAATTACAGTTTTTCTTATGATAGCTAGCTTTGCGTAACCTCGGTTTATTTTAAACATGTGTTTAAATTGCATGATTCCATGAATATGATGTCATTATCTGTGATGTAGCTTATTAAATACATATCTATTTATTCGTAATGTAATTTTAATTTTTATTTTAATTTTTCTGCATGTTCCAGACATGACTCATTAAGTTAATAGGTCATTTATGAAGATTATATAACTGTTGAACATAAATAATAATTTAATCATGCCAAATGTAATATATAAAAATGTAAGTTGAATATGTTTATTTACAGTAATATTATGGAATGGAGGAAAGCGAATCTGGACGCTTTCACAAAGAAGCACGGTTTGAAGATTGGTTTCATGTCGGTGTTCACTAAAGCTTCCGCATATGCTCTGCAGGATCAGCCTGTTGTGAATGCCGTTATCGATGGTAATGAAATTATTTACCGTGATTACGTGGACATATCAGTTGCTGTGGCAACACCGAAAGGTCTAGTCGTACCTGTACTCAGGAATGTAGAACAGATGAACTATGTCGACATCGAGAAGGAAATTCACAGCCTTGGTGATAAAGCCAGGAAAGGTAATAATATTTTAATTCACAAATTGATATTTTATATTTATATGCTTTATTGTCGTTTTCTATGCATCCAGGTGCGTTGGCCGTTGAAGATATGGACGGTGGCACCTTCACCATCAGCAACGGTGGTGTGTTTGGTTCATTACTGGGTACTCCAATCATTAATCCTCCTCAGTCATCCATTCTCGGCATGCACGGCATCTTCGACAGGCCTATTGCTGTAAAAGGACAGGTGGGTTATGACATTCATTGCTTATTTATAGTAGAATTACTTGTTATAGGACGATATTCTTATAAATAGGCAACTGACATTACAATCATGTAATGCCAGTATGCATATGTTATTTTCCTACGTGAATCTGTTCTGTTCACAGGTCGTGATTCGCCCCATGATGTACGTTGCTCTAACATATGATCATAGATTAATTGACGGTCGTGAAGCTGTGTTGTTCTTGCGCAAGATCAAGGCGGCCGTGGAAGATCCTCGCATCATGTTTGCTGGATTGTAATATGTATTGTCCGAATTTAGAAACATTTGTACAGTATCTTAATTAAAGAACAACCGCACCTCTTTATAAATGAGAAATATAAATACCGTAACAATTTTAGTTCATGAAATCACTAGTAAAAACAAATTATTATTGAGACATGTTTCGCATTCATGTCATGTCATGTCATCATTGCTGTATGCACGTACTGCATTCTCTAGTTCATCAGATATCGCACTCATCGTCATTATAAATTCTCTTATAATGATTGAATAAACGTTCAACGTTAACCACTATCTTGTCTGTCCGTACTATGGAGGATATGGTGCGTAAATACCCGTAATTGTTCGTTTTATATGTTTACAAAAGTATTTATATTATGCAAGTAAAATTTAGGTGTCCGGATTTTATTGATAATATTTTTAATTACGTTTATGTAATGTTATTTATTTTAAAATATGTAACACTGTGTACATATTTTGTTAACGTTCAATAAAATGATATCGAACATTGTATTTTGAGTTTGCTTATTGATTTAATCTGTGATTATTTTCTAATATCACTCAGTTTAATTTTATTTTGAGCAATATGCTCATAATTTCTGGTAAATATATTTTAGGCTATATTGCGTTAAAAATAATTGTTATTAAATACATAAATTAACAATTATGTTCTGTTTATTGTATATTTTGCCAAGAATGTTTATAATTGTATTGATTGAATTGCACTATAAATAAAAAAATTAAATATTGTATGTTTTTCTGTGTACATTTATTCAACGTAAACTTGTCTTCGACAGGCATGTATCTAATACTTTTCATTACGCAACCATTTTTTCTTTTCAATGTTTTATTACTATAATGCCATTATAGGACGATACGTAGTTTCGAATAGAAAAAGCATGTTTAAACCTGATACGAGTGTTGTTGATTTTTCATTGCAGTAACAATGTTTCTGTCATGTGTGTGGACGGTGCGTTTTGCGATCGCGGGTGGTCATGAACTTGTTCCAAGTCAATTAATTTTATCTAAAGACGGGTGCTGGTGGCCGCCGTACGGAACTTAATAGTGCGGGTAAGGGTTGAGATTAGAAATTGTCTTAAGCGAGGGTTTACAAAGATCTCATTTTGATAACCGTTTCTGTAATATGACCCTCTCAAGCGACTAACTTTAGTGAAAATTAATATGGATATTTTGATGTTTAGTATACCCGAGTTTCGCGCTACAGTTGAAATTGTTCGCATAGAATTAGTAAATAAATGAAATATAATCTATTCATGAACATGGACAATCAACGTTCCCTTTTTGCTATAATATCTGCTAAATAAGTTTTACTTCTTTTAAGAATTAGGCATATTTCTTAGATTACGATGTAAGCTAATACGTGTTACTCCTATTATTTTTTCATATTTAATATATCCCTTATGTTACTTTTTTTCTTGTGATAAATGTAAAAAAAATGTGTATGTGTTATTACGCTGAACGCGAAAAATGGATTTATTTATTGTGATGAAAACGAAACGGAAAGGAAAATGGAATCCATGAAGCATACCTACTAGCACCTACTAATTTCTTTAAAAGGTAATGTGTATTTTATTTATTATAATTGTATATTTTGCATAAGTGTATAATAATAGTATATATTTAGCGATGTTAAATTTAGTTTAGTAACATCTGGTTTACAAGTAAATAAATTACAAACTAACACAACTAGATATAACTTGCCTGGACTTTCTGAGACTTTGTGTTTACGAATGTGTGTAACGTGGTGTTACGTGTAAGAACCTGAGGTTGTCAGTTGCACAGAGAATCTTGACTGTCATCAACAATTAATAAGCGTACAAGCAACACACATACACACACCGACGCTCTACTATTTAGCGGTGTGTGCGTGTGTGCTACGTTTAAACGTATACGTGGTTGAGGTAAGGAACGGTAAAGCGACCTGGTTGCGCCTTGCTCTCTCCAGAGGCACTCTAAATTACGTCATGGGGTCGCTTTGAAGTCGAAAGACATCGGGTAAGAGTAGCAACGTGCTGCGTAACTCTCTAACTCGCGCTGTTAACTTCTGTTTACGTGTGTAAGTGAGCACAAGTGATGGCCGGCAACCATCTCCCATTGCCTTCGTGCAATTATGGAAACCATCTTAATTAATATTCAATATTGCCTGTACATAGTCACTTGAGAATATGTCCAATAAGGAAAAAAGAAATAGTTTCAACTATCAAATATGTAATATGTTAATTAGTCATGTATATACAGTAATGCGAAATTTAATTATATTAATAGCAATTAATACTAAATAGCTAAAAGGTTGGTTTATTAGCTGGCATATTTAATCGGATTGTTAAAATATATAATTATCCCCATATCCTTTCATTGATTCATTACTGAACACATGCATGATTCTGTTATATAAAAATCTTTAGTTTAAATCTAGTTTTTCATATTAAAAAGACATAATCAAAAATTTAATTTCTTTCATAATCATAAAAATGCATACGAAGTTATGGTAAAAAAAAGACGCTGTCGCCAAAAGGCGCTTCTACTCAATTTTTTGAATATTTTATTTGTCCAAGAAGACTGTATTGTTTCATATTCTAGTACGCCATTCTTTTTTACGACAATAATGTTAACTAATATTCTGTATAGTAACAAATAAATTTCCACATCTCTATGCCGTCTCCTTCATAAAGTTCATCTCTGATGTAGTTTTCTTGCAACACGTCTTGCAAGGCATTCCTTCACGCTTGGTGAAATTCGGTTCGCCTTCGGTCACCCAAATTCCATGATCAGCTATCTCAGTTTACTGCCGAACTATCTATAAGCGTCGGTCACACACACATACACACAGGCGTACCCATTTAATACTAATACCTACATACATACGCATACACTGGCTATAGTGGCGTACAGCGTAGTAGAACGCTATGTTAGTAATAGTTCGCCATCGTTATAAAGTCTTGTGTGTCCGTGCGCAGTTGGAAACTTGCAAACTCTGCAAGAGTTCCTGGATAAAAACACCATCTCCCGGTCTCCCATTCGTGCCCCCCCCCCCCCCCTGCTACTTCGGACACCCCGGTGAACTGCTGCAGAGCGTTTTAGTGTCCCTTGCACTATCATTGGTAATGTCCAGTCTCGAGACCGGAACCAAATATTGAGAGAACAGTGCTGCCAAATGTCTTCGAGATATCATCTTCAGTTTTTAGTAACGGAAAAGTGTGCAAAACATGACGAACAATAATAATCATGCCGAAATTGGTCGACAAAATCCGCAAAATGTAAATCCAATTTTTTTTAACCTATGAATAAAACAAATGTAGCACTAAAAGTATTTTAGTTTATATGCTATGCTTCTACTAGTAATAAATTTGTAAAATGATGAATCAAGTCAATTAAAGTATATTGAATTGAAGGCAAAATCAAGTATTCCCGTTTGAATTTGTAGTTACAGTTTGCCGAATGCTAGAAAATAGTTTTATTTGGTTCCTAAATATAACATATAAATTATATTGTAAACATCGGAATAATAAACGTGTTAATTTTATTAACTAAGCTTTTTATACGTTATTATAAATCTACATATAGATTTTTCGGTTCTATTATCGGTGTGTTTATAGTAGCGAAGACAAACTTTCCGTCATTTACATAATAAATACTTCATAATCGCGTCCTATAAATTTTGAGCGCCGGTATCCCGAAGAGCCGGCAGAGTTGGGGCCCTAGCCGGAGGCTTTCCTCAAACTTCGACACTGTAATATACGTAGTAAAGCTAGCAGACAGCTGTACGGTCATACCGAACCACTAGTCTGGTTGCCTAGCCTTGCTAACATACACATACACACATACCACCGCTCACATTACTATGCTTACACACTAGTGAATGCATTAACTCTCTACCACCGGTGTTGCATTTAGCTAAGTTGTTCACGCCATTATGCATGTCTGTATGCATGTGTAACCCATAACTAAGTGGACGATCATACAGTGCATATAGTGCTTGGTGAAATATGAGTTCACTTCTGCAAGATCATCTTTGAAAACCGAGGGGTGTTGTAGAATGAATTATATGTAGAAAGCACAAACAGACAACGGCAAAGTAAAGATATATTTGACGTAATTGCACAAAGATTATTTCAAGCAAACAAAATTGAGGTTAAAAAATCTATAATCATCATTTCATGAAAACTGTTTCTTTGTCATAGTGATTTTTGTATGTTTGTAGTGGTTACATAGTTTGTAAAACATTTTGTTTGTGATTCGCATGAACGATAGTTCTTGTTTGACATTAAATACATCCACGTTCACAAGCGTGAGTATGTGCGCGCGCGTAAACATATGTTTCTACATACAAACGTGCATAGAGCAGTAAACCTGACCACGGCAATAATCCGCAGTAGTGAAATCTCGCACGATTCAAGTACTGAGCGTACTTGCTAACGGCTATGAATAAATTACCAGGCAATAACATGGCGGGCCGCGCCACATACACAACTGAAAAGATTGTCTGTAGCAGGGAGAGGGCAGAAACATAGCCCAATCCACTATAGGGGGAAACAGACTTATATGCACCCTTCATTAGAAAACTTTCCATGTTAGACTGAGGATTGCCAGAGGGTTGTTAGAGATAACTTCATCTTAAATAATTTTCGCATAAATTGGTATGATTTTTCAGACAATTCAAGCTGAATAAACTAATATTAATATGCATATAACAGATATAAATAATTTCGGTTATAATAAAATATAGCAAGCGAGAAATTATTTTAAACACCAACCTACTATAAAAATACCATTACATTGATATTTTTAAATACATATTGTTTCAAACATCTAACCTATTATTGTTATTTGTATTATGCCTTATAATTCGAATGTTTATCACAGTTATTATTATTAGTCGTAGTATTTCGTTTACAACAGCATAGTAAATCCCTTTGCACACAATGCCACTTTATTTTCCACCATCATCAGTCAGTCTGAAATGTAAGCAAGCGTTTCGCTCGAGTTTAAGGGCGTGGAGATATAGGCTACATATCCGATGATACGTAGCACTGTAGAGCGAAGCAGGAAGGTTAGACGGAATATGAAAGGACGACAGCAGTGGCGCGGCGACGGTAGAGGGAATGCTGTAAAGGAAACTACTCAAGGGGTAGTGTAGATTAGGAGCTGGTGATCTCAGGGGAGCACTTTCCCGTGCCGTCTTACAACCGACCCGGGTGCTGCTATCTTTGCCAGTAATTACCGCCTGCATAGGCCCGTCAATGCCATAAAATATACATAAAACAGAACTGCTTGGCATGTCTCTCGTCGTACTCACCACCAACCACCCAACGCCACACAACTATACAAGCATACGAACGCGATGGCACAAATTCAACCGGAATCTCTGGCCATTGTTCCGCTTGTACTGATTGCACTTGGTCTGCGATGTGTTTATTAGTTATTATCTGCCAAGTAGAATGGGTGGGGGATGTGGAAGAGCAAGGGTTAGAGGCAGAGAAGGAAGGAATGTAAGTGGCTGATTTAACGGACAACGGGTTTAGAATGTTGACGGAAAGAAAAATGAAGTTTTTGGTCTGCTAACAAACTTGTTGCTTGGGGTCTTATTATCTATTGAAATATTTCATAGAATTTGTATTGTGAGGATATAGCACCCACAATAAACTAATTGTTACAACCCAAGAAGTCAGGAATATTATAGTGGAATAGGGTATACTGGATGTTGATATCAATATTAACAGTTCCTAGTAAATTGAATTTAACATTAGTTAAGAACGAATTGAAAATAGTTCAATATTATATGGTTATTCATATGTAGTTTGCATTATACCTTACAATGATTATATATATATATATATATATATATATATATATATATATATATATATATATATATATATATATATATTGATATGATATATTATTGGACACAAGTTTAAGACAGCCATTAGTTATTCAGTGCCGAAGGCTTGTGAATATCCTTGTACTAATTTGATTAATAAGCCAGGTGTTGTGAACTTATAAAATTTTCCACAATGCCCTGCGTCTAATTTCGCAGTACTAGACTTGTAAGCTAACATAAGCTTGCATTTTAGTTGCAAACTGTAGGTACTTTGAAACTACAAATCACACCACCATTCCCAAGTGCGGCACATCCGGCTCCCGTTCCACTGCAATATGCCGCTCGCTGTTTATTCGGTATCGAGCTGGCCTGAAATCCGCAAGACTTTGGCACAGACAAAGCCATAAAAACTATTTGTGGCCGTCTTCGCTCTGATGGCTCTACTCTGTGTATGCGCCGTCGTGTCTTTAGATCAACTTGGCGGCGTCTCGGCTGAATTAATTACAGAAATGCTTTATTAGAATGGGGCAAAAGCGAGAGAGAGAGAGAATAACTGGAGACCTAAGAAGGGTGCTTTGGTGGCGTTTGATTTATAATAGCCATATTCAAGACCCGCTACGATGAGAGAGATTAATTTTTTTCCCATTGGTTTGTTTGATGTTATGTTTACTTATACTACAAGTTACTGGCTTCAGTTAATATTTAGTTTCAACTAGAACTGAAAATATTAATATTTTTGTTCCCCTCTAATATGCCTTGCCGTATTTTAATATAATTTATAAATGTGTTTTGTTATTTCAAATACAATAGTCTTACTATGGTTTGCATGATTTTTAATCTATAACGTTTTATTCTATCTATTAAAACTATATCGTACCACAGATAAACTAAATTATTTTATTATTTAGTTTATCTGTGATCGTACTATATTAAACATTCTTGCAATAGCTTCATCTTGCATGATCATATTACGCTATGCTTGGTTCAACTTCTAATCATGCCATAATCCCTTACGAAAACAGCATATCTAATTGGTTAATCATGACTCACCCAGCCCCTATGTCAAATATAAGATCAACATTCACCCCGCACCTTGGTCTTGTCTGGCATTACGGCCATGATGTCTAAATCTTAATTACGCACTGTGCACTTTTCCAATGGACGAGCACATGCGTGAGATTGTACGACGTAACGCATTTGAGATTATTAAATTCCTTCGCGGAACCGCACAACTTTTCTTGGACGGGGACCCTTAGCGGTCGCTGGAAGCAACTATTGATTACATTAGTCCCGTAGTATCGTCTAATTTCGTGTCCCGAATCTGCACGGCATTAATCAAAATTACATCCATTCAGTAGTTATCAAGTAATTCGGTTTAGTAATCAATAGCCGTGGACAACACGCGTTATTACCACGTGCTGTGTGTGTGTATGCGTTGATCATTCGCGAATTGTTCCAACTGTATTCTGTCCTCTTGACACTGATTATCCATGTGATTTGAATAGATATTTGAGAAATACCCAGGGGAACAACACCTGTTTGTGCGTGTCAAAGAAGCAATCTAACTGTTCCTTACCTACATTAACACTTAAAGCAATTAGAACCAAATGTAACGAGCTGTTAAGATCAGATTAAATTGACAGTCTTATTGAATTCTATATACATATTAAAATGTATCGTTTGATAAAAAACACTAGTATTCATTACATATTTAACACATGATGAAAGATCTATAGATATATTTTTCAGTCACTTATTACGAGAATTGGTTTCTCAATTCTAGGACGTATTGTCAGCATAATTTCATCTCTTGCATAAAACAAAATGTACATAAACACATGATAGTTACTGAATATGTACTTACCCATTGCGGTATGGATATATTGTAGGTAGGTAATTCTTGTTCCAACTGCAGCCGTGTGTGAACTGAGTTGACAATAGTGTTAACGTAGTCGAGCGAGTAAACCACGCGAGAACATGAAAAACCTGAATTTCTGGTCCGAGATGCAACAGACGCCGGATGTCCAGCATCCGTGCAGGACCACAATCGAGCGTGACGCATCTGTGCGCTAAAACCATTCGAGAAATTCAATTTGGAACCGGTTCTTTTTTTTCCAAATGCAGCTGCTCTTATACGCGTGTCATCCTTTATCTCGTCTCTGTATGAATTCGCACTGCGGTGCAACGAAAACGAATAATAAAGAATCATAATTTATTACGTGTTGGTTTCAAGATTTGTTCTGGTAGCTTGCATTCAAGAAATATATATGTAATGTACTTCATCGTGTTATGCATTGTTCAGCTTAAAGATGCTCTATAATTTGCATGGTTGTCGGTTCTCAAACTATTTTAGTTAATAAATTTGTCAACAACGGTTGACTTTGTGAAACATAACGTTCATTTCTATAAACATGTAAGGTTAGAGGAAAGTAAAATGATGAAAGGTTCAAGTATTTTTGTCCACAAAAACTACAATAATTTTCCGAAATGATATATATTGATAACGTAAGTTTGAAATGTATAAATTTTACAAATATATATATAACGTACAATACAAATATAAATTTTCATGTTTTGACAAAATTCTTTTCTTTGTAATTACATGTAACATAATCTATAATACTTATAAATAACATAGAATACAGAAATTATTACAATAACAATATGGGTTGTTCACAAACAAAGCGTTTTCTAAGCTCACATGCTAATTTTATACTCCTATAAAAAAGCAAAAATTATGTCACATCAAAGTTTGCTTTTTTCTCTACAAATAAGCTATAAAAAAGAACATATTTTCAGTATGGTGATCTAATACACAATTTAAAAGCAATAATTTGTGAGCGACATTAAATTTTGTTTTTTGCAAATAAGTAGTTAATGAAAGAAATACCCTTATGTCCGTTTCTATTTTGAAATAATACAATAATAAAAAATAATTTCATATTAAAAGATAATTATTAAATGTAAATGTGCGGCTGCAAAGGAAACAAATTGATTAAAAGTTATTATTTTGATGTAGTAAAGAAATAATGACTAATGTAACAATATTCTGGTTAAAAAACCGTTAATTTTAAACACACCATTTATGTTTTCAAATAACATTGTATTTTCTCGATCAAAATAAAAATTATAATTTTCTGCGCCATAGTTGTTATGTACGAGGATAAAAAGTAATAATTTAAAATTTTGTTTTCCGTACAGAAACTACAGCGCAATAAAAGATTATTTTTCTTGTTTACCGTCGACTCAATACTTCCTTATAACGAAAATGGCTTCATAAAAATATACAAAAAGAGAATTTTATGATAATAAGTAAGCTCCGACTATGAATAAAAACATGAGCTTTGCAAAAGAATCGACGCCAAAAGGGTAGACATAGTAAACACAAAGAATAAATATAGTCCTTGAGAAATAACAGCTTGTTTGGTTAGGATTTTAGCTCTTATATATGTGGGACACAGTGTTGAAAATTGTTTACGCTGTTGACGTTCTTTACGGAGATATTTCCAATACATAAATCCTTTTCTTATTCGACGGTGAAGGCGATCCCCTGTGCTAGGGGGAGAAAACAACCCCACTTGCAAAAGTTTTACTCCCTAATGCGCGCGCATAACCACACGTCAGGGAATGCTAGTAAACAACCCGCCATTCTTAGAATTTACAACGAAATCTTTTAGTCACATAACTGATTTGTCAATTATCAGATTTCCTTATTTACTAACACCTTTATAATCATTGAATTAGAATTTACATCATTGTTATTATTTGTTTCTAAATATGATTTGCATGTTGATTGAAATGACTCGTATTTTCAAGCGTAATGAAAATAAAAACATATTTTTGGAGAGCAGCATAAAATGATTAAATGATTTTTGTCCATTGTGAAATATATTTTTGGTTTAATATTTGGGTAGCAAAAGTTGGATAATACCTATTTCTTTAGTAATATGTCTGAACTGTATTTCTGATTTAGATATTGTTCTAAATTCTGCGCTGATTATCTTTATTAATTACGTTTGTAATAACATTAGTTTTCGATTACTGCTTGCTGAAATAATCGTCAAATCCGATTATTTTGTTATTTCATATTTTGTTTACATTTGTATACAATTTATATATTTTATTTGTAACAATCGGTACATATTTTGATCAATGTATTTTTAAACAGTATAACTTCGTGTCATTATTTCATAGTTTCTATTAAAATCACGATAAGATTTATAATTAGTTATGTATGAATCCAATACGTCAATTCTGTAAGAATGTTTCTTAACTAATTCTTTGGTACGTTATTGACAAAATTTGTTTTTGCTTTTGGTAAAAAGCTGAAACATATGCCCGTATATAAGTCAATCAACATACTGATTTTTTTAATGAAAATTACTGTAATGAGATGTATTTCTTATTAATCCTTTGGCATTATAGCGGGTTTTTATATTTTCGTGTTTGCGTGAAAACAGGAAACCGATTTATTAGGGCATTAATTTGTTTATTAAAATATACCATTTTTGAGATTTGATTTAAGAATTCGCGGTCAAATAATAATTATTACAATTCCTTTGAACTGATATTACGTAATATATTTTAAATATAATTATTGTATATTTAAAACATCGTACAAATAGCTTTGGATGGTTCTTTGAATCTGATCAAACTGTAAATGAAATAAACGTATATTGTTTAATCTAATACAGAAGTTGAATTTTTGTGTACCGGCTACTAATTTGTAAATATTTAAGTATAAAACTTGACTGAATTTATTTGAAATAATGAATTTAGTTTGCTGATCGAATCACCGATTTGTTCGAGCGCATTTTAAACCATCTTGCAAGGATGTCACAAGCACAGTTGTCGACTGTATCTTTTGCTAATTGAACACGTGTTTATTATCGAACACCGGTCGTCTGTCAGGGGCGTGCGTACCGACAGGAGCAACCCTCCTCCCACTCATGTTCCAGTTGTACAAGAGGAGAGTGGGGTGGGTCAGTGAAGCGGCTGCCATCTAGTGACGTATACATATGCATGGTGTACACACATATATATATTCATATTCGATGTCCAGTCCACGTTCCGTCTAATAAGATTATTGTATCTGTGTTGAGCAGTAATTAAATTCCTCCGTCTTACCCCACTGTCCACCCTTGGTGCCAGTGTATTTTGTGACCCTTTCCTCCTCCTGACGTCAGTTCCTTACACTACCCCCCCCCCCCGCACTAGCCCCCTCGTGTATCAGCCACCCTGTTGGTTGTTCATTGCAATATATGTGTCATTGACACTGGCCCATGGATGAATGCTGTGAAGATGACAGATTTCAAATACGTTGTTGAAAAATACGTATCTGGAAATTGTAGCCTGATAGCTGATATTTATATGAATGTTAATTAATTCTGAAGCATTCATGTGCACGTGATTTGTTTTCATTTGAGAGTTTGCAATTATTATTTTTGTAGTACATATTGAGATGCTTTATAGAAGACAATTTTGTGATATAAATATGTATTGTTTCAGGCTGTCGTTAACTGATTTATGATTTTTGTCTGGCACAAATGTAAAGTGTCATGTATGTATTGGGTGTATTTGTTTAATATATGGGTTAGTTAATATGTATTAATTACACAACAAATATGATTTTGTGTTTTTGTAGCGATAGATATCAGTTTCATGTAGGTAAACATGAAGCAGTCATAGTTCTGATATTGAATTTTTATTTAATATTATACTGATATTCTTTTTATGTTCAAATACTTGTTTTGATACTGAAATGGTATTTAGCGAAATATCTTCTTATTTTACTGCATTAAAAGTATTTTTGAAGTAATCAGTGTCGTGCTATGCTGATAAGTAATAGTTTTATTTTGAGAACTGCTGTGAAAATTGCGATTTTATAATTATCGGAATACTTGAATTTCAGAATAAAACAAAATTTATTCTAATCGACTGAAAAATATTTTTTTTATTTATTCTAAATGGAATTTCTATGAAAACTGTAAGATGAATATGTAATATTTATTTTGTACGAATGTGAGTTGTTGGAATGATGTGTGGATTGTTTAGTTTATTTTGATGATAATAGCCCAGAGAGTTTCACGATAAATCATTTTTTAATTCTTATACAATTTGTATAAAATTATATATGTTTTCATTTGTTTTATAAATAAATAATGTGGAGGAAAATTAGACATTCGCATTAAGAAGAAAGAAAATATATTGAAAAAATCAAAATATAAATTTGTTGTCACCTGTAACGGAATATAATTCAGAATTTAATCTTAGTGAAAAAAAAAACTTATTTTGTTAGTGTATTTAGTGATTTAATAATGTCATATTGTTAGAAATTGTTTTTGGTGACTTCACCAAATTTTATTTTTGGTTATCGAATCCTCCACCACCAAAATGATCAATTGATGCATGAATTATTAAATCGTTTCCCCGTGCTTAAAAAGAAATATCAATGATCTTCAATTTCAGATTTTAAATGATTCAAAATAATCAAATTTACTATTTATGTTTGCTGATTTGATATTTTTCGGTAATAAAATTGAGTTCTGCGTTAAACTACTTTTAAATTAAATTAATAAATCCGTGCACTTTTCTTTCTATAAAAAATTATCTTTTACGGTAAAAATAATAGTCGTTTTGCAGGTACATGTATGCTTTTTTGTCACATTTAAGTCTATTTTTTTTAAATTCATTTTTAATATATTTTTGTTGTTTCATGAATCTTCAATATGTTTAAAAAGTAATTCGTAATAAAGATATATTTTTATATTATTTACGTAAGTATCATTTATGTATTTTGTAATGAAGATTTTAAAAAGCAGTTTTATATTCGACTGTAAGTTTCACCGTCTTTTTTCTAGTCAAATTTCCGTTTCATAAGATTGTGTACATGCAATATGTAATTTAATGAGTCCTAGTTTGAATTTTGTTCTATGTTTCAGCACTTGTAATTAATTAAAATGAATCTATTCAATGACGTCGTGTTTCTAGGAGGTAGTTCACAGAAAGTAGTATTGCAGTAGGTACAAATAGATTGCGTTCGGAAGATCTGAATCAGCAAACTTTAAGAAGCAGTAATTAATTCCAGCGTGAAACTCTCTTCCGCCTGGCGGCAACGTCAGTGAAGTTAGTCAGACGATGTTGGTTCCCTTTAAGGGCTTATCAACTTTGAGATATAGTGGTGTGAGCGAAGGAGACCCGCGCCTCGTCTCGCTGAATACAGATAGATACGCGGAATTGATAGTCATATTTTGTACGGAACGACCGAGAATATACGGGGTGGTGTACAGATACAGCGCGCTGTTATACACAGCAAACCGTGCTCGGATACTAACTAACTATTACCACTTCACTGCCACCATCTAGTCGTCCTTGCTTGCTTCCTGCTCGCATAACTTGAGTCGTACTCCGTACTCTCAGATCTCAGATGGCTTTCGTATTGATTGGACACTTTCAAGATGGCCGCCGCGTGCATGGGTTTGATGACTCACATGGACGTCTCGTGATACGATATGAGTTTTGTGATTAGATTCTTCGAATGACGGACATAGATTGAATTGTAAATAGGTTATGTACGGCGCAGATGAATTTTTAAGATGCATTTCGGTAAATAGTGAAATATGGTTTTGAATTTCAAAGAGTATTATGAAGAAACTATACGTTTTTATTTTATTTTAAATGAATTTGTGTGCATGAATAGTTCTTTGCGTATTTCCTGATTGTTATTTTTTTGGTGTATAAAAGAAATGTTGGTACCACTTGAGATAACAGAGTACACTAAAATTCCGTAGGATTTGGAAGTAAAAATAATGCGTCTGTTTTGCTGATAAATATTTTTGTTGGTTTCGATATTCTGAATAATGAATTTATATTGCATTTATAAAGTTTGATAATTGAAACAGATTTTGCGTTCTCTCGATATCTCTCGATATCAGAAGAAGTGATAGATTACAATTATTTTTAATACAGTCCTAATCCAGTTTTCTGATTTGTTAAATGCACCCAATTTTTTAGTCTAGTTGATATTAAGTGCGTGTTTATTGATACAATGATTGAAATTAAAATTTGATAAAGGAAAATGTATTTTTGTTTGGTCTATTTTTCGTCAACATTGAAGTCAATTTGTATAACATTTTTATCGTTTGATAAGACCCATTTATTGAATGAATGTAAATTTTTATTTATTTGGAATTATGTTTAGGTAAGTCGATAGCCTTTAAATAATAATAATACATTTTACTTTTCATAAATAGCACTGTTTTGGTTGGTTTATTAAATAGTTATGTTTGACATGGCCTCTATTGTATTAGTGCAATTAAATTTTTTGGATATGAATTCTTTGTTCATGATGAAAAATAGTTTTATTGTAAGCTGAATTGGAATTATTTTTAATTTATTTTTAATTGTCTTTTCGTGGTGTCTGGTACTTGCAATTAAATTAATATTTTGGCTTAAACTAATTTGGTACATTTAGTGCTACTCATCGTTATTTTTTTATATAGAAATATATGTTTTTAAATATTTTTTGCTTGATACGTTTTTTTATTTATTATCTAGGTATGTACTAGTAATATAGGTATCGTATTTGATATCAATAGATTATTAAATTTAAAATTTCACAGAAAACCTTCTTTGTAAATTAATAAATGATTTGTATTATTTATAATTGCATTTTTGGTCTGATTTTGAACTTTTTGGAGGAATTAAACCTTTTTTTTTATAACTTTGTGATTAGTGGTTATCCAGGATCAGTTATTAGTTTCAGAAACGAATAATACTGAAAGTTAAATGGTCTGGTTTCAGTATATAGCATTTCGATACAAGTTTGTGATTTTGTCATCGAATGTTAAACATATTAATATTAGCTGCATCATTTTTAAATTATTTTATTTGTAATGTTTAAATATTTGGTTCAAAATCTGCGATTATTTCACATTTTGTAAAATTCCGAGCTTTCTTGTATCGAAATAATTTTCTAATATAATGTTAATTTAGTTCGTAACCAACCACAAGGTGACCGTTGCTTATTACATAGTTTCTTAAATACATTTTTGAAGCAATGATTCTTTTTGTGTGCATAAGTAGTTGACGAGAATAGTATTATTCAATTTCCGTATGCCCCCTATAATCCGAATGCATTCTACGCCAGTGGCGGAATCTCAAGTATCACATGAATAATGTATTATATCAGTTTTCAAAGTGACAGCCGGCAATTTTCGTGATTTATAAACTGTGCAGTTTGCTCGGTTTGTGGGTAAACAGAGCACGCGATATTCGCCTTTGTTGACTCACGCTCTAAAGTTGAATTCCCCGCCTTCACTCGTCCTGGTTCAATGATACGCCGCTAGATGGTTCCGTGGGCTACTTGGCGTCTGATTTCGGCGTCGCGGTGCCGTCTGGAAATAAGAAACTATGATTTACTGGCGAAACTTTTCTCGTATTATTGCGGAAACAATGTTTGCCAGCGTAATGAATTCTGGCCTAGATGCGGATAATATTGACATTTATTCAGTTCAAGATTATCGTAATTGTTATTTATGTGTATTTTAATCCAAAAGTTTCCAGCTTTCATGCATTTATTTACAAATTACAGACTGTAATCGAATTTTATTCTATACATTAACAGAATTTACAATAGTTTCGTACAATATTGAACGTATTTCTATGATTAGAAATAAATTTAAAATAATGTATATTGTAGATAGATTAGTTTCTAGACAACATCTTTATTTTGTATTTACTGGATAAATGTGTGGTATAAAGAATTAGTATTTTAATATAAGTCAAAATAATATTGCATTAGCTATGATTAACGTTATTTCATATTGTATCAAAAATCAATCATATTCCAATACAGTAAATATGTACGTATATTAATCAAAACAGCTTAACATGAAAAATAGTTTAAAAACAGTATACTTTAAGAATAACTTTACTGTGCAATTATGTAATGAAAAAAGTAATATCTAGGTCAGTCAACATTGTATGAAAAATATGTGAACAAAAAATTCTTTTAAAGTTACTAGCAATTACAAAGGTTTTCGTATCTGTGAAATAATCATGTTAATAAATATTTTAGAGATACATATTCCATGTGCGGGTAATATTAAATTAGATTCTAGAAAATAGTTATTCTTGCGTGATATAGTATTATTGATTTTCTCACAAGTCACGAAGTTGCTCTAGTCAGGAATACAAATAGAACAACCGCTCCACTATATGTTCACGGCCTCTTGTAGCATTAGCTGGCTACGAGCTTCTACATACATATATACTGCATTTCTCCATGTGCACAAGAAATCAGTATTCTCTATAATTAAACTTACCTTAATTATATTCGATTATTCTTCAAGTCTGTCTTCATCTGAAGTCAGTTGAGAACGTAACGTGCTGTTCTTCACAAGGACTGGATATTTTAGTTATTGTCTTTAACACAACTTAATGCAAACATATTAAAACGTGTTGCTTCTTGTCGTGACGAACTGAAGATTAGTTTTTTCAATTATTTAACATTGTATTATTAAAGAATGTAACATAATTTCGTGTTACAAAAATGAAATATTTAAGAAAACTTTTAGCTATTTCAAATAAGTAGCACTTTAAACAAATTAATTTCACCGAAAGTAAAATCAATTTTAATCCGATGAATTTCACTAGTTTTAAGATTAGTTAAATTTGTTTTTACATTTTCAGAACAAATTTTGATGAGCAGTTTTCAGATATTGGTTAAAATTTAAATCACATATTGGTAAATTATTTTAAACGAAACGAAAACTTCGAACTGATTTCAGTGCAATTTTGGATTCGTTTGAAATGATTGAATTTTGGTTCACAACTTTGTCTGGGAGTAAATGTGTACGAAATTTTGAAACGAATCTTGTAACCGAACTGTTGTGATGTGTGTTCTCCAAAGTAAAACTCCAAACTGTCGCATTTTAATCCCTTCGCTGCTAAATCTTTAATTTCTCCTTCCAAAAAAAGTGCCTGTCGAAACCAGTTTCTTCAACATACCGGTTGTTCGATGTTGTATTCGAGTACAAATGATTAGCACGAAGGGGGGGAAATGAATGGACAGTGGTCAGTTACAGATCTAGTTGGACTGGTCCAGATGAGATGCTGAAAAAAATAACCGACGTTTGCAGCTTTTGAACATCTGCGCTTTTTAGAGTTGAACTCGCGTGATGGTCATTGTTTGGCGGATGGGAACAGCTAAATTGCATATGGAAAGGGGTAACTTCGGGGAATTTTTCCACTATAGTCTATCCATAGATATAAGAACTTGACATGATTCCTTAATAGGTAGGGTGGTACCCTTCACAGCAGGAGAGGCCATAAACTACTAGTAGTGGCGGTATTCAGGTACATTTGTAATGCTCTTAGCGGGAAAGACAAGAGACATTTTGTCTATAATTAAGACGTAATAATAATTTATTGAATATTACATTTATTTATGTTAATTTGTATTATTATTGTTAAGATGTATATCATATTTTTGTTGTTATTTTTCAAAATGTATTTATAAATTTCTGAATACAGCTCTGCTTTTTATTCATTTACTGTGTCGTATAATTTGGGATAATCCTCTGTTAATAGCATGCTGCGTTTAGTCAAGTTCTTATATCTATGGATACACTATACTGTTATATATCTGAATATATAATTTAATGATTTTTTCTTTTAATTTTTTGTTATTTTTTGATGCCCCTTCCTTTTTGCAAGTACTGGTTTATGCTAATATTTAATATAACGTATCAGAATAAAAAAGAACATTACCAATTTAAATTCCTTTAAACCAGAGTTTAAATGTATATAAAAATTATTTGAGTACTAGGATAACAGAATATTATAGAGATATTTTAAATTGATATGATGTATTTGTGGTATTCTATAACAATGTTGTTTTAATGGTATTTGTGGTTTCGATAGATGTTTTTATGAACTATTAACAGAGCTTTAAATCCGGATAACTTTTAAGTTAAACCAATAGCTGGTGGTTGCATAGCTAAAACTAGCAGATCTGTGACAAGTTTAAGTTGGTTGCTAGTTACATATAATGCACATTTATTTATAATAATATATATTCAGTGCATGCGCTGCACGTAAAAGCTGTCGTAGCCACTCACAAACACACACACGTATATATATATATATATATATATATATATATATATATATATTTATTAGTGTATGTTTATATATACATGTAGGTATGTATAGAATTGTACACGAACATGACTGCTCACGTGCGTTCGCTACATACGTAATGTTTTGTGCATGTTATCTGTAATATTGCGATCCTTTGTGAATATTAAAGTTTCCAGGAGCTGATTTCACACATTCAGGCTTTTACGTATAGTGTATATGAGCGCCTTTGCCAATCCTACCCGCATGCATAGCTGTCTGCATAAGTATACACAGACGCAAATACCGATATACACAAACACACAGAGTTAAATGTTTTATATACTTGACGAAAGGCTGTTCTCTATAATGAAAACGACGAAATGCAAGAAAATCAAATACTGCTGTAGCAACATAGATATATTTTTGCAAGAAATTTAATTCCGGTTATATTAAATGCATAAATGTATGTTTCTAATGTATATTTAAATAGTGAATACAATTTTAATATAATATCACCATACTAATTTGATAATTTACCCACGTTTAAAGTAATAGGGTGTGCTTATATTTGTGCAGTGTAAACACGGCTTCCTATAATTACCCCTCGCATATTTTCCTGGTAGAAACCGGCTTCTATAATACAACCCTGGCTTTCTGTACTGGAATCCCTTGCGATTATTATCAAAGGAGGCCATTTTAGAGGCGGAGCTTACTTCGACCCTCCCTATGACGTCAGGGGTTTTAAGTTATGCGGCAGCTAGCGCTGTGGTGGTGAAAAATTGAATGTTTTTAAATTTTTAGTTTTGCTACCAGTGTACAGATGGCAAAGGTTTTTATATTATTCTTTCAATGTTTTACTAGATTTTTTTTCTTTTTTTAAATATTATTTGAAGGTCATGTAAATATTTTTATGTAGCTAATGAAAAAAAAAACAATTTCGATTGAATGTACATATTGTTACTAACTTTTTATGAAGCGGTAAATAGTATGCTCACATTGTTGCAAAAATTGTCAGGAATAAAAGTTAATTTTCTTGTTGTTTTGAAAGTCTAAAGTTTATTATTTGGTAAACTTTAAATATATATGTGTAAAAGTTCTTATTATTTTGAAAATAATGTTTTTAAGATATTAGAAATTTAGAAGATGCTTCAATTCTTATGTTATTTGAACATTATGTAGATGAACATTTGCAGATACTAGTTGTTACAGGATTGTACAAGATTTGATGGACTAAAATGTTGGTTGTGTTAGCTTGTATTCACACTTGTGTAATTCGATAACCATTAGAGGACAAGGTAATGTAAGTACTACGTTTGCACGTTGTCCTAGTACATACATATACATACATTGTTCCTGTAATAACAGCAGGCGGATGCGTGATTCGACGTGTGACTTAAAGTGTCTGTCGTGCACTCGACGTGTTCATATTGCTTCTCTGTGTTTACTACACAATGAGTAAATGCCTTTACGCACAGCACACTAATTAATATCGGCCTGTTCATCCCGTATTACTGCTGCATCGATGTAGCCTTGCATTAAGTGCATGCGTATCTACGTACGTACACACCCATCGCGATGTGCGCTTTTGTGGCTAAACCCCAGAAACACGTACAGTGTTAAGTTCACTGTCAGTGAACAACCGAATCACTTGTCACCGAACTGTATGACAATTCTCTAAATCGCATTGTACCAAACGTAAGCTAATTGTTTGTATGCAAAGGTGATTATTGAAATGTATTTCTTTCTAAATTACTAGACACGCATTTAACAACAGATAACCGATACACGTAATTTTATAACGGACGATTAATGTATCAATCAATATGTAGTAAGATGTGCAGATGTGTAATATATGTACGTGTATAAATTATAATTATTTTGAATTATCTTAAGTCATTTGTTTGCGAATGTACATCAGATATTTATTTAAGAACGGTCTAATAGAAATAATTTAGATTCAGGAATAAATGCGATAATCTTCTATTATTAATTAGAAATATGTAAATGGTTTTTGTTCCACATCTTAACGGTTCTTTTCTAGTGGAATAAAGACTTGAATGTAACATGTAGCTATATATGTATGTAGGTACATGTGTGTGTGTGTGTGTGTGGAAGTAAGTAAGCAAGCTAAAGGGTTGTATGAAGTGAGACGGCCACAGTGAGCAACACCCGAGGGGAAGAATCTGCGGAAGATCTGGACCAGGGGGTGTACTAAACTTGCGAGGTGCGGCGGGGTGTTACGAGAGTATAACATTGGATCGCGACCGGGGTGGTGCGGGGTAAGGAATGTTCAGGTTTCTGGAGTCCCAGAACAGGCACAGAGTGTCGAGAAGCGGACATCCTTGAGGCGACCGGCCACTGACCAGTATTGATCGAGTCCGTCTTGTACAGCTTCCCTTCTCTCACTTGGTGTAGTGGTCGTACACCAGCCACCCTACCATACCCCCCCCCCCCCCCCCACCCCCCCGCCGCCGGTGAACCCGCACCTTACCGTATTCAGCCTGGCTGGTCGTTCTGTTCTCTGACTAACCTCACACAGGGCCCCCGGCAGACCTTGCTTAATTCCAGTCTCCATCGCCTCATTACACCCTTAGTGAGAGCACGCGATTACCGCCCGTAAATGCGATGCGACGCCTTATCGGCAGACCCGGAGTCCTCTCATCCAACCATCTGACCGACCGCTCTCTCTTCTCTGATCGTCTATCCGTACCTATATGTCCATACATACATAGCAGATATGTATATAATATATATATATATATATATATATATATATATATATATATATATGTATATATATTTACGTATATACCAATACATATGCGTATATGTGAATGTATGTGTAATTAGTGCGTGTCGGGTTGATACCACTAACCCAACTTCCCCGCGAGTGTGAGCTCCATCTCGTTCTAGTCGCGGCAACACTCAAGAAAAAATACCAAATGGAAAACCGACACCGCAGTACCATGCCTAGATGAGATGAGATGAGATGTTACCTAGCTAGCAAGAGACCGGACTAAATAATAACAAGAATAAGCCACTGTTAACGTATCCGTTACATTTAACAATAATACAATCAGACAAATGATGATTTGTACGAAATTATATTTGATTGAAGATTAAAATAGATAATATCAAAACGCTAATTGAGTTATAATTTACAGCATTGATTGAATATAATCTTATTTTTCTGGCGGGATCAATATTATCAGGTTACTTATTTATTTATTAGCTAGAATTTATGTTCATTACACAAACTGAAGCAAGTAAATTCTGTAACAGTTGCCTTACAATAAATTGTCCTATATTGCTTGTACTGTATGATACGATGAACGGCAAATTCTATTTCACTGGTGGGTATAGAGAGATATTAGATACATCGGTACCTATTGTGTATCTTCTACTAAAACATTATGACCCGAATTAATATATCGCTTTCCGTGATCCCTCGATTCCATTTCCATATACAATACACACACACACAATAAACGCAACAGTACCCAAAATATGTAAACATTGTGTGGATGGTTGCGTGGGCCGAAACTATACACATATTAAGTACTGCAGGACGACGGCACGGACCGTAGTAGCAAACTGTTTAGCAAGCCATGCGAGAAATAATTCCACAAAGTAACAATAATCGGCTTAGAGAAGATACTTCCTTATGAAGGTCAGTCATGTATATGCGAGGAAGGATGAACCAGCAACGGCACTGCTAGTAGTAGTAGGTGGTAGTAGCTACGACCGGCGGTTGGCAGTATGGGGCACGGGGCTCTACACCAGTGTCGCACGCGTTCGTCCGGAATGGTCCCTCAGAGCTGCTGCAGGTAATCGGGGAGGTGGTGGTAGATGAGTTGATAGAGGAACATATACAAGCATGGAACTTTGTGGTCACAGGTAGCAACCTGCTTACCCCAAGAGATCCCAACATGCATGTGTAAGTTTACATGTACATCTAGTCGAGCTCTCCACCAGGTATACGTATGTGTATTCTCTTATTAACTTATACCTTATATACGTTCAGTATCTACCTATGTACCATACCCGTGCGCATATATACACATGAAAATGTATACGTTGAAAGGGACGATAAACTGGAGTTAATTTTGATTTAATTGACTAAATTAATAGTATATGTATTTGGGGTATTCGCATATTATTAGTGTTTAGGGTCGGAGCGTATCATTCCGGTTATTTTTATTTAATTTCCGGAGTCAGTACACTCCGTTTAATGTTTCATGCTATTTGCACAATCTTATTGGATATTAAATCTTCACATAAATATTTTTATCTATTAACTATGTATCAATTTAAATCTAGTTTGTTTCATTTATCTTTTTAAATATCTTTTAAATTATGTTCCAATGGTTGACATAACAAAAAAGTTACATAAAAGTGTGTTTAATTTAGTAAAGTGATTTTAAAAACCGCCAGGGAGAGAAACTAAACAAAATGCGTTCATTTCAATGAGTGCTATTCAATGTTTTGGCGAGAATGAAACGGGAGTGCATGTATTGTTCATTTGTCATTTGTATTTTAGCTATTTGTTTCACCTGTTCCATCTGTCTACAGTTAAAAAGAATTTTCTTGTAAGTACAACGTCGAACTTGATATCGTTGCGAAAAAATTCGCCCAATTATTTATGACAAAGTTGCACTGTTATGTTATACCTAGAGTAAATAACTAATTGAACAATTTTCAAGAATGAATTAAGATTTAAATTGTTTTATATACAACAGCAGCAGGCAGATTATTTTAGTCTACTAGTTTTGGTTATAATTTGCCAGAAGAGTTTTGCATGTGAGTGTTAAAGAGGTGTCGTACACGTGGTGGTCGAGTCTGTACGAGTATATGCAAGTTCGTTAGTCACTGTAGATGTATGTGTGTGTGTGTGTGTGTGTGTATGAGCACGGTAGTAATGTTGCTGCTTCGACACGCACCTAATGAAGCATGATCGGTCACAGAGGCATCAGACCGTGATAACTTAAAGACCTACTAAATATAAGCACCGCACGTCTAGTGCGCGCTCGATAACACCACATTTCTTCTTTATCTCACTATGTTACACACCGTACAGTTATACATAGAACATTAAAACAGAATTAAAACGTAGAATATTAAAGAAGAACGCGGAATCTGGCTGTTTCTACAATAGAGAAAAGTGTTACATATTTTTTAGTAACACTGAAACTGTATTATAACTAATTTAATGGCAGTTTAATTTCTCCTTTGGCATATGTGTGAAATATCCAATGAAATTAGAACTTGTCCAATTACGAAACATTATAGCGTAACAAGATTGTGTAATTGTGTTGTAACTTGTAATGAAATTATAACTCACAGAATCATGACGTGTGTCTTGTTATGAATATTCAACAAAATAAGAAATTCAATAATGTGCTGTCTTGTACATATCATACATGTACCAAGTAGGAATTGAATTATTTGCCAGAAATGGAATAATTGTTCTCGAATTTTGACTTCTATTTCTGGTGTCATGTGCAGTAAGTAAGAAGAATATTTTACTATGAAAATAATTGTTTTGCTATTGATTTTGTATAGAGAAATCACTGTTGTTCACATGAGTGAACTATGTTCAAGTCTCAGCTATAATTGGAACAGATGTATAGAAATCCTGACCAGTGTCTCTTGGTCCTTCGAGAACAGTCTGCGTACTGGTTTGAGCCCGTTGATTCTGGTGTTGGTGGTGGTGCATCAGATGCAGTAGCAATGTTACACCGTGACTGAAGCCGTTCCGTTTCATTTCAGGTTGACGTTGATTTGTAGTCCACTGTGCATGTACCAACGTCGTCCATATGAGTACATGTTCGTATACACGGATCGCTCCACTGAAGTTTGATTATACGTGTGTCCTATTTAGTCCGTTCCGTACCGTTATACCCGGTTATAACCGGTATCGTTACCGCACAATGTTCCGCTGCTTGCTCGCCCCACCAAACATACGTTTCCACTCATTTTCAATGAACGCAGTCTTTCGATTTAATTAATTCAGCCAATTTTAAGTAAAACTATGTACGAACTTTTTATATACATTCATTAATATATTATATTTGTACGTACAGACATACATACATAGTTCGAAACTTTATTCAACCACTAATGATGGACATGTAACTGCTGAAACTTTAGCAGATATTTGCCGATGTTCATGGATTGTAGCTGACTGTTTTGGAATTTAACTATTTAACGTAGTCAAATATTTCTTAATTACGAATTTAAAAAAAAACTGAATAATTTATATTATATAATATTAATTTTTTACTGCATACATACTTTCCACAGAGTTTTTTTAATTAATTTCAAATTGTTGTACCAAATTAATAACAACAATATGTAAATCCTTTAAACGTATTTAACTTTAACGAATTGTTCATAAAATTAATTATGTTGAAAAAGTTAATATTTCTCGATAAATAAATATTAATTCGGTTACGTAGGAACGGTGTTGTATTTAATTAAAAAGTGTTCAAACGAAATCTGACTTAATTTTGTAATTTGTATACGTTGGAGGCAACCTGTTGCGCAAAAACGATTACTGGAAGTTAGCTCTGCATTGAAAAAGGTACAAAGTGTTTGTTTAGTGTGCTTTCCTCTCGACGCTTTCCCTCTCTTTTACGCGCTTTCCCTCTCTTTCTCACACATACACCGGCCTGTGTACGTATATGTGTGTGTGTGTGTGTGGATTCCAGGCGCCGATTTCAAGCAAACGCGTTTTGCTCTGTCTTCGTAAGAGATGTGTTCTCAACACGGATTAATGTAAATGTGTTTATTTAAACGTTTTGTTTGCTTCAGAATCTTGTTGACCTTTAATGAATGCATGAGACTGAAGTTCTAAGTAATTAATTAACTAAACGATACACACTTTACGTTAGTTAGCTAATGTGTAGTTTTGTTTAGTTATTCTGTAAATTGCTAACAGATTAAAAATCAGCATATATAATTATAGTAAAGAGTAAGATACATTGTCTAGAATTACACATTTGTTTGGATTTGCGCTAAATATTTTCACAATACTGATTCGTTATTAAATGCCTAGATAGAGGTTTCCTAAATGATATATGATTATCAAGATAGACTCACATCTGTTTGGTGGAAATCTGCGGTTAAGTAACCAGTAGCATTGCTTTGTACAGTAGCCTAGCAAATAGTATCCAAATAGCAAGAGAGCAGAGGTACCTACGTTCACTAGGGACGGCCAAGCAACAATTCATCTCAATATAATCACACCCACATCGTACCTACAAAATAACTTCAGGGTATAGTGTGCTGTGACAAGTTCGCACAATGCGAACCTTACGTATTGTCCTGCCGGCGTAGAAACTCGAACGACAACCAGTGTATGAGGAGGGGCTCATAAAGAAACTGAACCCGTACCGTACCGCGCCGCTCAGGACTTTCATCCAACCGTATTATACATCATCAACAAGAAATGGACTGGTTCTACTACGACTATAAAGCCTACATTACACCGATCCAATAATTAGTTTCGTAGTTTACATTGTCTCCGTTTATAAGTAAATGGGAGATTGTTATTTACATGTACAATAATAACATGAAATGAAGAATCTTATTTGGAACTGTGCAATATAATAATGTATATAAGTTAAATATTGTAGTGGGATTCATGCACAATAGGGCATTTATAGTTACTGTGATCTCATTTTAGAGTTTCCCAGTGTGAACTGAACTTGAAGGTGTTAGCGCGAAAGAAAGAGACGCTGGCTCTGTGGTGGGAGAAAAGGGTCGACGAATTTCATCAGGATTCTGGAGAATTGGAACTGTTGGACATAATCGATACACGTATTCACATGTACCAATAGGAGGTAATTATTAATGCAGGAACGGTCTGTACCTCCTCTGCTGCTTCTGACAGTTCTGAAATTTGAATAGTCCGAGCACAAAACCGTTCGGGCCCGGCCGCGGTGACCACCGTGGCATCAACGTCGGTCAGGGCAGCTCTTACCGCTGCTACCGACGACGCCAACGCTTCCGTGGAACGAACGAACGATCTTCCAACCTATCGCTTTTTCCCACGCTCCCGGCTTCTACCAAACCGTCGACCTACGATCGTACGACCTCTAGCTGATACATTTTTCATGCATACCCCACAATCAGGGCCACGTTCATCAAGCTATTTCTTATGTATAGTAGATTAAATATATATTTCACAGATTTACAATAGATTTCATTTATGCATGTAACTGGATTATCATATATTGACTATGGAAGTAAAAGAGTTTGAATATTTTTCTGTATACTGTACTTATTAAATGTATTAAGAAAGAATACTTTTGCAATGAATAGTGGACAATAGTGGACGGGAACATTATGTGCATCGTTACTTATTATTTGTTGCTGTACTTTAATACACTGGATATTTTTATGTCACGTGCATGGTGTGTGTGCGTGTGTGTGTGTGTGGTATGTGATGATCATATGTTTAGCGAAATGCCTGGGATTAATGAACCCGCGTGTTTGTGTAAATTAAAAAGAGCCGGTGGAAGTGGATTTTGATTCTAGTCTGGGCGGATGTGCGGTCGCGTCCGACGAAGTGTTAATTTCGCATGTGTGCGCGTCCGCGGTAGCTACTAAATGAAATTTACTTAAGTGCATTTTGTAAGCCGCGTGTAGCAACATATAAACGGCTAATCGATCAGCCCTTTGCGGAGAAAACAGTTTCGTACTCATATCGAGCCTTCGAGAACATAATATTGCCAATACTTTAGTCTACGTCAAAATAATTTACGAGCAAGACTGAATTTTTGTTAGGTTGAGGTTACGTTATACATAGCAACTAATATCCTAACCGTTCGGAATGACTAATGACCACAGTGTTTTGTCTTTACCCCCACCGCTTTCCACCTAAGTTTAAATTAGAAACGTCTTTTTACCATCTCAGAACGTTTTCTTCAATCGATTCCTTTTCCCGCTGTTTCATTGGCCCGTAGGCGTGGCCAGCCCCCACTGCTACCAGTCCGGTGTATATTCCTCCGCGACAAACAACTAGTCCCGACGGCGACCCCTAAATTTTCATTCATATATTGCATTTTTTCACAGTTTTTACGATTGGTAAATGCATATTACGAATACGTGGATGTACGCGTGAAAGAGCGTCGAGCTTTTGCGCACAAAATCATCTCGGAATAGGGTGTGTGGAGTGGGGATTTTTAATGTGAGCTTTGAAAAATTGTAAAAACTTTGATCATTCAGGAAAAAGCTCGTATACATTAGTGACGCTGTATTCTTTTGTTTTGCGCTTGTGTGTCTGCTTTGGTTTTTGTTAACGCTTTTAAGGAATGTTGTTGTTGGCTGGTAAGATATGCTTTCTGTATACTTTGTGTATCTGTAAGGACGATATTGCCATGCAGATACGGTAGTTTAGTGCGCACGGTTGTTCCTTATGTGCATGTTGCATGATCTTCTATGGTCCATTTTCGCTGGAAATCTTTGCTCAATTAGGTAAATGCATGTGACATTAGCTTGAATTGAACTAACGTTTGACGCAGATAGCCTTGTTCTAATGAAAGACCATTTGTTCTACTAAATTTGGACGTTCAAGTTGTGCAAGCAGATTACAACGATTTTCCGAATATTCATTGGACTATCTGCCACCACCCTCAACCACCGCTACCATTACTACCACTATGCTACACTAGTTTTGTCAGGGAATGAGTAATATGTATGTTTCAACTCTAGATTACAAACATTATTTACAAATATTTCACATTACGTTTTGACCTATTTTTGTCCGTCGACAGATGTATGTCAAAAAACTTTAGTTTCACATCACTAGCATATTGTTTTGACTGTGAGTTGGGGTGACCACAGGGTGACATGGCGTCGTTGGTATTCATCCGAAGGGGTGCAGCAAGCAAGCGGTAAGGGACGAGGTGCTGCAGAAGCTCCGAGCTAAGAGATGCAGCGTTTGCAACGCGTCTTAGCTAATGGAGGGGGTTGCAAAACGAATTTAGCTCTTATGTTATAACGCAATAAGGCATTGTTGACGACAACAAAGATTTCGCTCCTGTCTGCAAGCGAATTTAGCCCTTATGTGATATAAGAGTGATGCAAATTTAACATTCTTGAGCTAGTACTTTGAGTGTTTTATTATTTATTTAGGTCTGAGTGCATATCTGAAGAGTATGATGAAATTGTAATGTAACTTGCAACTTATTTAAAGCAGATATTCAATTATTGCTTTAGTAGTGTGAAATAGTTTTGATGAATTTAAAATATATGAACTTAATATTCCTATAGTAATACATACTTTCATTCGAATAATATAGTATTTCGTTTGTACTCAAATAGGTAGATACCTATGTAAAATTCATGCAAAATAAATTTTATCGAGTGATTTTGTTTCCACATATGCTTTGTACAAGCTGACAAAATGCCAAAAAAAAAAACGGTATGGTGAACGTAATATTAATGGATAATATCCAGTTTCAAAACATATGTGCATCTGTAATAACCCGTCCATTACATATCAATAATCAGATATTAGTCGTGTTCACGTAGAGAGACATGAAACAAAACATGTCATCAATTTTATTCGCCGTTTTACACGAAACATTACAGTTCTACAGCAATAAATTATTAAAAATACACTCTGAACTAAATATAAACACATAATTTATAGGTCGATAATTGTATGATATTTTCCAAAAATACCGTTGCTGCAGAAACGCTGATTATGCAAATAGATTTCATAATTATTACAACAATACATAGGTGTTAAATATAGTGTCGATTTATATCTGTTCAATATTTGCATATTTTCTCTAATTTTACTACTGGTGAATTAAAATTTACGAGTGGAATACTTCCGATGTGATCCAATATTTATTTTTATAACGGCCTTTATAATATTTTATTAAAATTTAAGTATGAAAATCTTTCGTTTACCTATTTTCTATAAGGATCCATAAGTCTCCAATTTATAATTTTGACGCCTTGTTTGTCTACTAATCTAACCTAGAAAACAATCTATGTTTACAGTACAAGGCATGTTTGTATCTGCAAATATTTGTTTATAATGTGTAGGGTAGGTAGGGTATGGGTAGGTTTCTCAGCATATACACGTAGGTACCTACAATCTCTATGAATTTTCTAGACTAGATCGTATACTGTCTAATAGTGTGCTAGTATGTGTCGTTATACAGCCATACTGTACCACCATAGAGTATAGTTAGAGTTAAATTTTAATCCTGGTCCCCGTCTACCGTGTTATGTATGGTCATGCGAGCGTTGGTCGAGGTTGCTGGATTTAGGCCGCGCCGTATATCAAAGGACTCACCTCATAAAACATTATCAACTGTTTACTTACATAACGCCCGGCCATTCGGCCAGCAACCTACCACCACCACTGTCCAGCAACACCACCAACCATCGCCACAACCACCACGCCGCCATCGCTACCACCTGCAGAATTAAGAAACACTTGCTAAATTGCCTGTTTAAATAATTGCACAGATTTCTGCGCGTGCATTATTGATGAGCCTGGATCTATGCCAAAGGGAATAAGATAAGTGGAATCTAATATTGTAAGCTGATTGAGATACTCGGCTAGCTCACTCGTGCGCAGAGTCGGACTCTATGAATTTTGTAACAACTGCAGGATGGAATTAGTTTCTCTGAAGTAATAGTACAAATGTAAGGAAAAAACTGAAGGTATTAGTTAGTTCTAAGAAGGAATTATATAGATGAGTACTTTTAGAAGAGTGGCCATATTCATTGTAATGGTGAATATAGGATTGAAGTACATAGTTTTGATTTTTGGTTTATACATTGTAATAACTAATTGGATGACATTGGAACTTGAGAAAGAAGCGGGATACAAAATTATGTTGTTACTATTTATAGTCTAATATATCAAAAATCTGAAATACAAAACTGCAGTATAATTTAATTGTACATAAACACTGAAGTTTCAAAGTGCAAAATAAATTAGACCAGTTTTCTAGAAGCACTTAACAGCTAAATATAAATTTTCGTTCTCTTAAAGCACATTACTCGTGCCAAAATCCATATTTCTTCTCAACTGCAATAACAAACCAACATACATTACGTATCCGATACACAATCCATTTTTCAATATTTTCTAAAGCTAAAAACCCGACCAGTAGACGAGAGTGATCCTTACGCGCCTGTGCTATAACGGTGATATTCGCGTGTGCTGATCGAGCAAGGAGATATTCTTTGCTGAAATTCTTACGGTCGCAGCAGTTTGCCAGTATCGACTCAAGTTGGGTTCCTCGCTCGGCTTGTGGCTTTGCGGAGGATGTCGGAGGGTGCAGGAGGGTGGAACGGTCAAGTAACGAGGGTGGCAGGAGCATGTAAGTAGAGGGGGAGACTTCAAGATGGCGGTCGGGTGCGGTCCCTTGATTATAGAGAACTATAGGGAAATTTGCATGCACACTGAGTACGTATTAGAAGGATGCTGGTGGTGTGATGCTAGTCAACTACTAGTATAACTATGTTCCTGTACTGAATATTACCTCTTCATATACCTACTCTTTTTCTCTCCATTGCTACAGTTTTTTTTTGTTTAGTTTAGAATCACAGTGTGAATTTTAAAATAGACAAAATTTAAAAGTTTCGAGTCTGAACTTGTAAATGTATGTACATATGTTGGTATTTAGTAAAGAAGTAGTTAAGCTGTAATATTTATTTTATTATTTGCGAACTTGACAAGGAAATATCGTATAGTGTATTTAGAAATTATAGAATGGAACCTAGGTATCTAATATATTATTATTCAGTGTCATGGTGTATCTGTTTATTTTCCTCCATATTCTCCTCTGAAGGTCTGTTCGTTCTTGGCACGATAGCTTGCGTGAGTGAGCCGTGTAACTGTACGGCGAGCAAGCTTCTGGTACTATCCTGCAGCAGCCTGTACTAGTGTTAGAAGCTAACGTTCGTACTGGTACTAGTGTGCAAACAGACACATAAGTTTCCCATTTCCAATTACACTCAAGCCGGAGGCCAGGGCACAGGGACCAGCTTGAACAGAACACAGTAAAGCAGAGACGACTGTACTCGTATACACTGTATTAGATATATACATGTGCCAACTATGTATTGTACATCTAGTGTGAGCAGGCAAGGTACGGGTAAGAAAGAGGAAGGCGGGTGGGGGGTTGGAATGATAGGCTTACACAAGTAGACACACACAACGATAATCCATTCCTCCTGAGAACAATGCTTTATTACTACAATAACCTGGTAGATGTGTAATTTAGCTTTTGTGAGAACCAATATAAACGGATGTTCAGAAGTTAATATCAGTCAGACGCTCTACTACAGCTGTCAAATCAAATGCAAATTTCCACTAGCACAGTATCCTGGGGAATTTACTTACTACACGGGCCAGCCACTAGTGTAAGTATGTGCATTACTATTCTAGTGTGTGTGCGAACGTGCACTAGCAAACCTCTTCTATTACTATTGACGTAGTTCACGGATCAACGTCTAGCCACCGGTAATTGTAGATTGTCCTGCTCTGATAAACCAGGCCAAGAGTGGCGGGGGGATATGTTGGCCGTGTTAAGAAGCACGCACGAGGAATAACTCTACGGATTAACAAGGACAGAGTCCATACATGAGCGAGTGTGAGAATGACGTGAAATGACTGTCCGAGAAATGATGACAATTCGAGACTCTTGACGTGCAGCTGAAGGTACTGGATCAAGGATTGCAATTTGCAATGCACAAGTTTGAAGAGATATTGACCATACCTGAAAACAAATTCAAACACTTACCTTGTGTAATATAAGTATTCTTTTATAAACTTACATATAATTATAATAAAATTAAAATTCAATCGATAGTGTTATGTCTTGTTTATTGTTTAAATTAAGGTACATAATAATTTATACAAATATTTTTGTTATTATCTATATTAAAAATATAAGTTGTTAAGTTTATCAACATTTTATAGCCAAGCAGAGAAGTAAAGAAAATTCGTTACTAATATCATTAAGTAACTTCAAGTTCTAACTAATATATGGTTCTCATGCACATTAACTCTTTAGATACTGATGCCAAAGGAATAAGAACCTGCTTTTTAACGATCTTCTCGTTGGAGCAACGAGATGAGTTACTTATTACGCAGCATCATTGCGAGTAAGCAAGGGGTTGCGAGTGACCGGTGTCCATCTATTGTACTCGTCACGGCTCGTCTCCTGGAACCTGTATTCTTTCCCAGCATCGCTGCGGCTACATCTTCGACTGCGTACAGGTCAACAGGGGTCAGCAACTGTACACGTTAGGTCAGCGAGTGACCAAGGGTATTGTTAGTGGTTCTGAGAAAATTTTCAAATTGGTGTTTTTGATGCTGCGCGACTTCTAGAAGATTCCGACTGATTTTGAACATCAAATGATAACCTGAGAAAACATTTTAGGCCTTTTAATTCTTCAACTGGTACTGTTTATTGTATATAAAGAGAATTTATAGAAATATTACATATGGATTGTAAATATTTTCGTATAATTTTTATGGAATTTTTTATAATCCATGAAAAATCTCAATTTTAGAAATGCGAATATGCATTTGGGATAGACGCCACATTATTATTAATACATATTTTGAAAAATACGTATTTGGTAATAGATTGTTAACAGTTATATTTTGTAATATTAAATAATAGTTGAATTCTTTGACGGTAAAGTTATGAAATATAATAGTATTATACTATTATCGTCGAATACAATTAGGAAAATGGAACAATAACTATTAATTATGTCGGCGGTTGGACATCTATCTGTATAGCAGCGGGCAGCGGATTCAAATTACCTTTATATCATAGTTTGATCCGCAACGCGCAAATTATTAATCATAGCACACATGTCTATCGAAATTTGAACTAAAACTGTAGAAAGGATTGTGTCTCGTTATTAATGAAGGTTAGAATCTGTGTTAATTAATCTGACGCAACTATATCCTTCCTGTAAATTAATCAGCTCGCTGTATCGATGCGGCAATACACAAGATATATGTGCATCTGTATCACACAATGCGCGCCGCGTACTTTACTAACTAACTAACTAACCGACCGACCGACCGGTACATCAACTGTATGTATTTATGCTGCGTTGTATACCTTTCTACGTTTAATATTCACTATTCATCTTATAATTAACTGTTGTCTCTAGTTGAAGGAAAAATCTTACACTAGTCTGAATTATTTACGGACCGAAAAAACTGTCACCTGAATTCAACAATGTATGGTGCTATTCAGGAGCTATAGTTCGTTTTGAAAATAAATGGAATTGACATGACTTCTTAATAGTTTCGATGGAATTGTTTATATCGAGGGAATATTCATTAGTTGTTGAAGAGTATGCGGCATTTTACTAAATCTATTTAGTGAATATTCAGATTAGATTCTAGGCTATTCTTACCGTAGTAATTAGTAGCTATGCAGATAGATTCTGAAAATGTTTTAGAATGTAGGTCAGCGAATTTAACTGAACGATGGAAATTGTAATTTAATGCGACACCTGTGAGAATTCTTAATTACCAGCTGTGCTGTCAGAGATTTTACCTTTGACTTGGGAAAATTACCAATTACCACAAACCTAATAGTTACTCTAGCAAATCACTTCTATTATTCTTACCACACAGATTTCATCGGCATTAAAAGATTAAAAGATATCGCATTGCGTTAATTAAATAGATTTTACTAAATGATATTATACTCAATTCCTAGTGCCAGTGTCGTTATTTTTTCCCTCTATAATTGTGTCTTTCTAACCTAAAAGCGATTAATTTTAATCTATTTATTTTTTAATTGTTTTATTTGTTTATATAAGTACATATGTATGTTCGCACACATACCTATACATATATATTGTATATGTTGTGTACAATATCCTGATTGACTTTAATTCGGCCGCGTGTGGCGAGCCTGTACACAAATAAATTTTGTCAAAATTACTAACGTAAAATAATTACGACAAAACGAATTCACTCTCAACAGTTCGACTCTGGTTTTTTTCTCTGTTCACCTACTGTTTTCATTGAATTATGAAGGCGCTGTGTTAATTTTCTGTTGATTTGTGTATTCAAACATGGCGCTAACTTTTAACTCAATCAGCCACCACTCGCGGCACTGGCGTCGAGTTTTCAGCTAATATTATCATTGCGGGCGTTATATTTTCATTTCGTACCATATACGGTGGTGGTGTTACGGTGCGTTTCATTTGTTAACAGTATGTGTCGCAGCCAACCTGTACCATTCAGTCTCGTTGTTCCACATAACGGTGAGAGACATCTGGAACAACTGTACCAGAAGTAGGCTAGTGTGTAATATCTTTCAACACTTTCATATTCTTTATTTACTAATTACAATTTACTTTTCTGCAGATAATACACAAACTAATTAAAAACAATTGTAATTTATGGATGATATTCTACAAAACATTATTTGATGAGCACTGATTTCTTATAATGTAATTATTTACTTAATACTATGAGTAATTAATATTTCTTCTTAGGTGGTAATTGATGTAAGAGCGATGTAATATGAATTATCTTCTATTAAATGATATGGACGATGTTGCACAAGGGAAATACATATGTAGTGAAGTTATATTTTGCAAATAGGCCAGAAGAGCTTGGTCACTACATCAAACGGTCTGTAATCAGCGAATACTCGCAACAAATTGCTTCCAATTAATTATCTTTGATATTTCGCCGAGTACTCTTGCAACTACGGACAAGATTTCTTTCTATCTCTCGACTCTTGTGGCATAGAAGTTCTTATTAAATTAATGTACGCACCGAACTACTATTAGCCATACATATATGTATATATTACACGTGTGTATGTGTATATCTAGACAAGCGTTGAGTATGTGTACACTCTTGTTCAGATCCGGCTTCAGGAGGTGTATTTATATTTCATTAACACAACTTTTTATTAATGACCGTGGTATATTATAATTTATAGTTCCTGTTTTATATTGTAATAAATATTGCTAAAATGTTTCATAATTATAATTAAAATTTATTTTAGTATTATGCTGTTTCTTACGTCCGGCGCTGTTATCTTTCTGAAACATTAACATTTTTAGCGGTATTTAAACGAAAATCGATGTATGATTACATTACTATAACATATTTAGAATTACTTAGATATCTTTTTAACGTTTTGACTATCATTCATGGGGATAGTAACTGCAAAATATAAGATTACGATTGTTGGTATTTGATTCTTTTCGGTAACTATAATTGTCACTGAAGTTCTGTGACAGATGGTAGTATATCGTTCCGCTATACGTATACAAGTATATATGCATGGCGCAAATATTTGTGAACATTATCTTCGTGCCGGTCCTGTCGTAGTGTGACGTAGCCGCATTGTCCCTTTGCCTTTGCGTTACACTGACGTCGTTCTCTGCGGGTTCTGAGAGAGAAACCCTTCACCACGCTGAAGGGACCTATGAATGTGTTTGTGTGTGTGCGTATGTACCACTACTACGTTGGATGTTGGCAGCTTAAGGGGGGTACGGAGGGTTGCCGAGGCAGCTTCATGGCCGCCTAGACATAAACAGTACGCCCTAACATTGATAGGGGCGGGGGCTTCTGATCTGTATTGATTATGCACAGTCATCCCCCTTCACGAACACATCTATGCACGGGCACACGGACACGTAGGTATGGAGGCGAAGCATGTCGTAAGTAAGAAACTGCTCTGCGGCTATTTCCTTAATCGTACTTGGCCGTAGTAACAAAGCGACGAGGGTGGCTGATGAGATCGCTCTGCAGAAATGGATTCGCGCACGCTAGACTCCCGAGCACAGTTGCCGTTGTTATATACACTGGAGGAAGGGTGGATTCTACGTACGGCATTCGATCCTATGTAATTGTTGTTAATGAACGTGTGTGCCTGCAGGCATCGAAGCTTTTCGCCAACAGTGTCAGTTACTAGAAGACGGACGAAACTGAAGATCAATGTACATAATACTCGTGGTGATGGAAATGCGTCATTGTCAGTACCTACTTGAATATATAACGGAACCAACAAACTTATTTTCTTGAAAGAAATCTATTTTAAATTCACTAAATATCACGAGGATTGGCGTGCAATAATGTGTATTGCATTGGTGTGCGTGTGCATGTGCCATAGTATCATACGGACAGTAGATAGACTATACATGACTAAATAATAAACCGAAATGAATTTCAATTAATACGTATCAAATGTTTGAGAGGAAATTGCAATAATAACATATGTATGATACACCTGGTTCTGTATATGGGGAGCTCTGCTAACGTTGTTACAATATAATTTATACCAAAACTAGTTTTCACCTATAGTTTCCTTTGCTGCCTCAATGCATTGCCTTCTGGGACGGCGGCGTATATAAATGGATTCAAATATTGATGTTTGTTAGGTTTGTGGTCGCGTATCTCTGTACACTGTCGTGTACAATACTTTACTCCGAATACATATTCAAATTCCCAAACGTCCGAACATTCGAGTTTGAATAATTCCGCGTTATAAGCCTTATTTAGCATGGGACGTAAGGGCCAAGTTTCTGCGCCCCAGGACCTTTGATATTGTAATATATTTGCTGCATCTATAATTTAAATAAGGCTTTACTCGAGAAATTTACTCTCACAGTTACTTCGATGCGCTTTGTGCATTCGAAATAATGCCATAAGAAACTTTTCACTGCAATTGTTTAAGTATTCAATGAATTTCCGTATAACAGAATATTTTCAACTGTATTTGATAAGTATCAAATAGTATCACTTATGTACATAAGATCTTAATCTACTGTTAATGAATCTCATAATCTAATGCTAATATGATAATAGATCTTCTAGTTTAAAGATACAGTTTTTAATTATAAATTATTTAAGTAATCATTGTGGTATGTTTGTTAAATTTGTTATAATTAAATATAATAAACTTTTGATATGTTTAGACTCGCTCACAAATGATTCATAACACTTTATTACGGAATAATCTTGTTTTGCTGCACAAGTAATTAGAAAATAGATACCTACCTGATACAGAAGTAAATAAATTTGCGTGAATAGGTGTAAATTCATTACAGTAAGCGTACAAACAATTACGAGCCTCTAAAATATCATAAATTACTGAATAATTCACGCTCCGTTCTCAACTAATTGCTTTTATTAATTCAAACGTGTAAATCTAGCGTCGTTGTGCGCGACCGCGGACGCATGAATCTATTCAGTTCCTACTTCCTCCTCCACAACACCCTCCAGGCCACGGGCCCGCGGTTGTCCTTCCTCATGTCCACCGTAAATAATAAGGTGGTGCCTCGGAGGTTTACAACTTATGACAAAACACCTACCTGTTCTACCCGGAGTATTCGTACTTATTCGCTAGATGCACGTAACTACGTTTGTATGTGTGTGTATACACTTATATGTACCATGTAGACGTTATACGCTACACAAGCACACACATATCCACATACACACACTGTCCTGCAATCTCTCCCTTTCTCCCTTTCTCTTTGCGCTCTTATACTCCACTTTAACAGAGAGAGGAAACGGAAAGAGGAGATATAAATAACGTCTCCCGCGGAAAGGAAACTCTTCAACAAAGCTGGCTGACCGTCCTCTTGACCTTTCACTGCGCTTCCATTGTCTGCACTGAACAAGTGACGTCATATCCGAAATTCGTTTGTTCAAAAAATGTGCTGCCACAAACTCGGTGTCACTGCGGGAATTGGATGTTAGCGAGATTTAAAATTATATGATGTGAGCAATTTAATAGAGTAAGGTGTACAGAGGAAAATGAGAATAGACACCGTGAGATATTCGTATTTGCAACTGTAGTATATTAAAATTATACTACATGCTCAACTTCAGAGAAGCAGTGATGATGTTTTACTAGCTACTTGTATATTATTTGTGTTTATTACTGATCCAGACTAGCAGATATTTTATTGTTTGTTATAACTATAATTACATGAGCGATAATACTCGCAGTTCTTATGAGAAATATACAGGGCAGCGTTGAATATGCATTAATTCGCCTACGACACATCTTTAATCCTTGTCATTTGTCTATAAAAACTGTTAATCTTAAAGAGTGTGATTACAAAAGTAAACAGCATACATGACAGTGTGTGTGACAACGACTATTACAACATCCTGGAGCGAAGGTTGACCGGCTATGTTTGAACAGCGGCTGTTGGTCAGTTCTGAACTCTTCGTATTATCCACCATCCAATGTCAGTATATTCGTGCATGTATGTGTATATGTGCATGACTATAGATTCCATATATGCATGTACATGTATATGTGTGTGTGTGTGTGTGTGTGTACAATGTGGAGAGTTTAGTTAGACAAGTTCGCGGTACTACAGCTGAGCTCACCTAACTCCGGGATCCTAACCAAACACCGGCTCAGTTTGTAATCCTGAAGGAGAAATATGACCGAAGGACTCATCTTGCTCTGTAAATACTCACTAACTTCTACTTTTCCTTACATGCTTGTTAATGTTTCTTATGCATATATATTTTTTATTTTGAAAGTATTAGATTTCTAAGTCAAAGGCAAACATCTTAACATTGATATTTGAGCAGTGAAATATGAGCCAGAGATGTGTGTTACAGTTTTATTAAGTACTGTTTGTAGATAACGAAATTATTTCTATAAATAGATTGTGTCTTCAATATTGAAAGTATTTTTCCTTATAATAACCTAGTGACCGAATGCAGTTTGAAGTATTTTATTATAGTCGCGTATATAGTCTAAACCTCTTTCCCACATTTCTCGTACACGTATACTGCTGTAAGTTCCGATGATCATAATGTAAACCGTATTCCTCCATCGGAGATTAACCATCAGTGAAAACCGGTATGCGCACAGTTTGACCAAAACCATTTCCATAATCATTTCATAGTGTACGGTGGCGACTGGGCGAGGGGTGCAGGCAGACAGACATCGGACATCGGCGACAACTGACCCATACAGTTTTACCACGTGACATAAACGTTTGTGATATTGGAAAGTTTATCAAGTCATTAATGGATAATTAACGTGCAAATGAGAATATTTCCTTAATTATAGTCCAGGATGTAGGCAGTCGGCGGCGTGGCGTGTTAGTTCCGCTGTCTCTCGTACAGCGGCGCCACCAGCATACACGTGACTCCGCTAATATCCTTCTTGTTAGGATGTGCTCTTTGATTGTGTTCACGTGTGTTCTTGTCGTGTAACATGTACAGGAGACTACAGGAAGCCGACAATAGTCTATGCCTTCTACTGCTGCTTGCTGGCACATATCTAGTAGTCGGTGGTGTGTCTCACATTAACACTATGAAGTTCCAGTACATACTGTACAATACGTGTATGTGTCTGTCCTTGATAGGTGCGTGCGTTAGCATAACTACGGAAGCCTTTGTTTTCATTGCCACGTAGAGGTGGCCGTGAATAGTTTAGTCAGAATTATAACAGATAAGAGACACACGACATACGTGAAGGAGGATGACAAGATTACATTCAAAATTAAATTAGTTACAATTAAAAGACAACACGTTCACCTGGATATGTGTAACGGTGTGTAAGCTATGCTGCTGAACATAGTTTATAATGTATTTAGTATACAGCATTATCTGACAAATTAAGAACAGATTACAACTTTATTTCTCAAATAGATAATTGAGAATTAAACTTATAATATAAATATGAATAAAAGAAGATGAAAAGGTAAATTTACTGCAGAACCGTGATGTAATTCATAAAATATTTCAATTGCCTTGAACAGATACTTGACAATAGTTAATAATAATACATCATAAAGAAAAATTTCATTAAAGCCCAAAGATAAATCTTACTCGCATTTATAGCATTTTCACGTCAGACGCAATAGGTGCAATTAGGGAAAAACGCATCAGAATTCTGGTCCTTAACACCATTTTATTGACACGGTTCAATTTGCACTCGCATAGTAAAGTTTAATATGTCTATAACACGGCGACCGGCCCCCACGTCATAATCCCGAATACATTTGCATAAATTTAATTACGTCGGATGCTGTACGAAGGGTGGCGCCCTGACCGGTACATTAAGAACAAGAGAACGGGCCACATCTTAGGCAGCCATCTTCTTCGATCAATAATACGAACAAGCCATGGTGCCAGCGGCTACGGCGTAACGTGCCACATAGCATACTACACACACCCTTGCTTCTGTCTGTTCATGAAGCCTTGCACATGATATATTGCACACACGAAGATTCGTACAGTTACATACATTTGCCATAGTTGCATACTGGGCGAGGTTTCACTTATACAAGAACTTGACGCACTTATTTTATTCTTTAAACAGTGACGTACAATTCAAGTAAATATGTAGGCATTTATAAATAAGGTAACTTACATTTTAACAACACAATTTCTTAATTTGTTGCAACATTTCTTACATGAGTATTGTGTGTTTTGAAATCTGCGTAAATTTCTTTGTAAATGTATTTAGTGATGAAAGAGAAATGTTATTTCTGTAGAACGTTTACATCTCGGCTGTATAGTTTTCTCAACGTATTTGTGTACATTTTATGAGAAGGGTGATGCAATATTCTAGGCAGCCTCCCTCATCGCCCTAAGTTAACCAGGTTAGTTGCCGTGTGTATGCATGTATGAACACTAGGTACCTAGTACCTATATATAGTTACATCGTATATATATATATAGCTATAACTATAGCTATATAGGTACATAAGTACGTACGATACATACAGCACCTCGGAGCTACCGTCCATTTCTGTAGGGTACCGTACGGTGTCGGCGTACATACATAAAGACGCGTTAGTAGAATCGAGTCTTGTATAATTTAACGTCCACGATGACCATAGACCAGTGCGGGCAGGGTACACAGATAAGAGATAGAGGTATAAACTACACCTAATCTAACCCAATAAACTTTATAGTGGCAGCAAATGGCGGAGGAGATAACAACGGGGACCTATCGTTCGGAGAAGTTGTTGCTCTCGTGCGCACATGCACGTGCGCTCGCCCGAACCAAACACACGGCTCCTCCAAACACTAACATATTATTCTATTGCAGTATTGCTAAGTATATGTACACACATATCTACGTGTATCTATCCATTTATTTGAATTATAAACACAGAACAAGAGGTTTGTTGTTTACAATGATTACGAATTGGTAGAATATTGAGTAAAAGTATTTGTAATCTAATATTTTATCTTCAGTAACATATCAAACAGAAATATATATTCTCATTGGATTTACATACCTAGTTCTCATGTCTCAATTTGCTTCCTGCAACTGTTTCTTTTTCAAATATTATTCTACACTGCACAGTATCATTTTACCTCATTGGGTATTCTTCTAGAAGAACTTCAGATGAAACTGAAAACTTGACAATGAATACAAAATGTAAATCAGTGATGAATACTCCTAATAAAATATGCAAAACACTTGTCCATCAAGTTTCTATACTTGGGAATCTTGTATTTGCTACTTGCGTCCAGTAACGGCTAGTCTTTTAATATATTGTGAAAGGTGAAAATGAAAAGAAGATGTTTGGTCAGTTGTAAATGAAAAGAATCAGGTTTGGACACGGCTGGTCCAGCGAGATTACTTGCAGCATCTCCATCATACGCAACATTCACGTGTGTACATGCGACCCGTGGGAAATCAAGCACAACCATGCTAACCTGTTTTTCTTTACAATTTTTATAATTTCCTGTTTTTGTATTTCGCAAAAGGAGTTTTAGCATTTATTATACGTATGTATATATACTGGGCATTTGCAAAGAGATGGTAATAAATGAAAAATGAATTTTATATTTGTAACAATGCAACTTCACAACTTACAGTGTAATTGCTGTTTTATATTATTTTATATCTGACACTATAAGTGTACTTTTTTCAGGGAGAACATCATATTGTGTTCACTTAATTAGTATCTTTTTTTTAAATGTCTCCGAAACTAATAAGAAAAATAATAAGTAATGATATAAATGCATGTTTGCATACATGGTGAATAATTATGTACGGTAACTTTTCAAACAAACAAACTTTCCAACTTATTTACATGTATCATGGAAGAAAAACTATGAATCCATAATGGTGGCTCGGCATCAGCTGATCACGTACCATAAGCGTGTGGTACCTAACCTCAAAGTACTAAACGTTTTTGTTCCATAGAGCTTTGGCTCGTGATGTCGTCCGAGTGTATGTAGTGATAAAACCTCGTGGCTCCCGTATGTAGTTGAGGATTCTGCCGCATCGTGCGCGGAAGCGCTGAGAATGCTGACATCTCGGACCCGCGCGAAACGACATAACGTTCCACAATATAACGAATAGCAGCCGTATGCACGGATGGCATATGGGTGAATTTTGCACGGGCACTTGTCCAACGTTACACCGCACATTGTATCTCGCTAGTATCGCGCGACGTTATGGCTGTTCGTATGTAGATTACAGCAGATAAAGGCCGTAACGCTTGGCTGCATTTCGCAGCAATTTTAGGCTTTATTGTTGTTAAGTAATGATGTCGTTGAGGTTTTAAGTTGTTAATGATATAGCGCTCTGTACGTTGCAGGACACTTAGACTTCATTTTCTTCACGGAATGCCGTTCAGAACAAAGTGTGATACTGTTTGCAACTGTTTCATTTCATTCGTGTTACTCGCCCGAAACTTTTTATTGCACCTTGTTACTTATATAAATAAATTAACACACTTTTGAACTTCCATCTTCTTTATTTAGAAAACAATGTCTAAAAAACCAACGTTTCAACAGCTCTAATCTGCAATCTTCATCAGGTAAACAGATACTGATTCTTTTAAAGAAACGTTGTTACTTATACTTGTATATTGGAGAGCGAACATGTTTCGAATAAACTTATTTATAATGTATTAAAATATATTTTATAATTTCTTTTCAATACTACAATAAAATACAAAATATGTATACTTTAATATCTATAGTATTTTTATTTACATGTATACAGATGTCGGACATTATTTTGTTTATTTTTAAACATCGTACATTATTTAAAATACAACATTTTGGCTTGTTTATACTAAGATAAGTATTTTACAAGATATCACAATATAATTATTTATAATTTATAATTTATTAATGGTGATAATTTTATTGAACATAGTTGAAACAGATAAGCTACCATTTTATTGGCACAGATATCAAATAAAGTACAGTTAGTACAATAATTTCTTTTCCATCACTATGGCAAATACTGTTTCAGCAGATGCACTCCAAAACTGCTTCAGTTCTTGATTACCTAGTTCAATTGAGTAAATATTTAAATAGAGTAATTTAATATCGTTCTTTAAATACACACTCCTATATATCATACATACATTAATGTATTACTTATTGACTTTTTGTTCACAAACTTCAACATAACAGTTTCAAAGGTTTTAATTCAAACAAACATTTAATAAACTAATGTAAAATGCTATTTGACAATACTTCCATTCATAATTATTTACTTTAAACTTCTTAACACTAGTATTTTAAATATTTATTGCATACACAAAAATATTCTACCCGTGTTCAACATGAGCGAAAAAAAAAATTGAAAAAACAAAACGTATGCTTGTGCTTCCCTCTGGCGGAGGGTAGCTGAAGCATGGGGTAGTTTTTTATTGCGACACTAGAGGCGCTGACCATGTACTCCGAGATCGATATGAAAGTTGCCTTTGTTGAAGACCACTCCCTGTTGTAAATTCCGGGACTTACCCCTACCAGCGACTCGGCACTCCGGTGTGGATCCCCACTTGTTTTCATCCCTTGCGCACCCGTTACCGGAGCGTGCTTACACTGTTACGGAAAAAGTTCAATAGTTTCAGCGCGCCACTAGATACCGACCTCTCTTTGCTTTCCTTTCTTGCTATACATATATTTTTCATGGTTTAAATATGAACTTTTTTTTTATATTTGTTTTACGTTTTAAATAATGAAAAATATTACGAACATGTTTATGTAACTAAACGGATTATGTCGATTTTTTGGGGGGTAATTTAATATTCTGACTTATTTTTATAAATAGACGTTATATTTTTAATGTGCTTTATAAAAAAAATTACTATTCTGTGATTATTTCATAATGGTACTAATAAAAAACATAATTCATTAATTTTAAATTATTATTACTACTTAAATATCGTGGATTAAGTTAAAATTTAGGTAATACTTGTATATAATTTTTAATGTACATAAATTAAAAATTATTTATTTTAATTTTCGATATTTCATGTGAAATATTTTCTTCTTAATTGGGTTTCTAACTGGAATATTATTGACATATTAGCAAAATTAATTTGTGCTAGCCCTAAAACATATTAATTTTAGTAATTTTTAAACAATTGACATTATTCATTAGAGGATAAACTGTGAATGAAACATTCGGTTTTTTTTATAAATGAAAAATAAACTCAACGGAAATGCATTTGTTGACACAGATGTTTTATTTGGTTACAAGCAAACATTACATACATACATTCGCAGATGAAATAAATATAATATAGTGTAGCATTTAATTTTTAGTTAAAGATTCATGCATAGATAAACAATTAAATATCATCATATTTGTCTAGTGCACGTGTACATACATAATAATAACAGCACATGTATTTATATCCGAGTATATGTGTGTGTGTACTTGGTATTGACTATGTTTTCTAGGTGTTATAATATAACATTGGCTGTTTCTGATAATCATTTACTGGACATGTTCAACATATTTTCGAAACGAGTATGCTGAAATCTAACCTATATCGCTTGTACCAGCAGTGACAGGATGATATTTCGAGTGTGTGTGTGTGTGTGTGTGTGTGTGTGTGTGTGTGTGTGTTTTGGGCGAGTTTTTGTCTTAATTACATTATACATTAGTGAGAATTTCGCTTGAAAATCGTTGCGGAAACTAGACGCGGTCGGTACTTAGAAAGTAGTGACCCGTATGCGACGGTAAACATAGGGCTGTTCTTGTTTGTCGCTCGAGTTTTCCAAGCCCCACCCCTTGACAGGGGTAGAAAGTTTTTAGGCAGACCGCACAACTTTTGTGGCTGGTCCGTTCGTTTCGTTGGCTCCGCCCCCTATTTTTAGCAAGGATGGTGCCATTTTAGCTGCACATAAGTTATACGGTTTTAGGGGTAGCCGGGAGCCATGGGTGACTACTGAGTGTTCACAGGGGGTTTGGGGTGTCCGGTGCTACCACACCCTGCACATTAAAATACATACCGTACCCTTACAAAGCTTCCATACCACCCTCGCCTTCACTTCACCTCCCCGCTCCGCTGCTTGCCCTCGTAGTACACACAAACCCATCCCCACCCACTGTTCAACCCTTGCTTACAGTACTGTACTATAACTCTGTACAGTACGTACATACATACATGTTATATGTATACTTATATACGTACATAAGTTGTATGCTCTTATATAAATATCAACTAGGTACCTACAACGTATGTATTATACGTTTAACATATAAAATACACAATGAAGATGTTGAACGTTTTGAATTCTACAAATGAGTTTTAACCATTGCAAATTTAATTCCTGCAGTACAGTGACAGTCGGTTGTATAGATTTTTTTTGTGCACATTCAAGGATTCTTCTTTTTTTCGTACGCATATATTTAATATTCTGAAGCTGAACATTTCGAGACAATATTTTACTAATTCTGAGTTTCATCAATGAATGGTTTAAATTTACATTGTTGTGTTTACAAAACACTTGTCACAAGTATTCAATATTGTTCATAGTCATTGCTAATTAAATGTGAACGTCATGGATACAATCAGGCATAAATTATTAGAATGATTTAACGTTTTGACGGGGAATAATCAATTGCATTAATAATTGATAGAAACCTAGCTATTACTTCTGAATTAAGTTACTAAATATATTAAAGTAACTTTGCACTTCTCAAAAATATTAAACAAAATTATTATTTTTGTAATATGCAGGCTATAATTATAATTGTGAATATTAATGTTTTCAACAAGAGATTTTTTCCGACGGATAGCTTTAGTTTTTAAAATGCAATTCTTTATTTTAATACTAAATTTAATACGAAGACAATATTAACAAGTTATGATCAACGTAAGTGTAGGGACCTTTATATCAAATAAGAAATATTTCTTGTGGTACTATGTGTCCGCAACTTACATAACATCTGAAGATTGAGTGTTGACTAAGGTCATCTGATCCAAATAACATATTCGTCCATCAAATTTTCAACTTGAAAATAACCAACATAAAATTCAATACTAAAATATACAGTATTTGTTGTTGTTTAATATTATATTGTTATTGTTATTTAGAAATATGTGTATTCAAAATGATTACGTTTTTTATATTTTGCATGAATTAAAGGATAGTGTATTTGCTACATGTTCGTCATATGCAATTGTTTACCCGCTTGGAGTTATATTGCGTTAACAATAGATAATTAGAGCCATTATGTGCTTTCCTATTCCTGCGTACATAATTGCACTACATAAAGGAACTGAACGTTAAAAAATATCTGCAAGAAATAATGTAAAAGAATTAATAACACGAGATTTTTCTAAAGACTTAATTATTTTTATTATAAATTAAAATTTCAATTCCGCTTATTAACAATGTTGTTTTAAATGTGTGTAAGAATAAGCTTGATCTTAACAAATATTACTGAAGAAAACATATTTATTGATTTTTATATTATATATTGAATAAAATTGATTTAATTTGTATAAAATTAATGTGTAATATTCAAGTCAAATAAATCGTACTTGCTTATTGATAATTATGAAGACATACTTTTTTCATCTTTAAACAATATTAAAAAAAAAAATTAATTAACAATAATAAACCACAGTTTTGTTTTTTTAATATGTACTTCAAAATTGTCCGTTTGGAATTACTGTTTACATAAGTATCATTGCTATTAATATTTGATTGTTTTTTAAATATATTTTAATTTTATATTATAAGTGAAAGCAACATGCAATTATTTAAATTTTGAACATTACAGCATCTTATAAAATCACCACATTACTTATCATAACATCAGTGTTGAAACGCCAGAGCAACACTGCGCAAATTATTAAATGTTTCCGACGGAATGGCAACGTCGCATATGTCAAGTCAAAAGCAACTTTAAACCAAAAATCGTTGAAAGCGAAAACAGCCATTGACCACTGCGCAACATGCTTATCTACTTAATGCGCACCATCTTGAAAGCCAACCAGCATGGCAACACCGCATCTTCAATCAGATAATAAACCATCACGTATTTACGCTATTTCTATTCACAAACGAGTAAATCAATGCAACAATGAAAGCGGAATGTTAAAAACAGGCACCAGTTAGTCACAGAGTGAACATCTTGAAGATGCGTTGCGGTTGGGGCGTTGGCGAACTGGCAACGTCGCACCTTGGACGTAGCGGCACGAAGTTGGCAACGGCATAGCGTCTTGTTCACAAAATGGCGTAATGTTGAGAACACGGTACGCGTGGCACGAGATGTTTGCACGCACAAACTACACATGTAATGTAACAATGGTGTGTTTGTTGTCTGGTTTAGTTGTCGAGGACTCGCGACGACTACTACGACTACGACTACGATGACGATGGACGGACGGACAGACAACACAACTCATACACACAACACTCGCTCACTACATTGAAAGAATCAATCGCAACATTTGTAAACAGGGTTGTCACAGCGGTGCGCCGCGTCCGTCCCGCCACGTCCCGCTGTCCGCGGCCTGCACCCAAACCCACCCCACCATCGGACACGGCCTGTAACGTTCCATTTGGTTATTGGCTCATTGCTATCATTGATTGACTATTATTGTTTTGGTATGCGCGTTTTTAAACTCGGTAACCCGCATATATATATATAGGTGGGTAGGTACATTCATACACTACCTACATCCGTACATGTATATTGTTGCATGTGTGTAGCTGTGTGTGTATGTTGCAGGCGCAACCACCAGTATCCACTTCTCACTCTCTTTCCTCTATACTCGAACTCTTCTCTCCGTACATGTACACACACACACACACACGCGTATATCTGGATGTATGTTTCTATATATATATGGATGATTTTAGCGCTTTTTTCGCTGGCACTGTCTGTTCGTGAGGAGTTTTATGTCATGCGCTTTTTGTAACGGGCTGACCGGCTTATCGGCCGTGATTGATGTATCAATCGACCGTCTCTTCTGGATCATACAATCCCCCACCTAAATATACACGTGCTTCATGTAGATACACCTACTACATGGCCTCCTACTACTTCACATCTTCTCCTACAACGAATTCTTCCTCCCCAGCTACTCCCCAAACATAACTTCGATCATTTGTTTGTTTTTATTTGTTTCATCAATCGTATATTTGTAATTCGACACAATTTCTTCTTCTAAAATATAGTAAAGTTTAAATATAACTTTAGATATTGTACATTCTTTTTCCAAGTAAGTATTTTATAATCCGTATTTAACATTCGTAGATTCATGACTGTAGGCTATTAACTTAGGTTTACACTTGTACGTTGTAAATTAATTCTAGGACCTATTTCTTTTTGCATATAATCTCACTGGTATAGCATGTACCATCTATTTGTAACTTAATAAATGAACAGTCTATACTGAACCCGAAAAAATATTTAAATGTTCTACATTTTCACAATTTAAAAATTATATTTATACATGTATATTTTAGTTAGATTTCTCTGAATTGTTAAACAAAATCAGTAGAGCACAAAAATGTTATCGTTTAGGTACGATTCGTTCTGAATCCATGATGGACAGATAAAGCTTTAACATCCAAATACACACACACATTTATATATTCACTTGTAAATATTGAGTTTTGGTACATGGTACCAGCATATTACGTTCCTGCAAATGATATGCTTCAAATATATTTGAACCTGATGCGCTGCAATTTATTCGCTGTATTTGCTGGGGGATTATTTTTTGTAAAGGTTACCTTTTTCTTTTTATGATACACTATAGACATTGTTTTGAAATCTGAACGTTCAGACATGGTATTCAATGACATTTGAAGTAGATGGTTGACCCCGTTGAAGTGTATATTATCATCGTTGAGTAATAATTATTAGAATCCTCTTTAATTTCCATTTAATTCTGTTCATTTGAGTTAAGCCATAATTATCGGCAAAACAAAATTAAACATTTGTTTCCGAACACTTTTGTTGTACAAAAAGGCGAAACCGGAATTCCCTATGGGTGATTCGGGTAAATTACAAAGATTAAAATATACGCTCATGGTGCGTTTTTTTTCTCCTCTGTGCGTAGATACTGAATACAAGGGATTAGGGCACGGAGGTGTAGCGAAATTGATCGTTGATCCCGACTCACGGCAATAAAAACACGGTGTTCTCTGCGAAACGTCGAAGAACGAGCGAATCGAAAGGATTAATCATTGTCCGTGGCGCGGCCGTTGTGGTAGCAACATTAAAGACAGGTAGCCATTAATTTTCGTGGCCCGTAACAGATAAGGTAGCGTCGATTGCGCACCCTGGCACTCTGCTTCTGATCCGAAACAGCCACATTAATCAGTGGCCGATAGGATCTGATAGGGTGCCTGGCAATGGCTGGAGCGGTGGAGGTGGTGATGCTAGTATACACGCTATCCCATCCCAATTTCATCTCATCTCTCCTGTACTGTCCAGTTCTGACAGCATCTAACCGACTTGACTCTCAGTGGTGAGAATGGTCTGGCATCCATCGTTGATTTGATGTTCCCGCTGCACCCTGCAGATAATTTGCATTTCTTCCGTTGTGGCCGATAGGATAGTACACCTAAAATATGTTTATGTCAGTTGCGTTCACCATGTATCTACTGTTAGAAACAACCTACTCATAATAATATCTAAAAGCTCACATTATATTTAGATGCGATTACGGAATTAATATCAAAATTATACAAAAACTACCCTACATTTATAAATATATTTTATTACGAATTTCATCTCTTCGCGCAATTAGAACTAACTGCAATTAGTCCGGATTACCTTATTTGTTTTGTTTGTCATAATTAGCGGCTTTGAGGGTGTGTTTATACAACTTTTTTCAAACTTATATTTCATTCTTAATGTTCCGACTCTCTTTGGTGTATGTTTGAAAAGGATTAAGCTTATTAAAACGGCTAAATTCCGCTAACGTCGACTTCAACGTTCGTTTCGACAATTATTACAGATCAGTGTGTAGGCTACGCATAGGTAGTTAGTGGAAGTTAATAGATAATTACAGTAATCCTTAGCATCATTGATTTATGATATAATAGGAATATTCAACTCTTTCTACCTTGAAGATTATCAGAATTAAATACCACTATTACACATATAATCTATATTGTAGGTTTTATATTTTATAGTATTATATATGAAATCCCTGTGCCTCGAAATATTGCGAAAATAATTTAATTTATAATGTTCTTTAATGATTACAAATAATCTTGTACTAAATAAAAAATGAATATCTTATAGTTTTAAGAAACTCGTCTTAAGTAAAGCAGCATGCTTCTGTACGAACGTATTTAAGAACAGTGACGGCTAGTTAGCCGGGAAGGCACATGTACGTGCATATTTGTATATCGGGGTGGGTGTAGTTTCGGTAAATGCCAGGCAGGCAGGTACACAGAGTGGCGCACGTGAGCTCTGGAATACATAAATCATTCTAGATTTATCCGCATTCAGTAATCCAGACTCGAATCCCGGTGGCGGACATTCGTAATTATTTTGCAATTTATAATGGCGTCTGTGAACGGCAGCTCACAGCACGTAACACTGAAACGGATAAATTATATCAAAAGCGAATAGCAACAAAAGCTACGTTACCTATGCACACTCAAATACGTACACACACACGCACAAACTCATATAGTTACCGAAAGGTACCTAATTATTATTTTATGATTAACTCTCTACTGACTACAGCAAATATTTTATATTCTTGATTAAGAGTACACAATGTATAAAATTGATAGGTCTAAAAAAATCGTTTTGAATACATATTTACAAATACATGTGCTTACAAGTGTAAAAGAATATTAAACAGTATAGATTTATGTATTGACAGTAATTCATTATAAATCGTGCCGATTCAAATAATATTCAATGTCTATTAAAACATTGTTGACTAGATGCAATAACTAGTACATTTTAGTAGCTATTTTTCCATAATTGAATATTAAAATGTATAAATCTAACACAATAAAATTTAGTATATCTCTTATATATGCATGTATATTAATCCCTATTTTAAATATGATCCATGTGCATTGGTAGGATATCTACAATATGCTATGGCCTAATAAGGAAATTGAATATCAATTCATAATATTTACAAATACACGTCTAATTTTGTGAATCACTATGTCATTACTGTATTATTCAGAGATATATTTTCTCTTTGCTTATCTCAGTTTTTAAAGCACATTTAAACAAGTGACAAATTGTTTGAAAATGATTTAAACATAGAGTAAATGCGAATGTAAATGGAAAACTAGAATATAATATTATAACAACGATTACTGCGGGTGAATTTTTTCCACGTTACATTTCGTGTAAGTTTGTCAGTGATGCATTGTTGGTTGCAGTGTTGGCATTTCTCGCTGTATAATTAAAATTAATGATAACAATTGAGTGCGTCTAAGTTCTACCCATATTCATTTGCAATTAAAAATAAATTTACGTTCTTAACGGCTATTGTGTGTCTGGGAGACTTTCTCCTTATATAATTTTCAGAATATTGTCTGTCGATGCCAAGCAATATTTTAAATAAAAGTGTATTATATATAAATTGATAAATCATATTTGCATCAATAATATATCTCAATATATTCTTAATCCAAGGATTATGTTAATGATTAAGTTTTGATAATAAAACTATCATTGAAGATAATATGAAATATAAACGCGCATAAATTATTTAATTTTGCCGATATGTGTGCATCGCCAGCATAGTATTTAATAGTTAACAAATTAATCGACCCGCTTCAATAAAAAATACGACCAACAGGAAAAAAAAAACAATTCGCAACGTTTCATTATTCGTTTCACTTTTCATTCCATTCCGGAACATCGGGCGAAATTTTTCAACACATTAAGGCGATTTATTGCGCTTCGGACGTGGGCAGGTACCATTGAAAGTGTATTAAGAATTCGTTGCTGTAAATACGCGAATGGCTTTTAGCAATTGGTGTTCGACATGAAATATAGGTGACATCAATATTCACTTTTATGATTTACGGACGGGTGTGCACACTGGCGAGAAGAAATAACTCCGTTGATATGGAATTACCTGTCAATATGGTGCATCGCTGACCTTAGTTTATGTTTTGCCAGAAGTAAACATTACGAACACTCGTGCTTTAACCTCCCAATATCCACACAGCTATTATTTGTACGCACTTGCTACGTACGTAGGTATTTACAGTTTTAACTGTTTCAATATTTAGCCGCCAGTCGTTAAAACCTTATTGCTTCTCGGACTGTTGTATCTACTGGGATCTTTTTAATTTTTCATCAGATTGGAACTCGTTCGTTTAGTACAGAAACATGTGGTATTTTTATGCGTGTAAAAACAATTTTATAACAAGTAATGCAGGGAACAAAATTAATAAATAAATAATTGGCGTTTAAGTTTGTTGTTAACTTTCAATAAAATGTTTGTTCAATTTTTTATTTATTAAAATTTTAATTGGTTTTTTATTTATTTAAGCAAAGGGCAGAAAGTTATAGATAGTAGTATTTAATGTGTACTGTAGATAGAAAACGTATAAAAACATTTTTACGTAAACAAAAATAAAGCATCATTTTATATATAATTAGGTACGTATTTAGATTCAATAAAATTGTAGCCTATTCAAATTTGAAATATTTTTCTAAAACCTTTAGATCGAATATTTATTAACTGGAAGCAGTAAAGTGGTGCTTGGATATTTTGTACAAAGTTCTAGCTGGGCAAAGAATGGTTTGAAATGCAAGGAGGGATCTGTTTGAAATAAAGTTAAGCTTGATTGCAAAACTTTAATTTGAACAGAACGCCTGCCACATAGCTGAGTTTAATTACAAACTTTCCACGCACTATCAAACGGGCTGAGCACTGTGTGTGTGCGTGTGTGAGTGGAGGTTATAACCACGAAATTAATTGTAGTTGCTGTGCACATTATTAAAGTATAATAGTCACTGGATACGGAATATAATAAAATAGCCGGACGAGCTTATACCAGTCCAAACACACGAAACTATAACCACGAACTCGAACATACACAACTTTTCAATATACAACTCATTAACTCAATATCATTTTAATGTTTCATTTAGTTTATATTATAAACATTCACTTGATTTTATACTGAAGTTAACGTTGGCAAGCTCTCAGTATAATTTCAATATTTCCTTTGAAATAATGAGAATATTACTGAAAGTTAATGATATTCATATGTACACAGAAAATTGGTAGAAACTATTATAGAAATGTCTTGTCATGTATTGCATCCAAACGCAGAAATTATAGAATTCGTTGTTAAGATACTCTAATTCGTGAAAATGTTATAATAACGTTTAGCCTATTAAAATACTTTTGATTAAATCTTGTTTAATAATGATGTCAAATATGGAAAGTTTAATATGGTAAAGTGTGATAACGCCGCTGTACTGTATATATTATAAGTTTAATAACGTATTTTATGTTAGCGTTATCAGAAGATCACACTGAATAATGGTGCCAAACTTTCTCCATGCATGCATGCATGCATATTTTAGCCAACGAAGAGGATATATCACATGTCATATATTTGTGCTCCGTTAAAAATACATAAAGTAATTAAGTCAACGGGCATGAGTGACCCCGTAATTACGAAAAAAAAAGTAAACTGCAAACTGTCAACAAACAACCATTAGAAACTATTCAGGAATAAAGTTAAAGCAAATTAACAAAGTTTCAACAAAAATCAATAGAAAAAGAATCGCAGGAATGTTTTTAACAGTGTACGACAGGCGTCCGCTTCTGGTGAAAAAATTGCTGAAAAGAGATGTTTTAAAATGCGACGTAAAACGTAGGGGCGGAGTTTAGCGTAGTTCTGATTGGTTGAAAATGTTTGAAAAAAATCGCAACCTACGTCTCACCCTTCGCGCACAGCTGGCAGTCATCCCCCCGAATGAGAAAACAGTACTTCGCTTGCAAACATTATTTTTGGACGCCATAAATTTGCGGACGCAAAATAAATATTTTTGCAAAAGCACAAAATGTTAAGGACTTTTCATTATGAAATGCTCAATGCTGAACGAAATTTACTTTCGTGCAGTATATACGCATGTGTGTGTGCAAATATATGTGCAACACAGGTAACAGTCAGTCAGTACTCAGTAATAGCAATAGCACGGACCGGACAAGCCGTGGACCGTGAATTTCAGGAGAATGAATGTATGTGTGTGTGTGTGTGTGTGTGTGTGTGTGTACTTGCTATATGCTCACCACTTGTACGTATGTACGTGCGTGTACCTTTGTTTCACAATAAATAAATGAATGAGAATTACCGAAGCGAAGGGGCTAGCGTCGCTTGCGCCACATAAAGACAGAGTTTCACCTCTAATTTATCTCGAATAATGATCTAGCGACATATCGAACTGTTTTGTTTGTAATGTTGCGTTATGAATTGGTCCTGACTCGAACACCGGAAAACGAATGGAAACTTTCACAAGCTGTTCATCGTCTCTGTTGTTTTCTATGGATACCTATTACTAAATTGATTTCGGTGAATTATTTGCTGCTGTATTCATTACACGTTCAGATTTAAGACGATTTTTATATCAATTATTCTACACAATTCTCTATAAAAATGTAAAGTTACTTGGCAATATTCTAATTTGTATATACTTTGAAATTTTTTGAATAAAATGTGATTTAAATATATTCATGCTATGGATTCGTATGAAAATATTTAATTATACAAATACATGGTAAAACAGTATCATAGTATTCATGTATATGCATATATATTTTTAAATACATACATCATTATAAGTACCTATCGCAATTCTTAAATAGATTAAATCTATTTAAAAATGTGCAATAAGACTTACAAATAATACACTGAAATAACTATTGAATTTCCACTAGCCTTACAACATGAGTTATATATTAAAATCGAGTTAGAATATGAGTGAAATATAAATTGGCTTGAGAATATTTAAACGAGAATCTTTGTGAAGTAGTCGCGTTTTCGACAAAACACCTGCTTTAATGTATTTCATTCTGTGTATGTATTTTGTATTTAGAATGCGTACGTATACACACACACACACACACACACACACACACACACACACACACACACACACACACACACACACACACACACACACACACACACACACACACACACACACACACACACACACACACACACACACACACACACACACACACATATATATATATATATATATATATATATATATATATATATATATATATATATATATATATGTAAGGAAGTTTACTTCCTTAGAAATAATTTGAATATCCCGCGCTGACACGCGAGACGGTAGACGAGTGAACTGAACGAAACGTCAGTGAGATATTTTGATATGACAATTATTGTTAAAATAGTAAATAATAAACATTGAATATAGTTTCTTTGTTTATTGCAGAGAAACGATTCTTGTTTATCCCAAGAAAAATCCTTGGACTTGTACCATTGAAGTAAATTCACATTACAAAACTATATTCTCGTTTATAAGGAAATAAGAAGACAAAAATGGACAAATTACAATTTGAGTTCAAATGTGTGGCAGCAGCCGATGGAAAATCAAACACAATTATTATAACCTCAATCACCACACAAGATAATAGAATTTTCAGCTTGGCAAGTGAAGACCAATCTGCAAAGAAACATACACTGATAACAGCAACAACCACTTTTGCAAAAGTGAAAAACAGTTTGAAAAAGAGGCACCAATCAAGAAAAATATGGATAACTTTAACTGATGAAATGAAAGATGTGTACTTTGATGAAGATGAAAATTTACAGTTTAATGATACATACCTAGAAGAAACAGATGAAATAAATAAAGTAGCAACAGAGGAAGACAATCCAATGGTAAAACTACTGGAAAAGCTTATTGAAAATACACAGAAATCTGAAGAAAAAAGTTTGGTAAAAATAACCAAAGATTTCATTATTGAAAAATTTAATAGCAAAATTACAAATGCTAACCAGTGGATGGATGAGTTCGAGAAAGAATGCCAGAGGTTTAATATTAATCAGAACATGAAAAAAATTGAAACTTTAAAATTCTTTCTTGACAAACAATACTTGGACTGGTATAGTTGTATGCTGATGAAATTATCCATAAATTCAGAATGGGACCAATGGAGACAAATATTCCGTGAGACTTTTGCAAATAAAGGTTGGTCCCCAATAAGGCACGCCTTATCATTTAAATACCAAACAGGTAATCTGATAGATTATGCAATAAAAAAAGAGAAGTTATTATTAGAGGTTAGAAAAACAATAGATACTAACACACTAATCGATCTGATTGCGGTTGGATTACCAAATTTCATTGCTGATAAAATAGACAGGGAAACTATACAAACAACAGAAGAATTATGCAATGAAATAGGAAAACTTGAACATCTGATAAAAAAGAATAGTTCAAATGCAAACAATACTAGAGGTGAAAATTACAAAAAGGTCCCATACAAAATCAACACAGGACATAAGAAAAAGGAATCTAATCTGTTTCACATCACGAAATTAATTCCAGTATCAAAACACTTATCCGGAGAGGGGGGATGTAAGGAAGTTTACTTCCTTAAAAATAATTTGAATATCCCGCGCTGACACGCGAGACGGTAGACGAGTGAACTGAACGAAACGTCAGTGAGATATTTTGATATGACAATTATTGTTAAAATAGTAAATAATAAACATTGAATATAGTTTCTTTGTTTATTGCAGAGAAACGATTCTTGTTTATCCCAAGAAAAATCCTTGGACTTGTACCATTAAAGTAAACTCACATTACATATATATATATATATATATATATATATATATATATATATATATATATATATATATATATATATATACAGCAAATAAGTAGATTCATGTGTGTATGTGTGTAGGAAATGTCGACAGGCTTGCAGTGTGCAGAAAGGCTTATGCATGTATGTGTACGAATGTGTAGTAATAAACGAACCCTTCGTAAGAGAGTAAACTTTATAATATGTAACACACGTCTGAAAGCATCTCATATATAATTCAGGCGAAACAGTGCTCGCCACTTATCCTGAAAATTTCATCGCGAACTCGTCCTCACTGGAAAATACCAGGAAAAAGGAAAAAAGACAAAAGGAGCACCAGAGACGAAACTACCAACTTTGTAATTTATTTCATGCAGCTAATTTAAATATAATAATAACTTGCGCCCCGGTGAGATTGTTAACTTAATTATTTGCGCGGCATTTTACACGAAACTCGACCGATCCAGGGAGTAAAAGAACAAAAATGTACAATCACCACCACCTGCTGCCATTTTATATTTCAACTATTCTATTATCGTGCATATATGCAAGCAGGTACCTAATGGTTAGGTACGTAACTTATTCATGCGTCATGTCATCGTGCTGTTTTAATAAAATGTTGTAGTTTTTGTTTTGCAGTAAGATGGTGCAACTTTTCTATTTTTGGTGTACATTAATTTTGTAATTACACTATCTTTAAATATAATATGCATGCGCATTTAATGTGCGTCCGTTAATATTTTATTATAAGTATAAAGCTATACAGGCAAATTATAATATTCTCTACGTACGTTTTACACATTAAATAATGAAAATATTCCAGAATGGTTCATATTAACTTGGTTGATTGTGCTAGAAGCTAGACTGTCAAGACGAAGTATAAAAGTTCGTAGACGAACAATTTGATTTTAAAGTGATTAAAATTGGATATTGTTTTACTAGTATTTTTACATTGCTGCTCGCACATACATAGGCATGTGAAGATTGTGTGTGTGTTGGAGAGTGTGAATGCATACTATATATCGGTGGCTGACGGGGCACAATATGTACGATCACTACTATTCTTTCACGGACCGTAATTAATTTTTGCATGTTTTATACGAGATGCTGCTGCAACAGCAATACACAGACCGAAATACACGGACGTGCATATCGGTCTGGTGCTTGTTAACGTGCACATTCCCGTTCTATTTGGCATTTGACGATGTCATTTTACGAAGATTATCCTATGACGTACATATGTATAAATGCGAAGAATTGTTTTATGCAAATCGCAACTGTTCTCACATTATCCGGCCGGTAACAGTATTCAAAGACAAGATTTGACGTGTCCGGAGATTGTCAATTACTAAAATGTCCACGAGAAAAGCCAAAGCCAACTGTGACATATACTGAACGGTCTAATTATTGTGCATTCGGTTTCAAGCACGTTGTACTGTTTTATACATTGTAGATAGCTGCTAGCGATGCAAAGAACTCGTTAGCGATAAAAGGAACTAAATGAATTGACGATATTTAATTAAAAGCCTCGAAGAGCTAATTTTTATTGACGATTTTATTTTTGTAGTTAAATTGCTTGTATGTATTAGTCTATATTTGTGAATCATCCCGAATGTCGTTGGTAATGGTAACATGTAACAAATAATTCGATATGGTTGTGTAATTATATTAAATAGGTCCGGCATAAAGTTAAATTCATCCTGTTGAATAGTGATGAAGTGTAATAGTAAATTATGATTATTTCAAAACAATAATGTAAATATGAGACGGTGATAGATATTGAATATGTCTGAAAATTATAAAAGAAGGTAATATGCGTTTCTACTATAATTTTGTATGATAATAAACTGTGTTTGTGCTGATATTTTTATAATACATATATAAAACTTATATCAATATTAAAAAGCAATGCTTTTATGAATTAATGTAATCCTGCTGTGGTTACGAATAATATAATTAAAACAATCCATTAAACTTCGCTAGCCAAGAGAGTGAAGTGCATTCTGTGTTTTCCAAATTGCAAATTTTTGTAGAAATGAGTAATGAAATATTGAAATGCTAACAGTACTGATACCTGAGATACATTAGTTAGTATAGAAGTAATAGTTGAAAATACGAGTATTACAAATCGATAAGTTGAACTATAAATGCGTAATGAAATGTACACTAATATGTGGCTGGTATAAAATGTAATGTAACTACGTAGTGTGGAGAACTGTTCAACAATGCCAGTGGATAGATGTATTCTATTTCAGTGTAGCCGTGACAGTTACACGTAACCGAGTCTGCGATTAATGCCCATGGCTAGATTCAGTAACATTGGATATTTAACGAAATGTTTAGTAAATTCTTCGTATATTTTATAAAAATTTGCGCACAGTGTATGGTGCTCAGTACTCTAGTCTGGGTGGCGGGTGGGTGGGCGGTTGGATGGGGGTGGTGCATGGATGGCAAGGCGCAGTGTGTTGTGGCGAGGTCGGCGGTGGAGCGGCTGTACCACGGCCCGGTGATGTATGACCTCAGGGGCACACCAGGACGCCACCCATAGGCGCAGTTATATGTTTTATAAATAAATGTATTGTACGAGTATCAGAAACAAATAGAAATGCCTTCAAAATCATATAAAATACATCTGAATATGACAATGAATCTTATATATTAAACCATCTAAGCAATATATCTGTAATGACGAAATATTTAATAGATATAACAAGCGTGTTAGTCACTGTAAACGTTAGTGTGAATCTTACATTTTAACCTATAAATTATTTTCAATATTAGATGTTGAACGAAGCGAATTTAAAACAAGATAGTTATATTAATTATGTAAAAATTATTTTACTTACAGTTTGCTGTATATAGAACAGTAATATAAATTTACATTATTTTGGTTTCATAATATTTTGATGTAAATCTTATTGAGGTTTACTATCCCAGAATAAGTGTTTCAATAGCTTATTCAATAGATAGATAATTAATTCTTTAATCTCATTGACCTGTATAATAGTATGGTATACAATATAATGATACATACTCAGAAATGACGCAATAACAATTTTTCACTAAATAAATTATTTTATTTTTTATTTCGAATAGTTTTAAACAAATATTGGATTCCCTATACAACTGAAAATGATATCAGTTAAAATTAGTACTAATTTGAGAATAATTTTCTAACATATTGAAATTATTAGTAGCTGTGTTTATTTCCCTGTTACCCTACATGCACGCCAATGGTAGTTGATATGCACCGCGCGCGCTTTACCACAGTTTAGTCCCCGGAATTAAAAAAAAAACGTAACCACGTATAGTCCAGCAGGAAAATTTTCATCAGAACTTTACTTTAAGGTACGACACCTCGGAGATACGGACACCATATTACTTTTACGTCCTGTGGGAGTCGGAGTGGAAGTATCGGACCGGTGCCGGGAGGCGGTCCGGGTCCAGGCGCCCCTGGCAGCGCCATGATACGATACCCGAAGTAATTAATGGAGACGTCCGCAGCATCGTGTTCGGCATGATTAGATATTTTAATTTATATTTTGTTCAAAATTGCTGTTTATTAAATTCACAAACGGTAGCACCCGCTGTTATTCAAAATTAAACGAAATCTCTCATACATTCACGTATTCGTTCTCCTTGCTTCGGTTCCTAAGTTAGTTAGGCTGGGTAATGGTTATTAGCAAATTCGGAAATATAAATGCGAGTGGCTAATTTTATATCTAGGTTAAATATTTCTTATCAGATATTTTCCAAATGTAAATCTGTATGTATGTATCTGCAAAATATATATGTAATGTTACATTTTTATTAGTGACAATAATACTGGCTTGCTCATGAATCAAGCCCGTGTCATAATTATTTTATGATCACAAATTAAAAATATAGCGATTTACTATTTAAATTTAATTTTTAATTCGTGAAATGAAAAAAATAACAGTAATAAGTTCAAAGCAAGAATATTTCGAAAAATATACATTACCAGTTTATTAATAGTAAGTAAATATGCACAGACGAAACAGATTTTATGTAGTTGATGATTGTAAATATATTGTTTATTATATTCTTGTAAATATACAGTCGGTTCTTTAACAAACTTCCATAATTATTTCATTAATAATTAAATGTGACATTTCTATGTATTGCCCGGAGTTTATTGTTGATGTGGAATTTATTATTTTTCCAGAAGGTTCTGTGGTTAGTTACGAATTGTTATATTAACAAGTAAGTTTATTGAAACAGATTTAATCATTAGCTCATATCTAGTGTGTACAGGTTGTCACGTGACCGTATATACATGCATATGTAGCTGGTTGTGTGTATGTGTCATTGAATGCTACGCATTATGATATGGCTATGTATGTATGCAGGTATGTATGTACCATATAAACGTTGTCCGTACGTTTGTGGCAATTTGAAACTAGTTTATGTAACAAAACAAGATTTTCATTGCATTTCGATGTTAAATTTGTTGTAAAAATAACCCATCGGCAAATATTCATTGTTTCTAAAGCACAACCATTTTATCACCATGGTTACCGGGGCACTCTGTTTGTTTTATACGATTGGTCTTTTTTTTTCGGCGAACCACTGGGTTTTATATTGATCCATGGCAGGGTCCACCCTCGTTATTTAGGATACCACTGATCAAGAATTTGTTGAACGAACCATCATTAGAAAAATACTACACGTAAACACACACGAACACGCATCCACCACGTCACCACACCACACACAATATTGTGTTGTTGGTCACAACCTATTCCACGTTTAGTTTGCGTGGCCGGCTACATACGTTGTTATCGGTTTGTTGTGGACATTGTCAGTTATTGAATTAGATCAAATTGGTGCATCAAAAAAGGTAACTATCACGTGTTTCTACGTTCTGTTTGTAAGATCCCGGGCACATATGATTATGCTTGTAGTTAATATTGTATTTATCTACAAATATAATCTGTATTACATCTTTATTATAAGATATTAGTATAGTTCATCTAGAATTTTATTTTAATTAATTACAACTTTAGGTTATTTATTGATGAATAATTCGGTATACATTTTTAATTTTGTTCATAAAAGAGCAAATTTAATTGCAGGTTTAGAATACAAGTACTATGTTCTACATACAATTCGTGTGAAGAATTGTACGAAGTAATATTATCGGCTTCAGCGCTGTTATAATCCTATTCACTAATGATTTGTGTAAATTAATAACTTATTCACCTCTGCTATTATGAACCCTCTGGTGTATTGAAAACACATGTACATAGGTGCTAGTACATACTACAAATACAGATACGTCTAGCGGACAAGTATATTCATAGTAATTATGGCGTCCAGTGTTAAAGAGCATTTGAGAACTTCAAAATGCATTAACCGAATAAAGCTGTACGCATAATAAACATAACGCATAAGCCGGACTCGGTAATCTTGCTCCGCTCTCGTACTCACGGCTCAAGTTATAATGTTTAATTTAGAATTAAACAACATACACCGGTGTTTTGGTTGGTCGCACGTTGTGCACATACATGTCTGAACAAAAGCTAGCTCTAGGTACGCTACTCCCACATAAAGCCCCCTGTTGGCTGTGTAGTATAGTTTCCACAATGCTTGGCTACTCACTGCACTTTTATTCCAAGATAGTTAACGATTTGCATAAAATTAAACGTTCCAGTAGTGGAAGACCATTTACATGGAAAGGCGAACATGTATAGTTAGTTGCTCTTACACACACACACACACATGTATCCGAATGTATATATGTATGTATGTACGATATCCGGTACACTTATATACATACATAATGTGTGTATGTTTGTTTATATTTTTAATTTCTCTTTTTACCATTTAAATATTATTTCATCCCTTTACGTCTGTATAATTTAAATTCAGCTAAGGCGAAAGAAGTCGTTTGTTTCGCCGCTGTTGTGGCGTAGATTAATGTAATATTTCAAAAGAGCACCGTCGGGCGAAATTAAAGTTTTTCATCCGCGGCTTGTTGAAAACGTGTAGAAATCTGCCTTATCTGCATAATGTGAATTTATGTGCCGCATTTTGTCGCATTTAGACACAAATAAAAGTGTTTTTAATTCGTAATTTATGCCAGCGACTCGTACACTTTTCGGAACGAGTCACCCAACTTTGTGTTTTTTTTTTTTTTGGTATTTGACAAAGTATAGTGGTCATACTGCTGAGCAGTGCTTTGGAACTTCATAGTTTCCACAGATCTGGTGGTTCTCTCTGCGTTCACTAGTGATTTAAATTTTTCATCCGGTTTAAAATAACCCATTTATGTAATTAGAGTCGTTATTTAGTGTCAGCGGAACTAAGGAATATATACACTCGAGCCAAGTGGAATAATCTGAAGTATTTTTCAAAACTAATCGTTACACCAGAGATTCTCACTGGCGCAAAGGATGTCCATTATTCATTAGAATTACGTGCATATTTCATCGAACTAGAGTACTCATAATTCCTAGAAATTCTACGTAATGCACAGGTTTCATAATTATAATCTCAAGTGACTGTAGCTACGATAGAAATCACGTGGTGAATATTTTACATATTCAGACAATGATTTATTGAAATATAGCATACTTGAAATGAAATAATTTATAATTCGTACGTAATTATTACTGCACGCGACTAATAAAGTCAAACAAAGTTTTCAACAATAGAAATTTAAGTATATTATAATATTTTCCAACCGAAGCCATTTTAATATAAAACGGTGTATGTAAGTTAGCGTAAATAAATTCCTGCTGAATATTTCTTTATGATTAAATTATGCAGATAAAAGACAAAGTTTAAATGCGATTACATTCATTTTACTAGTTCTAGAATTAACTCCCGTTCGCCATTGTTAATTATACTGTTATTTCTTTTTGTTTCATCGTTTTTTCTCTCAATCGTAAGCAGATTAGATGAGTATATTATGCAACAGAGAGATGTGTAAAACGTGTATGTTTATGTGTAAGAGAATATGTTTTAAAATATTATCTTATTAACCGGATTTTACTTAGGACGATAACATATCCTTGCTGTTTCGACTTTATTACAAATCTTCCGTGTTTATAAAAATAAATAAGCAGATTTTTGCTTTAGAAATGAATCAGAAATTTGTTCTTTTCATTATTTCTTATCTATGTTTGAGTACCTGTAGTATTAAATTCATTTCAAAGATGTTTAATTAAAATGTGTCTATGTATGAAAATATTTTGATATATTTTATATTTATAAGAGTAATATTTGCATGCATGTGCAGAGAAATCGGATCATACCCTAATAAAAATGTACAGTGGCCGTCGGAAAACTCCGCCATCTTTCCGACGGTATCGTGATTAAAATTACAATGCCCGTTTTTTTTTAAATAATCTTTTAATATTTTCTAATATAAGATGCCATACTAATTTGACTATATGCTAGAATTGTAATTCATTCAAATTAAATTATATTAATTTATAATGCATGTGATAATAATAAATTATGATTCTTTAATAATATTCTCAATAATATCGTTTTTATTTGCAATTTTTATTATTTATTTGTATAATTTTTTTTTTGCTAAAATATATATTTTTTTATATATTTTAAAGAAGAAAATTTTAAACGACTATATTCCGTAGAATTGTGGATTTACAAATATAAACAAGAATTTTATTTTTGTATTATAAAGGCAGCCATTTTCTTCTATGTGTTCGTACAATATCCCTGTCGCATTAACGTATTTCGTTTACGTTTGTACTTCTTTAATCGTATACACGATTTCATTGCGGGTTTATTTTCACTCAGAGAAGGTTTTTCAGAAAGTTAACAAAATTCGGACTGGGTCCGCAACACACATGACTATACATAAAAAAGCATTTGTTTGTACACAAGAAAGTAAAAACGTTTACCACAAAGCTCATTTCAGACCTGGTAAAAATCCGATCCTTTTTACCCGTTGAGGACACTTGCGCCAAAAACAGGGAGAACCCTTAAGACATATTAAATATTGTCCTTGGCCCGGACGTGTGCTGAAGCAGGGTAGAGCGTTTGAGAGCAAGCAAGCAAGCACCCGATCCATCCGTGGTCCGCTCGTCCGCTCGTCCACTCGTTCGTACAGGGTGCATCGCACCCTATCTCCTCCATAATCGTTCGTCCATTGTAAATGATTTATTAGGGGTGAGATTCGTGCGCAATAAAATGCAAACTCTTCTTTAATGATATGCAGGCAAAGCACTTTTCCCGGCCAATCGCGTTGCACGCTAGGTAAAAAGGGCGTGTCTTCTACCTCGTTCAGCTGGTGGGTTTTTTTCCAGTCCGGGTTCGGCGTGTCGAGTGGAGGGGCTTGCGCGTGTAGTTGAAGAATCGTCTGTACTGCGGCGCTGCAGTAGAAAGTCCCCCTTCGCTTTTAAAAATACATCGCTGTACCAATAGGGGCCTGGAACACAGTTTTAGGTTACTTTATACGTGGAAAAGTTCCGTTATGCGTTCTGCTCCGTTCGCACTGCTAGCGACGCGCGACCCACAACGCGCCTCTCTCACGGTTCTGCTGTATTCAAATTCATTATCTTTTCGCTTTACTGATGCTCACTGTACCTACTTGTATTTGTATGTATATATGTATGTGTGTATGTATGTACGGTGTACCTATTCGGCAAGCATATACAGCAGAGCAGAGCCACTGTACACGGACTATATAGCCCTCTATAGTTCTTCCTCTCTGACTCCGCTATTCCGGTCTGTATTACTATATGCAAATCATCTGTTTTGTATGTATTTTAATACGGTTTAATTTGTACATACGAAGCACGACGTCCCGTTACACGCCGTGCCGAGCAAGCAACACTGCTCACAAATAAAACCAACAACCAAATTACATATCTCTTACATATTTAACAAACAAATATCCCTGCATTTTCACTAAAGTGAAACACTGATGTTAACAGTTGAATAATTCATTTACATTTCAAGAAATTATTCCTCAAAGTATTTTTTAACTGGTATTTTTTTTTTAATCTCACAAATGTTTAGCTTGAATCTTCATTATATGTACAGGAGAAATATATTTCAGAATTTATACATAAGAAAAGAGTACATTTATAATTCAAATATATCGGTCAAAATTGAAATTCGACGTTAATTGGACCAGGTATTTGTAATGATGTGCATATTTTACATTTGTTGTCTTCAGTAATATAATAAACTATTAAATTTGAACAAATGAACATTTCTCATATGAGACAAACTCAAAATGAAACATATTTTTAAATTTTGCAGTCAACAATTTAATAAATGGTTATTATATTTACATAAAATTTTGTGGTAAGTTATTCTTATAAATATTTCTTAATAAAAATATTTCTCGCAAAAGATTTAGATAAAATTTATTTTTATTTCAAACGATTGTTTGGTAGATACTTGATCTAAAACTATTTATTCCTATATCACGTATCATGTGAATAGATTTAACAATTTGTTATGAACCGTAAATTAGCAATCACTTTCCCTCTTGATATCAACAAATTAATCCATTTTCGAATTATTCACACGCACTGGCCACTTAACACTAATTAGGTGATCATTCACACTAAATATGTAATTATGGAACGAAATGTTCCACCGTATCGACATATTTTGATAGTTGTAGCGTTAAACTAACAGTTAATGATTGTGTTCCCCGTGACCGATACCTACCACCTACACGTGCATTCACAAGTTAACGGTCGATATGTTATTGTTCATTCCATGCTTTATTTGTCTTTGCGTGTGTACTTGTTTTCGGTTCTTTTTTTTTACTTGTTTTTTATTGATCGTCAATATCCAATTGTGTTTATTTTCTTAAGCGTGTGTTGCCTAATTTCTCCCTTTTTACTTCAATTTTTCCGACACTTTTTTAACGTCCATTGGCGGTTGGAATTAGAGGATAAAAAGAAAGTAACTGTTTTTAACAAGCAAATAAAGTACGATGTTAATCTCATTGTTTTATAAATCTAGCTGTAGGCGTCTAATATTATTTCTTTACTTTTCAGAAGTTGTATTTTATTTTTTAGTTCATTATTTTTAGGTTGTTTTATTAAACAATTTCTGGCATCGAGTATCTGTAAGTTTAGACTGAATATTCTTTATATTTATGTACTAGTAAAGTTATTAGTAATAAGTAATTTTTGTATTGTAATATGTATATATTTTGCATATGTAGCTATAATGTATGTGCAGATACGATTTTGAGGACTACTGTTTTAGTGTAATACATATTAGATTCTGTGAACACAAAAATGCACTCAGTGTTGTACTGCATTTGTTTACAGAAACATCAATGGGAAAGGCACGCATTTTTACTAAAATACGCACTAGACTTTTATTAACCTTTAACAAGTTTGGCTGCAGAAATTCGAAAGAAATGAAACAGATACAGTAACATCTCTGATTATAATTAATCTTTTATTTCATTCTTCATGTCAGTATTTATTTTTCTATTTATTATCATTATTAATATAAGAAAATATACATTGAATTTTAATTTATTATCAGTATTAATATAAGAAAATCTAGACTGCTATTTAATGTAAGCTAAAGTAGTCTAAATACATTATTATGAATTTTATTGTACATAGAAGTTTCAACAGATAGGTGCATGTTTATACAAATGTAGAAAAATAACACCAAGGTAGTTAAATGATAGCATGAAAGTCTATTTGCACTTCAGAAGTTGGCAGTGTAAAGAATGAACAATAACTTGTACTGTTATGGTCTGTATGTAGCAGTCATGAAACATAGTTACGTACATATGAAAGCAGCAACGTTGGTTGGTATTCAGTTTGACATTTACAAGTTACATACGTAAATGAAATGTGGTTGAACACATGTTAGAACATCGAAACAGACCTGTTCCTTGAGGTAGAACTGTCAGAAATACGTAATTATACATTTTACAAGTAATTAGATTTGCGCCAGTCATCCTCCGTTTTATACGTTAGTAATTAAAAAAGCCTTCTGTGAAAAAATCAAACAGCAACCCTCTCTAGTGTTAAAAACCTTTGAGACATGAAAGTAGATATGTTCTCTGTCCTTTGTAATTATGGAACTCGCTTTCTTTTGTGTAATTCTAGTCCGGATGTACTGTTTACATCAAAAACACCTCACAACTACAACTATATATTGGAACATATACCTATATGAATGTGTATCTGTGTTACGAATGCAGTTATAAACTATTCTTGCGCTGTCTGTCACTTGAATTAAACACTATCTCTACTTTTTGGTTAGCTGAGCACAATATACTGTACAGTATATTTCCCCTGCCTAATATAGACTTTATATTTCATTCCTAACGGAGAGTATCAACTGACGAAGTTAATTTAATTCGGTAAAAATACCATACATTTTAATATATGAATAAATATTCCAATATTATACACATAATATAAATCAATGATTTTATTAAACAATTATAATAAGATATATTAAGTTAGTTTTCAGATTCATTTCATTAGAAATGTTTTTTAACATTTGAAATATGACAATTTTATGGACGAATAAATAGAAACTACGTTTTTCTACATCATCAAAATTAAATATGTATCTCAAAAAATTCTACTTCACAATATAACGTTTTAATTTTCACATTTCGTTCGATCCAGTATTGCATCAGGTGGAATTTATTTTTTATATTATTCCATAATAAATACTCGGGGCATAAACATATCGAAAACAAACATTGCCTACAACAAAATTACCAATCTGATTTTTCTCAATAAAATCATCACCAAATATTATTACAGTATAACCATTCCTGCATATCAGTATTGGTATTGGTTGTGTGGTGTGGCGATGTCTAGTCCGGTCCTGTCGTAACTAGCATATTTTTTCAACGTATCGTGCCGTGCCGCTCGCGGCCATAAATAATGTTCACGTTGCCAGTGGCTGGACGATCGGGTCCGGCCTGTGCCCGGCTTCCAGCACCAGCCAGGCACACTCACACCAGTGCCCCGGCCATTTTATATCGTACCTACACACGCGAAATGTCCGCTAAAACCCCGGACTAGGCCCGCAAACAAATGGCTCCTCGTGCGAAACTCGCGCGCTATTTGGACGCGTCCATTTGTTTGATCTAAGAAGAACCACACGAACCGAACTAATACGTGTACCAAAATATATATATGTGTGTGTGCGATTAAGTACGGAGCCATTTTGTTTCCTTTATGTTTTTGTTCGAACGAACTGAAAAATGCTTGCCGAACCAGTATTTAACGTTTGCAGAACTTTTGTAATTGGTTTTGGAAGTTTACCGATTCTAACGGTTGTAACTCATTAGTGCTGTTTATTTGTTTCCTAATGCACATACCTCTAGCCGCATGAGTATAAAAGTTGGTAAAGCTAAATGTTTTATGTGGGCATCCCGTTTTAATTATGGAACTTTTATAACAAGAAGAAACTCATTAAAATAGGTACGTATCATTATTCATTAATGATGATAAATCTACGTGTCATATACTTGATTCTAAATTCTTGTTTTGTAAATATGAAATCGCTTATTACAATATAATGTCACATGTGTTTATAATTTTAATTCGCTTTATTTTATTCTCATATTATTATATTTTCTTTAAATAGAGGAATAGTTTTATTTTTTTTTATACAAATTATTTTCATACTCTGTAGATCTTTTATGCTTAGTATTTTATTTAATGTGATAAATAATGCAAAATGTTTGATCGAAATAGTACGCCATTAGAAAGAATAAAGTGTGATTGTAGTAGAGTAATGAATTTTGACGAAAGGTAGCTACATTTAAAACTGATAACAAGATGAATGACGGCACATATATTTAAGCGTCCTTGCAGTAGTGTTACTGAAAACTAGAAAAATCTACTGTCCGTTGGTTGGATTCGCTATAAATCAGGGAGTACACTTAATTTCTATTCTATAAAACGTGTCGGGTTTGGCCAGTTCCAGGTCAACTAGATAAAGTGCTCCATCCGGAATACGGACGTGCACACATACATTAGAGATACGGTATGTTGGTTACACATACATGGTATGGAACAGACGTCAGTGGCCGAGACTACCTACCGCTGACACCAATAGTTCCGCATACATACACTCATTCATTCATTAAAGTAAGAATAGAGCTCCAGTAACTAGTCCACCCAACATACATACACCATATACCATCCAACCGACCGCCATTTTGTGTTGATTGTCTTTTGTTGTTGCGGCGAGTGAAAAATTACCGCTGTCACGGGTTTTTTTCGCTTTTTTTGTTCTCGACGAACGCAAATGAGTTGAGCGGGTTTTTCTTGGTATATTTATTGTGTTTGCTTGCGCCGGCCAGACCGTTTATTCCGTTGCGAAAGAAACAGTCCCGTGTGATTATACGTTGAACCTGTCCGCCATTTTGTCATTAACATCGGACACGGCAAATGTCCGCCTAGTTTTAATTTCAGCGGTTTACAAATTGTCGTTTTTACGTCACCGGGGGCTTTACTTCTAACCTGAAATTATACGTGTGTACCGGTCGTGTTTTTACTCGGTATTTTACTTGCGCGACTATGTACGCGTGTGTGTTTTGCAAATTGCAGGAATTAAGTCAACGCCTGCCTGCAGGTCGCGTTCTCCCATTATTGCTGTTATTTTGCTTTTTCGGAATTGTTTAAAGAGCTTGATTAATGTCGTAACCGTGTATATTGTGTACGTACGTACGTACGTATAATATTACTTATCATGTAAATATGCTGAAATATCTCAACCAGCGGTTTTAGTCTTCTACTTGTGAAACATATTATCATATATTCATTATTCTTCAAATGTTTATATAATCTTTATTAATGCTTGACTAAATCCAACGCCTACACATTTATGAATATTACTAATGCAGCTTTAGAAATATTTCACATTAACCAACAAATTCAACATTAATAATAATAAAAATATATAATATAAATACATAAATAATTTCTACGATATAAGTATGTGAATAATATAATATGTATTATTATACTCATGGACAAGGAAAATTTTGTCCTATAAGTATTGAAAATGAATTTTGTTTTAAGTATATTTTTATATGAAATTGCGTAGGCTGGTTATTGATGCGTAGGTAATTAACCTTTCAGTTGTGCAATGGCATAATTGGTTTAGAGTATAAAGTGACGAATTTGAGAAATAATTTCGATAGGTAATATGTTCTGTAATAAATATTACGCTTTGAATTAATAGATAATATTTTAACAGATATTTATAATTATTTTAAGACTATAACATTGCATAAGTGTGTGTATAGTACATGCAGTGGTATCCACTTATAGTGAACCCGGATATAGTGAAATCTCGCATATAATGAACGTATCACTGAGTCCCAACTACATACATAACGTACGAAACACTTTCGTTATAATGTACACTTGAATTCCTGGTCCCTTCATAATCTGATCATATTCTTGCAAAATTATATAACAACATTATGCTACATATTGTTTGTTACAGATGGAACAACTTGTTTTACCTGGAAGACCTTTCAGGTAAGAATACTTATATTTTTGTAAACAAAATTAAGATATAGAGAATATGAACATATACTTTACGTTTAAATAATTACATATTAATACTTAAAAATATTAAATATGTTTCGTATAAATATTAGGAGTATTAAAAAATAAAAGTTTAACTTATTTTAATTCATGATCGGTCAGTAGGGATTTAATTTATATTGTTTATATATTTATTCATAAATTGTCGGTAGAACTGAGTGTTTATATGTATATAATGAACCTTGCGGAAAATATATACAAAAACATGTAGGTATATTTGTTGCGCGCATCTTGACGCAGCATTGAAGTCTCTCGTTGAACAAGCCATTTATTTACGTTGCTATAGCATTTGTATTGCGAAGATTAGTGTTATATAACATACCATACGTAATGTGTATGGCTTTCGACCTTATACGCCAATTAATAAATTTATAATTAAGAGATGAGAGATAAATTTTGCGTGAGTTATTGCATTTTGAGTACTTAAATTGACTTGTCGACAAATTTTAGGATCTATCGATTTTTTGTTGTTGAAATCAATTATTTGCAAGTCAGAATATCATTATGAAATGACCAGTCAATTCTTAGTATCTTGGTTAAATTAAATATTAATTTGTTATTGATTTATGCGAGTCCAATAGGACTTGTAGAAGGGAAAACATTATTAAAATTTACACAAAAATTGAAAATAATTTGTTAATGAATGTACACTTTATAGTTTTGCAGATGTCATTTTATGTGTTGCGATATAATTATTTTAATTTTTTTTTATAATAAATTTAGAACGCCAGGTACCCGTGTGCCACTAGTGTAGAAAGTGTTGCAGGCTATTAGCTTGTATATAAATTCACAGTGGTGCATGGAAGTGGTTCACATTAAATGTTTTTACTAGATTTTAGACAATTTTACACACTAAATACTTAAATTTAAACAAATATATGTGTATGGAGTTAAAAAATTTCCAAAGTTTGCAAAACAATTAATTGCGGTCTGTGTAATTTATCTAGAAAACAAATAAATATGTAACAGCGTACGTACCTCAAGCAGCTGCAAAAGCATTTTCCTATAAAGCATGATAAATAAAAGCATGGGAAGCAAAAGGCACATACAAATAATAAGCACAGAAAAAAGCATAAAAAAGCACAAACAAAAGCATTTAATAGCCATAAAACCTTTATTTCGCATACAAAGCACATGATAATACACACATCTACATGTATACAAAAATACACGCACACACATAAATAGAGAAACAGACACGCACACACACGTGTATTTACACATACAGCGTTCATTAAATATTGTAATCAGTGCGTAACACGTACATGATTGCACAGTATTAGATATATTATAAATTAAGGATTTTATATAATCAAATATATTTCATATTTCTGACATGCACATAAAATTATTAATAATTTAAAAAAATAATTTAATTTTAATAAAAGTAAAATGTTTCATATACATTTTCGAAATTTTTTAAAAATTTATTTATATTACCTATTAGATACTGATCCCGATTTATTAAAAATCTCATTTTTAATATTACTATAATTTAAAAAATGTTATGATTAAAAAATTAAAATAACACGCTAATTTTAAATTGAAATATTGAATAGAAGCTAAATGCTCTTAAAACTATTAAATGAAATAAATTATAAATGTATGTATTTTTTTTACAAATACTACTATGCAAAGCACTCACCTTTCGTAGTAATACACAAATCAAGCAAGCATAAAACTATCGATGCGTAACCCCTTGCTTCGGCTCTGGCATCGTCTAGTTTGGCCGTTAGACACTAGGTGGCAGTGGCGTAAGCTGCTAAACCAAAAAGCTCTATTCCTATGTACTGTACAAGCTTATACTCTGCCCTTTCAATTTACATTTTTTCATTTATTTTTAAAAATTAACATTTAAATTTAATAAAAAAAGCAACGAATTCTCATTAAAACTGTTAAGCAAAGAAAACTTTGGCCTTTTTTAACGTTAATGGTAAAATAATAGTGATCACGATACAAATTTATATTTTAGTTTTGAATTATACTATCACAATGTTGCATGAATAAATTAATTTCATCAAATATAATATTCAATAGTCCAATGGCCACCATCGTTTCTGTAGAAAATTACAAGAAATTATTATTTTTTTTTTTCATTAGTAGCCACTGTTTTCATATTTCTCATATATTATTTAACTATTAGTAATATTAAAATAATACAAAAATAGTTTATTTTACATTATACATTATGGTATTACTGTATTTGTGAATGATATTCTGAATTAGTTTTTCTAAATTATTTTGAATGCAATATTGATGCTGATAATACATTGAGAGAATTGAATTTTGAAATTAAAAATAGAATATGAAAATGAAAACAATGTAAAAGATATAAGAATTTTTTGAAATGTTTTATTTATTTTATATCATTCAAAATGAATGTTTATTACATAGATTTACAAGATATGTAATAAAGCTCTACTTGCAATATTCTCTAAAACCATTAAACCATAAATTATATATTTTATTTCATGCACTGAATTTAATCCCATAGAACAATACTGCTTGGCTTCATGCATTATTTATAATATTTTTGCAATATTATTATTTTTATATAAATAGCAACAATTTTCCTAATAATTACAGTATAATATTTCAATGTTTAACATTTGGTGGATTTTCTGAGTGCAAAATATAAATAAGTATATCAGTCTTTCATCTTCGAGTTAAATATTTTACTAACTGCGCATGTGCCTTTAAGTATAATGAAAATATGTTGTGCTATTTATATAAATATATTTCTTAATTCCGTTCTACTACTAGAATACACAACAAATAAATTATTATTTTTATTATTACTACCTTACCAGCGATTTCTAACGCAACTACAGTTCCAAAATAACGGATTCGCCATTTCTAAATACCATGTTCTACAACCAGATACCAAAAATCAATATTCACAACCTATTTTCACGTAAAAATGCCTTAAGAAACATGAAAAACATAAACTACTGCATAAAATAACAACATTTTTGTTACTTTTAATAATTTTTCTGCGTTTTTTTAAACTTTAAAAGTGGAATTTTTTGAAAAAGTTTCGTCTCGGAGGAGTGAGCGCGTTTTTTCTTAACTTTGCGAGCTGTTACGACGCATGCGCATTGAGCTCGCGCGTTTCTCTAACGATCCGCGCGCTTGCTTTAGCGGCGCTGCGCACAATTTTAAGAAAAATGCATTCTGTCGCATTCAGTACAGCTACACACATAAGTTAAACAGCACATCTTATCGTGCTGGCAATTTAAGCCACCTAGGATTACGGCTGTTCGTATTTAAACAAAGATCCTCTAGGATTATCTCGACTTTTTTTACGACTACACAAGTTGAATGTCGTTTTCGTCGAATTGCGAAAAAATATATAACGCTTCGGACCAAAGCAACTGATTAATGTTCGGCGAATATTTGTTTTTGTTTTTATTTCTGGTTTACGGTAATTTGTTATTCGTTTAATTAGAGTGTTGGTTTCTTGGTCATTATATATGTTTTGCGAGTTACAGAAACATATATTAGCATTTACTAAATTTATTTAATTTCCCCATGTTACAATACAGATATTCTAATATTCATGAACTTTCCTTTCAATTAATAACCGTCAATATGCCTTGATATATAACATAGATTATATCATGAACATGTCACAAAATGTTAGTTGATGAAATAGATATTGTACTGCATGTAAGAAACAAATTTGTTTCGATATTAGTAAGAATTACATCCACCTGTTTGCTATATGTATCTAATTTATCTATAGTTTATGATAAACACTGGCATACTTCAAAAGAATCATCGAGTTTTAAAATGACATATTTCAGAAAGTATTCCAGATATGATATTAAATGACACGTCACAAGAAAGCAAAAATGTCCAAGTTGAGAACTTCACGTCCAGGTGGCACCACGACTTCAGTATTCAAAATGGCGACTATATTTTGTTGATACTTTTGTAGTGACACTGTACTCTCTGAAGAAATATTATTGAACACAATTCCAAATAACACACCCGTGTAATGACACGTTAAGGATCACATGTAGTAAGTGATCGATTTGGATTGAATATTCAATGGTCGTAGTAACACGTTGTAGGTACACGATGCACGTGAAGAATTACAATATTCATAAGACTGGATCATGTTAAAGGCCTCGATGTTTTGTTTTACTGTACGTGTTCGCTACAGCATCAAACATGCACAAAATGGTTTGTAAGGCGAGAAAAGCGGACGTGTACTGACAACGAGTTGAATGACTTTCGTTAAAAATCAAACAAATTAACGGGTGCGAAATTCGAAATTGATTCTCTCGGCAACAGAACGAGACAGATGCGAACACTTGTAACAAAAATGAAACCGTTTATTTCAGCTCCATATAGTTCCAATATATATACATATAGACATGGCGTTGGTTGGTGGGATGGTATAACTGCTGGTGTTGCTGGTGGTATTGCACACTGGTGCCTATCATGGGATTAGCGTCATTCTTTTCAGGCGGCAAAGTATCACGCAACAACGATGCATGGGTATGAGTGGATGAGTAGGCGTGGTGTGGGGGTTGGGGGGTGCTTCAATAAGCCACGCGTCATATACATGCGTGGCGCGTGACCGTGCACCACTGTTTTATATAAAAATTCACGAAATTCCAGGGAAAATAGCGCCGGGATATCTCTTATCATTGTCTGTTCGGTCTATAGTCGTGTGACCGTTGGGATCATTAGTGGGTACGGTGTTCCCCCACTCCTTGTGCTTAGTTTGCATTTACAAGTTCCCTCGGATCTCCTCCTGCCTACTAGCGCCGTCATTTCACCCTAACCTATCTACCCCTGTACCGCCACCGCCGCCGCTGTGCTACTTCTACTCTATCTCACTCATTGCTCTCGCCACCCTCTGTACTCTTGTGAGTGTGTGTATATGCGTGCGTGTGTGTAACTCTCTCTTCTCTGTATTCGCGCGCGCGGTACAGATGTACCACCCCTCTCGTCCCGTTACAGCGCACACACCCTTCTTGGTTCACCATACTGTAGCAGAACCCTCACCCGCACCGCTTCACACCGCCGTCACTCTCTACTCTCATACTCCTTCATCACCCGCCACAACGCCTCCTGGTCTCGTCCCTACGGTGCCGGCTTACCCCTAGCTAGCTGGCAGGTTCATATACATAGAGGTGTACACTCTTCGGTACAAAGTGGACTCTCTTAGGACACGAAACCTACCATCCCGCCTGACGGTACACTCCGCTACACGTACAACCCTTTCTCCACACGCCGACTGACTCGTAGAAAACATCCTCTGTACATACACTCACACAATACAGCCACTGCATCCATGTACGGATGTTTTACTGATTTATAAAGATTGTTCTTTGAATCGGAAGCTCAATGAATAGCTACCATGTATATCTCGTTTTTTAATTCCACCTGCAAATCTTTTTTTCCGTGAATTTTGTCTCTTGTTGAATGAGTCAGATGTTTTCAATGATATTCTTTATGTATTTGTGATGGAAATTTAAAAATATTTGCATGTAATTTGACATTATCAACGGTACAGATACAGTAAGTTGAAATTACTAATATATTTCTTTTAATATTGCTAGAAGATAAATGTTTAAACAGTAGCGATACTGTACTACGAAATATCTACAATATATTTCATTATAAGTTATATAATATAAAATGCTATATGACAAGGCATCAACTAGAATTGCAAAAGACTGATTTCATAAACAAAATTACCCAAATGAAATGTTACGGTTTCTGTAAACATTCCATTTTGCAGTTAAATGTAAAATAATGAAGGTCCGTGATTGTAGAGATGCAGACAAATAATTGAGTGTTTGTGTTCATTAAAATGAAAGAAAGCAGTTTTATACTATCAGTGCATTTTTCAATTGTCGTCTCATATACATTCGCGCATGCATATTTATGCAAAAGTGAATGTGTGATAATAAAAAATAACTAACTAGTATACATTATACATACAGTTGTATGTACAGATCTATGTATGTATGTTAATATTAGGTACATATAAGGAAACAGACAATAAACAAATGTCGCATGTGTTTCCTTAATTAAGAGTCGCGAATGTGGTTTTGCTGTCGCGTAGAACAAAAGTGCAACAATTGCATAGTTTCTTTTGGCGTCGGGACGAATTAGCCCTGAATAATTAATTACTTCCACTTTTTAAAGTAATCTATACTTTCTTCCGAAACCATAGAACATATATTCAAGTCTGCGTGTTTATTCCTACATTTATTGTACGGGCGGCAGTAAGTTTTGGCAACATTACCGTCCATTGTTCTGTGTGGAGAAATACCGGATATAGGCAACACTGATTTCCGGGAACTGTGGACCGGCATGCGGAGTAATTTCACCGGATAACTCCGGGACCATTGCCTGTGTGAGAATTACACCCGTACCCAGAGCCATGTAGCTTTGCATTTCTCTCTTGCTGTCTCTCTTTTCCCCGTCATTACTCCCTCTGTTCACTCCATGCTTCGGTACTCTGTACCCAGTACTCGCCTATACCGGATTTTGAACGTTGGATGCTCGACCGCCCGATACTCATATCCATATACATAGATGAACCCACTACACTACACTACACTATACATATATATGTGCACATGTACATATATATGTTTATGTGTATTGGTTTGCGCGCACAGCACTTTTTATTTTCAGTTATTTTCCATCGTTTGTACATTAAATAGTGTCGCAGCGTGCGACAATTTCTACTCTTTTGTTTTCGCCAATTGCTAATAGTGTTTTGTTCACGCTCATTGTTATACTTGTATGGAGGAGTTCGACATTTTGCCACCGCTTATGCGCTCGGCGCATCTTCAACACTGATCCCTTGTAAAAACGCGGGCCATTTACAATTGATCAACACATTTCGAACAAAGAAACATGTACACAGAAATACATAATATATGAAATAAGTTATAATGATATACAATAAGATTCACACCTTGCTCAAACTATCGTTACTGAGCAGTGCTTAATACATGTTTGTTAGTATTTGCTTAGTAATACTGAAATATCACTGAAGTAATATGCTCAAAAGAGCTAATATACTCATTTGTGATACATAAAATAATCAATTTGAATAATTATTATATTGTTTATAAAGTAAATATCCAAAATATTTATTTCATATTTTATTAAATTTATTTTGATTTGAAAGGCGAATTTATAAACATTTATTTATGGAAACTGTAAGAAACATAGGCACAATTGTATTTTTCAATTACTTTTTATGTGTGCAATACTTGTTTTACATTAACAATGCAACCATCAAGACAACTAAGTATGTTTTGTTGTAAGCGCGAATCGTGATGTGTGCATGGGCAAAGAGACATGGAATGTGGTTGAAGCGAGGGTGTTAGTGCTCCCGGTAAGGGACTAAGACCACAGTCCAACCCTCTTACTCCCCGCGTGTCCCTGTGGAAAGAGCCACCCTCAGAGTCTCCTGATCAATACAGCTAGTGCTAGCACCGTGCAAGATTTTTAGCTTAGCTCAGTCTGGGATACTCGCTCTACAAGCAAAACCACTCCTTACGTTCAACTCAAGATGGCCGCCCAATTCTCTCTCTTTGCCCGGGCGCTCGAACCGTGCCCGCCATCAACCCTTGTGCCGTTTGCACGCATTCATTTCAACGTACATACACACACCGTCCACCGATGTACAGCTGTATTTTTGCTTTAAAATGTCTCAGTTTTTCTCAATAATTTCCTTACGATTTCTTATTTCCTGCTGTTCTTTTCTTGAACCGCTTATCATTGATTTTCTGTCCGTGTTATGTTGTTCGTACTGCTAATACTAATGACAATTCTTCCATTAATCTCTTTTTTTTCTAAAAGAATTTTAAATTACTCAAGATTTCTTAATTTTTTGTTCTTTTATATTGTCGAATATCTATTATTTTCTTTAACTTATTCCATTCTATTCAATCTGTATTTACTGTAAATCGTTACATTTCTTTTCATTATTTTATTTTTGCTTTCGTTTCGTAATTTCTTATCTTTTTCGCTTGAATGGAATTGCTGGAATGCGGGTACGGAAATGTGCACAGATGTTTTCCGTTTCTAGCGAATAAGAAAAACGCGCCGTTTTGTTGGCAACAGGAAAAATAAAGGGAGAAAAACGTGTAGGATATTGTGCGCAGGCGCTCGTTAGCGGGAATCTCGCGTGAAAATATTTACCTATATTTAAAAGTGGCGTACATATATGCGTTCGAAAAATGCTTGCTCAGAACAACCACCGCGTTATGAAACCACGTGGACCAAATACATGCTCGATCAGATTTTTCGATAGGATAGTTAAATGAAAAAAATTATCGAGTATTTTTTTGTTGTTGTTCGATTTATAGATTTGTAGTGTTTTTATTTACGAGTTGCTGAATTATATTTAGATTCTGATCCTACGTAATATGCTATTGATTTCAGGAACTATTATCTTTATAAATGTATAAAAAGTAATTCTTTAAATAATACATGGTTTTTATATTATCTAGTGTATTTATAAAAGTATATTAATAATAATACCAGTGCGGTTTTAGATAATGCACTTATATGAATAAGTAAAAGAGTTTCGAATGGATGCTTTGGATGAATGCAGTTGGACTTCCGTTGGACAAGCAAGTTAGTCTATTCAGGTATTATCATGTACTTGTGAGAGACAGAGTGATCGAGAATGGAAGTGAGAGTGTTAAACCATATCGAGTAAACACGCGCACACATTCACAAACATATAGGGTACACAGATATGTTTGATACATATATACACATAGGTATATATTGGTGGAACACTAGAATTCACAGTACATGTTTATTAGTGCATGTATATTTGATGTGAACTGGTTTTAGTTTCACAGTGAACATTATTTACGTATTCTTGTATGTTAGATTCCATGTGATCTATGTGCTGCAGCGCATATGTAATTGATTTTAAACATCACCGTGCCTAGATGTGAACAATTTGCTCGCATTCCTATTAGTAACAACGGATTACTCTAAGTCATGCATTAAACAGGTCAAAATGCATCCGTTGCATTTTCAACACGCTAACCAGTCAGTCAGTTTTCGAACTATCTGCCTGTCCTTATTTATCACACTATCCCCATAGCCCATTATAATAGCTGTACCCCTCCAACCCCCTACAATCCCTATGTACTTCAATGCAACGTTCATTCTATCGTCGTTTCCGATCAATTGTTGAACACTCAAAGGTTATTATTAAAGCAGCTTGATGTTTTATTTTCTTTACTGTAAAATATTTCAATTTCAATTGAAAGTCTTAAAATTCTGTTCATTGAAAAGAAATTCTCGTATTAATTCTTGCATCTATAAGTAATGTAAATCCAGCAGTTATTTTTGCTCAAGGAAATTGATTAATTCAGATTATTAAGGATTCTGATTTGCAACAAGGAAGTTTCTTCATCATTTGCGATGTGTAATCTTCAAAGAATATGGAAATAATTTGAGTGTTATGCTTGTTAGAAAGGACCTTCCACTTGTTATGTATGTAAAATCTGTACCTACATACAGTTTTAATGAATTTTCGTTTGAGAAGCGCTCGTTTGCTCCGAGGAAAGCGCTCTAACGAGGCTCGTTTCCTTCGTGTCGTTGACAGTGAAGACGATTCGTTTCTATGTCCGTTCTGTACGGGCTTTGTGCGTGTAAATTATGAAAAGCCCTCCACAGATGGCCGAGGGGGTGAAGGGAACAGGACGAACAGGACGAAGGAAATAAAGAAATTTCATCCGGGCGCTCGTCTTTGATCGCATGTGTGACGTGTACGTGCGTGCGTGTGTATAAGCGCGTGGCCCCGCGGCTTACTAAGATCAAAGCTCTATTTACGCATGTATATAGGTGTGTGTGTGTGTGTACATGTATAGAGGCCTAGGTGTAGGGGTAGCGCGGTAACGCAAGTGAATATAAGTATACGACGTTTCTTCCTGTTCCGCCTGGCTAGGTTCAGGTGGACAGGTAGCACGACATCAGGACGATGTTTCGGTGAGTATCCACTAGGAAGTGAGGTTACCGTTAAAGCTTCTATTACTCCGCCAACTCTGCTGTTCTGCTGACAAACCTAAGGGCCACGACCTTTAATTATCCCCTAACATTCTGAACTTGTAATCCCGCGCGTTCATGCTAAATTATTGTAGAATAGTTGAATTTGCGCTACGCACATTAATTTACGTCAAAGTACAGATATTTTTCACTGGCGCTGGCTTTGAAAGATAGTTTTTGTGCCGCGAACTCTCACCCCTGTGCTCGCCGGAGCCTGTCGTTAAGGTCTATTTGAATAGAAAAACGCACGCGGCACATACCGGCCGACACGGAAAACTCCTCTCTACGTGCACTCTACAAACTTGGTAATTTTTCAATGTCATTTCACCTTTATACGAACCGCGGCTACGGTCGAGTTTCGCTCGGTTTTTCACTGAAACATCGTCCTTAGTGATTTTACAGTTTGGGTTTTGTACTCGGGAGCCATTTTGCCCGACCAAAGATCGATCCAGAATCCCTGGGTTTTAGAGGGTGTGTCTACATTCCGCGCATGACGTATTTATCTCTTTTTGTCTTATGTTTCTCTCTGTTGTGCACCCACAGCTCGCTCACACTTATTCCGGTCTGCGTCTCGCTCACACACACTCCGTGTATACGCTAGTCTAGTGTGTCCGAGTGAGCTAGCGATTAGTTACGTGCTACAACTCTCGTTCAATGTGCCTGTATGTGTGCCTGTCCTCCACTGCCGTCGCCGGCCGTCGCCACCACCACCGCCAACAGCACTTAATTGCGGGGTGGGCGCCCCTTGCATCCCTCACTTCTAAACCCAACAACCATCCCGCTGCACCCCGCACCACAACCACTAGCCCCGTTGCTCTAGTACTTCGACGCCAGCTAGCAGCACTTACTTTTTCAAATTCGCCGCTCGTTCATGCCATCTTCGTTCGTTAATGTCAGCCTCTCGCTCTGTTCGTTTCTGAGTCTGCTGCGCTCACCTCTCTTTGGTTTAGGCATACTTAATGCTCGCCGTGGCGGCAACTAACTCTCGCTCCATCTCTCTCCTACACCCGTGATTACTTTCTCTCTTCTGCTACTCTCTGCTGCTCCTGCTGTTCTCTGTATGTATGTACGTATTCACCGCTAGTGTATATGCTTGGCAGTACGTGTGTGAACGTGTGCTCGTTCAGCAGCTCTCTTTCTCTTTCGAAACTTTTCACTCCCCGCTTGTCGCACTTTCCCCTGAACAATCCGTCCTGTACCGCACTGCCTACCCTCATCAACCTATGCCTGGCTGTGTGTGTTTGTGTACATCTGCTGTTTCACTCCAACGTTACCAGCTAACAGTTACCTATCTCACTTCGTCACTCCTACTGTATAGTGCGCTTTCACTTCGTCTAACACGTGTTTTTCTCGTTATCCGTCTTGCTTGCGCCCGCGGATTAAACCGCGTTTGTTTCCACGTGTGCCGTCTTTTTTGCACTCCCGTACTCGACTGCACGCCTTCTTTGTCTAATATTATTACGGAATATGCAAATTCACGGAATTTGTCGTGTTTATGCAAAAATATTTGAGTTTTTACTCCCGTTTATGTCGGCATACAAATGTTTTTGTTTGGAAATTTGCGAATTAAGAAAATTAATTCTACAAAGTTTACGCTAGTTCTGATAACGTTCCTTGTCGTGCATTAGAACTGAGACGTCGGTGACAAAGGCGGGGGTGTTCACGCAGGGCGGCCAGCGGGGGGAATGAAAGTGGTGGTAGCCTCTAGTTCGTATTACGAAGGCTGCGTGGAACTAAATTCTAATCAATACACACGGAGACTTAGTCGAAAACCTACGGAGAGGGTTAATCAGTATACACGCATACCCGTACGTACATATGTACATCACATGTTCGTACATACACATTTAACTATCCAATTTCAGACAGAATTACATTTTATTGTGAATTAAAGTTTAATCATCCTATTCCATTTAATTGTAATTTCAAATGCCTATACGATTTTTAATAAATATATTGAACATAGTATGTACGAAATATAATTATCTGTATACCTAATGATTTTTAGTTTCTGTCTATTTTTTATGTAAAGAAAGTAATCCTTTCTAATTCTGCAAATTCAAAAATATTACAAAGTAATTTATAGTTACATGTACCTACATATATTGATGTACTTCAATTCACAGTAATTGTGTGAAACATAATTGTATTCAAATACATATAAGTCAACGATTAATATGCAGGTTTAATGATGTAATAGGTATTTATATTAACCTCAAAACCGATAAGTGAATAATGTGAATGATCCACAGTTGAGTTCTGTGTTTGTGTGTATATACAAACATATATAGTTCCGTTGGAGCGATTGGAAACCGTTCATAAACACATCATGTGATCGCGATAATGAAATCGAATTAAGTTCAGCGACCTTGAACATTTTTACGGACGCGCGTTTGTCCGGTAAAAAAAGCTCACATCAAAACTGTTTTCCGTCACACGGACAGACGAAAGTACGCAACTCGTTTCGCGCATGTTTTGTGTCCCTTTATTGGTTAGGACTGTAACGGTAATATGCACCATTAAAAGTTGCGAATTATCAGTTTTCTATACGGCGCCAGTGATGTGAACGGCTTGTACTCCTGCAACTAGGTAAGAGCGAGCATGTACATAATGTACCCCGATGCCAATATTACTTTCCGCTGTCATCACGTTTACAATTTATGATTTATTTACATACACACACCAACACATACATAGAGATATGCAAGCATGTAGAAGTGCGCGTTCATGTGATGGCTTTGAAAACTGTGCGCATGTTTTGGGAAAAAAGCGCTAAAAAAAGCTTCGTAACCATTAGTATTTTACTGTCATGTGCATACCCTGGCCTTATAGTCTCTCAACACAGTTCCATACTGTACACAACATACATACATACATACATACACGAGTTATATTTGACTCCGGTGTCTCTAATTCTGTACATATTTCAATATATTTAGAATAACGGTTAAATTTGACTCACGAAAAGATACTGATATATTTTTGGTATATTACGAAATGAATAACGTAGTATCTTTCAGTACTAGATGCTAATTTACTTAGTGTAATATATATATATATATATATATATATATATATATATATATATATATATATATAAATTTCCCAAAAAATTCAAACAAATGCTGTGGGCAATCAAGTCTGTACACGCATGTACATATGTAGTAGTGTATGAACGTGTGTGTGAATGTGTACAACATCCAAACATTGCCGCATTGAACTGTATTTACAGTTTATTGTTCATAAATGCGACTGAGTTGTCTAGGGGTTTCTATTCGTGTAATTGCATTTATTTAATCGGATACCACGATTAATAAGTTCCCGTTTTGAATTAAAAGTTTACCTCGACCATATAGAATAATGGATTCGTAGCTCGTTACAGAATATTACAATCGTCTCGTCTCATTCTAACATTCCACGTGTGCTATACCGTACGAGTGTACCTACAGACGTATGTATATAATCAGTATATCTTTGTCTCTGCTAATAGTAACGGACGTACGTATGTCACGTTTGTATGTAATACGAACGTTTATAATGTATACCCGCCAGTATTTTAAACAAAGTATCGTTCCCGAGTTTAGTTTTGCTTTGATATAACATAATTTTCTGTTTGATATTCCTCTGTGCACAAACAACAACCTGTATATGTTACTTTTGATTTATTTTAATGTACTTTAACAAAGGAAAATGGCATTATTATCATTATCTATTCTAGTAAAATGAATTTATAATAATTCAGTCAATATCCCATACTATAATTAGAAATATATTTAATTACTAATTAAGTCTCGCAAATGACCAATAAGAAACATTTCAATATATTTATCAATAAAAACTGTCCTTCAGATATGTGTTATAATACAACTTAAATTCATTAAACTATGAAACGATTATACATACATTTATTTAATTATCATACAGATAAATTAATTGCAGTATGTAAGCGCTTAATGTAAATATCAAGTTAATACAAAAATAATTCAAGTCGTAACAATTGGCAACGATACAAGTGTTAAAAAAATGTGTATTGATATCGAATCAGCAGTTGTAAATTGATTTAAAGCTGTTACGGAAAGTAAGAGCGTGGCAACAAACATATTGATTCTATTAAAAAACAACCCGTACGTGGTACAACACAAAGAAAAGATCGTACATTCATTCACACACGAGGTCAGATATCTATTTTTTTCCTGTTCGGTGTAGAATAAAAAGTCGTGTGGTACGAGAAGCGGCCGTGGTTCGATCTTGTGCGCTGTCATCACGGCACCCGTGTAAAGCGCCCCGACGACACGTAGCTTCGGTAGCTTGTACAAAATGGACGTTTGACAGGGCGTAGTTTGAACGTCGCGGCAGATGCCTTTCGTACTCTTCCACCATTCTATACCCCCTTTTCATATATTCTCCATCCTGCTCTATAACGCACACCCTCTCGTCTCTTCGCCCGCCCGCGCTCACCGTCGCTCGCTCGCTCACTCACACGTATACGCGGCTCAGTTCAGCTCAACTCGACATGTGCATGCATGTGTGTGTGCGAGTGTGGTGGCTCTTATACTCTTCGCATCTCTCTCGTTGACTCACTCTAATGCTAACGATATACATATATCGATCCTCGTCGCACCCACACATTCGTTCGTTCATTCGTTCGTTCGTTCGTTCGTTCGTTCAGTGTACCTACTACTACACATTGGTGTATAATCAATAATGAACAAGCCTGACTTCTGACTGTGGCCTGTTCTACAAGGCGAGTCACACATTCTGAAAATGGTTTACGACGAACTCTCGATTCCAAATAGTCGACTTTTTATACAATTTTTCAGCTTGGAATGAAGTTGCCATGTTTTTCACGGTTGTAGAATGTTTCAATGTTTTTCGTATTTTGTTTTTACGGTTTTTAAAGAGAAACTTTCATTCGGTTATCCTTTCATCAGTTAACAACAAAGCACATGCGTGTTCGTCTGCTTCTGTCGTTATTCTCAAATAAAGTAACATTCTTTTCCCTTCATATTCACATTCTATTATTACATTATTCGCTAATATGCAACAGACGTATTTGAGAAATCATTTATTTAATAAAATTTCTTGAGAATTTATCACAAAAATATTGTAAAACTTTATATAAGTAATGCATAAATAATTTTGTCTTAATTATAGACCTCAATTTGTAAATTTTATACATAATCCTTATTCACAAAGTTCAGAAGGACAATTTTTATGGGTTATGAAAGCAGTCAAAGTGACTGTTTATATTTTATTTAATGTAGGTAATCACTACATTTTAATAAATATGTCAATGTTAATAACAAAAAATTTGAATACAAATCAGCTTTAATTTTTATCGAGAGATTTTTAAAGCCCGATATACCACAAGAATGATATTTTATGACCGTTTGTGAAAGAATAAATCGATACTGAATTTTTGTCCTACCATGTTGTATTTTCTGTTACGTTTTTGGCGAATTTGAAGGTTGATTGCCCAATGTACGAATTATTGATATGTACAAATTTGTAACATTTGCGTTTAAGACTTGTGTTCCTTTATATTTCTATGCAAAAATTTAAATTCATAGTTTCACTAATTCATGAGAATAAAAATGTCTTACTATATCTTGCATTATTAGCCAATCTTATTTCGATTTTATACTCAAGTCATTGTAATTTATAATTTAGATATTTTTATGGAAATATCGCGGTATCCATGACATCATTTGTTTAATATCATATATCGTAATTAGCATCAGTTGAATATCATATTGCCTTGTTATATAAGCCTTTTTATTCCATTTGTCCGTTTCGTTTCGTTCTATATCATGCCGATGCCTTGATACGTAAGAATGACATTGTATGTCGATAATGCAGTATCGGTTATTGGCATGTGACAGATATTAATAAATGACACTTCCCCCGGCATACAAACGTACGTATGTACATAGTATGTATGCCTATGCAGGTAGAGACATATCTCCGTCTCTCATGGTTCTTTAATGAATCCAGTAGGCTGTGTGCTGTTGTTTCCGAACTATCTATATATTGATTGTTGTAATTGATGGAACGTATAAATCCAGTAGCAATTTTATGGGCCGTAGTAACGGTGTGCACTTGATGTATACGATGTATAACAGATAAATTTCCATGGTATTTTTCAAAGTATATTTTATCTTCTTGCGGACGTATTGACCATGTGTTTATATGACTGATTATGCATGTGTTATATTATGAGTTTGTCAGGTATATGCGTATATAATGCAAACATTAGTTTGTCATTAACATAAAGTAATATAAATTCATGTTTATTAATATTTGATATGATATTTTTAAGACACTACAATTTTGTACTCATGGATGAATACTTATTAATATTATTTGTCAACTAAAGAATGAGAATTGAATATTTTGTAGGAATTACTTATATGCACAGTGGAAACATATTTTTCCTGTCAAGTGTAACGAAGTTTTGGCGTAGTAGAAACATGTAAGAGATATATAATGATGGTGAAATGTGATGCTACTAAAAACAGACCATCCTATCAGAGTTAGGTAACGAAGTTAGAAATTCAATTTATCGACTTTCCCGTTTCGTAATGCCAACAGACCAAATTTCCAGGGAAAGATTCGTAAAATTTAATTACAGTATCGATTAGTATGTAACTGATAATTCATAATTTGAACACAGCAAAACTATAGAAAACCGTTAATTAACATGCAAACTAATTAATAACGCTAATTTGGCTTACCTGTATCAGGTACGAGACCAGCACGAAATTGCAAGTCTGCAATTTTGTATTTATTTTATATTTTTATTTACATCCATGCTCACCCGTAACATATACACCACACCATGCACACAAACACGCACGTACGTTGAAACACTGACACTGGTTGCAAATACATACATGTATATCTGAAACACTGTTTTAATTGTAGTAGCCTATTGATGATGTTGATGTTGATGATGATTGTGAATATATGAAGAGAGAATATTGAAATTATTGTAGAATTTCATCATGACGAGTTTATGTACTACTAAACTAACTTACTAGTGATAGTGACTGGTGGCTGTTCATGAACCCGGTAGGGAGTTTCGTGGTACTGACTTGATTCAAGCACCTTAAGCGGTGACAGGGTCATCTCTTAGACGGACCAGTTTCCAGTTTTTCTGATGCGTCTTGCAAGCGTCCTTATCTGACGCACAGCTCATATAGATGCAAGTGTCTAGCTCCCTCCTTGTTTACCCTTCGCTAAAGATATGCACCACATCTGAGGGGTGCGACAGCGACCGACCACTGGCTATTCTGCTGCCGTTCGTTTTGTTGCAAATGATATGAGAACAGGTTGATGCTACGGACAATAGAACTTTGCCTGCTGAATCTGAATATCTCCTGATTCTCCCAGGCTTGTTCTCGATCATCATTGTGGGGGAATATTCTTGATTTTGGTGAATAGTTTCCGTTGCTTTGCCGTTATGTTTGCGTACTCTTCAGTACGTGTGTGTGTGTGTGCCCGCATATGTTTGAACTATACAACTCGAAGGGACCCGTTATCATTCTATGTACCTTTTGCAATTCGTAACCGGCCATTTGCGTTTTGGAGAATATGAATTCATGGACCAGACATAATCGTTCCCTCTTTTCGTGATTTGTGTTTAAATATTTGCACAACTCGGGATCGTGTGTCGTAGGCGTTGTGTAATTTGTTTGATTTATCATCGGCAAAGAGTTTGTGCTTTGTCGTCTACTCATGTAGACTTCAAATTAAATATTATATTTAGTTCACGTTGATGACTGAAATTAACAAAATTAGAGCTAAGTTCGAATGTCTTAATAATGATATTGGTTACATCCATCTATATTCTTTATAAATATGGTGTATATATAATACTCGTAGGTACAATATAATATATTTGTCTATAAAATATGATAATTATTTAAGTGATAATGTTTCAGAATAATGAATTCTTAATCATTCTTTTTTCATTCATGTGTGAAATATTACACGAGATGAATAAAAAAATTCGTGTTAAAATGTGTTACTCTAATGCGGTAAAATATTCATAAAATTTAAATATGTAACGAAATTAATTTTTATTTTAAAAATTCCTTCTTTTGAAATTTTCATATTGTACATACTTTTTGTGTTATACGAAAATATATTTAACAATATTTATTTGATTAAAGCTTGTGTTGTAATGATCGGAAACTTAGTTCACATCCAGTTCATTTCCATTTTCTTGTTTGCTCGCTGAAACCTGCATTATTTATTCATTGCGTCTTCTCAGTGTTCACCGATTCAACGAGGACAATAGAATTTCATTATCATCAGATTTCTAAAAAGATTCATCACAATCACAATATCCTGATGTTATAACGTATTTTTTAATAATAAATGCACTGTCCAGTCGCACACTAATCTAGCCCTGCTACAAGAGCTAGAATCGCATGATGCTGGTGCAATCCACATGGGAAAAATTCACCCCTTTTCTTATGGCATTAAAACGCGGGGAGCGTTTGCAAACCCTTCCCGAATTCCAAGCTCCATCTCTCTCTCTCTCTCTCTCCCTCATACACACAAACATACAACTTTTCCATGGCTCTCTAGATGCTTGGACGCCTCGCGAGATCGTTCTTCTAATTAAAAATTGTAAATTCCGTTGATGTACTCGGACGCTTGGAGTTGTAAAAGAAAATTAAATGCATAAATAATGTCGCCACTAAGACTTGGCTACGATGTCGTCCGCTTTACGGTCGCCACTTTAATCTCCCGAGCTGCCCGTCCATTCGCGGATCGAGTGAGGATTTTATACGTTTCATTTAGTGCATGGCCAGTGTGCTCGATTGCACTCGCCAACACCATTGCCTGCTATCATCCTCTGTACCATGTATGTGTACATACACACACACACAGCCGCATTCAAGCAAATGTGCAGCCAGGCATTGTGTGACGAAATAGTCACTTTAACGATTCAACATTGTTTTATATCGTTACTTGTCAGTATTCGTCACGATGAGTGACAATATTAATTGTAGATTACCTTTTGTAACAATAATAAAGGAAAAAAGACGAAGAAGAAGGGATCTTAGTTATACCTATTAGAATATACTACTGGAAATTATATTTTATATATTGATTTACGATAATTTATTATAAAAGAAAAAAAAATACATATGGATTATGAAATATAAACTTGTGTAATATTTAATTACAATGCCTGGCGCAAATAATAGTAATGAAATCTAGTTATAGTAAAACGGTGAACTGTATTCGCTGTCGGTCCACGTGGACATACATATATGCACATGTACGTACATATGTCCAAACATATTTTATCAATATTAAAACGAGGGAACGTATAAAATTACATTACAATCCAATTTATTTTCATTAACGGCGAATGATAAAATAAAATAAACACGACCTGAAATATACACAATATAATCGAAGAGCATTTAAGTGAACATGTGTTTTTCACGCTGTTGATTCGGTTTTTTTTTTCCTGTATTTTTTGTTCCTGTCATAAATAGCGGGAACGCGGGTGTAAAAATACGGATATATGACAATAACTTTCAGTTTTACATCGGTCGCTGATCGTGGTATACGGTGCGCGACGACGCTGTGTACGTTTGAACGCGTCGATACGCCACCGACGCCCTCTGCTAGTCGTAGTGACACTATTGGTGGAGGCGCTCGCGTCACGTGGCTACAAGTTCACGTTCTCCTACGTCGCCGCCGCCGCCGCCGCGGCCGTCAGCGTGAGGGACGCTTGTATGCGTGTGTGTGTGTGTGTGTGTGTGTGTGAATGTGTGTGTGTGTGTGTGTGTGTGTGTGTGTGTGTGTGTGTGTGTGTGTATGCGTGTGTGTGTGTGTGTGTGTGAATGTGTGACTGGTAACCACCCCCACCATGTCTTGGTCAGGCTGTAAGGTATGTACATGTATGTGTATGTATGTATACATGTGTATATGTGCTCTTCGCTGTTCTAATAATTACAAACATCGATTAGGCTTGATATGGGTAGATGAAATTTGTTAGGTTATGTTTGTGTTGCAGGTTTTTTTTGTTGTACATGGGAAAAAGTTACTGATTGTTATGAATACAAATTTGAAACATACAACCTTGCTATTTTTATTTTGTTGCTGCACTCAGGAATTTTCAGTTCACAATAAAAAGAGCAGAATTAAAGATTTACTTTTTAAGACCGTAAATCCTTACTCTGAACCTGGTCTCACTTAATTATACAACTCAAATATAAAGTGTTCATTGTACCCTATATTCAGTTAATTTCGTATTGCTGAAGTTAATAATTCATCGCAGCGTATTCATTGATTTTATTCATTATTCCGCTCAGTTAAAATAGCCGTTTGCCTTATACCTTTCTTTGACCTAAATAAACGTTTTTCCTCAGTCAGCAATACAAGCGTAGGCATTCATATAGCATTAATTAACTATCAATACGAAATAACCACCAGAACTTTTTTGTTGTTGAAGATTTTTTTATTTAACTTTTAATAACCAATTACCAATATATCAGATAATGTATACTTACACAATATTTTTCAATTGGCAATATTATTTGTTAATTAATTTCGTACATCGATATGTCTACATGTACGGAAATATGTTGTTTTAAAATTTCCGAAATACACATAAGATAGAAATTGTTTTCGTATCTGATCAATGGCTTATAAAAATATAATTTTCGGTAAAATAATTTATTTTATATTATCTTTTGTATATTTCACATTATAAAACAGGCTGTTGGTATTTAAATTGTTTGAAAAATATGTATTTAGACTACATACATTAAAAATTAAACTGTGTTTCTTTTTCATTTGAATAATTATTTTTGGACAAGCTAATTATCGAATACTCTGTATGAGATACCCACAAGCATAAGGTTTAGTTCTAGTTTCACCATATAATTTGTTGAAGAAACAAAATATTCAGAGGCGGATTAACAGAAAATTAGAAATATGTGCATGATTCCGGACTGGACAATTCGTACATTAACCTCCAACACACCCTTCCGTTGTCCATAATGGCTGTTCGTCCGCCATCGCCTCCGCCGTCCGCCCCTCGTGGCGTCGCGACGTGACTTCCATGCACGATGCAGTCGAGTCGCATTGTTATTATCCTGTTACTTATTCGACGATAGATACCATGACAGTACATCGTATTGCTGCGGTCTTTTCTGCGAACGTGCCACTTGCATACTAACACATTTTATGCATTGAACGAGACCAATTTGTAGTAAATATTCGAGTTTATCAACGGCTATTTTCTATAATATATGCACACTCCATTTATACCACACATAGTGCGACAGGCTTTGGCTCAAGCATGTTCGCAAATTAGTTTTTGGAAGTTTAGATTGCAAATCACTACGTGCTCTTAACTACGAATAATCACGTAGTACGAGCATATTCTCGCCTAGAATATTAGTTTTTGTATTAGACACTGGTACATATTACAAATAACCGTACAAGAAATAGGTTATTATTTTTTTTTGTAGCGACACGAAATGTTGGTTTCTCTTAAATGACAGAGGAGTACTTTGAACAAGGAAGTACTTTTGCTTAAATTACACTAAAGTTGAACCGCTATGCATACACGTGTTTATACGGAAAATTTTAACTGCGAAAGTTATTTTATGTGTAACATAAAGTAAAGGGGTGTCTGAGTGAAGAAATATTTTGCTTGCAAATTAATTTACGGTTATTATTATAACATTCATGTTATTTCCGACACATGAATAACATTCGCCTCGGCTAGATGACAGTTTCTATCTAAACTTTACCTAGTAATTACACACTAACACACCCATATCCACTGCATTAATACTGTGTCAGATAATTTCAGCTTGAATCACAATATGAAAACATAATCCACCATTAAATACAGACCACAGATTATTTCAACTTCATAACATGTTTGTCTATAAAACATACTCCTATTAAATAAATGAATAGTTGTATAATTACAATGCTATCAAATTAATCACTGTTCAATTATAAAAAAAAAATATTATACCTGTTATAAAAAGTTATATAAAAGTATATTCGCAATTATAATTACTCCGTTATCAATTAAAAAATATATATATTTACGTTATAAAATAATCTGACCATATGTACATGTATCATAAAGATCATAATGATGCAGTTCATTTTGTAGGATATTAATTTACATGGAAATTAAGTATTACAATGAATATTACATTTATTGGCACATTAGATAATATATCCGAAGCATAACATCAGTGTTCATTAAAAAAAATAACTGAAATAATATATGTGAATTGGAAATTATGGGAAGAAACAGTTGTCGCATATATGAATCAACATATTTTTGAGTCTATATTATGATATGAATAACTATATATAATCTCTATTAGTATTTCCTAAAAATTTGAAAATATAATAGAGCAAAATCAATATGAATATTGTTCAAATATATGCTATATATTGCAATATTTCATCTACATTTATAATGTTCTAATATTGTTTAAACATAAGAGTACTTACATTGTGTTTGGAACAACGGTTCCTAGTCTCCAATGATGCGTATTTCTTATTACCGCAAATCGTATCGTATGAACGCACTTGTTCACTTCACGGTATGATGCAGGCGCGCGCGCAACTTCTATTTTTGAATTTCCCGCGACTGGTTTTTTCGCTTTTCGCGCGTTTTGCACCGGCAAATGGATGGATACGGGTGTCGGGTTCGAGACCGGCTAACGGCAATGCGTGTACCTGTTGGTCTGTTGACGTTGTGCCTGCACTGGTTCGTACATGCAACGGCCGATGCACCGCTGGGTACATTATAACAACACCGATCAGGGGTGTAGATTATCTGCCACTGAAAGGGGCTTAATCGAGAATGTAATTACACTGATGCGCCTCACCACCGTCCAGCACCGACACATCCGAGGCAATTAGTGCCAAAGATCTAGTCGCGAAATCAAAGAAACACCTTTGTTTTCTTTTACCCTGAGCATGATTATTATTTTCCATTTTCTAAAAAGAAACTCAGAAATCTCAAAAGTGATTTATACATCCAAAATCACATTTATCTTGAAAATATATTTTATAATACAGATTTTGAAGAATGTATCATTTCGGTGTCATATTATTTATATTTAGTACAAATCTATTTTCGTTCTGTTGTTGCTTGTAAAATTTGTAGTACATTCTTTCAAAAATCACGTTTGTAGTTCGATGACAAATTAGTGAATGCTTTTCCCAAAATTCGTGTCTTCTGCATCCGCAGTACAACGGGGAATGTAAAAAAATAATTTCCGTGCAAATAAATTGAACGGTTATTAGCATGCGCGTTTTTCGGGGTTGATGGTGGTCCGGTTTGACGTGATGAGTGTGGGTTTATGTACGTGCATACGTACCCTATGCTATACCCCCCATTGTCCGCCCTTTCCTATCTGTTTCCCTGTCGCTACGTCCATGGCGTAACCCAGTAATTTACATGACCAGATCAATGTCAATGGGACACTAATAAACGGCAACAATTCAGGTCGGCCGCCACCAATCGACAGCATTGCAAACTAACTTGTTGTTGTGTCGGCCCATAAGTGAGAATCGAACCCGAGACCATCCGGTAAAGTGTTAGCCTCATCATCGTTCATTTCACGTTAACTTGTTTGTTTTTTCCAATCGGACGTCGTTCTCTTTTTGTTTTTACTTTCGATCTCGCTACCGGTAAATAATTGCATTATGTTGCGTTTTTTTTTTAATTTTTCTTCTTTTTCAGGGATGCAGTAGCGTGCGTTTTTTTTTATTAATCGACGAACCACCGAACATGAAATATTGCCACGTAATACTTTCAATTAATTTACATTTGAGCTGTGCGTTTACAAATTACCATCGATATTTTCTCTTGATGAATATCGATATCGCACACGATAGTTCAGATTTCGTATTCTCAAATTTCTTGTACCTATATTGAGCCTGATGATGATGACGGTTACTGGTAATTAGTGACTCTAGCTAATGTGTGTAGTGTATACAGAGTGTAGAATTACCAATGCACAGCTAGTTAATTTTAAATGAGAACATCTTCACATATGTCATGTCCAGTGCAATTATATGCATATGTTTTTCTTTTGTACTCATTAGTCAAGGCAAATGTATTGTCCTTCAGCTTTCAATCCTCGACATATATTTAATTATATAATGAAGCTATTCCAAGGCTATGGTGTTTGTTTATTTCACAGTGGACTATATAAGTTATGGACAGTTATTTGAGTCCGAAGTATTACACAGATTGATTCTGTATGTCGCATGAGTGGTCCTTCCGCATGAAGAGTCATGCTGCGTGTTCTGTGATGCGTACCTACATGAAGAAAGAAGAGAAATATGTATACAGATTGCCCTGCATGTACATATACATGTGCTGTTGTATCTGTTGTCCGTCTCGTTGTATGAGTGTGTGTGTGTGTGTGTGAAAATGAAGATATATTATAATTTGGTTTATGCCTGGTTTAATTCCTCTCGCTGCCGCCAGTACTGAGCGGAGCGCCACACTCGCAACGGGCCCCCGCCCAATATTATTTACATGCACTAGATTAGCGCGGAAAGGACGATTTATTTTCATGACTAGTGAAAATTCTATGATTCTGTGTAAACGTGGAATTTATCTGTGCGCATACAGATTTCGAGTATGTTTGGAATTGGAATATTGCCCGCGTTAATGCTTCAGATAATGTATTTAATTTTTCTCTCGTTCTATCTCTCTCTCTCTAGTTTTTTTTGATAAAAACCACCAAGCTTAATGCACCTATAGAATTACTTTTAACTCAACCGATATTAATATAGGTACTGTTGGATCCATTTTGGGCTTGTTTTAATACTAGCATATTTAATTGTACTGTATCAGTGTATTTTGCATAGTAAATTGGCAGCAGATGTATTCAACATGTACTGATCTTTCATTGATTTAATGGTACATCGATTACTGTCTTTGACAATATTTGTTAAGAATACAAGAGTTCCTGGATTTGTATTAATACGCAATATATAGTAATACTCGCATTGTTTTATTTAGGATTATTTAATCGGACGTAGAAACAGAATTATTGTGAGAGTCTAAATAGGTAATTGTATACGGAATGATTGTATACAAATGTATGGTGAGTACATAGAAGTGTTTGTATATCGATATATACATATGTATATGTATGTATTTGTACATATATATATATATATATATATATATATATATATATATATATATATAATTTTGTGAAATTTCTCTGTTTATGTATTACGGAAATGTCCCGTGAAGGGGTAAGGCGAGGCGAGGTTATTTCAAATTAAGAAACAATAAACCGGTAACCATGGCAATGGTTGGCCGCCACATGTAATATAATCCAAAACTTTGGGCTCCATAAAACGTTACATGAAATAGGGTGGATACCGCGGGCTAGATGGCGGGTCCGGCGTTTGTATGAATCCTTTGAGAGATAATTAAAGTCGGACAGTGTCGGTAACGAGGCTAAACACACTCATTCATCACGTGGCCTGATCATCTGCACACAGTACCATAGTACAGTACTGTCGTACAGTACAGTGTACAACACACATCCGCACACACACATACATATATACATACATGTCCTTCTCGAATATTCCGTGCCTTCCTTCCACTGTGACTGTGTATCTTTGGCTTTGTGCCAGACGTCTCATCAAACAACGGGTTTTTGTAAGGCACATTTATATACATGATACAAGCAGTCGAGTAAGAGAGCTCTTATGTAACTGATGTTACTGTGGATATTTTCTTAAAATTACAGTATTCATGAGATAACGTAGTACCTATATGTAGCGAACGCCTGTTATCCAGAGATAACATGTCCACAATGGTTGCGTACGTTTTATATTATTTATTCCAAGTCGTAGGCATCATCCGTTATATGTATGTATATATGTCTAGGATAATAATTTGTATTAGTAAGAAATGTCAAAACATTTTTATTACAACATTAAAATAATATTATATTTATGCATCTGAGAAAGGTAACAAATGGAAATAAATGTCGAATATTAGTTTGCTATGAACACAATGAGTTTCTGTGTTCGCCGGAAATTATATTAGCCCTATTAAAATATTATCTTAGCGCAAGTATAGGAAATAGTTTCCAGTATAATTAATATTATACTAATATTGAACGAATTTAACGTCTACTTATCAAAATATTTAATCAGATAATGGAATTCTGTTCTATATTGCATTCTCTTCATTGTTTCAACGTTGATGCAGTCTCATATTACAAGAATATACATTGATATTGTTAGCAAATAGAAACTATTAATATATGTACTGAGTATTGTTTTAAACATACACAACATTATTACCAACCCTTTATTTCTCTTACGCGTGCTTAATTAATATCATTTTGTTTTGCACAAACTAGGTAGGTATGCTATTTACTGCTCTTTTGAATATTACTATTGCAAACATGTAATTGTAGCATGCAAATAATGCAGCTGTTAAGTTTTGTTTATGCTGTGTTTAAACTGAAAAATAAGCAACTCGCATTTCTCTTCAAGTAATTGAAATATCACTATACAGAGTAAATATAATTGTACCGTGATGTATAGGTTTAATTTCCGTTTAGTGACGCCAGGGTTACCAATGCAAGAAAGTTCTTAGTATTTTCTCTGCTAGTTTCTACAAACTAAACTAATATGTTTATTAAACAATAATCTCTACATTTATTTACGTTTGTCCATTTTATATATTACCTTTTCACCTACCATTTTCTAGCATCGTTCGTCGAGCACCGAACACACCCGAGTGATTACGAAATTACGTCACGTCAAAAATTACGACGTGCTAGGTAATTTGGCTCATTGGGGCTTGTATTTGAGCGGAACCAGGCCTGTGTTGGTTGGACGAACGAACGAATGAGCGGACACCGCGACCGTACCAAGCTTCAGTGTAATTACGCCACACGTGTTTACTTCTGTTGATTAGCTGATATTATTGAATTTCAAAACCGTGAATTTTCATTTGCCTTCTTTCATGCTGTCCACTCGAAAAGTAGAATTACACGTCCATCTGTACATATGTACGTACGTTCGTACGTTTTATGTATATGCGTAGTTTACTCGTTTGTGAACATTTGTAAGGTTGTAATCGTTAACGCGTACGAAGAACACCCTTTCAATGACTTGCAATTGGAGGTCGTTTGTTTTAAAGAACCCCTTTCATTTTGTTATTTGGTCGATGTATATTTCCATACAGTCATTTGTTTTTTACAACTTGAAAATTGTAATGATCATGGGATATATTATTTCACCGGCTATGGTAAATAATTCGTAGAGAAGCTTACAAATATATATATATATATATATATATATATATATATATATATATATATATATATATATTCTTTAATGTTTATAATGTTTTGTGACTGAATCCATGAGTTTTTTGTTTATTGATGGTTGTTATGGCGATTGTGTACCTACTGAATTAATACATATGCGTACGAGAATAAATGAGCATGGACAACGAGTGATGCAGCCAAAAGGAATTTTTAATTTGTATCTATAAACAAATACTGACAGGCCATATTAACTGTTCACTATATTATGTCCTAGGTTAACTAAATGGGAATGAAATGTGGATAATTCGCAACATGGATTCACAAAGAAAATGTACAAATATCTTATTTTTCTTTCCCTTATTAGGATATATAATTAAACTATTATTCAAACTTACTAGTAGATTAAAGTAAAAAAATCCACGTAACATAATCGTCTTTTCGATTGAGAGAGGACGAACTTCTTAAGAAAAATTGAAACCTGTATTCCATTTCGGGACCGCTGGACCTTTCAGTATATTCTTTTAGCACGTGTATAACTTACATATATGGTCGCGAGTTCTTCGCGTGCCATCCACACACGGGACATACTGACTATCTCGGGGTTGAAAGGTCACAAGTTATTCTAGTCTGGGACCCTCAGGTATGATGGTCACGTGTCACTGTGACACGTGACCAGGTGAAAGGTTAATCCTGTTCATCCCCATACGGGACCTTTTTAACAAGGGGTGCGTTATTCTATAACTACGGACCTGCACATACCGTGCCGCTGAAGCGTGCCCGTCAAAACCTGTCGTGTTCCTGTCTGGGACCTGAGCTTTTTTTTTTGGAGACCTATGGGACCTTCCTAATGATATGACTAGTTGCAAGGTGGAATAAGTAAGCTGGTTAGAATGCTTCTTTAGAAGAACGATATAATAAACAACCAAAATGATCTTTGTAATCTGTAATTTAATAGTTTAGTAATCTGTAATAGTTCTCTATTATCATATTTGTGCATACTGATATTTTTTGTAGAATTACTTCAACGATATGTGAATTCATGTAAATTTGCTCATGGAATTTCTGACACTAGGATCATAGTACAGGACATGTATTACTTATATGTATATAGTTGAAGCATACATTGCTAGGTTTCGCTATAACACTCGTATCTAACATCCACACATACACATGACATAATGGCCTAAGCCTAGGCTTCATATGTTTTACTCGACCAACTAGATGGAAGCAACGACTATCTAGTCAGCATTATGTGTAATTCCTTTCTGATTGCTAGTGGAACTCGGTTCTATATTGCTGGTTTACATAGAACTGGTCCAGTACACGTTTAACTTTTACTCTACCATATGCATTTTCGTTCGTTCAGCACTATTAGTTTCACTCTATATATGCACATAATTAATTATGTTTAGTTTCTCATTTATTTTCAAGCTGCATCAGGGTTGAATTCTTCTATAACATTTAAGAAAGTATCAAATATATTTGGAGATACCTTGTAGAAGTATTTGTATGTTATATACTAAATTATTTTTCATATATTCTAATATGCTGAGTGAGTAATCTACATGTACATATGTACCTGCTTCATTAAGGTTGATATTCGCATACAAATTACTTGGCTTTCGCAAGAGAATACCTCTCCAGTAGATATACATACATTAGTTTTGGATATAAATCCCGTATTGGCTGTATGCTTCGTATCTGCATGTATGTAGGTACGTAGTTTATCTGAATCACGAGTGGAACGCATATATTTATGACTTGAGCAACGAACAACTAACTTTTCGCAAAACCGGAATGGCCGCTGCTAATTCCAGGATATTATAGATCCAGTTTCCAGATTATTCAGATGAAATTTTATCCCCTTGAAAGCCGGTAATTTAGAAACTGTATTCAAACATTCTGCAAGCCGCAGATTAGATTAAGCATTTAGATAGTTCCTCGATGGTGAAATTAGTTTTCAACAGTCGGTAACCTAGGTGACTACGTTACCGACGTAACTAACCCGCCCGCAATCCCATTCCACCGTTCTCAATCTATGTACCATTCACTTACCTTCCATCCATCCATCTTGCTACATTATTGATTACTGTGAAACTACTGAGACATGCAAGGATTGTAGTAAATAGAACGGCAGGTCTAGAAGACCAACAATATATACATATATTACTGAAACTTATGATATATTCTAGTAAATCATTAGTTATGCTGAAATATATTTTTCTCTCACCGGAATCAGCTCCGAAATTCAACGGTAGTGTATGTACGTTATGTTCGAATACACGTGTATTGTACACAGACGCCCGATTGAAATGTTAAAAACGGGCCGAAATATCCGTAATAACCGGTTGATTAATTAAAAACGTCGTTTGGCAGCAATTAACGGGTCGGGCTCCGGTGAATGCCTGCCCCGTTCACGGCTGAGACTCTTCAGCACTGGCTGCGTTTGACATCCAAGAGTGCCTTGATTAATTGCCAGAACAATTGACTGAACCCACCCGCTTGGTGAATTTCAAAGATAAGATGGCGTCGTCCAACAAACGAGCTGCTATGTAGTCGACTGATGTGGGGGAGAGCTCAGTGTGAGAGCAAGTACTACCGCAGAGCAACAGACTGACTGACGGATGGACGGTCTGATGAATATTAACAGTACATATATGTGTGTGTGTGTGTGTGTGTGCGTGTAATTTCATACTGTTCTAGTATAAAACAAACATTTACACACTCACATAAACTAAACTCTTCAGCCGTCAACTTTGCCCTATGCTGGTGACGGCATGGAAAAACGGAAAAATCGGAAGATGAATTACTTTTTCTGTTTGACGTTTAAAAGATCGTTTACATAACAAATAACTTTGCGCGTGTGTGTGTGTGTGTGTTTACCGCGCCGTGAATGGCAAGTACTCCAGCATAGTCTAGTGCTACGCACAAAACGATTTCATGCAAACACAACTGCCCCCGTTCATTTGTTATATAACATGTCATGGCAGTCGCGATGTGTATTTGAACCATACATACGCACATATCTATATATGTATACGTGCGTATGTGCGTACATGCATGCGTTCATGTATGTATATTTGTTAGATTTTTCAAATGGAACGGAATTCGATACTGGACAAAACGCGAAATATCTGCAAAGCCCACCGTTCTCTCTGTACTCTGCTTTCAATGACGATATGCGTACGTACCTGCCGGGATTTTCATGTTCGTTTGCATATATGATATCGAATCGATTTATCAAAAAAAATACACCTAAATTTATGAATAATATTTTTTTTTATGCGTATACAATTTATTAAATTAGTTTTTCTTCCTATAGTTTACAAATAATATAATTATATTAAATTTATCTACTGAGTAAATAAATAATAATTTATCAACAAATATTTATGTTGTTAAATTTTCTTTTGTCCAACAAATATTTACTTACATAATAAAGACTTTTGGTAAATTCATCTTTATATAAATAATGCAAAATAGGCAGTACATAGCGTACATGCCTGCTTGCATTTCATGAAAACAACATTCCCCTTCAACAAGGTGCATTATAAAATTTCAAAACAGAAAAACTGATTCAAATCTAACGATCTGAATATAAATTTATCCTCGGACAATAATCCGTAAGTTTTCTAAGAATCCTCGATTCATTTTACGGCTTATTTGAATATCAAACAACACACACACACGATAGTGTATTTAAACAGGCAGTGAGGCCGTATGAAAAGAATAAATAAACGCGTGAGAATGTCTGACCCCTTTATGTCTTCCAGATCTCGTCTGACCTGTCCGGGAGCGTGCCGGACCGTGGGATAGTCTTGGAGATGACCACCGCTTGCTACCCGGCACTGGACCAACAACACCAATTTTTAACCCTCTACCTCTGTCGTGCACCTAGGTGAGTCAGTTTTTAATGCTTCGTTATCGTCATCTTCCTATTTTTTTTAAGCGTATATGTCAATGTTTGAACTAGTCATCGAACATGGACGAGAAGAAAAAATATACGATTTTTTATTACTTTTTACACGAGAAATACTTAATAGTTATTACATTAAATGAAATTCAAATAATTGAAATTGTAAGAAAAAGTTTCGTTTTATTTTGTTCAATCACAAGAATATTTAACAATAAACTAATTTGTTGTTTACAAAACGTATGGAAATATTAACAACTTTGACATTTAATTATAATATATTGTTGTAATGGTCTATTTTATAAATGTGGTATTGAGATATTAAATTGAAACTTGACCGTGTATTTTAGTAGTGTAGCGGGGGAAGACATATAAGTTTTGGAAAATGGTACACGTGGTGCGTTTTGTTCAGCAATCTGTAGATACTAGCAACATATCGGTAGGTAAAAGTTTATTTCGCCGATAAATAAAATAATCTGATAGCATTACATCGTTTTTAAAGGACATTAAACGAACGAAACGGATACATTTTCAAGCCCATTATAGGAGTCTGAAACGATGTCTATTTAGTTCGTTGTCCGTCCGTTAGTAGTTTTAAGCGGCGCTGCTAGTTTTACCGCGATAGTTGGCACGCATGCGTATTACGGATGCATGTGCTCAGTGTGTGGAAAGTGTATGTAGTATGCGCCACTAGTACACAGATGGTGCTGCTGTGCACGGACTACTCATCAAAATGCATTAATCAATTTCGAAACTAATATTGATAGCATAACTGGGATGTAACTGACCTTTTTGCTTCTTGAGTAACGTCGATATTTTTTTCCTTCGCAATAAATAAAAGACATCAAAGGGTTTCACTCTCGATCCACAAACTTTTTAAATGGAAAATTACGCTATTGGTTTTTTACGTCACAAATAGAGCCATTGTTTAGCCAATATCTCTCGTAGTACAAGGTTATTACAGTTTGCGCGGTCCTACCTACCGTCGGACTTCGCGCGTGTTTTTTTTTTATTGTTTTGTTGTTATTGCTGTTGTTTTGTTTTACTATTTTTTTTAGTTTCTGCTTTTTATTTGTTAAATGCACTTCCGTTGCTGACAAAAACGTGCGTGTAACGGTTTATCATTTTACAGTTGGTTTTGCATTCTGAAAGAGTAACACAGCGTTTGGAAAATATCATTTTCGGCGTTTAAAGTGAAAGCTATTTATTTCTCTACAGCTGTTCATTTTTTTTTTATTAAAGCTCCGCCGTTCACATTAATAAACGGTCCCAACAATACAGCACCGCTGACAGTGGATCGGACTGTAAAAGAATTGTTGTTCGTTCGTTCGTGTGGGTGCCAGTGAGCCGTGAATCGTGGCAAATATGAATTATTCGTTTGGTAAAGTTTTCTAAGTAAACATTGCTGTGTATTGAATTAATGTCGCCAGCTATACATCCTAGTTGAAACATGGATCTAGCTTACAGTCACAACCAAAATAATGAACGTGTACCAGACATTTTGAAAAATAACACACATCTAGTTCAAACGTGCCGATAAAAGTGTGATTCTATTGTCAATTACCGTTGCTATGGTTGATGTAATATAGTGTGCACTTGACATGTTTCATTATTAAAACGTACTTTTTCATATATCTTTTCATAAAACTGTTGACTGAAATACCTGAATTACTGTATGCGATTATTAACGTCTGATGTACATCTCATAATGGAAGAATTTCAGAAAATACGAACGAAAATATATTCCACGAATATGTACATTAAAATGTTCATATCTATAAAAGGAAACAAACGTATGTGTAAATGCAACAAGCACTATACGATGAGCAACATAAGTCTTATATCCATAAACTGATACTGGAATATTTTATTCGCATTTTACACTTCAACATGATGTGATTTTTTATGACAATATACAAATGATTTTCGCGAGTAGATGGATAACGCTATCGTCTGGCTGAGAGGGTGACACTAGGCGTACAGGGTTGCATTAAAGGCGTAAGAGTTGGGGGTTGAAGTGGCGGGCTATAACTACTACCACCACCAACACCAAGTCTATAACAAGAAACACATTTCCCCCTGTTTGATTGCGTCGGATATAAAATGTAAGTGTAAAGTTTTGTTAAGCGTTTTTTATGTGATGTGGAACGTATAAACATAAAATTCTCTGTACAGCCGTTGAAGAATGACACCTTAACATTCTGAGGGCGATGAAATACGTGCATATACACGTCCATACATGTCAGTATCATTGGATTACACAGCAAAAGACAAAGTTCTTGATTTTGCTTGTCTAATTAATTCTATTGTGTATGGAAACCAGTTGAAATAGACCATTCAGTATAATTTCGTATAATCTTCTTGCATCAGTACTCATTTTCCATATTTATTCTGATTTATCCTATGCTATCACCCTTCGCAGTTACTCAACCCTTTTTAGAGCTAGAATTTTTTGAAATGGTCATCGACTTTTACGAAAATAATATGTAATTTGGCGTAAGATATTGATATTTTATTCATGTAGATTCGATTTGGAATATGAAAATGTTTTGTATACCATAAGTCATAAAGTAAGTTATGTAAATGAATGTATTGCACTGCAATAGATTGATGGCATTGCAAAACTTGATTTACGACAAACATTTCAATATTAACCAACACATAAAAATAAAACTGAAATACTCGTGTATTAATAATTTCATTAATCTCGTTAAATATCACTTATATTACCTTTCGGTAATTATTGTATTAACTGCAGCGAGTAAGCATAAAAAACTAATTAATGAATTAATTGTAAAGTTGGAGGAAATATTCATAACCTATTTGTTATTTTACTATTCTCGTTTGTTGGAATTATTTTCATTAAATATGTATGTACTACTTTAATTGCAATTAGTTTTAGTTAGACATACTCATATTAGTTTTAAATTTCCAAAACAATATTTAAAAAATAACCTTAAACATATATAGGTAGTGTTGAGCGACTGAAGTTAATTTAAAATTTCTACACCCCTGTACAAGTTGTTACGCTAAGACATAAAAGAATACCTTTATTCATGCATATACATTGCGCGTGCAAATAAAGACGGGGGTCTATATGGCCTAGCTGTACGTACGACATAACATGTTGTATTCACGCCAGTTTATATGTGCTGCTACCTCTTTTATTGGCGACAATAACAACATTAATTTCGTTTTTATTCTAACCGTTTCTGACAGCGCACAAGAAATTGCCTTTCGCATATTACACTCCATCTCCCGACGACCCCCTATACTCGTTGAGAATGTATCATCACCACCTTGTGTTATGGAGCCGCGCACCGCGAATCAAACTGCACGTTTTATGGGACTCACCTAGATGTGCCATTAAAAAAAAAAACTTATTCTTTGTGTGGAATTTTTCCACCACACCGTACGGTTTACGGTTACATGCGGTAAACGTTGATTGTTGTGGAAATTGTTGTTTACCCGAAGTGGGTACTCAATTTTTCTTCTGAAGAGTTAAAATGTGTTAAATCTACTACATGCAGGGACACCACTTCGTTCTTGGTCGTTGTTCATTATCGAGATTCACATTTAAGTTCTAAATATGAAATTAATACAAATCATATTTCTATTCGTATATTAATTTCTTGCTTGGCAGTTAAATAGAAAAGCAAATATCTCTTCGAAAAGGACATAATTAGATGCAAAATTTATTCAAAGAACGTAGTTCGTTCTATTAGGAAGAAAAATACTTGTACTTTATGTAGATGGTTTTTATGAATAATAACAGTTATTCATCTTGGCGTTTCTTTTCCTCTGTTGACACTTTCATTACACAGAGCTTCCTTCGTCGAGGCCACCGGTCACTTTGTAACACGGAGTAGCCGGAAGCACCCGGAGTCAGTGGCGGTTATTCTGCGAGGGTCATCAGACCCAAGTAAATAAAGTAATCAGCATCTGGATTTAAATATAATAGAAAATGTTACACGGTATCAAGTTTTTCGCATTTGATTTTTCACTTTTGACACCATCATAATTCTTACGTGAATGTAACAAATATAATAATGTTAATTTGTAACGAAAATGATAAAAGAATTATGCTAAATGGTTTATCTAAACTATCAGTCATTTATCATTTTGATTCTAGCATTTACGCAGACGATAATAAACAGACGAAATAATGAAATTCTCCGTCAGTGGTTAATATCAGACTTTCCTCTAATTCTTCTTTTTCCTTTCTCCCGCTGACCTCATATCCACAAACACAAACACCATCGCGTACATACACACACGCACGTAGATACATGCAAGTCACGGCCGGTCTCGCGGTTGCTATTAAAGTAACAATAAAGAACCCCCGTGTCCCTTTTCAGGATTAAAATGTACTGCTCTTTAAATTTATGTTCACCTTTTAACGTTCGCCACAAAGATGCGCGCTGATGGTCATTTTTGTGTGGAACAGACCATTTATATATGCACTTAATAAGATTGATGCGTCCGTTCTTTCTTGACTTGAAGTTGACCGCAACGCGCAAGCTTTGTATACAAGCAACACGCGTCACACTTATGAGCAAATGCTCTTAACCTCTCTACCTGTTCATTTTTTGTTATATAACAACAACAGATTATGAAAAGAATCGACAAAGTGACTAAGTGTGCGTTTCCTGAAGTAGATTATGTGTTTTTATTTTATTTATAATCCCATATTAAAATGACTAGCTGTCGTGTAATTTCAGAATAAACATTCACATGCTTCAGGTACACATAGATATAAAAACTATTTGTATGTAACATGAACATGTAGCTAGAATATTAGTAATAGTCGTAGTTGAATAGAGAAAAGTGAATCTATAACCTTACATTGCACCCCTATAACATAATATCCAAGTCGAAAGATTGGCAAGGTGCTGGTGTACACGTTAGACTGTGTGTTATATGTACGTGGCGAGTTTTAATGCAATTACAACTCACACATGATTACCTGTACGTGTATGTATTCGCGATTTCGCATGTGTTCACTAGCGGTGCCTAGTACAGACGACCACCACTAGAGGGGTTTAGCGTTGTATCTAAACTTAAGATCGTGGGATTTGACACAAGGGGTGCTACTTATGTGCAAAACGCAAACGACACCGTATTGTTAATTACACATACACATTCACAAACAGTTGGCGCTTCTTATACTCATCACACACATATCCGGTGAGCTAATTTAGGAAATGTAATCAACTGATATGTTGAACAGGGGATTTACCAAATAAAATACATATCATGACTGTTAACTTATATTCAGCATGTATGATTTCATTCTATATTTGTCATTATTGTCGTTTCTGATAATACACATTCACTCTGCCTGAATTTTAATTGGTATTCTTCTAAAAATAGAATAAAAAATTCTTTATTTAAGTATAATTACATATAAGACTGCTTTAAGTTTGGTATGTAATTAAATTGACGGACATTGCCAAATGCAGATTAAAAACTTTAATAAGCTGGAGCCGGTCAAAAGCAAAGAAGCTTACCCCTTCACGTTTAATGGTAGCGAACTTTCAATTTTCACTTACTTACTGCAACTAGTTCATACTCGACAATCCTATTATACTTACGTACTTTTATTCTGCGCCAAACGATCTCATCAAAAAAAGAAATGGAAGATTGTTTCGCAAGTAATCGTTTCCAATGAGGTTTTCATTTATTTTTAAAATAAATTTAATGCCGACTTCCCACCTAACATGAAAGAAATGCAGGTACAATACGTGAATGTCAAAGTATAAATTTTGTATACCTAAATGGATAATTATTTAAAATATTTGAATAATAAAATCTAAAACTATACGGACACTTATTAGTTAAACTATACATTTTGTATGGCACAGTTGAAAAACATAACAATATAAAAATTTCGTAAACGTCATTGGCATTTCCATCGGATCATATCACAGACTTTAGCCTCAGGTAATTACAGAGATTAACAACCGTGGGTCGATCGTTGCGGGCCGCCGATAAGAGAGTCAGAGTCCACTCGCACATGTACAACACAACTACAATAATACGTACGCATCTGTACACCTTCATGTATGTATAGATTGAAGTATTAAGGTGTATATACGTATATATCTAGAGCAAATATTTTGTCGACCATATGGCAAGCTCACATCATATCCGTATGGTGTGAGTTCTGTGTTATCTTCTTACTTTCCCGCTGCGTCTCCAGTGCCCCCTAACATGCTGGATGCTCCCTGTACCGACCCCCTCGCTCTACTTGGAACGTCACGCTGAGCTAATATCAGCGCACGGGTGACTCACGAGACCCACTAATCAATGGATTCCCATTTGTTCAAACCCTTTAAGCAGTCCATATGTGAAAGTGTATGCGAGATATCCGCATCTATAAAACGCGCTGATATGCTTATATCGCGTCAAAAAATATTGCATGCTGAACTAATATAATATTATTCGTATCCTTCAAATTTTAGTTAGCTTTATTGAACTAAAAACAAAAGTTAATATTATAAATAAGGTGTTAGAGTAAATAATAGTCTCCAACAACCCTTAAGAATGCCAATGTAATTCACCTATGACATTCTGGTTGCATATAGAACAGGCAACTAAAATATCTGTACCAACAAATAACAATGTAATTTTATATATTTCGAAAACCTTGTTTTTAAATTTCTGTTATACATTTTTAGGTAATACCGATATAAAGTTGAGGAATACATAATGAGGTTCGCGTATGAAGATTACAACGACCCTTTTAATATTTCATCCCAGGCAGTGTTCTTCTTCATTTCGTCTTTGATTTGGAATCAGCTCCCTGAAATTGCTTATTAGCTGACACGCATAACCCAGTTTTTAATCATCGCCACTCTGAAGAAATATGCTTGTTCTAAGGATTACCGTTACAAGGGTTAATTGCTAACGTGAAATTACTAACCAGACGAACTTTCACTCTCTGCAGATTTAAATTTAATCTTTCCGTATTCGGTATATTAAATTTCTTGCGATACAATTATTGATTTTATACAAAACGATTGTACATCACATTTGTAGTTAAATACTATTCTCGTAGAAATTCCTATATGTAGCGGAACAAAATAACATTATTTGTTTAAAGAAAAATTCAGTAAATTCAATTGTAGGTTTCATTATATCTAGTCGTCAACATGTTACCAAAGGTCGTTATTAACGATAATATTACCGATAAGTATGTAACACTTTTATAAATAAAACATTTGGAAAAGCTAACATAAATATATTGTATGACTAAAAATACTGAATACAACCGTTGGCACCGATGATTTCAACGTGGGATGTCTATAGCCAAATACTAAATTGTGATATAAATGTAAAGTAACTTAATGTAGGTTTAAGAAAACGCAAACAATGTTACCAAGATTGAGAGAAATTCTACATGTCATGTCTCTTTGTATGTTTGAATATACGTTGTTGTATAGATTCACGAGTCAAAGTAGCTGTCCGTAGATTCTATTGTATCGAGCTCAGTGGTAGTGGCATACGGCGTGTATATTAAAAACCCATAACGACGGTTGCTTCGATCATCTGCTTGTTGTAACCGTGCATGAGTGTGTTCCGTTCACTCACCGATCGGCACGCTATTGACCGTTCGGAGGCAATGAATGATACATTAACTAAACTGGCGTTATATTTTTTTGTTCAAAATTTAATCAAAGTGTAATCCTGGCTTTACGGCTCCGGGGCAATTAAAACACTGCAGGGCACCGGAGTCCGAACTAAATACGCAATAAGTGCGATCCGCCGACAAATACGAAGTGACAGTCCTTCCGACCCGTTAGTTCCGTAAATCCCCGTGCGCGGCGCCCTGCAGCACATCGGTCAACCGGCGTCGTTGTTTCCCTTGTGCATGTAACGTACGTACGTGTACATACATGCACACAGGCATGCCAACATACACACGATGCAACCGTTTAGATCCGATGGTCTCGTGTTTGTTTGCTACTTGCATACCTACATACACCATCATAGCTGTCTATCCGTCTCATTCCAACTAGTATCTGTGTAGATTTGATTGCGAAATGAGTGCATCTCGAACAAACATACTACAAGGGAAAGGTCAAAATACGATTACAATTAATACGAGTATAATAAATAGTCAGCATATTTATACTAAAGCATAAAACTGGCATAATAGATGATTCGGTTTTTATAAATTTCATAGAATGATATCGCGTATATTACCATACTAGTAAACGATTAATTCTTAGTTAAATTTTGTTGTCGCTAAGCGTATCGATGTGTGTCGTAAATAGAAAACCATATTCATCGAGACTGATAAGATACCGTGATAGAGTGCAGGTGTTAAGGTGATAAGAGCTTTCTGTGAAAAGCAACATACGGCAAGGTTGTCTTCGGGATTAATTACGTTTCCAATAAATAAACCACTTGAATCGTGAACAGATAACCGTATGAGAACATGGAAAATAAATATATACTCTTGAAGATAAGTCACCAGGCTACGCCTGTTGCACAGGTACGTCATTTGTACCGGCATACAGCTACGTCAAACTGGTTACCTGTATATGAACTGTAGCAAGCAGGCGAGAGCCTGAAACGCTGAAAACAAAACGGTATTTAAAAAGTTGTATGTACCGTAAATTAACTAATACAGGTTGATGAAGAATTAATCTAGGTCACAAAACATATATGTATGTGTACAGTAGATAGATGCTTATGCGTGTATATAAGTTTGTTTTAAGGGTGTTTGTGTTTCTAGATGCAGTTGCTCTCCGAGTATGAGACACTCGAGCGAGTGTTACGGGTTTATTATGATGGTTAACTTTGCCCGTTTATAGATAAGTACACGTTGTAGGTGCTTGTCGAGCTTCGGACAAAGTTTGACCACTTTAAAGATAACGGAATAGTCTTGGGGTAGTCGTGGACCGTTTATGTTCCTGGCTTTAACGTCTTTACCACTTGCTAGTGGTATAAGCGTACGTCCACCCACACATACACACATATATCTTATGTGGATTTGATTTTACTAGCAGTTAATTGTCCTAGTACCTTTCAGAAAAACTAACATATATATTTATACTTGCAGATCAGTTTCATATGCTATTAATGATACATAATGTTGTCTGTGACGTATTTGTTTAATACCTGTCATATAACTACGAACAATTACTGTATATATTGGACATAGTCATATGTATGCCTGTACTTAATCATAATGGTATATTAAGTATGTACTATTTATGATTTAACTTAATGACGGTTGTGAATATGACATGTCTTGTCTTATGATGGGTAATGTTAACGTGGGACTCTGTAAGACGTACGTCGTGTATGCACGTGGATGGTGATACTGGCGAGCCCACTAACGTCTCGATCTTGATTTGCATAAATTATATGATACTGGACTTTGCTTACAGACTCGATATAGACTGCGGTTTAATCTGGATTATCCTTAATTTAACGCCTCTTGTAGCTACTTCACATTTATGGCAGTCGTATAGTTATTAGCGACCATTTACTAACTACCCATTTCCTTCATATATGATGGCACTCTAATTGTGTCCCGTTATTCCCGATAACCATGCTACCAATTTTACATAGCATTGCCAGTGCTACTAGCTATAGCTACTGTTAGATTTATGACTACACTTCACACCGATATCTCTACAGTGAATGTCTCCAGAAATAACTACTTTGCAACCTGACTACAAGCATACACCGTCCAGGACTGCAACATATTCAAGTTGAATCAACACTAACTCACTCATTACTAGAAATTAAAGGAAGGAAATCATCGTATGTATGTAGAATTAAATAACCTATACCGTTACAGATGGTTACAAATGGAATATTTTTATCTCGCTCTGTGCGTACGACTATGTATGCTGGTCGAGATTAATTGTCGGTGCTAATCGTACAAGTTTAGTAAAGTTCCATCAACAAGTACGTAATCCTTTCCCGAACAAGGAAGACATTCCGTTGAACGGTAACGGTAACGATACCCGGAGCAGAAACTATCGGTCTAAAGTGTCAACGATTGACCAGTGTCCAAAAAGCCGGGAGCTGGAGAACCGGAGAGCCGAACCGAACCAAGTTGACCGGACGATTTCTCCGTACAGGCCGGCGACCAACACAGAACTAACTTGTTAAATTACTGAAACTGTAATTCTGCTTCTATCTCTAATAGTCCCTGGTGTCTGAATGTCTCCGGATCTCCTCTCTGCAACCTAACCCCCATGCCCCCGTCATCCTATACAAGACTGCTTACTACCTCGGTCTCCCTCTACTCCGTAGATATGCTCGACTAATGTATTCAGTGTGTCCGGCAGCGTGGCAAGGAGCCCGAGCCGAACTCACTTGAGATTAAGGAAGATTTCGCGGACCCATTGTTACAGGCTACGGGTGTTAAATGACGTCTTATGTTTATTTATGGCGCTAAGGTGAGAGATGATGGTATTTAATATAGAACGAACAGCCGGACAGCCGCCCTTGCAGCGGTAGGCTAGTTGCTCAGTTAGTAGATTCAAACACAGTATTATGTAACTGTAATCCACATACAAACAACCACATAGAACGTTCACCGCAAGCAAACGCATTTATTGATAATACTTTCCTACAAAATGATATACATTATTCATATTGTTTTTAATATGTACTATATTTAAACAAATATAACGTATCATATTGATAGTTAGCATGAGAAAAAAAATAGATTACTTTTTTTGGAATTGTTTTCCTCTATAATTAAATTTTTCTCTAAAGAGAATACTAAAGTCAATAATGACAGAACATTTTTTCACATTATTCTAATTAATTTTTTCGCCGCTTTCGTACACTTTCCCATGGTTTAAATTAATAAAAAAATGTAAGATTGAAATTAAATATTTGATGAATGACACTGAACCAAAAATAATATAAGCAATATATTTTCGTTAACAAAATTATAAAATATATTTTGAAACTGTTTGTTGCTTCGTATCACTTACTAGTATATAAAGAGCAATTTGTTATTCAGATTATCAGGCAAGTTTTAATTTCATTATCATATATGCTTGTGTTATGTTGATAATTTATTTAGTTGCTCCTGAACGATGCAAATGAGACACATTATGTGTGAAGGTACAGAATTTTTACATTTGCAAATGAAGTCATAAATCTCCACTCTGATAGATTTTATTAATTACGAGCGACAAATTACGTGGCAAAACGAGACAGATAAGATCATTTAGGTAAGCTTGTTTACATTTCACCGAGAATGCGTGATGTATAACATTAGTGTTACGCTATTATTCTTCTCTAATATTATATAAAATACGTTTCTAAATATTTTTTCACAAACTCGTTAGTAGTTGGTCTCGCCTATATTTATTCTGGTACAAGAAAATGCAAAAGATAGATAATGTACCCACATACGAAGGCCATGAAATAAAAATATAATTACACGTAAATTACTCTAATGGGTTTTTTTGAACATAATATCAAATCACATACGCTGAATAGAAGTACAGTGATAATTTTATAGTAATTATTTGATAGTTATTCAATATAGCATACCTCCGTATTAAAACATACTAAAAACATATTTCTTTTGACAAATTTATTGGGAAGTTTTTATTTCTAAGGGGGCAACATGTATACCATTAGTTTAGGTCCCAATAAACATGTATTAGAGTCATATTTTTTGCATATGATTTTTTTTCTAAATGGAGAATGACAGTGTAGACAAGATATTCTATGTTTTGTGCATACATATTCTGTGTCATGGAATATGATTACCAATGGTCAATACGTAGTGAACACAACTATAGGCCCATAACCCGAGTAGCATCTAGTAAAGAGTCTATCTGCATATTCCGCAGACTATAACCCTCGAATCGGCGACCATCCACTGTACAGAATGTAATTAATCTGTCTTGTAAGACTCCGTATTCGAGGTTCGGTTGTAAATCAGCTCTCCCTCTGCCCATAACTGGCCACTACGTCTAACTACCCCACCTCCCTCGTTCCCCTCCACCCCGCTGTAGTTCATGTGCACCCTGAACTGGCGTTGTTCCACTTTATAGACTGGACATTGTCCCTCCAGCTTACAACTTTACCTCTGCCCCGTGTTGTTGCTCGGGAATTCAGTTTAGATCATGTAGAAAGGGTTCCGTACAGAGTTCAGTTACTTCCTACTCACACCCCCATCATCTACCCCTTGCAAGCACCCTCCTCAAACTGGTCAGTTGAAGAAGCCCTGAAGCCAACCAAGGATGAAGCTGTTGTTTGCATATTTCTTGTTCTATCTATTATCTTCAACGCTCACCTTGATTTTTCCCGGATTCACGGATGCCATACTATCGAACGACAAGAGAAATTACCGAAAGAAAAATTACACATGCTTTATAAAAAATTGTCTATCGTTTTATAATGGGAATATGATATAATTTTATATTTCACATTAATGGCAGCAGAGATAGATGATGTATGAAATATAGGTTTAATGGAAATATATCATTATTTTCTAAATTGATTCCGCTTTTGTGGAATCGGCGTTTGCAATCAACTGCATTCACTCTTTTTTTACTACCGACGACAAACAAATGTATTTGGTATTATCATCACATGAATATTTGAAATGTTTTCTATGTGGTATTCGAACTTTTGTGTATACATATAATTAATAAATAAGTAAATATATAATATCTGTGGAAATTGGAATATAGAATTATTTGGTCGATTCGAAAACACACAGATGTCATAATTAGTATATACCTTTACATAATGTGTTAGTTTTATATTATATGTTTGTATATAAACAACAAAAGCTCATGTTGATGTGTATTAGTGGTCACTATTTGCATTTAGTATACTGTAAAATAATACTATAACCAGTAATATTACATACGTATGTATATGCGTGTGCTGTAATTAATGTTATTATTCCATTTTAATACACAGAAACAAACGCAAGAAGAACAAAGTGAATAGTTTTTCATAATCTAGATTCTAGAATATACACGCATCATCAGATAGTAATCAAACCTTGATTTTTAATCGCTACAAAAACTAAAATCCCTAATAAATGACTTGGCAACTATTCAGCTTAGCATGCAACACGAATCCTCACAGTGCTACACACATAATAATGCATTTCCTAATTCACTCTGGCGCAAGCATCGTTTTAATCACTTAACCAATGACTCGGACATATCTTCTTACTTTGGCGAGTTAATTACTTACCTTATAATTGTAAAACCACATGTTCATTCATTCATTTATCGCAAGAGGTGTTCAGTAAATATTCATTTTAATATGTTTCATGCACGATGGTTTCGATTCCTGGATAGAATACTAAACTAAGTTGTTCCTTAATCTCAGATCTGTTCCAAGTGTATACAAGGATCTGTTTCTCAATATCTCTCTCTCACTGTCTCCCTCTATTTCTCTTTGGATAAGTTACCTAATCGATTACTTGCAATCGAAGCAAGCGACGTCACTCTTTCGGTAATGTTAAAGTTTACATAGATAATTCAGGGGACCGGTCACCTAAGGTAAACAGCGGCAGAACGGCAGAGTTGTCCGGGCGCTCTGCCCCAGAATCGCCGCAAGGGCAGTTATTAGTTACCAATAACAAGGGGCACAAGTTGGTCAGTGTGCACACACACCGAACTTGGCCTCCCACAGACTTAATCGTGGCCGCTATTCATCGACATTAACTATACATTCTCCATACCGAACTCTATATATTATATAATATTCAACTAATCATTTATCAAATTACATCTGAGTAACAAAACTGAACTAGTTATACATGCATTGTATTTGTTTTATATAGAATTATTCTGATTATTATTGAAAAATGCTACAGATTTACTAAAAGATTTTGTATATAAGTGGATGTTGTAAAGTAACTTCTATAAATAACAATGTAGCACATATACATTTTGTTGGCAGCACGGTGTGTGAAAATGTTTTACGTTGATCGTGTAACAAAACCTCTTACAATCTAAAAGATCGTAACGTAACCGTTATATAGGTTATGAAGAAAATGTACTAAAGTAACAAACCTGCGGGAGCCAAGAGGCCGAACAAGAGAAGTCAATTCACACCAGCATGCATCCGGTTGGTAGATATATCGTCAAGGATATAGCGAACATATAAAGTATAAACTGCAGAGTGCATGTAACACTGCGAACAATTCTCTAGTTTTCTGCTGTGTATAAACTGTGACATTCTTATATTTTGCTTTCGTAATTAAAGATGTTAATTCTAACAACAACATTAAAAGAGCACAAGATTAATAATAACAAACACAACACATTGAAATACAGCTTGGATGAGCTCTGAAAAGTATATACATAAATACACAACAACTATACAAATCTGATTGTCTGCAAAGCAGAAAAATACATGATGATCAGCAGCTATCCCTTGTGTACGTCTCCTGTAACATGGGCCGAATCCCGTCAACGCAATCCTCCGCTAATAAATCACGCATATCCATGGACTCGTCCATGTGGCGGGGTCTCCGGGAAAAGTGCATTCTATCTTTGTCATGCACATGTTCTTTCCGTTATGGTTGTCTCTGTCTGAATATGATTATCTTAGTTGTACACTTCATCCATCATGCAGCAGTTGACCGGCGTCCGGCGCGTCGGTAACCTAGTCTAGCGTCGCCACGACGTCATTCGTCCGTCCCCCTCGGTACATGGACATCATGGCACACTTTGATGCACGACTGCTGTGGTCCGTGTTGCCGTTCCAGTGATGTGTCTCTAATGACTACGATGATATACGCTTATAGCATCGGCCCTCTGCACACTCACTAGTATCTATGTATGTATGTGTGGGTATGCGAGCCGGTAGTCACGTGGTAGTGGTAATAGAAACTGGAGTCTAGTCTAGTCTAGAGTCCACTACGATGACGCTTGACTGTAACAGATGAATTCTACAACACTTGCAGTCGACGCATGCAGTAATGGTTTTCCTACAAACAAACGCAGTCTTTTAATTAAAAATTAAAAATACTGATATTCTAAAATAACTATGTATATATACATATTTGATGAAGTAAGATAAAGTACACGGTGCCAATATAAGAGAAAATGTTTGAAAATTCGACTTTTGTATCTTGTCACTGAACGTGTCAACGATAATTTCATAGTAAAACTGATAATTGCACCGATTAAATAAAATGATTATCATTGATTTATACAATATTAAAATATATGATTTCATTAACCTAGAAATAATTGGAAATCAGCTGTGTTATTTTAAAAATATCGAATTGTCATTTTTAATTAATTTTCTTTCCCAATGGAAAAAATATGCAAATATGTGTGCATATCACGTTTTTAAAACACGCGTTTTTAAACCCACACCACTTTTACTTGTTGCATGGAAACATATTTTATTTGTGGCATCAATAAATTATAATTACATTGCACACTTTCACTAATTATTTTTATCAATAATGTTTCCATTGCCACACATTTTTATCCATAATTAAAAACATCAAAACATAAACAAAACCCAAATACGTCATTTACTTTCATTTTTATTCATTATCCAATCGAACTGTGAATATAAATTAAATGCAACAACATTCGTATTGGTTCTAAGACATATCAACCAGATGATTTAAGATTGTCATTATTTTCACATTTCCTAAATAACTATTCCAGATTATTCCTTAAATGTAACGTAAAGACAATGAAAATGTTTCAACGGATGTCACGTGCAGTGTCTTTAAAAGGGTTGAAATGAATCAAGGTGGGTATTAAATTGTTCTAATTAATATTAATCGTTATTTTCAGCTGCGACATATTACATGCAAGCCGATAATATCATTAAAAGCAAAACACGAAATGATGACACAATATTCATTGACTCATCTCTTTCTACATTCGTTAATTTTCTCTTTCATTGATATGAAATTATCAGCAATGGTTTTGTAGGACATGGTTGACGATATCTCCGTCTAATCTCGGATACAATATTTACCATATGTTCGTTTTTATTTTCTAGTTCTTTTTTAGTTATTTGTTCTAGAAACAACGATGATACATTAGGTATTACGAAAGCAGCTCATAAATAAAGTAACACTCGCATGTCATCACGCATACCAGTTTACTGTACGTGCAACATTCACCCGAAAAGGTGGCACTAATATCTTTTACACTTCGTTGAAACCTTTCACGATTGGCCACCATTTTATAATAGTTAATTAGAGCAATTTGGTGTCAACCTCGACCCATATTTTTTTGTCTTTTTCCGGCATCCCAGGTGAAATAAAAAATTCAGACGTAATTAAACATAATGTTCTTCGTGTTGCTTGCGAGAACTGTAAATTTCGGCGCGCCCATATTCTTCAGGGACCAACGACGCTCGTCCGCAGACGACGTATAAACGAGGCCAAACCCACAAACATCTTCTATCCTACTCGTACACTTCCTCTCTCACTCATTCACTGATATTTAAAACAATCCATTACTGAACACAATTCCTCAGAGTGTATGCTAGTGTACCAGACTACCTAACGCATAATATACGAGTATATTATATGTATACAATACGTATTGCTAATAGGCGAACATAGTTTGGAAATGTTTTCCTACATTACTCAAAAGTAGGGAGGTAATTTGCTGACGTGGAACAAACTACGAGTAAATAATCTCTTCAGATTGCTAACTTTAGAATTCTAGGGCATGGTAAGAAACAGTACTGCAGTGTGAACCAACATCCTTACAATGTCCCTCGTATGTTACAATGTATGCACATGTTTGTACGTTAATGTATACGGGAGTATCATGCACAGACAGCAACATCAAGCTGGTGAGATCTAGAGCGATAGTTAAGGCTGCACACATAAGCACGCTGGGTGTGGCGGTGTTCCCGGGAGATGTCACTAGGAGCGGCATGTCTTGCCGTGCCCTGGCGGCGGGAGATTGTACTAACAGCTAGGTGTGTTGTTCCCTTAGCGTGATGGCTTCACTCTCCAAAGTAAACTAGCCACGATGGCATTAATGAACTTGGTTAATTTCATATTAATTTTCCATCCTTTTCTCTTGTGCTTCTAAACATCCATATTCTATACGGTCTTCCTCTACATGTTGCGCTCATCTTTTTTTAATACCAAAGTGATGACGTCGGCACGACACGTGGTAGGTTTTATGACACGTGTGCATGTGCCTTGATTATTATTAATTGTTCGTGCTTAATTATTCTTCAAGTTCTCATGTGATATCAGCGCCTCTGGAGACCCGAGTTTATTTTGTGGTCTTTCACCAAACGTATTAATTATGCATAGAATCGGATCTTATCACTACGAAAATTCCTTTAATTATTCACTGAAGTCATTGATAAGAGGGTTGTTATTTTTCATATTTTATAAAGCATAGTTTTTACTCACACGCAGCGTACGTATCTCTTAAGTCAAATGCGAAACGTGTACATAGGGAAATGATTGTAAAAGACGGATAGATTATCAAACAGAATTACACATTAATTACAATCTCCCGGGTCTTGGAGGAGTGAGGTGAAACCATCTTCCACTTTCAATCATCATTCCCTATAATTTACTTGGATGCTATAGGAACCTTAGTTAATAAGACGAACAATACCCTTAAATAAAGGTTGCTTGTTATCAAATTGAAATCTTAGGGAATTGCTCCATAAACACTTGCGGTTTTCGTGTAAGACTGGGCGCGGACAATGGTGCACTAGTGCGGGCTTTCACCGCAAGCCTTTGTTGCACCGAAGGCTAGAGGTTATCTCATGCAGTAGCGACGCACCACGTCCAGCATGTAACTTCAAATGACATATCTGTTTACTACTTTGTTAACTAGTTTTCAACACTAACTTTTCACAACCATCACCATATTGCACGGATGTGATATTTTTCAAATATTACTTTGATTAACACAGTTTTATGAAGTGTACATTATAATATAGCTAACAATGATGAGAGCACTGGTGAACTTAGCTTTGACAAATTGTCTGGGAAGCAATTATTTGCATGAGGAAACTGAGGAAAATATTCACTTCTTACGAAATATAATTGCGATTTATTTATCATATTGAACATTTTCTGTCATTGGAATAATACGTACATGTATAAATACTTTTAACACAATGAATCTGCAGTTTGAAATAAATATTTATTTCGAGACGACAGCTGAATATGAGTCTATCAATCCGAATTTGAAATTGATTATTTGTCAAAGTATTTATACGCATATTGTAATTCTATACCTACTTTATATGTCAATCATTTACATTACTCGAGAACACACAAAAATTAATAAACAAAAAAGCGGCAAATCATTAGCATACAATAAAGTTCTAATATTACAAAAAGTATATATGAGTATCTAGACTAACCTACATGACGCACAATCTGTACCACGTGACATTGATATGAAAAGAACATATTCTAATATTGTGTGTCACTGTACAAATCGTTCAGGGATATTTCCATTACAAGGATAATATACATATTATAATAATAGTATCAATACGTGTGGTCGCCAGTACATAGTAATAATTACAGGTATCGAAATTCGTTTTGTTTGATCCTAAGATCACGCATAACACTACTGGGAAAAAGGAAACGTATTATTAAAAATGACTTAATAAATAATGAATGATCAGTTTCCCATTGAACGGTGTACAGAACAGATAATAGAGGAACGCACACAAAGCGAAAGTAGATTAGAACGAACGAACGTACGAAAGAGAGACGTGAATATGTCACGTGCGTCACAGTATCTTAATGTATAAAATATGCTTTTGTTACTAGTAGGCATATGTTGTGCGATAAGATCAACGTTGGCCATTACATGCCCCGAGCATATATATAAGAATACATATATGTATGTACGTGTACGTGTGTGAGTGTGTGTATGAGCTAGCGGCACCAATAATGTCCCGTCCGGCCTAAACACAGGCCAGCGTGCTATGTTTTATAGGTCTGTCTTATCAGATATAGTGAATATTTAATGCAAGGTTTCCTGTGAACTCTGTGCACTCTATACCTCATCAGGGACAACGTACACAGTGCCGTCCGTCATCTGTTCACGCCGTCCCACATATGTAACAATATCATAAAAAAGCACATCGTAATCTTCTTAGCTATGAGTCTCAGTATAATACTTGAGGTTCAGAATCTTTTCACTGTCATAATCTACTGTCAAATATATTTGTGTATTTCTATGTAATATTTATATTTAAATTTAAAAGTTTTAGTTTAAATACTGCAATATCACATATTTCATTATACCAAATTAGTTTTATATTATGCTGGCATTATACTATATTATTTTCTCTTGGTAATAACATATTAAAAAAGATTGAGAAGCTTACTTATTTGTATATAAGAAAAAAGTACTAGCTTACTCTATAATATGTGATATTGTATGCCCCATACTCTACGGCACTGGAGTTGTGGAATGGTGACACGCGTGCCTTGGTCACGCGTGCACTGGCAGTTCGCGTGTCCGCTCCTTCGCGCAGCAGGGACGTAGCCACGAAAAACCTCAAGAAATTAAAGGAAATTTACATATTCATCACGGTAATGTCACTGTGTACTGAAGATTAAACTAACCTGATATCCCGTACACCGCCGCCTCTTAACGTTCATTAAACCGACCACCATTACTTTCACTTACACAAACAAATGAACATATAAATATATCTGCAGGTAGTCGTTAATGTTTGTGTCACACGTACCTATCTATAAAATAATTCTCTGTCTTACATTCGGTCTGAATTCAAACCGATAATATGTTACATATATTTATTAAAATATTGTGAGCTAATATTAACGTACATTGTGAGAGTACAGTACAGTACATAAGGGCTAACTATACGTATGTATGTACGTGTGTATGTATGTATGTTGTACCTGCAGCCACAATCAGTGTGAATGTTACTTGATTGTGGTTGACCGTAGTCATGATTGATCTACTAAATGTGTGTCACTTCACCTGCCCATTGTGCTGAAATGCACTGCTCACTCTACATACATAAACACCTCTATCTGCATACCTAAGCAATCGGAATTGTTTGTACGTACACACACACACATACTCGCATTGAGTAAATTAAACTTTTATTCATAATTAGATACACGTTCAAGCAGATAATGTCCGCTGAACAAATGGAATAAGGAGTCCATAATTATAAACGAGTGGAATTCACTCGTAAACATTCTATTTACCGCCACCCCTGTTTGCTATACTCCATTTGTTTGTTTTAAAACGAAATAAAACACTTGTTTGTGAGAAATTTACATCTAAAAAAATATTACAGATCACAGAAAAAATAAAACGATACCTACGTATGATGATGTTCTTTCTAAAAAGAATATTTAACTCCGAACACAAGCAAATGTGTATTTTACAGTAACGAGAAAATAAATAAATTAAGCACATGAATCATAAACAACACACATTGAAGGTTGTAATTAAATATTAGTCTAAGTAATCATACATAGATTTCAAGTTTATATCATTTTTTGTGTGACTATTTTAAAATCATTATAAGCTAATATACTATGCATAATACATTTTAATTCAATATCAACCGAGGCTGTATAAAAATAAAAATAGAAATTAATTACGCGGTCCGTAGATAGAAAGGTATGGAGCGCGTTGGTATTATAGATGTACATAATTGCAGTTGAGTAATATTTGTGTAGGGGCAGTTCCATCCCTGTCGCAGTTATTAACGTAGTCTTGCCATGTTTCCGTTGATGTTAGATATCAGCTTATCACATCTCACGCTAGCCGTGTACAGGGAGCCACTGTCATGCACGCACCTGTGATTCCCCTGTTGGAGGCTAACCCAACTTAATACTCCCGCGTCATCTACGTACGTACGTATATATACGTTCGATAAAGATGTCGTTAAGAGATTTTCAACCACAACATTAATTATGTATTATGTCCTTCTTCGTCTTTTTTTTTGTATTGTATTTAATGCGTGCGCGCGTGTGTGTGTTCGTGCGCCTTTTTTCATGATTATTGTAGGTTTCTATATAAACGGGGCGGAAATTTTCTGTTTGTTGTTGTATCCTGTAATGTCGATTGATTTGTGTCGATGTATTATTGTTATTATGTTTTCAACAGATTATGGCTACGTTATTTTGGTCATTTGTCCTGCGATGTCTATATTTCATAATTGTCAATAAAATTGGTTTATTGTGTTCTAATTTTCGGGATAATTAAAGTTTCTAATCAGCCGCTAATTGAAAATTCTGAAATGAATTATATAGGTTGCAATGAATATACCTTTGATGTATGTAATACAGTAATACAACAATATGTTATGTGCTATCAAATATTTTGCAATAATTTGTAATGAAATCTTAATGCTATATTTATATTTTCATACTTCTTTATTTCATATTATATGTGCTGAAGGATTGTTTAAATAAAAATACAGTAAACAATAACCGTTAATAAATTTCTACCTTTCGTAACCGTTGAGGAGTCAAATTAATTTGATTGTTCTCCATGTGGCATTTGTATCAAATGAAACAGAATGAAAAAAAAAACTTTAATAGGAAATAGAATTGACAAGGCGAAACAACAGACTATAGCGAATTTAATAGCAATTATATTGCTAGATGACGTTTAGGGCAATTTTGAAAAATTAAGGGTTTATTTCGGTTTGTTGAGTGGCGAATGAGAGAACGATTGTGAAGTATAATGGTTTGTTGCGTGTCACGCATCTGTTGTCTTGGATAACTACCCGCTGATTTCTTGAGTTTACAACTTCCTCGACAGAGGGGTCTCGAGTAGCCGAATATTAAAGTGCACTCGTAAATATCTACTAATTGTTTCTCATATTTCTTGTTAAATTAGTTTTACTACGTGTACTATGCTTTACCTGTAACTAATTTAAATCAAATTCTTTTTCATATATACATATCGTTTGCTAAGTATCTTTAAAGATATTTATTTTCACAACTATCATAATATAATAATATTTACATGACAAATACGTTAAAAATCATTTTTTTAAATCAAAAATTGATTATTCAATTAAACAATATTTAATGAACTGGTAGAATGTAATAATTTCGATTTGTACTTAACATATTTTATTTAACGATATATCTGTTTTCAATTACCAATGATTAGGTAATTAATCATTCAAATTCAAACGAATTAAGTTAAATGAAATGTTTAAATATGGTGCATTATGACGGTATAGTATTATTGTTATTTCCAAACTAATTGTAAATTTGTGCTGTTTTATTTAGCATAATGACCGTTACTATTAACTACAGTTTAGTTACAACTTTTATTTGATATATTTCATAAACGTATTACTGCAAATTATAATATATTTGCCTGCAGAGCCCAAAAAATAATATTATTTAAAATAATATCTGTTATAATTTATTTTTTTTCTTACTTACTGCACTTACAATACTTTTTCTTTAAAACCATAACTACTTTGCCTGTTAAGTTAGTCTGTATGCACATATATTCCTTCTTTAGGGGCACGTGCTGTGTGTTACGCGCCACTGCGGGCGGTTGTCTTGGCGTCCGGTCTGTCACGCGTCACAGATCTGTTCGCGTGCCCCCCTGAATACCGCACTATCCCCTTCGTCCAGGCGAACTCAAACGTCTTAAGATCTGCGCTCTTCCGGTAAGCATATGTCCCGCAACGTCTTACAAGACGTTCAACAGTTGCGCTTACAACAGACAAAAAAATTAATAACTCCTGTCATTAACACTGGATGAGTATCCCCGGGAGACAGAGGGAGAAACTGTTAGTTAAAAGTATAACCCGTGTTGGCTGGGTTAATGAGATGGTAATAGCGGTTCGTTAATTATGTTTGTTTATGTCAGGTAGTAATTAGTTTCGTTTTTATTGTATTATTTTAGTATATTTTTCTTTATTTTTCTGTAACGTTTAACGAGTCAGTTTTATTTCCCAAATTGGTTTGTTCAATAACCAATGAAAACGGTATATTTATCGTGGACATTTGGGCGCTAGTTTATGTAGTTTTTTTTTTTCAAAGTATGAAAATGTTGAATAAAACGCAAGGAATAAATATCGTTTATTTTACAAACATAAATTTTAAAAAAATTTGTTTAAATGTTATGCACAAAAAATACGTTACAAGTGACAATTTCTACAGTGTGATACGGACTCGTGCACATACTGGTAGTGCAGTACTGCATGGCTCGTGCCTTACGCCAAAAATCAGTCAACTTGAACAGCAACTGCTTGTATCGCACCCCTTCTCAGTGTCTTAGATAGTGCTAAGAAAATATCCGTTAAAAAGTGGGGGACGCAAAAGATAGTTCGCCAACGGAATTCAAAGATGTTGATAGCGAAACAATCAGTCTGCTGCAAGTTGTCCAACTTCTTAGTTCTCTATTACCCTTCCAGGAAGTGAGTGGATCTGAAACGAAACGTGCAATAATCAGTGATATAAGTTCAATCATTCACCGTCCTAGTTTAATTTCGTTATTACTTCATAATTGTTTAAATACATAATTATAGTTTTGTTGTGTTATAGTTAATAATAATTTACGCGAGTTTAATTTCTTATTGCAATATTAATTAATTTATTAGTGTCGTGCTAGATTTCGAGACATCTAATACAGGTAATGAGTTTAGAAACATAGTGTAGAATCAAAATATAATAGTAATATCTATTGTACTGTACTATAGCATGTATTTGTAAATGCTAAATAGATATTTTTTCTAGAAATAGTAATGTAATATGTATAGACTGAAGAACGTGCTCTTTGCAAATATGTTTGTACTGAGTCAAATATGTGAGTTGTTAGCGTTATTTATCTCTGAATATATGTTATTCTGGTCGCATGTACACCAGTCTCAGCGCGAATGGAGTCAGTATATTTAATATACATCGTGTAAATTTGCTCTTTTATTCAAGTAAATATAATGTTATTACTTTGAAATAAGTCCATTTAAATACGGGGAATTGTAATTAAAATATCACAGCTTCTCGTGTGCAACCCAAAGCGATGTAGAAGAATTAAGTAAAATTAAATGAAATTAGCGAATGAGCATCCGCTCGGAAAATTGAATCAACTTACGACGTACGTTACGCTGCTCCCGTATTTGCCGGAGAGAAATGACGCGAAACGACAAATTCTTTTTATTCGATATCTTATAATTGGTTTACGGCAAATGCACTGTTCGTTTCGCTAAATTACTAGAATCTCATTCTAAATTTCACAGTATCAATTCCATTATCGAGTATTTTACGAAAAAAATCGGCTTCAACTGATTATTACATATTATTCATCATAAAAATGTGTTTTTATTTAAAATCTTAAGGTAATTGATAAAAAGAAATGCTGTAACCATATCTAAAGTAGATTCTCTTTAGGTACATGTTTAAATCTATACCGCAAATTATCAACTTGTCAGAGTACAAATTCCGTTTTTTGTTTTAGTTTCCTTATGGTTGTTCATTTATCCTTATTGCAGTTATAAGATGATAAAGTTCTGTTGAATTCATGTAGTGAAATTGAATATTACTTTTTAAAGGGTATTGTTTCTTTGAAGCGGTATGTAATTATTTGAAGACAGAGAAAGAGTACAACAGTGGAAGGAGACCATTATGTGCAACAATGGGACACGCGTGTCTATTTATAAACGATAGAATCAACAAGTCCCTGTGAAAAAATCAAAACCTCTCATTAATATTGATACATCGAATTTAAAAATGGTGTGTGAAAAATTTTAAAAATTTATGCCGTTCATAAAATGTGACAATTAATTAAATTTCCGAAACCTAATTATATCGTCCATTGATCGGCATGCGACACAATGCACCACGTGATATACATATGTACAAGAGAGAGTTGGTTTATTGTGAATAAATAGACAAAAAAAAAGAGTCACACATACACTCGTACGTATAATGCACATATACATGGACACAGACGTATCCTTTCGTTCGTTCACTGTTCATGTATTAGTGGGTGTCATTCGTTACCATTGAAAAAAGTGGAGCTTGAAAAAAGTCGGTGTTTTTTAAATTTTTTTCTAGTCTTTTTTTGTTTTTGTTGCACATTCATGTAGAACACCTGTTGGCTGCATGTGTGTACTATAACGTGGTCTATTGATTGTAATCGATAACTCATGTCCCACTTCACCTTTCGTTCGCTTGTTGTACTCTAAACTGAACGTGCATACGTACGTAATGTAATGCAATGTGGACGAATCAGTGTGGCACATTGGTTCATTGGCATAAGCTGGTCCTATCAACCATAACGACTTGAAGTGATTGCCTTAATTGTTGAACAGAAACAATATTAAAAATGAACACAATTTCATATTAAAAATATTATTTTCTAATTAAATCAAAATTACGTCATTTAACTTCGATTTTATTCTAAAAATACGTATTATTCACTGATCAGACCCTTTGATTTACTGTAAAAATGGTATCTTAATCTGATAAATACATTTTGCTTCATTTCATATAATGAAAATCCACCGGAATTTTTTTGTACTTTGATTTATGATACGAATTAGATTTTGACTAATTTTTTTAAGGCAAAAATAATATACGTTACTTTCATACAAAGAAGGATTACACACGATTTTAATTTTAAATCATCTTCAATATTTGAATTATAAAAATAGTAATTATGTTTTACTGATAAAATTTATGAAACTTCACCATAAAACATGTAAATATTACTTGCAGATTAACAAATGATTACAAATATTATATATCATGTATAATATTATTTATACTTTCCTAATTATTTGTCAAAATTTAGATTATATAATATATTCTTTTAAATGTTATGTGTAATATATACTGGTGTTAACGAATTCAACGACTTGGTGAGACCAGCGGGAATATGGGACGTCAGGAGGGGAGAGAGATAGGTTTATTTGTTGCTCCTCTCTCTCTCTCTTTGATTAGCTAAATGAAATGAACTGTTCGTGTTGAAAGAAAAAAATTGAAATAGATTGCTAACCGAAGACTATATATCTTAGCACAATTACTGGGAAAGGCGTGCGAATTAAGCGGCCACATGAGGACAGCAACGACTGGTCCGGAATGGCCGAAGCATGTTCGTGTCCTGGTTAATTCACACTCACTGGACACTGTCTTGACCACGTGACTGTATTTTATTGTTTCCTCGTTGTATTTCCCCATACTGATATATTTTATCAACAAATTACATTAAGCCCATACTTCTTGATTATTACCCTATTATCCTCGGCAAACTATACATTTATTCATAAAAATATATACCGTGTGTCTCACGACGATCTACACATAGGACGTTACAGGCTCATTTGATTTTTGAATTCAAAATATTAATCTGATTGTTTTTGTTTTGAAGTGTCAAACACTACTCCAAATAAATAGTTATTTCTTAGTGCACTAGCTGTTGATTGCATATTCTTTAATTTAGATTTCACTTTCTGTATGTTTTTCTTGATAAAATTTGTTAGAATGTCACAAATAAAATAAAATAGTAAACGTCAAATTGACAATTATACTGTCTAAATAGTAAAAAAAAAAACAAAAACAGTCAGATTAATATTTTGAATTCAAAAATCAAATGAGCGCGTTACGTCCTATGTGTAGATCGCCGTGAGACACACGGTATATAGTATATCTCATGTCATATTTATGTCCAAATCTTCGGACCCGTATGTCATTTCAAAATCTTTCACATTGACATTAGTTCTAAAATGTAATCCGAATAATGTCATTTATTCAAAGCGAATTGATGTTCCATTATCTCTTATTTGGATTTGAGCGACAATTTATAGGAATATTAAGATTTTTATATCAGTGTCACATCAGCATATTATCTAGTTCAAAAATCATATTTCAATTTCAGCATTTCTTCTTAATTTGATAAGTAATGACATTTTAAAATAAATATGATAAACGCACAAAAAAAACGTCAATTAATCTTGCATCTCGTATCTGAAATAGACTTGTTTTGTAAATAAACATGACACATAAGGTGATAATTTTGAAAAAGAATATTTCCTAAATACACACAGTGGCCGGATTTTCCGGCTGTTGATAAGCACCAAGATGATATCTGTCAACAACAAAGTACCGTAATGCAATTATCGCCTCATTTACTTCCTTCGATTTAGTCATGCATGTGATTTTTTTGTTCCATTTCATTATTATGCAGGAAATTTGTGTATATTAAATTTTCATAGGAAATATCATTAAATATGTAAATAATATACAATTTAATTTAAAAAATCTGAAGAAAATATAGTTTTGAAACCAAATGAATTCGATTTGCGAAACAAGTACAATTTTCAACAAAATGATCGTTCATTAAAAAAAAGAAATACAATTTAAAATATGCTAGCTGTATGTAAAATTAATATATAGCTAAGAGAATTTCAAACAATGCGTGATTGAAAAATCTAAATATTTCTAATTGCGTGTATGCGTTAATAATACAGCGTGAATAATAAATTTAAAAAATAAAATTTGATTAAAAAATATCCAGAGTTTGTGTGAAGCTGGAGTCCGCATAGCAGCATCAGCGAGCCTCAGCAGCTAGCAGCAGGAAAGCTCGGGAAAAGCTCACCGCGTGGTCGCTCGTTCGCTCCCGCGCGTTTACTTGTCCATCTATCCCGCTATATGTATATACGCGTGCGTGTGCATCTGTGTATGTATGTGAACATGTATATGAAGCGCGTGTTGCTATGGCCACTCGTGGACTAGTTCGCGGCGTCGCCACCACGCGATGCCTGGCGCCACTGCACAGCATCCTTGCACGACGCCGTCCGTCTGTATGCTCATGCGTCAGTTGACCCCCCACTTCTCACGATAAGGGCTGATAATGTGGTCCTAGTCCTCAGCATTCTCTACCATGCTACGAAAGTGTGTATTCAACTTTTTCTGTGTCCGCGTGGTCTTTTAATTTTTTATAAGGAACACAGCAAGGTAAGGCGTTCAAAAATTCGATTTCGATTTCAATATTTTATTCATTCATGCCAACTGATTTTCGATTATTTTTTTCGTTGTTTTTTTTTTAAATGTGGAACTTTTTTTTCTATTTATTTATTAACAATCACGCATGTGTTGTCAATATGTATCGGCATGTACACTTTACTTTCAAATCTGTGTTCAGTTTTTAGTTGTCTTAAATGTGTAGGTAGTTTTTTTTTTTAATGAAAAAGTGCGATCTTAAACAGAATTGTAAAAAGTGATGAACAAGTGATGGTTAATAAAAGTTTTAAAAGTTCAACTTATAAAAATAATCTACCTCTACACTCGGATATATAACACAGGAATCTTAAATATTTTCAAACATAAGTAAGTACTATCGTTATAACTTAATACAAATAAAAAAATGGACATTCTTAAAGAAAATACTGTGAAACATGTGCGGTGCGGTGAAGTTTTAAATAATTTATTATTGTTCGATTATAAAACATTTATCTAATACTAACACTGACTTGTAAAAAACATGGATCCATTAAAAAAATTAAGATAACTAAAATTTAAATATTTAAAAATCTTATCTATTTGAAAGATAACCTTGTTATTCCGTACTTACGTTAAATAATTTTAATTTTCATTATTTGGTAAGAAAATCGTGCGACTGATTGACAAAAACACCTATGGATTATAACACAATAAAATAACAACTAACTCGACTGATTATCCGGCTTTATATTATGTTAAAAGTCTGTACAATTGTGAAAATATCGGTTATTTTTGGAGAAATAGCCATAAATTAGTTGTACCCGTGTGTGTGAATCTTCGGCTGGACCGGTCGCCACGATGTTCCAATGCCGGCAAGTGACCGCGCGTTTCCCGTCAAGCTTGAATGGAATTCGCGGACTTCTATTCCCCTCGCGCGGCAAAGTTGCGATTGTATGCCGGTTTTAAAACAACTATATTTTAAAAAATATTTGGAAAAAAGATTAAAACACTCTTGGTATTAGAAGCATTACATGTAATTTTAAACAAATTTATCTAGTTTTCACCAGTCTTACATCAAAATGTCAACGTGTTTCTTTAGATGTGCGAGAAAGTTATAAGTTAGAATGTAAACAGATAAAATGTTCGAGTTTGAATTATGTAATTGTATGAAAGACACTTGTGCATAATACATAAACATAGTATACACTTTGACAGCGCGATGAGAACTAAATCGACAATCTTCTAAAGATCTATTTCGGTAAACTCGTGCGCATTGTTTTAAGAAAAACACAAAAAGTAGAGAGAAATAAAAACGTTTTTTTTTTTCTACTCATACATATATATGAACACATACGTATAGCGATATGTACGTTAGTAAATGAACCAATCAGAGTTCAGCGGACCGTGTTTATGTATTGTATCGGTAGAGGTCAGGTATTGATATAGGAAAAAAATGAAAGTGTGTATATATGTGATCGAGAGACGGAAGTTGGTGGGGGAAGGTACGAAACCGACGAACGTTGTGTTTGATTACAATCCATTTTTGATTTGTTGATTGGACAATTGTTGAGGATGATTAAGTAATTATTGAGAATACTATATTTTCAGTATTTTTAATCTTGCTTCTATCGAGTTGTTTACTTCGTATCAACACTTTACTTGAAGATATTTTGGAATTTTCATATTTTATTCTTCAATGAACTTGTAGAATTTCAAGAATTATTTAACCGTTTACTGCAGTTTATATTCAAACAATTATTTTGCTGCATATAGATGAAAAATATTGTTTTATAAATTGTCAACAGACTGACAGAACAATTATTTTATTTTATTTTGAAATTTGTCCGGATTCAAATTTTTATATTTCTAGTTAAATTCGATCGTTAACGAAACGGAAGATTTGCTTTATGAAACATACTCTCTATTTTAAGTATAACTTGTTTTGTAATTATTGAGAAATATGTGTTATTCTAGTACTTTGTTATATACATTTTGCCATGATACAAATTTTTATTTCGCCACTGGTAAAAACAAACGCGTCGTGAAAATAAAGTGAGTGCGCACGCGACAGAGATAGAGCGTGTGAGCATGTGTGTGTGTGTGTGTGCGAGAGAGAGAGAGAGAGAGAACGTCACTTTAAAAAATCTTAGCTGCTACTTAAAAAATCACACGACTTAATTATCGTCACTTACGTACCATTCCCCCCTCGTACCATCGGGACGGCTGTAGGAGGCGTGGTTCTGTGGCCGGGTGGGGTGGGGGTGAGCGACGCCGGCGCGCCGCGTCCTCAAGCGGCGTCTTGCTTCAGTCCGACGTCCGGCGTTTGAGCGTCGAGGCGCCCCTTACCGATTCCTTATACCAGTGTCTTGAGTCCGATTACTTCACTCGTCGTTGGGCGCTCGGATCGGATGGTCGAACTACAACCGTGCGCCCGCTACTAAATAGAATATGTATGTGTGTTGTTAGAATAAGAGACTACTACTACTGCTACAACTTATAGAACTATTGCAACTATGGACCTACATCAGTATATATATAGTGTTGTTCCATCTTCCAAACAACAGTAGTGCGACGAATAGTTCTACTGACATATTATCATCATCATCGTCAACAGCGCTTCTATATAATACCAACAGCAACATGGACATTGAATCGAATGAACTCTTATTAACTTAGTTAACCTAAAACTAAATAACCGCTACTGTTTAATAATAATCTTAAACGTATCTACTAATAATCATACCAACTAACTAAATGCTTCATAACTAACTAACTATGTTCTAGTGAATATGTGTTCCCGTATAAGTACTTAGTATAGTTTAGAGTTACGCTATGGACATGAGATAAGGTAATAACTAGTCAACTAACTCACTCATTCAATCATCCGTTCAACGTCTGAATGTGCTTGTTTCGTTGTGTTTTGTGCTGATTTTGCTTGTTGTTTTTGTCCACTTGTGTTGTACGAGGTTTCACGTGCTCGCGGACCTTACGGCGACGACGCGAACCTTTCTAAAACAAGAAAAAAAAAACAATCACAAATAAACGATTTTTATAAAAACATTCACTCATGGCTTGATTCACACATATTTCCAGATGGAACTTTAACTTTTATTCGCTAACCATTCGTTCTTGTGACTTTGCAGTGTCAATCTGAAACATATGTTGCCAAACACAGTACTAAGTTACTCATTTATAATATTTAATATATTTTCTAATATTCAATTTATTGCTTTGAATTAACTTACATTCTGTGCACATTTTGTACGTTTACCTTTTGAATAGATATTTCTCTTTAACACTGTATTAATATAACGCGATTTCTGTTTTAGAACTTTTTTAAAATTAATCTAATTAAAACATAGAATTCTTATCTTTATTTCTTCAGTGATACCAAATTCATCGGCACGAAATCAAAATTGAAATAACAGTTTAAACTTAACGAAAATGACAATTAATTTAGATTGTAAAGTATCAAAATTTATCCGTGACGTTACAAAATATTGTTTCATAAATAATTGTCGTTCTGTTTTTTCACTACTTTAACCGCAATATATTTCTAAATAATAAATAATTTGAGAGATTTAACTTACATGTGAACGTAATGCAGCATTTTCTGCTGTTGAAATGACAACTCTTTTCGCGAGGCAATTCCGTAGATGATTTCTCGAAGACTGACCGTTGCTGTACGACAACGAATCTCTACAATAAAAATACGTTAGACAACTTGTGAATACGTATAGCGTAACGCACGTGTTCTTCTATACAAGTACGTCACAAGGGCTAAATTAACGTGAATGGGGTGTCTTTGTTAGCGGGAACTCGCAGAACGAGTCGCAGTGAGCGTCGGTTTTTGTTGTTTTGTCAAACAAGTTTTCGAGTAACTTTGGTTGCATATACTGCAGGCGCTAACTTGTATATATGTTCTCTTTTTTTGACGTTTACTAATTTACTATTATTTTTACATGACTATTATAACCAAGTAGCGAGAAAATTTAACGAATGACGATTTGAAAATGATTTCTTGATATTTACCGTGTAACGAAAGATGTAGGAAATGTTTCAAATCAAAATTTATTTTGCTATAATTACGTGTATATTTTTTATATTTCTTATATTGTTAATATAAAGAGTTTTGAAATTAATATAACTATTTTTTTCTGTTTTATGTTGTTTTATTTTGCATTGAATGTGTGATTGTTATGTAGTGAAAGTTTGACCGATTTAGTAGTAGTTCTGACTTGCAAAATATTTTTACGTTGTGAAAAATGTCATGTTACATCCCACAAGGTCTGAGATAATTACGATAAACATTTAATTCAGTTTGCATCCATTCAGACCATTATGTACGAATTAATTATGCAATAAATTAAAACAATTTGTGAAAAAAAATTTTTTTACAAATCATCTATATTGAATTACAAAATAATAGTAAAAAAAGCATATGTTTAATGAAATATGTGTTATTACTGGGTTTGGAAATCAAATGTAGGACAAATTTATTAAAATATTCATTCACAATTTTTTTAAAGCTGTTCATCCATTCATAATTATTTTATCAAACGCGTACATAGTCAACTACCGCCACTTGTGGCAAGTCTTAGAACTAACCCTTTCAGATTTAGGCAACCTATTTAACACGGGTGAACACGGATGGACTCGTTGCCTGCTCATCAGGCGTAAATAGGGCCTGTAACGTGTTTAATGAAATTTGAAGGGTTAGTTTTTCGTGTGTTTTGTTAAAGTGAACTTGGTTTTTTATCGTTCTGTTTTTAGACACTTTAGTTTAAATTTTAAAGTGCATGTTTCTAATATTATTTATTTCGTAAGGTAACTACTATTTAGTTTAAAGTGTATTTAAAGAAGATATCTATTTCTCGTATTTTTCCATAACGCTATAAAAGGAGGCTAGTTATTAAATTTCGTTAACTTTAAAATGACACATACTTATTAGTGTATAGTAATGATTGGTATCAAACAGGAGAATCCTGAATGACGCCTATATGCGAAAGTACAACGTGTGTAACAGTGACCGTTTGATGTGAACCGGTGTCAGAAATTCGGTTCCGTTTCACATGAACAATCACCATTAACACAATGGATATCGATTACCGGTAATAATTAGAGGTTGACACTTTCACTATCGATGCTTGTGTGTATGGTGCATATAGCTGTACAGTGTATGTACCTATGCACTTGTGTGGTGGATACATACATCGGACTCCGGTGTGTTTACCCCCCACCAATCCTCTTCACTGACAACACTATATACGTACATATGCATGTGTATCGGTGTATGCATGTGACTGTGCGTGCATGTACACGTGTGTTAGTGTGTACATAATTTGGTCGGTTCTATACACATTATAGCTAATTGCGGACAACCGCAACAACTATGCTCATTTAACGGCTATATTTATACGCTACACGTGGTGATCACGTGGTCTACGACAAATGTTGTCCACTTTCATTCAGATGATTCTCAGACTGACCCAAAGATGTCACGTCGTACAATTACATTTTACATAAATCCATCAATGAATATATCACTCTCATATGATTATTTTATATGATTCTTCCTTCACCTACATGATTGTTTTTAAACAAATATTTGAAGATAATTTGTATAAAAGTTTATCTGTAATCTGTAAACGTATAAAGTGTAATTGAGTAACTAACTGGAATTAATCATTCCGGATATATAATAATTACGCCAGTGATATGCAATCGTACGTATATACACGCAGGCTTGACGAGTACACAAGGCGTGGGGATGGTGAATGAATGTGTATTAACGTCGTCTAACCTCTTAGACCCTTCTAAACACACCAGCTAGACTGGCACTGTAATTTGTCTTTGGATAATAATACAGTAATCACGTGTCAAATGACCATGTTTTCTTTGCACCGTAACACGAAGTATTGTGTGTTGTAAATGTGTTCGTACATACATACTTACCTGCCTAGTATGCCCCTATTTTATTGAAGGCGTGAGCTATTTCCGTTTCCGGAAATGGTTACCGGTAATTGCAATTAATGCCACGTGGCCTGTGCGTGTTCCAATTTTGAATTCATTACGCATATAATGCCGATTGTTGTTTATTTTACTACAAGACAATTATTATTCTTGACTTGAAACACTTTACTCGTTTTTTTTTCTGATTTATATACGCTATCATTTCTGACTTTTTACTTCATGACGATTACCAATCGTTCTAATTCATACAGTTATGTTTCCTTCTAGCTCATGTTTAGTATTAGTCAAGTGTATCGATTAACTGTACATCTGTTATCTGTAACTACTCAAGTATTCTTCAAAGTTCATTTACACTGGAAAAAGATTTCACCTGCAGCCCGCATGCATATACGCAAATTTAAATTTCTAATCAAGCTCAGTTGATAGGGCGTTTGGTTTCTTTCGTGCAGTGTCGTCCAATATACAAAGTGGTTCACAAGTAGAAAGGAATTAAAGTCATTTTTACAGTTAATGAATAGCAAGTAATACATTATTTATTCTTAATAGATTGTAAGGAACGTCATTTATTTTCTTCATACGAAAGGTAATAGACTTTTATACTTTTTTTAAACTATTTTTAAATTGAAAAAGAAACTAAATTAAAACGCGGAATTTAAACGATATGCAATAGTGAGAATTGTGCATGGAGGAAACATTTTACATGATACAATATCCGCCGTCAATAATAAGATAAAGAACAACTGTTTATAAGTTCACTAGGCGTATTGTCGAATATCAGTTTCATTCGTAACTTGGGGGCGTTTCCATTAAGACCATATGTCCCATCTACAAAGTGTTTATTCTCTGTATATCATAAATGTGTCTCTCAAGAGAGATATATAATCACGGCATTTTATATTGAAATGTAAGTTCATATAGGAAATCTATTGCGCTTAGTAGAATTTATATTTTGTGTGTAAAATTACGATGAATACATGGATGACTGCACATGGTAACTATAATGATTGCTTTTATTTTTCAGGTTAAATACATGGACCGAAGTTAATCATCATCTGCCTTCCCCTCTTCCAAATAAAGGTAAGCATCTATTTACTTTAATTAATTGAAAGGTCCATAGATGGCACCATAATTAACTCTTCTTACCACATAAATTAGGTTAAGTGAGGAACTATCGATGCATGAAACTTGCTTCTAACTTGACAATTAGAGAAATCAAATTATCAATCTATTTATCGGAGTCTAAAGTTGCGTAAGTTCATATGTTTTCACACAGTGTTTGTGCGACAGAATAATTTGTAGATTTTTTTTATCGAATGTTGTTTGAGAACGGTACATATTTAGACGGTAAAGTAGAGACGGTTTTTAACGTGAATTCTCACTGGGGTAATTATTCGAAACTCAAGGTAATAAATACCGGCATATTTTACTTGTAAAACAAGAATAATATGTCTCACGGTAGAAATGTGACAAAGGACGGGTACCGGGTATTGAAAGACAAGAAAGTGAAACAGTCATTAAGAAAACGCTTGTAATTTGCAGACTGCAGGGATCCTCCGTGTTTTATTCGCTTTTATCTTCGTTCTTCTTTCGGTTTTTAAAAGGGCTTTAGAAATGGATTTACTTGGCTTTTAGTAATTCGCTGTTACGAAACGGCAATCTCTCATTACCTTTTTGGTATTTTTTTTTGCCCCGTTTGTGATATGCAAATAAATTATATTTTTTTTTTTACAAGCACTAATTAAAAGGAAACTCCGTTGTTGACAATTATCTTTTTAATAACTTTCGTTATGCGACATGTCATGTATATATACTATTGGCGGGAATAATATCATCATTTATTTATTACAATAATAATTTTGCGGAATTGTTTTAAAACTTAATCCTTTGTTTCGAAAATATCTGTTGAGAATGATAATTTATTAATCCCGCGTGAATACAGTTTTATGTTATAGGATTACAACTGAAATAATAATATAATAATTTATATTTGCTTAACAGTAACTAGTCATTTAGTTAAGTCGTGTTTTTTTTTATTTATCACAAAATATTGTAAGCATACGATGTGAGACTCTATTATCCTTTTATACTTGTGTAAAACTTACTTTGGCGAGTCTTGCCAGCAAATAATGATCACAAAGAACCCGGAGTCATCATGCAAAGAGTACACATATTTCATTAATAATACATCGTCTTTCCGCGGCAGATGATTTAATTCGGAAACAAGTATTGATAACGTTACAGCATGTACTTACACTTTCCCCATCGTGTCGCTTCTGTATCGAAACTGTGGTCCGCACTTAAAATCTGTACTAGTGGAGTAGATCAGGACTTCTTTTTGAAATGTTTCGTAGAAATCCTTTGTGTTGTTCCCCGCTTTCTTGTATCGTTATTCTGCGATTTTTAAAACTCGTTGTCTGACGTTTCTTAAAATCGCAATTGCCAAGCGAGCTATTAGACGAAATGCATTTTTGTTCTTCACCACTGAAGTTCCTCATCAGCAATGAGAATTCAATTTTCTACTCTTCTCTTCGCCACAATAGCGACGGAAACGTGTACGGATTTCGTTTTAACTTGTCTTTTATGGCGATAACTATACTTGGTATTATGTAGAAACGTCAATATTACACTGTATTTATTTTTACTTTACGTTTCATTGTTTATAACAAGTTGTAAATTATGATCGTGTAAATTAAAACTCAGATACTGAGATTTATCACTATAAAACTATTTTACCAGCGCATTATATCATTCCACATTTGCAATACTAGTACATATCTACATAAAAGTATGTTATGAAAACCTGTGCATGCCTGTTACATTATTTGTGTACGTGTGTGTGTGTGTGTATGTGTGTTTTGAACCTATGCCAATCGCTGTGTACTGTGTAGAAGGATGTCACCAGTAATAATTGCATGATAATTAAGCTGCTACACTGTGCAGCATATCATCTTCCGTTTCCGGCGGGGCGCTACTATCTGCCTGGTAGTGTCCGTTTTTATCAAGAGAGCGCGCACAAGGCGACACTGAATCATTTCTTTCAGATATGATTATTGCTTTATCTTCTGTTTCCTACAAGACATTCCAACACTCATTAGCATGTTTCAGTGAAGCGATAACATAACACAACTACGCATTACAAACATACACACACACACACAAACATACAATACATACATACGTATAGCAAATGGATAAACATACAAAATATACAGAGTCCGATGCACAGTAGAACATATAGTACCCAGTGTGTATTCTGTGACCGCACCACTAATAAATATATAATGAAATTATTAATTTCATTGTAATTGTCACAGTTATTCATTGTAACATGTCATAGAATTAATTATTAAAATTTATACGTGTTAGTTGGCCGGACTTCGGGACCTTCTAATATATTTTATTTCTAGAATATTTGTTACAAACGGCACTACATACATTTTGTAATAGAAATTTAACAATACCGAGCAACATTATGAAAAGATAATAACAGTTATTTCCTGTATAATAAATTAGAGAAATTATATAGTAAATTTTCATGTATTTGAATAAATGGACGATACATTTCATTCCATTTTTTTTTTTACATTAAAGCCGTTTTGCATTAATTCAGAAATATATACGCACGCATATACTTACATGTTTCTATTCATCGGTCATACAAAGTGCGTTGACAATAGACAATATTTTCTGATCAGAAAATAAATTAACGTACAGAACTGCATTTGCACTTATTGATATATCTACCAACAAAGCAGATTTTAATAATTTAACGAATGAAAAAATTATTCTGGTATATTTGCCATTAAATTCTCATTACTTCCTTTGTTGTACACTTGGTATTTTGCTTTTGATATAAATATACGTACATACGTATTTTTTTACATCCACTGATTAATGCTTTGGTTTCTTTTTTCCCCCTCTGTGCTTCTCATGTTTTTATTGACCATTCTCTGCATATTCGAACTGTAGATACAGTTCTATACGATGGATAGTTAGATACGTAGGTAATCAAAGTACCAGTGCTATATATCAATTCACTTGCTTTTTTTCGTAATTATTGTCAAATGTGGGTTAATGCATAAAGTATCACATAAAATCGGGTAATAGATATATAATCATAAATAAATCATTTATGAATAATGAGATTATATGATGGAATTCAGATATACCAAATAGAAATCAGATAATATAAAAAAATATATTATATTCTTTAGATATACCAAATGAAAATATTACGTTAGTGTAGATTGTTTCTTGTAAGAGAAGCCATTTTGTGGGAAATAGGTGTACAGGTGCGCGACGAAATCCTGTTTGATATCTTATTCTCATTGGCTCACCTGTTCCGTCGTATCATTGGTGAGAAGACTTGCGTGACCATAGGTGGGACTTATACATAAGACGTTTCATAACAATACTAGCTCCAATCGCGACAGAAACTTCAGAATCTTTAGCTAGTTATTATATTTATCATACGCAATAATTCCCCATCTTAATAGATTCTTACAGGTACCACATAAATATTGACGTTGCTACTTGTTCTAGATTCATTTAATATCATAAACCAAATAAGTTTCATAGTATTTTTTTCATATTTATTCAAATTATCTATTTTATTGTTATCGGTATTATTAAATATGTTTTTTTTTCTGTTGGACAATACATTTACTAATACACAGATAGCTGTGTAACTTAGATTAGATATTAATTATTCATACACTTGAATTGTTTGGACAATTAAAAATCAAACTGCAGCAGTAAATGTTTAAGTAGCTTTTTTTTTATTTCGTTACGAGGTCATCGCGAATACAAACACGCCATTTTCTAATCACGGACGTTCTTTCCAATGTATTCATATCGTTCGGTTCACATAGGCAGACACGTTTGTTTGTGTGTATGTAATTTGTTGCTTTTTTTTAATGCGAGAGTATGTGTTGTCTGCGCTGATGACTGCTGTGTCCATGAGGTATAGATCCTGTTCCTCTGTACATCACAGTAATGCGACATTGCCTGTACATTAGACAACGATAACAATCAATGAATACAGTTGTTAACTTTTTCTATAGTAAATCAGCAGCAATCTAATATATGCCTGTACATGCTTGTATGAACGCTGCGGATGTGTACCAATACAGGTTTACGCGTGTCTTCATCATTACCAACATACACAACCTCGTTAAAAACATACATCTGAATGCATTAAATTCAGTGTTATTTGTGCTCAAGTTATTATATAGAAAAGTAATAGCCTTATATAAATACTACTGACATCATGTTTAGATTAAAGTAAATAAAATCGTCAGTTATCGACAGGAAATACGGAGTTAATGTGTAGCTAACATTTGTTAGCAGATATTTAATATTCTTTTATACCGAATATTAGATTATACTTCAGTATAGAATTAATAATTTTAATAAATGCAACTTTGATCACATGTATTAAACAATATTTTGTGAAACATATCGTATTTTCGTGCATCGGCTTGGCGAATAGACGAACTGGGACGCATGCTAGCAGGAACAGCAGCAGAGAATAAGAGATGAAAATATCCTGCTGACAGCGACAGTGGCAGGAATCGCGCTCCGATGCTTTTGCACAATGAATTGAATGTTGTTATAAGTAACTAACCGTTGCCGTGTTGCATATGTGTGCTACTTCGGATAATTTGTTTATCGCTACTTGTGATTCGCTGACCTCGGTGCCTCCTATTGTCCAATCACAACGGGGCAGGATGCCGGAGGAGGAACCGAACGTGGTACGGTGATTTTTTGCTTCTATGTAGCAACCAGCTCGTATCTGTCTACAGATGATCATCATCATTTTTGTCCTCTAATACATTCCCAACGAACAGACGGGACAATGATACATTTGTATTTTTTTTTTTGCCTTTTCACTATTTGCAATCATACCGAGCCTGAACTAATTGCACTAATTATGATGATCAGTTTCCGGAATTTTAATCGAAACAATTGTTCAACGTTACTCGTACAGTACATTAGTTTAGCAAACTTCTCATTATAATAACAGCGAAAATACAAAAATATTATTTTGGTATTTATTTCAGTTAATTTTCATTTGGCAGATCAGATACATGGCTATATCTGAAATTTATACGAAATTCTACAGTTGATATACAAACATCATTTGTTTTAGCATATCGGATTGCTTACAATACATAACTAGCGTGTTACAAATATTTACACATAACCTCAATGTAAGCAGCAACAGGGTGTTTCATGCATAATTCCACGTGCCGTATGGTCAGTACATCTGCACCTGCCGTGTCGGACTCCCGACAGTGTTCAGCCACTCGTTGCGCGACTCTGCATTTCAATTATATTTTCGAAAAAACTCTAACGCCGAATCAAGAAGAAGAGAGTGTTAGCATATGAGACATATGCAAGCGAATTATACCAGATGTTTGGACGCGTCGCACAACCCCTTATGTGTTTATAGACCCGTGGTACTTCGCCAGGTGGTAATTTCTTTCAAGGGGGAGTTTACATTGGCGTACATTTTCAGGTAGGGCACTAGTTCAAGTAAAAATATACATATGGTGAACAAGCGTGGAATATATAGGATTTACTTGTTGATACTGTAAGCAGTATATTGTTCACTAACTATTTAGTCACTTGAGAATAAATATTAAAAATAGACAAGCTAAATACATAATCTTTTTATAATATATTAATAATTTTCATTAAATCAAAATAGATATTTAAAAATATTATTTTCTATATAGAATATTTTCTGTTTACAATAAAAATATAACCTTAGTCAATTATTCCAACCTTATGGATTGAATATCCCTTTTCATCAATATTAATATAATGAAGATTATATTTTATTTTAAAACGAAATAATTTTAGAATAATATGTAGTTAATGTTTGATTATTTTCTTGTATCCGGCGTGCACGTACGTCACTGATGTGTGCTTATTGGTGTGCAGTGCGTTACCTGACAGATGCATAGTGTTGAGCGCCCTTGCCTTCCCGTACCGGCCCTTTCCCTTGTCTTAGGTCGCTGGCGTGCATATGAAGGGTGCCCGTTACCTGTATATTAAGCCTCAATGTGCTAGTTTTTAGATATGCTTCGTTATCTTGCCATTTACTATAACTACCGGCTGTATGCACACTCTACAACCATGTACACACAAGTAATAAATACGGTTAACTTTGCACATTACGTGCACATTTACCAAGTATTCAATGAACAACGAAAGAATGAGGTTATTCTTTAACAAGGAATGCGGTCACAGTATTTCACCGTGCAATATATTTGTATTAATAGCATTCTGATGGTATAGAATGCAAAACTACACATTTACGGGTTCGGTTTCTTAAAAGATACGAACTGAATTATTATCACATCACTTATGGGTCATTGTACCGATTTAAATTATTTTAATATACACATTTATGTAAGTATATTCTAAGAAAGGTGATATTTTAACCTGAATTTATTTTTAAATATATCATTATTATCTTTTACAATATTGTGTTGTATTTCAAATGAATTCAACAACATATTTTTACAATGCGGTAGTATTCTATTTCAACAACCAAAACAGAGCAATACATCAAAATTTATAAACTCCTCCACAATAATACCACTAAATAATATCAATTGAATGGGCCCGCCTTGTGTCGTAATAGTGGCGTGATACCTTTTCAAAGCACAGAGCCTCTTGTGTGTGACCTAAGAATCCTGTCAATATAATATCGAACGTATTAAACCTATCTGTGTCACCTCAATGATCGATCAGTGTATTCGTCTTCTTTTAAATTAAAAATAGTTATTCGATATTCTCCAAGATTTGGATGCGTACCCACTGACAAGTATTGACACGTGAAGTTTGTAGGTTACAGCTGTTTTGGGCAAGCTGCTTGGATGGATAATCAATCGGGATGATTTAACGTAACAAACACACGTTATTTAGGCCACCAAATGGTACATATTGAATTACCTATGTGGGCCTTTTGTCGGTTCTACATACAAACATCGACACAGATTCTTAATACCACGCGTTCAAAACATACGGCTGGTTGCGATGGTTATCTTAAGTGAAAACGAAAAGACTGACCAATGGTCAATTATTTGTAATCGATACTGTTGTTGAAGTTTTTCTAAAGATACAATTTCTAAAAACAAATTCTACATCGCAAAATATATATAATGCTTGAACAAAACTGTAGGAAAATTTAAATTTAAAAAATCATTTGACCATAAAATATAAACGTCTTACATTTGATCAAGGTTATATTTTATTATATATTTTTGTTGAATTTTTTAATACAAATGTATTTGGACTATTATATTTCTTGCTCTCTCTCTCTAAATAGATTTAGTTAATTACACTATCCACTTTCAATTTCGTTCAGAACTACTAACGTTTTGCTTCTAAAAATAAATAACAAAACAATTAATCCACAAAAAGTCGAAAAAACTCTACTATCCATTTAAACCTCTGTGGTATCTTCGCCCCACAAAATCTTACAATAGATTAACTATACCTAGTTCTAAATTGATTACACGACCAAAAAAAAGAACCCACAATGCGTTTTTTCCTGTTCACGGAATCCCGTAGTTGTTCCAGTATTCCACTACAAATAACAAGACCACCTTACACGTCATGTTATGGGCACGCTTGAACTGGTCCGTTGTAAATGTGTAAGCTGTTTGCGTAGATTCTATCTTTAAGGGGGCAGGTATAACCTTGCAAGGTAAGAATGACGTCTTGCTTGTGACGTCATCGTTTAAATGGACATAAGATATGAGACTTGTGGAATGCGAGGGTCTTTATATGAACCACTCAAAGGGAAAAATGTATGAATGAATTTTTTTTGTTGTTGCTTGAATCTTTTGATTTTTTTTTGCATTGAATCCATAATAAGACTTCTAATTTTTTTGCTTATAAAGTTCATCGTCTGTGCTGTGTATAATTCCGGATGAGTGGGTGTTTATCATTACTTATTAACATATTTATACTAAATAAATATTGCATTTGAATATTAAAAGATTGAAAATAAGTATAATTAAAATAAAAATAAACAAAGTAACTGATTATATAGTGCTAGGAAAACAAAATCAAGGTGAAATATTAAATATGATTTCTTCTACTTCCTCTGAAAAAGTATCACAAACAGTATTACACAATTTCCTATTTTTTTTCTCTCTAACATTAAATGAAATTACGTATTTCCTGAAAATGGAAGTAGATGAATAAAAACAACAACCTAAGCTATCATATCGTCTATGATGACGCACTGTGGGCTTGAGTATTGAATGAGATTCCTGCAGCGTATATCCTGGACGCCTTGGACCGCATCTCCAGCGGATATCCTTGGTCGGAAGGCGGGGAAGTTTTCTTTCACCCCACTCCACTTTTCCTCATCTGAATATGCACGTGAACTACTGTATATCGCTGTGACGTCATACAGTAATTGAGACGACAGTTCCGTTGCTATCCTCTTTTTTTTTAAATCTAAATATAAATTATTTTTTTGTTATATTTATTGATCAGCGTTTGATGCGATAACTATATTAATTTTTTTCAGGTAATATTATTAAAAAACAATTACGTGGAATTTGAATAAAAAGGTTTACGTGTTTTGTTATTTCGAGGTTTATATGGCTCTCTGGAATCACTCAAATTTATTTGTATTGATTTTATATTATTTTATTTTTGTTTTTATTTTATTTTGATAAAATTTCGAAATAATTGGATATACTGTATAATAACTAATACTGAAAGAATTATTTACAGGTATATACCTACATTGTAAATCGTATTTTGATATTGACAGTGCGAATATTTCATTACGAGATAGTTGACCTTACTAAATATGAAATGAATTATGCATGAAAGAAATGACAGTTGTTAATAAATTTCTGTAAAGTGCTTAGAACTATTGTGCAAGTTAAACATAATTAAGAATGAGCATGATTTAGCTCGAAATCGGTAAACTGATATATGGCGTACTAGGTTAGAGTAAAGAAGAAGAAAAAAACACATCCGCAGGTAGCACTCATGTGTCATTATCTGCTCTTAGGAGCGTACTCGCGGAACAAGCGCTCTCTTCTAGTTCCTGGCGGCGCCGTTGTGCGCTCAAGTGTCGCCCGCGTCGCAACCGACGCTAGTCCGTCGTTTCTCACACATATACAACGTAAGCACACGCACATACATGCTTACAGGTGTGTGTGTAGACGTGTTCACTTGTACATACACGATACGTACGTACTTAGCGGTAAGAATTAGGTATTACACACTCATGTACACACACATATACACTGTCAACGAGACGGAAATGTTTACAAGGAAGGAAGACTAACGTAAATTTGTGGCTTGGAAAATTTCTTCTTCACCGCATCGTCGCCAGTCTTCGGTAATTGTTTACAAATACATACGATCCGGATCTTTTAATCAGGTCCGTTATTAAAATATCGACTTTTTATCAAATATATTGTCGTCACTCATTGGTAATTTACATACAATTATACACTGATAAAATGTGAGGAAATATAAAATGGAATATAAATGAGTCAATATTTAGAAATAATTGTAGAAAATAAATACGTATGTATGGATGCTGAAGGAAATTAACCTGGGAGGAAACTGTTTTAGATATATAAAAATAAATATATGAGTAATAGAAGTAGTTGACTTATATATTTCGGTTATGTACTATTGGTATCTATCCATACATTTGTAGTTCAGTAAGATTTGACTATATTGTTCAATATGAACGTTGTATGAACTCCATGTTTGCTTTTTGTGCCAGGCTCATATTATTTCAACAATGTTTCTATTTATTTTAAACGAAATTAAAATACACGCATGTATACATTACATCACATTATAATCACATACACCTAACACAAACATTTATACTTGAGTAACTTCAATGGCAAACAACCAACGATGCATTTATCTTCTATTGCTTCTAAAACGAAAAATCATTTCAATAATATTTATTAGTTTCAATTTAAAAAACATTTTCAAATTATTTGTAAAATTAACAATATCGTGGGAATATATCTGTGACAATATATTTATAAACAAATTATTTAATGATACATTTACAATGATGCGTTAACTTTTTGCATTGTGAATTTTACATTTTGTTTCAATATAAAACACTGTGATATTGGTACAATTAATTCAGACGCATTATGAATACATGCAAACGTCTGTTGCTGGGGTACAATGATTATTTTTATTCATTTATACTATTGATTTATCGATATAAACGTTATTTTTACACCAAGATTAATATCTATAGAGAATTTGCAGTTTTTAGTTTTACAGTGTACAGCTGCACGGAGACAAGATAAATCTATGCTATTAGCATTTGATTAATTTCACTGTCCGGGGTAATATACGCACTTGCAATGTTAAAAAAATAAACAGTTATAAATCATTACCGGCCGGGACATGTGTGCGTATGTGCGAGACATGTCCAAGGAGGATTGATTACATGGAACTACGTCAAGTAGGCCGCGCTAAGTCTAACATACCTATCGACCATATAATGACATTTGTGTAGAAAATCATACTAGACATATATGAAGAAAAACGATCGGCGTCCATCATTAGAGATCTAATGGCACATTGAAGAATATATTTGTATCATGTATTATATATTTGTAATGAAGTGTAGTGTTGAAATTACCAGCGGAGCAATGAAATATCTTAAGTAAGGTATTGGAGAAAGTTTTGCAATTAAAACTTGTAATCTATTCGACAGGATAGAGTTTAGAGCTCGTGTGAAGAACACGCGCTGCATCTTTCATTGGCGACCAGAGGACATCTAATTTGGAGAATATAACGCCCAAAACGATTTCTAACTTTACTTAATTTGCCGAACAATAGTTCGGAGAGTTTAATTGAAATCGTCCACAGACGTTTAACTAACGTCCACGGTTCTAATAATGTATAAACAATTAAACTTTGGCCACAAGAATGTCTAACTGAAAATAATCAATTTCCTATTAGAATTCCCCTACGTACACTAATCCGAACTAGTTTTTCTTACTGAGATATTCTAGATAATAGTTCGTTATTAGTTTACAAAAATAGTTTGTAGGTACATTTGTATTTAAGAAAATATAAATTTTCCTCTGTGTGACGCGGGATATTAATTGTGGGAAAACGAGCAACGTTTAAGGAATGTTTGGCTCAAGTATTTTCCGGCGTGAAACAAGTTTCCCTGGGGCGGCGTCTTGTAATCTGACTCAAGACGCTTGTCGGTGTCAAAGCTCTAGGGTTGGGGTGAACTTAGGAAGTCTTATGTTCACAAGTGGCAACCTGTTGAATGTCTCGATATCTTAGAAGGGTCTTACAAGTCTCCCTCAAGACGCAACAGTTGGCTGCACTGAATTATTTATATCTCATTTACTGACTACCAAGAAATTTCCCACCCTCCATTCAATACAAAACGATTTTCTCGATATCTGAACAACCACTCAAACGATTTATATACTTGTCATACACATTTACTTATTATAAACGTATTTTTTAGCTCATCGACCTCCTGTCGAAGAGCTATAGTGTTCGGTACGATGTCTGTAGCATCTTCCGATTTCAAAAATTTTTGCACAGAAATCCCGGACAGACCCCCTGGACCACGAAATGACTATTACAACATATGTCCGTATGTATGTCGCTCGTCCGCTCGCTCGCTCGCTCGCTCGCTCGTACGAGATTTTTTGTTCCACTCAGATCTCCTAAACTACCCAACGGATTTTTATGAAATTTTTTCTGCAGATACTTGTTATGGTCTAGTTGTGCAAGGTACATTTTATTTTTCAAAATTTTCCTTCGCACTTGAGAAAAAAAATATTTTGCAACTTTTTTTCAGTTTTTATTTTTTTTCTCCTTTATTTTTCACTCAATTGTATTCAAAATTTTCTTGCATATGCAGGAAATGGAACAATATTTTTCTATATTTTTCATTTTGAAAAATTATGTAAGACCATTGGAGAAAAAAATATTTTTTAATTAAAAATTGAACAAAAGAAGATCAATGCATTTATAGTCGGCTTAGTTTGCTTTGCTTTTGTCAAGAGAAGAAAATGTATTCACACTTGTTTTAAATTTGTTGTTTTATTTGCGACCTAGGCACCTACGATTTTAAAAGCGAATTTAGATAAATAATAATTTGTGATATATTCAGACTTGCACATACGTCGATGAGCTGCAGGCATGGGTGACTAACCCATTCTTTGAATACTAGTTATTATATAAATGTTAGACTACTTGTATAAAATAGTGTAACTCTATTTATTCGATTCTGTAACTACAGTTAAATTTCCAGTAAATATTCTTTTAGTTCTCGGAATAATATTACACATGCGATAAAAAATTCGAATTGTTTGTGTCCGTTGTCCGCATATTTGCTTTAAATTTGCACTGAAATATTTTCCCAGAGATTACAAAAACATTCTCCCCCATCCTGTGGCATAATCAGATTATTCCAGGAAGTAAATATTGATGATATTTCGCTACGAATCGAATAGAAAATCAATCAGCCAATAGATTCAAGCCACAAAAGATTTGCGAGACAGTTGCTGGTTGCAGTTGCCAAGTAGACAGAGATTGCGTTGCAGCAGTATTTCCCGAATATTCACAGAATAAATAATTATATTGTTTAATTATGTAGTGAAAGGATACGCGTACCCGCCGACAGATGTCAGAGGGAGAGATGTCAAATGTCGGGATAGCGCCGCTCAACCATCAAATATAAATTATTTTACACAAGTTCAAACATAAAAAAGCCTGGACATAAAGTTTCTCACTTTGAAACATGTCAAAGATTTCATCTTGTTACAATCAAAATAAGTCCATATAGTATTTGTAATACATTTATTTGTTTTGAGTTGACTAATATATTATGTTAAAATAGTTTGTCCGAAATTACATTGTTCATACTTGCTGTCATAATATCTGTTACCAAACACAACTGGTGTCAACTTGGGCAAAACTTATATTTGCCCAGCACAAAATTCCCAGCGGCTCTTGCATACAATAAACCACAAAACTGTTGTTTAGAAGTGTCAAAATTATGACACAAGTTGTGTGAACATATTTGATGAAAGATTAAGAAGCCACGAGAATTTGCTGCCGTCATCTTCATCCAACCATATATCAATGGTACTCAAACAGTTGACCGCAAGTGACCTGAAAAGAATGGGTAAATTATAAAAATAGCAATCATTTATTGGGGAATTTTATTTACCGAAGATAAATCTTATCTGAACATTTATATTTCCGGGCAAATATAAGGAACCAAATAGGATATTTCCCAGTTCAAAAGCCTTCATATTGCATTGACTGATAACTGTCTTAGATACTGGTTTAAAAATAGAGAAACAATGATAAGAATTAAGGAACTAAATAATGTTTAATAATATGAATCATTTGAAAATATATTTCCAATTAAAGTACATACATTTCTGTTACCGTTGGTGTAACTAACAGTTACTAGAAACTATAGTCTGGGACTTTCCTTCAAGACTCCGTGTGTTTATGAATACATGCATGCATGTTTATTCTGGAGTCCGCGTTACGGCACCTTCCTCTTCTCCTTCAGGCCTTTTATGTTATCTTCCTGAGGGAAATCTAATTGTACCGTGGAGAATGGCCAGTGAACGACGACAAGTTTGCATGTCGACACAACTTACAACAATGCCTTGGTGATTAATAGTTATTCCTGGGGTCTCACTCGACAAACACACGTACAAGCATGCATGTACCTACTACCCCTTTCACTATACATACTACATACTAGCCTGTGACACGTCATCTAACATGAAACTTCTTCGTACGGATGAGAAAAGACGTGTGCTTCAGCTGATTCTTTATGTTCAAGTTACGTGACAATCGTGCCTAATAGTTACTTTGTTCCGCAAGTTTCACACTCTGAGTAATTACGAATAATACACCGCCCATTAATTTTCAAACAATAATCATCATTTTCAAATAAATATTTTCTAATGATAATATGCAAAAACATACAATGCTACAGTTACCTTAATGTTTTCAGGTAATTTCAGTTTTTTTACTAAACTGATTAATTAAATATTGATATTTGCCTAGTGCAGCTTTTCATTTTCATAAATACAAATGTTTTAATTTACATTAACTGCTTTTTAATATGACTAGGCATTCATAATGAAGATCTAAGCTAAGTAAAAAAAAAACCGACTTTTTCAATGTTTTTTCCGCTTTTGCAAACAACGTCAAACACTTCCTTTTCAACACTTCAGCATAACGGGAATAAAAAAGATCGTAGCGTGCTGCGATTCCATCAGACCGTCATCTGATCAAACATCTTAACCGCTGTCGGAACCATTTATAGAACACATTATTCTTAAACCCTCAAATCAAATATCTTTCATCCTTAATGCAAGTTCCTGTTTCTCCTAAAACCACTCTCACACCTGCCTATTCATGGCATTAAATTGAAGTCACCGAACAACGATAGACAAACATAACCTATATGTATGTACAGTCAAACAATTTATGCATCTAGGGGTGTGTAAGTGTTCTATTATTTAACGTATCGGTAAAGTCAAGCAATACTTTTTGATCTTACATAACTATATATTTGTTGTAACATCTTACTGTAAATGTTTTTGTAGCAAGACTGCATGTTGTAAAACAATAAGCAACTATGAATGTCAAACTGACTGTTAGTTTGCGATTATGTGATAAACCTATCATTTATCGAGGTGTGAGGGTTGTATGGTCGAAGGAAACGTCGCACGGTATATTAGCGGAAGCGACTGGCGGTACCGGAAGCAGCTAAGTAGTGGCATACAATGAGAGGTTCCGGTGGCGTGCCGCGCGAACCCATAATGCACTGCACACGCTCACTCGCCTTACCGTCACTACCACCACATACACTGTATGTATATGTATGTAAGTACGTACGTACCTCCTCTCCACGTCGCACGGCACCGCGTCCACAGACTAGGCACGGAGACACGCCAACTTGCACGTCTGAACGGAATGATACCTAATAGCACGCACAGTGCACGGCAACATGTTTTTGTACCCTGTCGATTTTGGCGGGTAGAATCGGAAGAATTTTTTACTCCATTCTGCCGGCTGCCAAAGCGAGTTTTTATTGTCAAGGTGTTTAAAGCAGGAAAGAATTTGATATTTTTTATATCGGTTCGTCACTTTTGACTTACTCTGAAGAGGAAACAAACCGGTGACCGGATGTTTTAGTTCCTATATTAATATAATTGCACAAGTTGAAGCAATGCTTGTACTTATAGTATCGCCGTAAGATATGTTTTTATTGAAACATCAAAGGGAAATGAAAGACTCGAAAGGAAATGCAGTCATGTCATGTATTAGGAAAATTGTTTGCCCCTACACTGATCATCAATAACAAAGGATTATTAATGGCCGTTGTTAGATTTCCGGAAAATCGGTATAAAAAATGCATAGTATTTGAGAGAATACTATATCATTTGGATTGTTTGAATGCCACTGAACACGCGGAAAACAACCTATATGTTTCTCTACATACGCGAGAAACGATAGGCATCTCTAAACAGCTTTAATGCCGTATAAATAATTAAGTTTTCATAGAAAATGTATTATCCGTGTTTGCTGATACCAGGCCGCGATGCTGGCCACGGAGAAAATAATTTGTAATCGATGTTGAAAGCACGATTCAGTGTTTCTGTTAAAAAAGATATCATGATAAAAATGACACAGACACGAACCATAGTTACACATTATGTACACGTACACGTATGTGCTATATACCTACTGTTACCAGACTATAAGATCACTGAGCTGTTTGTAATGAGTTACCGGTGTTTACTTGTGTTTAGTGTAACTAGTTACCGAGATCGGTAACGACCGTTTAATGAAATTAATTATGTATGATAATCTTGCTTATTATACATGTACAAATGTATTAATAATCGTTAAACCTGTTTAACTAAATGCATGTAAATACATTGACACACGGTGTTTAGTGTTTCACCGGATGAAATATATTCATGATATTATGACAATTCGCTCGCTATTTTAGTTATTAGTTTCGATAATATAACAACGTTTGTAAATAATTGTAACATTAGTAAGAAATCTATCTGGATTCATTCATAGGTATATTTCCAAACAGGCTTCCCTAAATCGTGCATCAAATTTCAATCCGCCCTCTCCCCAATACACGAAAATCGTGTAAGCAGATAAAATTCCTCAAAGAAACCATAACAAAGTGCTGTGTGGCCGCCTAATCTTTAACCTGCATATGTGTAAGACCTGCTCACTGAACCTTGACAGGAGTTTTAGAAAAAGACGTACACATACACAAGTGTCTATATACATACACTGGAGGGTAGATGTCTCAAGGATACGTGACGTCACCGGGTCGGATACGTCGTAACCTTGTACGTAATCTTACGACGTAAGGAGGTGAAACGTCACGGTTTAGTTCGTCCACTAACGACGCCTGCATCGGCAGATGTTTCGAACTGGTGACGTACTAGACTGAATATTTACATAACAAAGAATGTGCAGCAAGATTAGGACTTTACTGAGGGGTTACGTAACGGCCCCTAGGGCGAGTGTCTTTTGTTAAGGAGGGAGGGTCGAAAAAAAAGTTAGGCCCGTGCGCGACACACGTTCGATATACACACACACACATGTGTGCACCTTTATACGCACGGAGTATGCACATTGTATAGAACGGAGATTTGGTAGTGGTTACTAGAGGTTTGTAGATGTATGAACCAGTGGCGTAACTTATCAAACTGCTGCTGCAGAAACTGGGCGGGCTATTAGCATTCTGTACGAAATTATTTTACAATTATTTCAGATTATAAAGTAAAACGAAAATTAAGTTTTGAACTACTTATATTTATATAATTCAATTATAACATGTGCTTGGATTGTTAGCTAATATCAGTAATAATTGTTGGAAAAATATTAACAATTTGTTGCAAAATATAATCGTATTTAAAACTAAAGTAATAATAAGACTATGTATTGTATTTTTCTCAAATAATAGTAATAGCCATTGCTTTACTTGAGCTTATATAATATTTCAAATAATAACAAACAACTACTACAGGTACCTGTACATTTCTTATTGTTGTTTACAAACATCTTTCAATTGAATACCTGCCATCTTTATATAAAGCCCACCCATCTTCAAAAAAAAAAATACAAAGTTCACTAGCCGGCTCGTATGTGGATCATCTTGGTTAATGTAAACAAACCCCCAGTCTGTAGACGGTGACGTACGCCGCTGTCGGCAGCTGTGGATGTTTCACCTATGGGGGCTCCGAGACAGCTGACTTGTACTCCAAGTACAATGCTTGGAAGGGTGCGGCAAGGGGACGTGCGGTATCCCGGTGTGTTCTGCGGTGCCCGTATTCAAGGAGGAGCTCCGGCTCGTGCCAGGGGTGGCACTAGGTCAATGTGTGAACGAACCCTTCCGATTCACCGTATTTAATTTTTGTATCGTATTTAACCTCCTGGGAGACGTTACGCTTGATTTTACATTACATTTGCAGTACAAATCTATCACCGACGCTATCGACAAATGTCATTTACGATTAGGGTAGTTATTTATTAAAGGGAAACGAAAAGAAAAAAAGTGAAAGTTATTCTTATTGGAATCTATTTTATATGTTTTATTAAAGTAAAACAAAATTAAAGTCATTATCTTTGTATATAAATATTTATTCTGGTCAATAATAGTCCATAACATACTACTAGTGTAACGTAATTATGTCGGTTAATCTCTACCAAATATCAATTTCCCATTACAAAGGTGTGTATTTAGTGTTTTCCTTGCAAGTTCTCTCTATGATGAATTCGAAATAACTGACTATTAAGGTAGGAAGCAAATAAATCACCGAATAGTCTGTTTGCTCTCAACTGATCGCGGCCCACCAAAATTATACACGTAGAACAATGCTTCCGGATCATGTAACATGATTATATTATTGACGTGTTTATAATCAGCATTGTTGAATATTTTATTTCGGTCGACACTCGTTCAAAAAAACATCAATAGAAAGAAGAAGAAGAAGTGAGTCGAAGGGTGGCATGTTATAGTACTACTATATGTACTACATAGTACTATAGACGACATGTAGGAACGAATCTCCCCCCTACCCTTAGTGATACGATGACAATCGACATGGGCAGCTGCGACTTAAGTTAGTTATTATCTTTGCTCCCTTCAGTTTCGCACACGCCGTTCTGTCTTTGTTCTCCCGGGCCCCTAGCCCCACCCCGTCTTCGAAGACTGCTGGTTTTTACCCCACTTTCATGTATGACGTCACAGTTACGGGGCCATATGGCCAACAAAAGAATGACGCTCGCGTATCTTACTGTAAACCGAGGCACGTGGCACGTACGGTTTAATATTGCGATTGTGGACGCGAGATATACTCCAACACAGACACATGTACACTGAACGTACGAGTCCCGTTACCAGCCATAGCCTACTTAACAATTCCCCATAATATGATCGAGTCGGTACATCAATATATAGGGCGGATTTGACGGGAACGTTACAACACCAGCGAATCGTATGGCCCCCTCTGCACATTCTGTTTTTCTCACACTTATTTAGAAAAGTTTTTCGTAGTTTTTTTTTTCGGTTTGCCCTATTGAAAATATCACTGATATCTAGCCGAATATCGAGGGATGCATAATGATTAGTATTTTAATTATTTTTGACAGTATATTAAAAAATTAACCTGTTGATATGGGTCAATGAATGGTTATTTGTTTTATTATTGCATTCATATAATTCAAAGTGCATTATTTGATATTTTAAAGGTAATTTAATTTGTTCGTGTGCCATTTTTTCACACATCATGTATATACTTTTCAACTATTAATTGATTTGATTTTTTCATTTATAATTTATGTTTATTAACTTATTCCATTATAACACCGATTACAAACCAATGAATGTCATATATTATTTCTTATTTTATTCCGTGAAAATCTTAAAGAACGTGAGAAAATATCTTATAATTCTCTACCTACTCTTAACATCTGCAAATTGTAGCGAATGATTTCCATACATGTTCTTCAATTTGCACAGATCAAAGGGTTCTTCAAAACACCAGCTGTTGCAAAATTATTATTCATTTCAAGGGCAAGACGTATTTTTCAAATCGGGAAACACACTGCAATCCTTTTGTGTGCGGCAAGGGTTGCAAACACTTTTGGCCGGAAGAAAACATGCGAGGTAAACGTTACCATCTTGAGGTCAGGGACCTTTTATTCCACTATTAGTTTTCAGTACACTTGAAATACACCTCGTGAAGGTGAACGTAGGTGTAGGTAGGAATATTTTAAGGTGGTTGTGGACGATGTTTTCGTGGGCGATGGTAGAAGGGTGAATCAATGCTTTGGATCTTGCATCTGCTATAGTTTACACCTTGAAGTATACGACTATGTATGCTGATACATCTGCACATGGACTTCATATGTGTTTACAACCTTGAAATATTATCATTGATATTCACTCAAATGGAAAAGAGTTGGTTGTGATTCTTGCACATGTTATGCTTGTTTGTTTCTGTAAACAGTGGGGACAATTGCTACTGTGAAGCAAGTTTGAAATGTAAATAACGACAATAATTTTATGTTTTAATCAACTTCCAATATATAGAGTAACCAGATGATCCCAGTCTAATGATCATAATTTAATTATTAAGAAATATAGCTTTATATTTCATATCAGACTTTGAAAATAACTCGAATAACAATGCATCAACATAATTTCCAACTTTTTCAGTTTACAGAAACAGAAAATATGCCACAAACATCATAATTCTTCGAAGAATATGAACCGGTATTCAAAACATGAACTGAAGCGTATAACAAGTAGCTTTTTTTTACTCCACAAATTAATACAAAATAGAAAAGTTTTTAATTAATATCTGCTCAGAAAACAGGAAAAAGTATCTGCTTTTTATTACCCCTTCATTTTAATACGTTATTCGTACTTCTCCGTCTACAGAAATAACATATTTATTATGAAAAGTATATATTGAACGAATAAATGCACAGAAGCCGTTTGAGTTTCCACCGTATTTATCGTAAATGGCGAAATGAAATTGATATTAATAAGCTCGTTCCGATTGTGGCTCATCACGTTCGCTTTGCTTTACTTTACACGTTTATAGCGTTTCCCACAAAAGAATACCATTTATCTCCGGTCGCTCACGCCTGCCACCTGGTGTTAGGTTTCAATACTACCATAAACCACTCGACAAAACTAAACGCCTTGTTTGTTACAAACTTCAAACTACCGAATTCTTAAGATGCATCACCTGTCCTTGAGCTTTGGACTCTAACTTGTGCGTGGGGAGATCTTCTTTAAAAACCTTAGTATCTTTCACTTCACGTACCTGCATGCAATATACCTGTACACGTTGTCCCGAAATTCACTATACGCCTACGAAATTGGGGCAGACCTTTTAATTATATTTTTTTGTTGCAAAAAATGTTCAGGTTCTTTAAGAATATTTCAAGTAGTGCATCAGCAGAAAAATAATCAATAACATTTATGCCCCAGTATTTCGGCATCATTGTATTTTGATTTTATATTTAATAATATTTTGCTGAAGTATTCGATTAACTTTTACCTTGGCGCAAATTTTGTAACAGCTGTATACGAGCACTTCCGGTCCACATTTAATTGGTACTTACCGGTACTTCTATTGAACAGGAACTCCAAGAACCTTGTTCATTCACGAGTTCTTTCCTTTTGCTGTGTGTGAGTGTGATTTACTGCAGGGCTGACAACTAACTAGCAAGATATTCGTGTCCGAACTGTTAGATCTTGTGTGTTCTGGATGTTTTACAACACTTGGCAGATGTCGTTTTCGTTGTCGCGCGACTAACAATTTGTCTATGTAAGATTTATTAACGGTAGGCTTTACCTACTAAGTACGGCTAAAGTCTTTGTTAAGTGCTGTTAAATATGTTCCTAGTGTTGTACGCAAACAGCAGGAATGCTGTACCATTGGTTTTTGCATGCGCGTTAGTTGTTACAAAGCAACGTATTTGTAGTTTTTGTGTCCATTCACTACAATATTGTCATTTTCTACAACTTTTCTGGAAGTTGAACTACGCTTTCATGTACATAAAAGTACGTAGTATTAAGATGTTTATCTCAAATACTCTCTGAAATATCTTATTTATATTTACCAAAACACTTATAATTTCATTTGACGTTATAAAATCTATTGATCAAATGTAGATATATTAAATCAATAGATTCAAAGGGTAAACTGTCCCTGAATTTAATATGAACCAGTAGCATTGTATCACTATTTAATTACCATAATTAACTTGTAATTACACTGGATTTATATGAATGAAGATACAAATTATATAACAGGTAACCTTCACATTCAATAATTTACTAATATATACCCAATGAACAAATGTATTTTTCCAAATTTAATTTACAAAATTACTAAACTGTTCATTTAAAAGCTTTGGCTGAAATATTCGCAAACTTTTTTTTCACTAATATGCTATAGTCTAATCATATGAATAATTTGTTCTAGTTCTATATTATAATTATGTGCGAGAATTAATTTATTGGCTGTTAATTAAATTTGAATTAGTAAGTTTGTTGTTGAGGCAAGCATATGTGCATACATGCACATCCTCACCTAAGTATGTATGCATGTTAGTATGGCTAAGGTTGATTACGATGTGAATGTGGTGTGAAATGTTTGCGAAATACGCGTTAAGCAAACTGTACAAATGTTATTATTGACCTGACAATGATAGAAGAAACAGTGCAACGAGTCAGGTGCAATTATGTTACTTCATTTAAAAGGATATCGGTGCAAAGCGCGCAAACTACCGGGGGGGCTTATAGCGGCGTCTGTAACGTCGCGGCGGCTCTGCTCGCGATAGTGGTAATGGTTGGTGAGCGTGATAGGCGGCCGGCGGGTGGTCGGTGTACACTGGGTGGCTGGGTGGCCGGGTGGGTGGGTGGAGACTGGTCCGTGTACACGAGAGAGGAACCACTGCAGGAATCCACGATGCAGCGCATGCCCGGGCTGATTTTAAAGCAGCGAACGAGTGAATCAAAAGAGCGTACTTTTGACGCGATGACCGGTCTACTCGATCGATGTTTTATATAGCCAGAGTGAGCGTACCATGACCACACCCTGCCCGTACCTAATTAAATCAGACCTTCATTTTAACATACGTACACACTAACTCACATGTTTTTAGATTTCACTTGAGCAATATACACAGATATACGTGGACGTATACATATATGACACCAAGCATCAACACACTACAATCACATATCAAACATTCCATACACACACACACACACACATGCATACACATATGTAGATTAGTAGTAGCAGTGTTGGACAACAAGCTACTTACACCAGTACACAGCCATCGTTAACAACTAACATTCATAAGTTCAACTACACCATTGTAATCGGCATCACATTATTTGCATAATAATTACGTTATTAATGCACTGCAAAATATCGGAGCGACTCACTGATTGATAGATTTTATTACATAGATAGCAAATACTAGTACAATATAAATTACGCCATTAGCCGTATAGAAAGTCACCCCTTTTATAAGACAGACCGATAATAATACATATTTACAGAAGGGATACACTAAATACGAAGGTAGGTATCCAATTAACTAGACACTCCGGCCGGTTAGTGAGCTCAGAACTCTACTTAAGAATATTAATTTTTCTATTATGATAGATAACGGAAGCTAAATAACATAATTACCACCCCTTTAATTAGTTCCGTAAACTTGAGTCATTGAGAAATAGCAATTAGGCTTGTTGGTAGCAGTGTTGTGCGGTGTGACCGTGAGCTGGCGGGGAATGAGTTGGGGTATGTTGGGCTGACAGATTGACAGAAGCATTCAGCGGAATACGAACCCGCTCTCGGTTGAACACGGAAAGACGAACCCGAACACTAATTTAGAATTTCAATACCTGTCCGAACTATTCTCTTTCTTTCTTCTTTCAAAGTCTCATGTCGAGCAAAGAAACAAGTTGACAACTCGTAATCGTATTCAGGAAAAAAAGTTGACTTGTTTAGACTTTCTAAAGCAAATTAATTATCCGCTAATTGCAAGTTAATTTAAAAGTAATCTTTCGCTTTCTGTCAAAAGTAAAGTAATTACAGATAATCATAACAATTATTGCATTAAACCACGTATTTGAGCAAACTTTTGTTGTCTAAACCATTAAGTAATCTTAAATATTATAATTCAATGAATATTGTATAGATATAAATTTGTTGTATGTGTAAAGTTTTAAAAATAGCTCATTTCACTTTTATTTTGTGTAAAAATAATAAATATGCATTAAAATTACTAATGAAATACAAAATTACATTAAAATTTATTAATATCATAATGTGTATTATTTACAATTAAATAGCAATTGATAACTGTTATTGTGAAAAATTCATTTAATTATGTGCGCTCAATATTTTAAAATAAACTTGTTGCTCGATGATGAGTGGTTATGTACATATACACTTTGTGTATTGTTATTCACTTGTAGGTTATAATTCTACTATTGCATCACCATAGTGTCATGTATTCAATACAAGTAATGTTTCTCACGTTTTAAATTCAACAGCTTAATTTATATTGTCATCTGTTAGAAATTTCGAGTAGTTCTGAATAAAAATGCAGACAAGAGGAACGTTATGTTTGATGATTATTAACAAGCGAAGTTTTGCCATATGGTAGACGCAAACATTACTCTCTGTCTGAGGCGTCACGCCTTTGCACAATTCAGTTAAACATCGGACGTATGAGGCGCTTTTAGTTTAGTAGTGGTTGTCGCCCTCCCAGAGTTCGCCGCACACATCAGACACATTAGCGGAGAGAAGACGCCGAATCATCCGATATTTGTATCGGTTTCCTTGATGACAAACCCATGACTTGCTACTTTTACACTCAAGAAATTAGAAGGTGTTACTTACAAGACATCTGCACCCTTAAAGAAACCGATCGGTTTCTTAAAATAGGTGTTGGAAAAAACGTGGCTCGTTTATTGACAGATGCAAGAGTTGTTGATTACTTCTGAAAAGTTGTAAGAATACGCTAACAATTTCTTCTAAACCCTTATATGTAAATACATGTATATATCATTATTGTAATATCATACAATGTACACTTGCAAATAACATCCTACATGTTCATTTGGTCACAGTAGATAAAAAGGAAAAACCGTTAGAACACAAGCATAAAAAATTAACTTAATTTCGGAAAAGTAAATCTCATGGTGGTAACATTGCAACATGTATAATAAATACTTTAGCACACAACAAAACAAAAACTAAATTCCTAACACTAAAGAATTGCTGGAGCTTTTGTTTTTTCAAAAACCTCACCCGTAGGCGATTCAATCTTTTTAATTTGCAATTTAAAATAGCTAAATAAAAAAAGGCCTCAATACTAATTTTCATTTCACTTTGCGCGCATGGTAATTAGGCGAGGGTAGCGGATGTACTGCTCGGAGCGAAAAAAGGGCATTCATAGTTTTTACTTTTTCAAATAAAACAAGCCAAGGGTCAGTGCGGCGCCCAACGCCGGGAAGAAGAGTACTAGGCCTGGTTGGCAGGAGGAGTGGTGGTGGGTAGGGTAGTGTAGTGTTGGTTACTGGATGCACGGAGGGTGGAGTCGGAGGGTTTGTTGGATGGACAAACGAGTGATGATGCGCCCGCACGGATCGACTTTTTTTCATCGACACTTCTTTCCGCGATGCTCATTGATGGCTACAATCAATATGGGATTTGTAGCAGACCAAATATATTTGGTCAGTTTTGCAGGCTGGCCGCTAGCTTGGCCGTTCATGGTGTTGCTACATACCGAAAGCTACAGCACAGTACAGCGTACATGTAGCTAAGCATGCACGACCTCACCAACCAACCAACGAACGAACGATGCTGAACACCGGCAAGCTGCCAGAGCCTCGAGCGCCAACCAAAATTAAAAATTTATGTCAGATATTAACTTTTTGTAACCATTTTCGAGGGGTCTGTTTAGTTTGTTTTTGGGACACATACTCGTTGTATATTTTGGTTGTGTGTTTATATTATCACGATTCTTCTTTGACCACCAGTTTCGCTTTGATGCAGACGTTCCAAAAAGATTTCGTCAAATATTTGGATGGATTTTCGATTTTGACGAGGTATTCAGGTTTCCAAATTTGAAAACTTCTATATTCATTCCTTTACACACATCTGTAAATGTATTTCAAATACTGTATGGGTACATACATCCCAGAGTTAACGAATTTACTCTCCTAATTTACAATTTCGATTAATTCTTAATTCGTGATAATAATGTGAATATATTCTGTAATTTATGCATACATTAAACTATAGTCCGTTTATATTTGTCATTTATTAAATAATGTCCAAATAAATATCCCCTAGTTAATCTATTTAAACAGGGAAATTAAATATTAAAGGTAAAATATCGGTGAAAGTACCAAAACAACAATCAATTTTCTTTTTACAACCATTATATTTATACGCTAACAGATGCATTTTATTTCAATTTCCTTTATATTGAAATAGCGGCACACTGGCATTACGATATAATTCTATATCATTACATTATTCCTTCAAGTAATTCACCTTTATCTAATCTATTCAAGCATACAATTTCCAAGCACGGAAAGTTCATATTTACCATTCCTTCGTCCATAAAACTCTTCATATAATGTATGGTGCATTTACTTATGCACTTCAAGTAATATTATCCGTCAAAGCGAAAAAAAAAAGAATACGTAAAAAGCGAATGAATATTTCGTCTATGTCTGTTACGATTCCTTCAAGAAAAGATAGTTTAGTGAAGATTTCGTCAGCCACGGTACTTTGCACGACAACAGCTGTTCGAGTGTTTGATGAAATATGCACATATGTATAGATTTAGTGAATGTGTACTTGTGCGTTTGTATGTATGCATGTGTATGTGTAGGTGTGCGTAGTACAAATGCATCTGTGAATGAAATGAGGCTTATTATTGCGCCAATGTGCGGTTTATGTATTACAGATAATACGCTGTTAACTCTATTGTCAACCCAGTAATCGGTTTGTTTAGAGGGCTCATTATAATAAACGTAACATGCAAACGATCACCAATACACAATGATTTCAAACTTCATTTCCTTTATTAACTTGTTAACAACATTCAAATATTACTAATAAATAAATTTAAGATCCACCTGCAACAATTCGGATATTATTCTTTATAAATATAGCTGGTATTCGCGGTAAAGTGTCTATAAAATTGTGTATATAAAAGGCTAATTTTGTTCTTAAATATAGCGTCTAAAGCATAAAATAAGATTGTCTGGAAACTATAATAACCGTAGTCATCATGATCCATAACACTGGATGCATTTGGTTCTTCTTGTAATGATGTTGATGATGACGATAACGACGAGGATGATATCTCTCGTTCTGATGAAAAAAGGAAGTGTACTGGCACGAATGTTAATAACTGACAATCGATACCTTAAGTGCTCATAATGCTGCAGTCATATGTAAGCAAATATGTACGTCAGCGTACGAGAGGCAGCCGCCCACTGCACTACTGCATGCCGTTTATATCAACAGATGTCCTTCTCAACCATATGTTAGAAGTAGATCAACTTCCACCAACTCTGAATTACACTGATAAACATTTCTCACAGTCATTATACATGTATAATAATCATGAGCGGTCGTACCACAACGCAGAATCATAAAAGAACTCATTAGTTACCTTCAGATCTACAGAATCTAAATAAACACAGACTATCTGCGATAGTAGATACTACATTTGTGTAGAAATAAAAAGAAACTCGTTTGACATACATATCTCGGTAGGGTAGATAATAATGTCAGGGGGGGATGACCGAGTAACGATATTTATATATATTTGAGTGAGCGATGGTTGGTTTCTTATGGAGGACTTGGTAACGTAGATGTAGGTACAGTTTCTCCGTCAGCCATCACACTGATGAAATACTTAAATACGTTCTCTGTAAAGAAGCACTTCATCTCCGTATTCAATCCCTTCTTTTTCCCGGGCTTCGCTGTCTCTGTTCTACTCATTTTTTCTCTCCCGTATGAAAATTCAATAATTACTCCCAAGACCGCGAGCCCGTTCCTTCAAGACTAGCACACGTAGGGGAAGGAAGGTATGTACGAGCGGTAACGAGTGAGGTGGTTGCTGGTAGCTGCTGTTAACCACAGGGACGGCATCACCATACAAATCTCTTTACATCATCATTCTTCTTTCTTTCTTTCTGTCTTTCGGTCTTCAGACACGTACGTATTATTCGAACTGTCGTCTTCATCACAAAACCTTGATAATTAACACTAATACCACCATTTGAACCATTAGATCTGAATGTTTTGTATGCATTACTATCTCGTAACATTCTAACTTGTCCACAGCTGAAATAACCCTTCATTTGAAGGTTAGTATACAAATAATAGATTAAACTGTGGCTATGTTATGCCAAGAGATATTAGTAATATTTATATGAAAGTGTTTCATGACAGTAAGTGAATATGTTAAGTTTTTCTTTTTTTATTACTGTGATATGTATTCGTTACAAGACGGTCCTGGTTTGTCGGAACGCAGCAGGAGAAACGCTCGGGTTTAAAGAAAGAGTACCTACAACATGCGGACCCTAACCTACCTCACACCACCGTCACGAGAGGTTTCACAGTTTGTATTGATCTCCGTGGTTCCCTTCCATGAGTCCCTCCCGCGGAATCAATGGTCTCAAGTCGTCGTCGGTTTTCGTATTCAATACTTACCCGTTCTTTTTATACACTGCACAACATCACATCACACCATACCCATCCATACACTGTGGCCCAAGAATCGTCCAAATATCACCACCATCATCAATATTACGAGATCGCATAAATATTCATAACCGTTTACTGCGTACTAACATTGTCCACCACCTTTCGATTCAAACAGATACACCGTCTCAATTGTAGATGTATGTTGGAGATGATTTTATTTGTATATGGTATATCGGAACTGTATTTAATCATCAAGTATGTCTAGCTAAATATGTATTATTGCAGGATACACAACATTCTATATTGATTTCTACCTGTGTACAATTAAGAGTACACATAATTCATTAATTTCATAGTCCCTTCATCTGTGACAAATCGCAACCTTAACCTTTTTGCTAAATAGAGTTGTTGAATAAATCTTACATGCAGAATAAAAAAATCAGACGCAAAAACCAAGCACTGAATTCCAAGCCGGATTATCTCTCGGTAATGCTTCTTCGCTTCGCATAGTTAAGACTGCTGCTCTCTGCTATATGTGTGTATGGAAGGGTTGCGGTGGTGGAGTAGGTGGCTTCGTAGGCCAGCGGGGCTAAACGGGGCGAAGCACTCGGAGTGGAAAATGTGATTTCTTCATCTCCCGCTTGGGAGTAGTGCATGCAAAAAATGCACCCTCTGTTTCGAAACATGGGTTTCTTTCATGAATAGCAACCGAAGACATTCATACCAGAAGACGTACATGTAAACTTATCAAATACAGCGTACATATATATTACGAATCTTCAGTAATTAATGCAGTTTCGTTCCTGTTTATATATTAATTTGTAGATGTGAAATACAAACCGTTTATGATGCCCTGGTAGTGAAGTCTTATTTTTTACTATTTAATTAATATAATTAATTATTCACAATTGGTTTCTTTCTCATTGGATATAATTAATTTGCGTAGTCTTCCATACAATTCGAGTGAAACTATGGTGACCACGCATATTTCCGTTTGTATTATGAAGATATTTTTTGCGCGACCTCGTGAATACAAATATCTGTCAATATTTTATTTGAAAGCCGATAATTTATTATCGAATGGCACATGTCACACACAGGACAAAGATATATTGGGATGAAAATTCCGGACCTGTGTGATGTGCAATATGGCCTTTTGCGATCTATGCAATTTAAGTTTAATTACACTTGGACGTGGAATTATTTAACATTGTAGTTGGCGAATAACCACTCCTCATCTGTTGCTGATGCATCTCCAGATCGAATTAGAACACTAACGATAGGTATAAATTATTTTTCATTTAAGGTTTTTACTTCGGATACATTAATAATCAGCTCGTGACAACTTTTGACCATCACGTTGCTGCAACTAACAACGTAAATTATTTATACATATTTTAAATCTTTCACACAGTTTTATTTTATATCCCTTGAGACTAGATTTGACGTATTTAAAAAATCTGCATTCAGTTTTTTACTTATATTCGATTTCACTGAATGCGGTAAACAGTTCGAATAACACAAGCCTTTGAAATACAACTGTATTGTATTACCGAATTATAATTATTGCAAACAAATATTTAGTTTCAAATAATATTTGAATAATTCACATAACTTATAGATCGAATAATGTATCTGCGTTTGTGGTCAATATGATAATGGTGATTGTCTTATGTGAATCATATTGTATTTCCCCGTGTCTTACGTGTTCATACACGTTTGCCGGAAGGAAGTACGTGCTAGACGGGCTGTGGGAGATGATATGGTGGTTGAGTACGGTTGTCTTCGTCACCATTCTCGCTGAGAACTACGGGGGACATGCCGATAAAGATGTGTGAGGTTTTCATGAAGATGTATCTCTCACGGAGATCACCCTTAGACACTATAAGGTTTCATTCAACCTACTTGAGAATATATACCGTTACTAGCTATATGTAACCTAGGTTTAACTCAATGTTGTAGTCGATTGCGATGCAATGGTAGCTTTAACTTTTCAAACACAAAAGTAAGTAACACAATAGCAAGGCTAATTAAACAAACTGTAGTCTTTGCCCTTCACTCACATATTGCGAAATAAATACTATCAATCCACGCATTACGCATGTATGTTACATACAACAAGCCAGTTGTCATTAAATATACAAGCTACAGTTATATTTTACCGGTTCGATTTGCAAATATAATCCCGTTCCGGTTCGAGGCACGGTCCGCCCCGTTACCAAGTCGAGTAGTAAATCCGAATCCGATACCGTTCGGTTCTCATGGCGATGTTGATTGTCCATCCGTACGTACGTACGTATGTATGTATGTATGTATTATGACCTGTGACCAGGTGAGATTCGTGGACAATAACAAAAAAGTAATGTGAAACAAAAACTACCGCGACCGGAACAGGAAACCAGACAAATCACTGGGCCCATCTCCGGCAGGACAATCACACCTCCGCGTGACGTCACCATCGTGCTCGTACCTTCCTTCCGGTCCGCGCCGCAGCCTACTTACTGCTTTAACTCACCATCATTAGCTCTAACAACGTGATCATCACACACACACACAAACACATGCACAGTCACAGCGCATTTTTATTTAAATCAGCGTCCTTTTGGTGTGTACTATCTGATTGTTAACACACACAAACACACACCGCGGGTTGACAAAGGTTGACGTTTTTACAGTTATCTTTGTTACCGAGGAGAAATTTGTTTCAATGAATGACTCTGCCCGGCAACAGTGACCGGTGACCTCTTTGATAAGTGAATTATTCTCTCATTACTGAATTCAGATCAGATTATTCACACAATTCGCAATATTGTGTAAGTGAAGAGAGCATATATCCACTGCGTTAATAATATTTTTGTTTCTCTTTTTAAGACCTCGCTGTAAACAAAATAAATAATAAACACGGTAAATGTTTTGTATCTTGGAAAATATTTTACGCTCTGTAGAAATTACAAAGTCCAACGATGATTTTCTCCTGCTGTAGCTTTATTTGCAAATATACAAATACACCACAAAGCCAGGAACATCTCATACTTTCCGATTCAAAAGAATCTTTCAACTTTCGGTGACACGACACGCACAATTTTCGGGCCATGTTTTCTACGATCCTTTTTAAAACAAAGCCATTAAAAAAAGAAGAAGAAAGTCGGGTGATATTCGTGATTTGGCCCCTCATCAGTGGAGACTGGTGGAGAACAGAAAAGAAAGGATGATGTCGTACGTACATACGTACATACCGAAGGGGGAGCCAAGTTCTTGCGAGGTCTTTACCACGTAGTGCATTGATATAGGCATTCCTTGCAGGCCACTCTAGACTTGCTCTCCTTCTCTTTCCCGGGTACTCCTACTCGGGACCCTTCGTGTCTGGCAAGAGGACATCTCAGACATGGTGCTTTTTTAATGGGATCGCGAAAGGGGAGACAGGTTATTTTTTATATGCGTGTATTGCTCGCTGCTGTAACACTCTCAGTATGAACAGTCGTATACAGGTGCAGGGAAATAAAGATGAGCCCTCTATATGTATTTTTATAGTATCGGTCAACACTATACAGTGTCTCTAGAAAAGATTTAGTACCAGCGACAGTCTCCATCTATTGGGAAAACATCAATAACACTTTTAACCTTCTACAATAATTCATGCTCTTACTGAATTTTACTCAGACACCGTGTATGGTAAAACTATTAGGAAAATATAACTGCAACTTTTTTTGAACCATTGTATTCTACAGACTATAATGCATTAAAACTGACAGCATTTTATGAAGTAATCAATGTCAATAATAGGGAGGCTGTGAAATAGGATTTCAGTGGCCGTCAAATTTGTGAGCAGCAGTTTATCAAATTATCTGGTACATGATAGAAATTGCACATTACTAGCAGATACCATGTTTATATATATATATATATATAGATATATATATATATATAACGGGTGGTTATGGAATAACTAATTTACTTGGAGTGATTAAAATGAAAAGAGAAGTTGAGTTTTGCTAGTGTGACGACAAATAGCCACCATAAGTAACCGATGATTTTCTCCGGGGAGAATCATGGCAGATTACCGTGTACGTGTGAGACGTGCGTTAAGTCCCAGATGTCTCGTTCATCGAAATGTCAAGTAGGCTGTATTTTACGTACCAAGGGGATACGGCAAGTTGTGGAATTTTTTATTACCGTAAGACTTTAACAGCGGTTTGCACACATTTTATATGTCAGCACCTGCTTTATGATCAAACGAGGAAATATGCAAGAGGAAATACGAGAAAATGTCAAAATATGAAATATAACAATTGCATCATCATAAAGCGAAATAATAAACAGACAGAAGAAAAATATTTGTTATGTATGAACATACAGATATGTAATTTCATGTCAAGTAACTGATTCCTTGTTACCAAACTTTTGTTTGAGTTAGATATTCACTTGAGTACAAACTCTACGAATAGCTAAATAATGCATTGATTAACGCATGTTGCCAAGTGGTTTTCTTTCATTAGAAGCTTAGTAAGTGTTGAATTTACTACAATACTAACAATGCTTTACGCAACACGCACAAAAACTTATTACTTACGGGACATCTACTTATTCCGGTAATATTATTATCGTACTAACAGCAAACAAGAAAATGGTGTGTACTGAGCAATAATGTGGAGTTACAGGAGGCCACTAAAAGGGTGATTCAAATCTACTTCAAGTTCTTGTGCGTGATTCGTTTGTGAAATTAATGCGATACACACGTACATTGACAGAAATGTTTAGCTTGTTTGCATATTACCTTCCTCATTCGATGTTTCAGTTCCTTATAAAATCATAAATTCCCAAGCTGTATTTAGAGATGTATAATGTGCAATTTATAAAATCTCAATTATGTCGGTAAATCCAGTTTATGGGACAAAAAAAACAAACATTCAAACTATAACGACAAAAAATGACAGAACAAAAGAAAATTACTTCAATTATCCGAGATCGTGGAATTTCCTATTCACAGAAAATACTATACATGAAGCTCACAATAAAATGTAAAAGTGGCAGTGTCTGCGCTTCACATATGACATACGGCTTTATGATTTCGGCTTTTTCAAAAGAATTTAAGAGCCACATAATCAGAATGGCATACGAAATCATCTAATTAATTATTTAGTCTAACGCTAAAAGATACCGGCTGAATTATACCGCATGACAAATTATATAGAGCGACAGTAGGCAGCAACTCCATTATAACCTGTATTTTCATTATTCGTCCACTGACGTATGACTTTTTTTAGCTTGATAAAGACGATGCCAGTAGGTTGTAGTTAAACGTAGTCACGACATGTGATCGAATTACGCCCTTTCTTCTAGTTCAGCAAATTGCTGTTAAATTTTAAATATTCACCTTAGTTGCTATACTTTTATTGTAGTGTTGGGAATATTTAAGTTAGTGAGAAACACACCAATCGCCTGTGTGTTAATTTTTCAAAGCGATAACACAATTGCTAGTTTTTCTTTTTATTTCTAACTTGCAACTCATTTATTATAGAGTAACTGTGCAAAGAAAAACTTTTAAAAGGAAAAACTGACAAGCAGGAATTTATTAATCTTTTATATATTTTAATTATTCATTGTATGGAGTAGTGTTCTGTATAAGATATTTATTATCTTCGGTCGAATCATTATGTATGAAAAATAAAATAATAATTAACAATATTTCTGCTAAACTTGAGTCAGTAATTATGCAACAGATAGATACAGTTAGAAAAGAATATATTACTCATAATGTTTAAAAATATTATTTCAGATGTAATTTCCACGAACTATAGTGGTCGGAACCTTACCGCATTCGTGAAACTTAACGTAAATGGTTAATTATGCACACAAGTTCGCGAGAAAACAACTTAAATAGTTCTTCCGTTTTCTTAATTCCATGCCGAGCGGATGAGGACACTTAAGCGCATCACGCGAATCTATTACTTTTAACAGCTCTGCCATCGTCGACAATAATTAGATGGTACAAGCAGTAACAACAACAGCAACAGCAGCAGCAATGTGTCACTCGCTCAAACCAGTAGCGCGCGCATGTCTGACAATATATAACGCACTACAGTCTCTCTTTCTACGACCAACCGAGCAAGTAAACTTCAGATATGTTGTCTATACATAGAACGCGACACGGCGTGTACACACACGCATCCACACATGATACATACACACACTCACTTACGTCTGTGTATACGTGCGTTCATTTGTTTCAAGACAATTGACGTGAGAACCGCGTGCGACAAATTATTTTAGAATAACTTTTTTGCATACGGGAAAAATTTTATGACGTATCGCTGCTTCCGGTCGAATTTATTTAGGTTAGTAGTTTTTATTACATATGGTGTATGGCTTCGGCGACAATTTTTTTTTCTGGGCCTATATTGAAATAGCAGCTTCCTTCTCAACATTTTGTTTAGATCATAGGTCATTGGTTTAATAGAAATCCCACGAATTCTATCGTGACTTCTTTTATTCAGAGTATTGTATTCAGCAGTAGATATTATAAATATGTTAAGGTATATATTTAAATCAATTTGAGATGTATTCAGTGTACATGTTTATATCAATACACAAGAGAATTTTCATTGTACGCAGATTGAAAGCGAACTAATCGTGGGATGATGTTGGTCATTTCTGAGCTGACCGTGCATTGAACTCTAGGGCAAATTAGGCATTTAGTGCACAACACCATTATGGATATCTTTTGTTGTGATTTAAAATGGATGATAGCGGAAGCCGTGATAGTGAACAGTAAAAAGGCCATCCGCGTTCCGTGGTCCATGCCTGGAGGAAATGAAAGTTTAGTGGGCAAGAGGATGAGGTCTTCACGGTGTACGGTTCGTTCGTATATAACCAGTATATACACGTACATATTACCATACAAATAAACCCGGTGTACGGCACATTATAAGCATTTTAATTTATTAACTAGGCTCCCGTTTAACTGGCAATTATCGACACCCCAGAGCGGGACGTTATTAGCTCTGTCCGGTGTGCTCCTCCTTAGACCCACCGAAATACAGGCCCGTATCCACTACCAATTATCCAGGCACCCCATCCATTCATAACAGTGTTATCCCCCTTGAAATAATAGATATTTATCGGTACAAAACACTAGAGTAAATATTGATTCTCAATTTACACACTGTCTTCTATCTAACTAAATTATTATCATTAAATTATGTGCATTGTCAATACAGATAATATTATATACTCTTCTCTATAGTTCTCTTTGTTCAAATAATATTCCACTTGGTTGTGTCTCGCGGGCCGCTGAGGTATTTCTCCTTACTGAGGTCCTGTACGCAACCCCCCATCTCTTCTGATCCCTTGTGATCCCTGTCGCACTTCCTCATTACACTTACTTCCTTCGCTCACCGTGAGATGTCAACACTAATCGTTCCCAGTGTTCTGATTTAATACCTCTTTAATTTTATTTGACCAAGTGCTGTCATCGTTCTTGAAGACGATGAGAAAAAAGATGAATGCTCGTCAAGAAGTCAAAGAGTACGACGTCATTCTGTTTTACACTCACTTCATCTTCAACTTAAAACTGAGAATAAAAGTGTCCAAATCTCAGAGCTTAACATTACAAAAAGAATAGGAAATTACGACCGTACGTACTTGTTTCACGTAGAGTTTTCAATAAGAGTTAATTCGTTTCGTTACATGATTTTTATTTGTTTATATGAATCAAGTATTAGTCATGTTTGTCACACTCATTCTTTTGTGCCTGAACTGAACAATATGCATCTTTATTGCGCACTTCCACTGTAACATTCTTATTATGTAAATTAACATTTAACCGTAATTGCATTGAACATGTACATGTATGAATCATTCGCTAACTACGAACTTACATCTCATTTATTCCCCGAAATTAGAGAGACACGCCAAAGTGCTTTACAGAATTTACAAACAATTAAATTAAATTTCTTAACAGTGTACTTGTAAATATTTAGATTATAATTATACAGTTATATACAAATTTAATATTCGTCTATGAAAGCTAACGAATATTCGAGATGGAACTGCAACCTTGGCATCAAATAAAAACTAAGAAACTAGTAACGGTTTTTCACAGAAATATTCTGCAAAACCAGTCTGCACAGTATGAAATCTTGGGTTGACTGTTAAGACTTCTTCGGGTGCCAAATACAACATCCGTATGTCCTTTATCCATAAGAACGAATATATCAATGCTACCTGAACTTTCTTGGGGTCTATTGTAATTCAAATAAAAGATTACCTTCAAGACCAACTCTGTGTGTATACCACCTTAACGTTTCTTCAGGTAGCCACATGAAATACGTTGCTTTATAGGGCAAAGAAGTGTAAATTTCATTGTGAAACGGTTGTAGTATACTTTGCTTGGAGTCGTCACTCCAAGAAGGGGATCTCTGCAGGCATTTGAAGGTAATTTTTGACGTTGAAATTACAGTTTAGGTTCCCACAAGAAGTACGCCGAGAGATTTTTTTGCAAGTCTGTACTTGTTTTGTAGAAGACATCAGCACATATAATATATTAGAATCGAAACAGAATATTCAAATTCTATAAAAGTGGAATAAAAAATGAATACATTCGTATAGCAACTGCGTCAAATGGATTTATAATTTATACATAATACTTACCAACAAGTTCCCATCGGACAGCGTGTCCCTAGGCATGTTAAAGTTAAACACTATTTTTAAAAACTTTCATTAATTCATACCCTGGCACGGAAGAGCAGCAGGACTATGGTGTCATATGGGAACCATAATGAACCCATGTAGAACGTCGATGCAAAACAGTACAGTTCATAAAGATAGAGATAGCTTTCCGGTGTATGTGTACATTATGGTCTACGAGTTTGTGTATGCGCGTGTGTGTGTGTGATGTAATGTGGTGCATTTTACTTGTGTGTGATCGCAAGTGCCATGGTATTTCCGCTTCCGTCATGCGATCTGAACACCGTTGTATATGGATACTCGTACGTGTATATATATATATATATATATATATATATATATATATATATATATATATATATATATATATATATATATATATATATATATATATATTATACACATCATGCACATATACATACATCATGCACGTGTATACACATATATATATATATATATATATATATATACACGTGCATGATGTATGTATATATGTGGGAATATACTAGTATGTGATCTTGATATACATGTACATGTATAAGTTTTCCCATAGGACCCACTTATGGACAACTGCTGGTCTCAAGGCTCTGTTTCGCACATACGTCATTTTAAGGAAATATTAATCTCACTTAACCTGATAAGTCTTTGATTCGGTTATAATGAATGCTTATGTTACACAAGTTAATTTCATTGTGCCTCTGTTTTGTGGTTAACGAAAAACGTTTAAGGAAAAATGGAATATTAATTTTTTTAATATTGACAGATTAATAATTGTGGTTGACTAAATTTATTTTACTAAACATTATTTACCTACATGCGCATAACATTGCCGGTCGGTTTGAATTAAACAAATAAAAATATCGGTTCATGAAAAGGTCATTCACGATAAATTTAATTGTCTGCGGTTTAGTAACCAGTAGTATTCTAAGAAATATGTATGTACATTGTTTTGTTTTGACAATGTGTTTATATACAGTAAAGAATGTATATTTAGTATGCATTCTCCGACACTGTACTCTACATACTGACAATCTGAATTTCCAATTTCAGTTGTAATTTAGTTCCGTGCACGTGTTCGTTGACCAGAATATTTTTTTATATATTTTAAGTAATTTAGTAATTTTGTATTAAAAACGTAGCGAGTTTCTAGGGGATGTGAAATTACCCACTTCCTTTGCAGTACAATATCTCACCCTATTCAGAAAACTAGTACATTGTTATCTGTCTTTTATGGCATATCGTGCCATATGGTTGCGAACTCTCTCCCCGATTCTCACACACAACCAACTCTCAAGCCATCTGTTTCAAAAACGCATTTCTTATCAGCCAATTTAACTTGCTGCTGTTTCAAGCGGGTACATATCGGTGTGTAATTACACTTATTTAGAAACTCAACCATAACTACATGTACGTTTATTTATATCTATTCACATTAGAGTCTAAGTTGTCTATTTGTCACTGACAACCACACCTAACTCGACTATTGAGAAAGTGAATTCCCGTAATCAGTATTTCACGTTATAAGTTCAACTCTTTTATAAAGAGGTTAAAAAAGTTTTTGGTTTTCTGTTTCCTTCTGTAAGCGAGCAGGAGGACGAGGATTTACAGATAACAATGGATTTTTTTCACTGACAAACTTGATTTAAAACTTCTCTTTCATGTTAGTTATAATTAGCAGTCGGACAGAATTAATTAGCAAACTTTTCAACTCGAAACCACATCTTTTGAAAGTGTATATTTTTTTAATTGACATTTTTAAGTTAATTAACGATTTGATATGATGTTCTCGTGAATTTTTCGTAAGCGTTGTGTCGAAAATGACTTTGACTTGGTTCGAATTGTCTTGCCTGATATAGGCGTACGGTATAGGCAAACAACTTACGTACATAGCTCTGAATAGTAAATAGTAATATTAATGACTGTGTGTATGTGTGTGTGTGTGTACGGGCCTTAGGCAGCAACAGTTGCCCGTGCCCGCTGCTCACACTATCCCCTTGGACAGGTGTGCGTGGATATGAAGCGTCACGGTGCGGTACACACACACACACACACATATATACATACATACATGCATGCATGCGTACGTATAGGCATACGCACTATACACAACCCCCCACCTCTCACGCCACATAAACTACTATACTAAACTCTCAGCAGACAGTGTGTCTCACATGTGTGTATATGTTTCGTTCTAGGTATTGACATGGGCGACTATTCTTAAAGTGGGGACCGACACCGTGGAGGGGGCATATAAACGGCCAATAGCATCGTTTGTACCTATGATGTCATCGGAGGAGGAGACAGAGTTTGGTTTGTACGCAGATAAACTCCTAAAGAAAGCGAAAAGAACTAGACAACGTGTGGACGCCGGCGAGCCACGTAACAGTTACTCGTCAATTCCGAACTTCAGTTCGCGTCCGTCTTTCCTCGGAGGCAGTAACAATTTATACGGCGCCATTTTCACCCAACAGCAACATTTCGGTCTGTTCGGGCCGGGTTTCGGTTCCGCAAAGATGTTGAACGAGTTACTCGGCCGGCAGAAGGCCGAAAGTGGCGCGCCGCAACCGGACAGTGGTGACGAAGTGGTGAAGTTTGAGTGTAACGCGACACGGTGCGGTGCGGGCGCCGACGGTACAAGTCCGCCACATAGCGAGCTCGCACATCACATGCTCCGCGATATATTACAAGGTAGGAAACACGAACTACTCGGCATCGAACACACGACCGACAATAACAACGGCATCATCACCAACAACAATAACAACAATAATAATAACAACGAAACGATCAAGGCGCAACAACAGCAGCGAGAACAACAGAGAGAACAACAACAACAACCACCGCAGCAACAGCAACAGCAACAGCAGAGAGATCAACAGCAACAGCAACAGCAACAACAACAACAACGAGGTGAACGTGAGGTGTCATTAAGTGACGGTGAACAAGCACCAACACCACCGCAACAGCAAGGCAGGGAATCATCGTCATCTGTAGCACAGCAACGGGGATCCGTAGAGCCCGAATCAGCGCAAGACTGTGACATATTGGTGGGGGACGGTGTCAGCAGACAACCCGCCTCCTCCGAACTTATGGACGAAGCGCTCACAGGTATGGATACGGACTCGTTACCGTCACCGAAAGTGGAACCGGCGAGTCCCGCCAAGCCGGAGGACGCAAAGAAAGCGCGCGTTGAAAACATCGTCTCAGGCATGCGGTCGAGTCCTGCACCGCCCCAGGTCAACGGTTGCAAGAAACGTAAACTATATCAGCCCCAGCAACATGATAGCGCAGCAGATAGGTACATTGATGAGGAAGAGGACGAACTGGAACCTATCAGACAACAGAAGCGGATAGAAAAGAACGCGTTGAAATCACAACTGAGAACGATGCAGGAGCAGCTGGCAGAAATGCAACAGAAGTACGTACAACTGTGCACACGGATGGAACAAGAGTCGAACTGTGAGGAGGTAGAAGAGATCACAAGTGACACAGAGGATACCAAGCAGACACCGGTGAGTTCGCCATCCACCAGAGAACCACCAGTAGCGCCGAGTAGTGCGCCACCGGTGTCACTTGCACAGCAGGTCAGCAAATTAAAAATCGGACCACCACATATGCCCCCGCACTTCAACGGCATGATGCACGACCACCATCATCATCCGCACATGAGTAACGCTGCAGCAATGTACCTTGGCGTTAGCCATAAGCTCTTCCTCGAGCAGGAAGCGCGTATGGCGAAAGAAGCAGCCGTCGCCGCGGCCGTAGCCGAATCACAACACCACCATCACCAACAGCAACAGCAGCAACATCATCATCAACAGCAGCAGCAGCAACAACAACAACAGCAACAGCAGCAACAACAACAGCAGCAACAGCAGCAGCAACAACAACATCAGCACCAACAGCATCAACAACAGCCGCCTCCTCCATCTGCAGCTGTGCCCAAACCAGACAACATCGCCGAGAGATTGAACATGATCAGGAACATGACGCCCACTGGCTCTGAGCTAGAGGGACTTGCGGACGCCCTGAAATCCGAGATCACCGCGTCCCTGTCAAACATCATTGACTCGATAGTGACAAGGTTTGTGCACCAGCGACGACTCAAGCAAAGCGAAGCGTCAGCCGCAGCAGAACAGTTGAACAAAGATCTGATGATGGCGTCACAAATGCTAGACCGGAAATCACCACGTACGAAAGTCGCGGACAGATCACAGCAACCCGGACAACAACCGAATGGCCCAAGTTCTGCGGTCCAGATGATGAATGGCACGGCAGGTAGCTATCCACAGATGATGCCATCGGCGATGCACATGAACAGTATGCAGAAGCCAAGCGATATGCACATCCGACCACCGATGTTCCAGCCACCGAAACCACCTGCACTCGGATCCGTACCGATGTACGGTATGAACCAGCATCCATTTTGCGCGCCGGAACGTGAGACACCCGAACAGAACGAGGCTCTGTCGCTGGTGGTTGCACCGAAGAAGAAACGTCACAAGGTGACGGATACACGGATCACACCGCGGACGGTGAGTCGTATTCTCGCACAAGACGGTATGGGCATGTCACCTGCTACCGTCGAGCAGAACAGTTGTCCGTCACCGCGGCCATACCATCAGCCTCCGCCCATGCTGCCCGTCTCGCTGCCGACGTCCGTGGCCATACCCAATCCGGGACTGCACGAGTCGCAGGTCTTCTCGCCATACAGCCCGTTTTTTCATGGACCAAGCCATGGACACCACATACCGATGCAGGTATTTGTCATACCTATGATATAATTGCTAAATCCAATATCTACCTCTCCTCTAAACACTACCGTACCCTCTCTGCAATATACTAACACTAATGTCTTGCATATGAATAATATAAATACAAATGTTATCTATGATGATGTATACTAATGACGGCTTTTTTGACCGTGTTGTTCCTCCGTGCACAGGCGTCCTCGTCACCACCCGGTATGAACAAGATGGAACGTGAATCGCCCCCGCTGCCGCACCCGCCGACCATGTTGCATCCCGCGCTGCTGGCAGCCGCGCAGCACGGCACCTCGCCCGACTACGGACACATTCGCGCACCCTCTGGTACCATGAATATGGACACTGGCGACCGCAACTCGGACTGCAACTCCGGCGACATCAGCTACGACGGAATTCAGCCTACAATATCCTTTTCTATACTGATTAATAATCACCGTTAGCGTATAAAAATAGTACTAGTAATCTCCAAGAAGTAGGAAATCTCTACTATTCCACAATATCCACTTGACTTATTCACCAGTACACTCACTAGTTAAATATGTATGCACATACGTTTTCGAAATAATTACAAGCAACGGGTTTATCGTTTACTTTTATACTTTGCTTTGTACGGCTTCCGATTCTCTTATTAGTCACAATAGGTCAACTTCCGTCTGTGCACTTTCTAAGGTCTCTGTTTAATTCCATTCTCAATGAGAAGCCGTATCACAAAAGGATCTATCGTTAATACTCCGCGGATAAACAGTCCTCTCGGTCCAATATAAATACTCTACACTGTACTTTCTGCATATTCAATTCATTCGGGAAATTTCTAACTGCAACTCTTACTTGTAACGCACAAGATTGAGATATCAGTATCAGTTGCGATGTATCATTACATATGCATTCGCTATTACAAGGCTATTGACAACTGCATCGTGAATTACTTATGAAGATTGAGTTCTTAACATGTTATTGTAACTTGCCTTGTGAGAATACTTTTCCTACTCGCACATGTTGTTTTTCTAGAAAGAGAATTCAAAATGAACTATTATTCATTTGCGTATCTTAGTTCGCAACGTTCCATATATTGCACACTACAATAATTCCTCCTTGGAGATTATACATGTATGAATTGATAGACATATGTACGTATGTTATGTGACAAATTTTGTGAAGTATTTCCTTAACTCCTGTGCACTCGTCAACGCTGACACCAATGCATCTCAGGAAGGCCAAACTGATGTTCTTCTGGGTGCGGTATCCCAGTTCAGCGGTACTCAAAATGTACTTCCCCGACATCAAGTTCAACAAAAACAACACTGCCCAGCTCGTCAAGTGGTTCTCCAACTTTAGGTAAGTGACTGACGCAATACAGACTGTAGTCTGGTTCACCAATTTAACCTTGTTTGTGCAACATTGTTGCTGTTGCCACCGAAACCGTTTTATGTCGTTTGTTTGTCTTATCGTTATGGCAGAATGTCACGAGAACAGATATAAAAAAGTGTGACATTTCCTGCCTGACTCTCCTGCTTGGCCCGGATGCCCGGGGACTTTTTTTAATCCTCTTTATGCTGCAGCGAACTGACCACGTGTTTCTCTGCGCTGATAATTGCTATCATATTCGACCGCAAGTATTTTTGCGGTTTCTACGAGGAACTCGGCTACACAATAATCGTCGCGACATTAAACAAAGCGATATATTTAAATATAAATTCCATTGCATCACTCATATTTCTCCGTTTAGTTTAGGAAAATATTTATTATTTATCTGTCCCAACACATATATAGAATGTTATACTGCTAGATACGTGAAATATCATATTCAAATAATACTCTGTATTGCAAAAACGCATCACGATTATACTCTGAATACATGATATTACATTCTCTTTGCGAAAGTTCATTATTACAACTACGGACGAACTACGATATCTCTCTCTCCCACTGTGTGTAACGTTATTTTTTCAGTTCTATTTTTTCCTGTTTGAAACTGATAAATCCGTGTGATCTTGCGCAGGCACGCACGATCATTACCGTTAATTTTTATTTCCCATTTTCGCGAACATTTTTAACGACACTGATTGGCCGCACGCACGGCATTTTGAAACAGTTCGCTGTACGCTAGCTGCAGGCTGTGCAGTCGTACATACATTCATGCAGTTTACCGAACAAAGCTTTCCCGTTTCATTTGTTGGGTTGCCGTGCTCACTGCCACATACACATGTGGACGTACATATACACACATATATATGTATGTATGCGTGTATATGTCCCTGCCTGCTATGTTCCCACACATACCTATACACGGCCGCGCACACACACACATTCAATCACCCGCGATCTACATATATAACGTACGTTAACGTATGGGCTCGCTTTGAAATGAAAACTGCCGGAAAAGTTATTTTTTACGTGTGTGAGTTAGTGCGCGAGTGGGGAAAATGAACTGACGCTTGTATATCGGTGTGTATGTAAGCGTGTGCGTGTGCAAGGGTTAGTTCATGTTTGGTTTTTGTGCGTGCCCTAATAATTATTTGTTCTTTTAGCTCATTTGTTTCTGACCTATTATTTACGTTTAGCCTACTTGATTTGTTGTTCCGTGCACTTTTTAAAAAACTGATTCGATTTTGTATCGGCTGAAACAGTATTTGTATTTGAATGTAGTTAATCAATTGAAATTCTGAATTATGATCAAAACTCTGGACCTTTGTATTGGTATTGGTTACTAGATATTTTGTAATATTCCCATGTCAATAAAATATAAGTTTTACTCTATTCATGACAGCCCTAAGGCAAAGAAAACTTTGAAATGCCATACAAAGTTAGATAATAATTTATTAATACATACATTCAGTTCTTTTCACTTAAATTGGTTTGTGTTCCGACACCCTCTAATATGAATGTACAATTTTCAGTCGCCTTATTCGCTAGAACGTGGTTGGAACAGATAGCGGTTATCATTGATCACTCGCCATTGTATTCGGTTTCTTTATAGTTGTAATGACAGAAATAAAATATTCACATATGCGTGACGGCATTAAGATATCTTCACTGTACATCTAATACGAAGAAACGCGATAGAAAAACCGGGAATATGACAAACATAACTGAAGAAATTGTAATCGATAATATATGAGACATGTTTTGTAGTAACATAATTTTAATTTCATACGTATGTACGTATGTACGTAGTTCAGCTCTTCTGTTACATAATTGTCGAGTCATAAATCAAACATGACTGAATCAATACAGAAATTAAATTAATTAACCCCTGCAAATTAATTATCCGCAAACTAATTACAAGTCGTCTCCATCGTAAGACGATGTTCGGATGTTCGAATTTTATTTTGATCAGAAGGGGCCTGGCAGCGGTCAGTTGACCATCCTCCCATACCGTGACTCTGCTAACGTTCATTTCCGGTCAGTATATGGTAGTACCTACATATAGTCAGCAGTCAATCCATCCATCTGCCTTGTTCACATTGAAACTCTGCGTCGTGGAACGCCAACCGTTCGAGATTTCGTATGTACACATATTACGTGGTTTTAGATTTATAAGTGTGCTAGAAACTGGTAACTTTTCGAAGGACTCAGACATGCTTAGTTGCCATGTTTATCGAATGCGGGAATTATTCTGCACTGCCTAGATGCTGTGTCTAGAAGTGTACTTCAATGGTTTCAATGATAGTTACATTTGAAAATCTGTAGAAATATATATATATATATATATATATATATATATATATATATATATATATATATATATATATATATATATATATATATATGTGTGTCAGTAGTAATACGAAGTACAGTAAACGACCAAGATAAATCTACTACTGTAGATTCTAACAATTTGCAAGAAATTTGTCTAATTAATTCGAGAAGAAAGTCGGTCCTTTTGAATGAACGAATTACACGTAGTCTGCATACATACTAACCTAGAATCGCACATGCATACACACGTCTCGTTCTATGTTAAATCTGCGCTTTAACGTTAACGTAATCACACATGCACACGAGATTACCGAGTCTAATTTCCAACGTGCAGAATTATTGCGTACTATACTCAATTAAAAATAACTTAATTAAGGTCTTGAGACTAATTAGTGTAGGTTGGCATTTTTTCCTTCTTTCGGTTTGCTGTGCGTCGTCCAGGTCTTTCCGTCGCCATTTCAAGAGATACGTTCGTCCCTTTCTTTCTCATTAGCTTTGATGTAATTAGTCATTAGTCGGCTAAAATGTGTACTTTAATATTCGCTAATCGCACTGTGTGCTGTACGTTACTGGTACGTATGATACATCCTCATACCTCCGCTTGTCTCTATCCCCTAAAGTAAAACAAGCTCCCAGGTATACAGCACATCGACTACACGTATATCTGTAGGGCTAGCTGTCATGGAGTAGGTGATTTGTTACATAGTTTAAAGATTATTATTATTTCACCGGATGATATTGAAGAGATATAATTGTGCACATACACATTAAGGAACTTGTGTGCATCCACGTGTTTACTACTTGCGCTCGTATCTCTTGTTCCACAACCCTTCACTAACTCGCGCTCCGACTGTTTCTCGTTTTCTAACAACGATCGTTTAACAGACACACATCGTGAATGTGTATTGTTTGCACTGGAACAATTGTAACATCTCTTACATTTATTAATTTTCTGAAAAGATGTCTTTTTCCGCCTCGTTCTCAACAAACTGTCTCATTTCTGCCCAAGCTCTGCATGCTAATGCTTTTGGTTGAAATCAGCGAAGCGAAAACTATGCGCCGCGCGTAATATTTCTGTTGATGCAGTCTTTAAAAAAGTATCAGTACTTGTTAGTTAACTTGTTTAATTAACTCCGTTTTGCGCATTGAAATATTCTAATTAGTAAGAGTCATGTCTCTGCTTCCGACTATTTAGGACAGTTTTACTTACTTTTGCAAGAGATTTCGTTGTTTATTTAATTGATTTTATTAGTTTCATATATTGTTAGTTTATTCAGTAAACGGACTGAGGTACAGATTATCCCTTGGGAATTAAAAGTGCAAGGGCTTTCCCCCGTTAAAGGACTCCCCTGTCCCTCCTTAGTTTAACGGTTTTTGGTGAATTTTTCGTTGGAACATCTGCCTTTGTGACTGACGAGTTACCTATATGTACCGCGTCATGTATTGTTCAAACAGAATGCATTCGGTAAGTCACGGGGTCGATCCCCTTGGCCCTAAACTAACGACAGGGCTGCACAAAATCACACGGTCTTGCAGTTGATACACCATTATACATTATCTACTTGTAAACCTTTCTGAAAATAGACTTTGTTCACAAACCTTCTTTCTACAAATATTTCCTTCATGCGTAAAAATATATCAAACATAACCAAAGAAATGTCATATGAAATAGTAAAATAATGTATTCTAAAAGATTAACATTAAGCAGTAATTTGCAATTTATCATTTTCGGTGTACATGATTTTTAAATTTGATAATATCTCACGTACCTAAATCTTAAGACTACGTTTAACCGTCACAATATTTGTACATTTTGTGTACCCCTGGAACTCTGGGAACGTCTTATGGCACACGTCTTGAGAGGGTAAGGCACCGGGGCACGAGTCTTAAAGGAGGGTAAAATCACAGACAGCTGTTTGATACTATTGTTCGCAAAGGTTCCAACGAACTTCTTTAAGAAACCGTTACCGGTTCTAAGGTGAAATATATATTCTCCTTTATAAACAGAACGAAGAATCGACGAATTTTTTTTTCTATTCCAATGTGCATGCTTATGTGTGTGAATATGTTTATTTCTGTGTGTTCACACATGTATACATCTACTCAGCAGGTGATATGTTAATCTGACTGAATTCTTCGTCTATGCGGGTTTGACCCGAAAAAGGGTCGTACGTTGTTCAACTGTGTACAAGTCTTAAAAATTATCGAAAAGTTATTCACCAAAACATGTCAACATACATTTTTTCTAGCGAATTATAGAAGTCTACTGTTTTCTTCCATATTATTCTTGGAGATATTAAATTCTATCAAAACTCTAATGTTAATTGAATAAAAAAAAATGTGTGAGCAGAATGAAATAAGCTGTGCATTATTCGGTAAAGAATCAATTCCTGTCATGTGTATCACAACATACTGCTGCTCGCACGTCCGCACTTGTAACTGAGAAATTGTCAATGCAAAACGCAGCGAATTATTCAAAATGACGACACTCTGACTTGTGTCATATTGATTCCGCCGACACGCACAGAGTGCCAATTAGAACCATTTCATTTCTGTGTCTGATTTCACATGATGCACCATAGCTGTGTATGCAACTTAACATCGCTTCTGCGTCAGGTTTTGCAGTAATGTTTGTCTGCTGAATTTATAAAATACCTACTAACAGAATTAAATACTAACCTTACTTGTTAAAGTGGCATGTGTTATAAGAGTTATTTGTAATGAGTAGAATCGAGTGCCCCCGTTGTGTTGTTTACCCAACGCTGTCTACGCTGCTGGCTTGTTTGGCAGCAGATCCACCTAAGCGTACGTAACACATAACGTGCAACATGTACATTTACCCTGCTGCGTCATTTCCACATCTGAATTATATTTCTGAAGTATGGAATTGCTTCCTTGTTGAAGCCAAGCTGCTGATTTGTATTGATCTGAATCGTTGTGCGAATGTGAGATTGTGCGTTTTAAAAATTAACATCGAAACGAAAAAGTTATTAAAATCGAAAAATACAATCATTGATCTTATATGAAAATGTATACTAATTGTGATTTTAACGTAATCGCAACAGACTAAGGTTCAAGTGAATTTAACCCGTACAATGAATGTTTGCATCTGCCACGCGACATTATCATATCTACTTCGTAACTCATTCTATACGGACACCTGTATCTAGTTCAATATTGACCAAAGAATGTAACATGTATCAGTACCCTTTTATTACAAAACATATATGATATGAGTGATATTCGTTAGTGAATATATGTATGCCGCATACAGTAATATTAATTTTTGCATTGTTGTTCTTCCACAGAGAGTTCTACTACATCCAAATGGAAAAGTATGCCCGACAAGCGGTCTCAGAAGGTGTGAAGAACGCCGACGACCTGCACGTAAGCGCAGATTCCGAGATCTACCGGGTGCTCAACCTGCACTACAACAGGAACAATCACATCGAGGTATGGGGCCCACAGGTTCGTGCCTCAACCACCAAGCGCTGTGGCATGACTGCTTTTTAATCCTGATCCTGCATTTGTTTAAACTTACCGTTCAAAGCGCACAGTACACTTCTTTTATATAGTTGTTTGTCATTATTGAATTAAATCAGTTGCCAGAAAGTACTGTACTTATAAGAATACATTGCTTATATTTGATTTATCACTTGTATCTTATGTGTATATGTTTTATCGCTATATAATCGTTGAAGCAATGTATTCGTGCGATTTACAATTAATTTGCTACCGCTTTATGTCGTGAACGCGCTACCCGCTAACTATTTTACTTGTTATTGACTGACATTGAGGTTACATGTAGGCTAAATGATATGTTGTCTGTTGTATTTAGGTTCCACCAAACTTCAGGTTCGTAGTAGAGCAGACGTTGAGAGAATTCTTTAAGGCGATCCAGGGTGGCAAAGATGCGGAACAATCCTGGAAGAAATCCATATACAAGATCATCTCCCGACTGGACGATCCCGTTCCTGAATATTTTAAATCGCCAAACTTCTTGGAGCAGTTGGAATGAATGGACCAACCGCGAGCCCCCCAAACACATACAAATAACGAAATCAATGGTGTCCCATTTCGTTTAAACGACTTCGCTGTTTAATATAAAATATTTAAAAATAGTATACATACAAAGCAAAGAAATTAAGAGTTTCGTTTTCCAAAAAAGAAGGAATTAAATGGAACCGCCAAGTGCTGTGTGTCCAACACCATTACGGTTAACTCTACGGTTACGTTAAAGTACCTACTTACATATTTAACAGAAAGTTAACGGTAATATTATATAGTTTAAAACGTTTTTGATTAAAAAGAGAAAAATTAATTTAAAAAAAGAACGCTTAACGGTCGTCGTTACCATGAAGAAATTCCTGCAACGACTTATTTAAATATTTGTAAACAAAACAAACAAACAACTTGTGTGTCCTATGCGATGCATAATATAAATTTAAACTCTGAACATTTCAGAACAGTTGTTAAAAAGTAAACTGTGTTAAAATTGAGCAAAAAGACAGTTGACAACTTATCTACAAAGTATTACTATAGATGAAGATGTACGGAGGAGTAAGTAAGAAGATAAAGAAGTGGATAACTATGGAGCAGGTTAGGAAGAAGTGTGAGCAAGCAACAACTTGCTTACTTACCAGTGATAGTGTTGTTGGGAGGAAGCGATGATGAAGGAGACGAGATGGTTGGTTGGTTGGTTGGATAGAGAGCGGGACAGAGAGATAGATGAATGGAGAGAGAGTACGACGACAGTAAATAATGGGACAATGGTCGTGTTGCTCGCTCGAGTTGAGCTAGCCAGTGAGAGAAATAAATAGATGCGTACGCGCTAGCTAAAGCCAGTGTGAATTACGAACAGTGTTACACAGTGATCACATATTATTAATCAATAATAAATCAACAGGTTAATCATTGATCCAATTACAATTGTATCAGCTGCAATTATAACAATCATTTTTAATCCACGATCAAAACAAACAAACAGGTTTCAAACCATCAGATTCTCAGTTCACTTTTATATATAAATACGTATATAAACTAAATACCGTTGGTCGGACAAGTTTAGCAATCTGCACTTTACGTTTTCATATCATTTTCATTCCTTCTAACAAATCAACGCAAACTGAAACTAATTAAATCTAACTATTTACTAACTCTACCAGTTAGTAAATAGTAGTTAGATGTAGTTAGGCATTCATCCAATCGTTCATGCATCATTACTATTATAATTATTATTCGTTTTCATTTTCGAACGCTGCTGTAAACTGTACCACTAGTTTGGAATAAGCGAAACGGCCTGTTCGTTTAAAACAATTGGGGCCCTTTCCTTGTAAATACTACCCTGTACATAGAATTTTTAAACACTTATATCATAATTAATTTATAACTATTGAAACTTCTTTACCAAAGTTGTATTGTTTGCTAGTCTTAAACATAAATCTATCTAGGTGCAGATTTTTTATGTTTTATGTGAATATGTATTTTGTTTATTTATTTGAAATCGTCACCGAAACATTGCAGGAACATGCTAATACAACAAATATTTATTTCCTGCAATATTTCTGTACGTATCCTCCTTATGATTATTTTATGTTCCGACTACAACACAATGTCCCGCTGGATGATTGGCCATTGTGTTGTAATCGTTTTGCGTTTATTTATTTATTTTATTTCTGTGTAATCACGAGACACCCATGCCTCTACTTACAATATACGGACACTGGAGTTTGCCCTGGGGCACGGCTGTCTCGTAAGTCATGACATATTTTGTTTATAATTTATATATGAGTTTGAATGTTTTTGGATTATTATTATTATTATTTAATTATTTTAGTTATGACAATTATTTCACCTTGCACAATTAGATTAGATTGTACACAAGATCTCTTACACACTGTGTGGGGTAACTAGTCAATAAATTAATGAATTATTATCTGAATTCAATAATCATAATAATTAAAACTACATTATTTCCTTTAGTATGTTTCTTTCTCTTAGATAACCTCAAAACAATTTACACTGATACGGTATGTCGTTTGCTTCGATTCGAAACTATGAGATTAGGATTATATTGTAAATATATAAATTAACGAGAAAATTTGTGATATTAAATTTCGAAAGTAAGTGATTTACTGTTATTTGAAGTAATGTTTTTTAACAAAAAAAAAAATTGATTATAAATTTCCGTATATGATACAGTTTACAGAGCATTTGGTTCAAGTTTTCTTTTCATCATTGTGGCATTAACATAGAAATGCAAATGCAGATGTTCTGGCGGTGCAGATGGTACAATTTATATATCTGCACTGATTACACCAATTACGAATATGGCATAATTCGGAAACATATCAACCATATTTAGAAAGATAACTGTATTTGTGTTTCTGTGTTCAGTGTTGAGCAGTTTTCAGTTTCTTTATCGTATGATTTGATAATTATATGTCTGCGATAACTGTCAGGGACTTCAATAGGAACGTATATGATACCGTGTACATGGTGTGTGCTCGCGCAAAAATTTACACAAAATTTTTATCGTGTCGCGGTGTCTGTTCGTCCCTGTACTCTTATTGCCCAATACAACAAACGAGTCAGTTGCATTTGTCTGGAAATCGTCTAGATTCGCGCGGTTAACATTGGTGTTTCTTCAGAACTGTTCACCGATGTTGTGTTACAGTTTCCTTATACGCAAACACTTGTTTATGAACACATTTGAAAGATATTTATAATGTCTCATATCTACAGATGTATACATTGTGGTTACACGCACACACACACACACACAACCGGGTTTTGTTTATAAATGCAGCGGACAAAAGATCACTGTTTGTCCTTTATCATTATCATTGTTTAAGTTTCCGCAACTACAATAATTCTAGAAACACCAACGTTGAAGCGGTCAGTCAACTCTCAATATGCTGGAAACGTGCCAAATTTAATTACAAAATCTAGAACTATAAACAATATTAATGGTAAATGTTATCTATTCGTTAGTTATTCTGGATATTTAATCAAAACTGTCACTTGTAAATATTGCTGTTAATCCATATGCACGTACAATAGTATATATACTGGACGGTTCGTAAATCCGGCATTTTGAGAACGACAGAATCAGAAGAGATGATAATGAAATCCAGTTCGAATCAACATCATTACATTTACATATGAACGTACGTTCCTTTCTTTGTCTGAGTTTCTGATTGATCAATGCAGATTAAAAACTTGCCAAATATTGAGATCTCAAAAATGTAGTTGCCGTGTCTGGTGACTCTGTGGCTATCGGTGGGTAGATTTAGGATTTTGTGTGACGATAATTACTACATATTACATTGTGCGTCGTGTCGCTTGTTGTTGTGAACGAGCCCCAAAGTCACCGGATGCGACAGTGTTTCAGTTATATTCAGAAAATATGCGTCGCCTGTACGTCGAACCCGGAACACATACATACGCCTTCCACTGCGAGTGCGAATGGAGTAAAATGGAGAATTATACTTGTTGTCCGGTTTCAGCGTTCCGGCGATCAACTAGTGGAGAATTGTACTTAATTTCTGAATACGTCTGTTTGTGTAATTTTTGAGGTTAAGCATTTCCTCCAAACCCCCCCACACCCACCAAATACAGTTCCCTATGTAAAGGGAACAAACTCATCCCCAACCCTACGAGTCCCTCAGTTAGCTTAGATTACCGTAATCAGTAAATATAATAATAATGATAATGCCACATTCCCCCGATAGATGGTAGGACTGTCTTTCTGTTGTTCACTCCGGGTTCAGTTGTTCTACAGTATTTCGCAACTTTTGGCCGTTATTATGAACATTTAAGTGCTGAATTTGATTTCGCAACACGTTTGGTTACAATATGCACACACATTCGGATTACATCTGGGCAGTCCACTGCGCATGCGTTGGGTACCGTCAATGTGTCCGGTGCCGGTGCGTGCATGTCCGTCGCACGCGTGTATGTTACTTATCATTCGTGGTGGCCGGTGGTGAAGCCCCGAGAACCAGAATTAAACAAGCGGGGTGACGTATCACTGGTTGCCGACGTAGTACTCGGAGTCGTGCAACTGTTATCTTTTGATTTGATGTTTAGTTCAATGAAACGTTATAAGAGTTTAGTGTCGTTTTGAACGTTCGGAAACGAATACCTCGCATTATTAATGATGATAATTTCTATCGTTTGTTGTTGTATTGAAAATGTGATATTAAAAATTCTAATTAAAAAATGTCGTTATGTGTTGCACGACTCGACCGCCTGCACAGCATTGTATCGCACAATACAGCACTCCGGTCCTGGGGCCCCACGCATGCGCTCTGTACAAATTTACGTACTTTGCGTTACAGAGAGAACAATTATTTACAGCGTTTACAAAGGCACACACTGTTCGGAAACACGTTTAGGTCTACCGGTTCAAAAAAAAAGATACTCAAAAATATATCACGAAAAAAGTACAAGCTTATTTTAAGCACCTCTGCGCCTTAAAATTAAAATTCGAAGCAAAAATGATATGAGTGTGTATTACCAAAATCTGCCTTATTCTATTTTCTTATGACGAAAAATCTCCTACCGTTATAGTGTGATTATTTGCTAGTGTAAATCGTTCTTCATCACCAAAAAAATTTAAAATACACCGACGATTTTTAACCATAACCATACATAAATTTAATTATCAACTATCTAGTCCAATATGTATTACATAGCATTTTGTGTGAGTTGTAGTATACATGTAAAATTGTTGGTAATAATGTCGGGTGCCTGCGGTTACGTTCACTTTACGTTCTGAATGTGTTTATGCACTACGTTTACGTTAACGTTAATATTTTCCTTTACAGTGTAGATTAATAGATGTCGATCGATTTAGTTCTGGGACTTTTTAATTGTCGTTGTGTTGAACAGGCCGACAAAACTTGAACAAAATGAAACAACATGAAACTCTTAAAGGATATCCCAGTTATAACTGATGAATATAAATATAAATATATTAATATACCTATATACGATATATTGGATAACGTTAATACTAAATTTCAGTATGTACTTACTACAGAGTAATTCATTCCAAAAGACAAACCAAAACTAGATATTTCGAATGCAATTGGCCTCTGTCGACGCATTCAGTGCACGTGTGTGTACTGAATGCTTTTAACACTCACACAGTATCACAACTTGCTTTGTGAACTGTCCTAGTTACCTGTCAAAGTAACTAAAGTAACTACTATATGCATTTACTTACTACTTACTTAATAAATAGTAATGTATCATCGGTATGTGTACGTGCGTACCTTACTACGTATATAATTGTGTAACTTTGAAACGAATCAGTAACTTTACCGTACATAACATATTAGAGTTAGAGATATTAGCATATATGGGCTAAAAAGAAACTTAGCTGTGTATGTGTGTATCAATTGAACAGTTTCTAATCTATTGTTTACGTTTGAACAAAATGTTGAGTTGCGGTAAGCGTCCGTACTGAGGAACATTCTCAATTTTGAAATAGCCATAAAAGATCCATACAAATACTGTCGTGCAATAGTAATGAAGGCAACCAACCAAAAAAATACAGTCACTTCTAAATTTTGATAAACCGGTTCTCTCACTCATTCAAAAATCACACTGGGCCAATTCGTCCGTCAAAAAAGTGCCTTCAATGTTGTTTTTACGAAAAAAATTACAAAATAAATACGGGCCCTTAATAGCCACAAATGCCCAACCAAAATGTTCCTACGTACGGGCGCTACCCCCTGTCATTTTGATTAGTTACGAATGATATTTACGAGCAAGGCACCCGATACCCGTAAACTATAAGGTTATTTCATAAATATTATATTGTTATGCTAAAACATGGAATGGCCGCCGATCGCACGCACGTCTGCGTATCGTCTCGCTCTGTACATTGTCAGTAGGTACACATACACATCTAACGTCAAACTATCCATCGCACTACCATTCGTTCACTGATCCTTGCATCCTCATGTCCGTCCACTGACCAAGGAGAGGTTATGTGTACGGTACGAAATTATCCGGGGTTAAGGCAACAGTGACAATGGATACAGATGTGTTTGTGTGTTATTCTTGACTACGTAGCGACACGGTACGCGACGTGATACGACCAAAGCCATCAACTATTTGTGGTATAGTAACTTTGAATTAGAAGTAGATTATAATAATAATTATTATAATAATATTAATACAGATTCAATGGTTTCAGTTGAAGACCCATGTTAAAACAGGCTTTACGTTGGCTGCTGTTGTTGTTATTTGTTAACCTGTATGTTGTCAACGAGACGAGCGATTCCGATCCACTTTATATATTGTATATGATATATAACGAACATTATATATATATATATATATATATATATATATATATATATATATATATATATATATATATATATAACCTCTCTCTCTATATATACCGCGTAGTGAACTGACGAAAGGAAACTGTTCCAACTTCCAGTGTCCGTATATAAGTAAATAACTAAACAACACAGATAACTAACTATTTACATATACACGTATGTAACCAGTTACAGTTCATCGTACATGCAACCAATCAGTCAAGTCAATAACACGTTACAACTCGCCAGTGACAGTTTCAAAACAAATGGAACAGTTTCCCCGTTTATCCCCCATGAGTGCAATACTAAAGAAACGCTCATCTCGTTGACAGTTTCAGTACTATTAAGTTTAGTTTTCTGACGTCACCAGATGACTTTTTGGTCTTCCTTGTGCTGTATGCTCGACAACGATCGCTTTATTAGAATATCCGGTACGTCTCGTTACAATCGCCACGTTACAGAACATACATGTACACATATGCACACGGTGTAGTTGTGAACTTGCATACACAGCACTGAGCTACTTATAATGGATATGTAAACAGAGAACATCAATTACCATATCTTGTGCGTTTGAAATTTGTACATGGTTGGTAAAGGCTCCATGTATGTGTGTTTCTCTGCTACACTTGTGTCGTGTTACGTTGTGTTTTTGCGATTGTCATTGACTGACGTTTAATAGTCACACGTGTCGAGAGTTCATAGGTCATAGTCGCTGGTGCTAAGTTATAAACGGAACACTAACGCCACCGCTAAGTATACCGCTCCGACGCAATCGGAGACGGGTTTTTTGGGAACTATCAGTCACAGTTTTGGTTTCTGAACATTTTTGAGCACTAAAGTAAACACTAAAGTTAGGTATCGCGTCAAAACGATAGAGAAACGAATAAAGAATGTATATTTAGTACAAAAAACGTGAAAAACGAGATAGCTCAAAATTTATAATTTGATTAAACGCGCGAAACCCATACGCAATAAGTTTATATGTGTAAAAGAAATTCGAGAGTATTTTTATATTTATATTGGTGTAAATCAAAATTTCGTATGGACAAAAAATTATTAAGTGTAGAGATTTTAGTTACTAACTTTAAGGGAAATTAACATTTAGGAATTTTTAAATGAATTTGTATATATGAAAAAAAATTATATATAATATTAGAGTACGTTTGTGTGTGGGTTTGGCGCCGTTGAATGAGCGGAATGTAGTGTGAATTGATATAAAATATAGAGCGTGGCGACGTATACTACACAAAATACGTACAAACTATCTCCTAAAAACGTGACGACCCATCTCGTCTGTCACATGTACGAGTTAGTGGACTGGATGTGCACATCTACGTGTATTCCATCATATAAGATGCTTAACTTCTCTTTCACTCTTGACACAATGTGTTCACATCCGCCGTCCAACACCTCCAACACTGTGACAGACGAACGGGCCGTCAACATTAAAGCGCGTCTACATACATACATACATTACATACATGCATACATGCATAACATACATACATTGATGATGATGATGATGATGATAATTATGATGATAATGGACGCGCGTCTGTGTACCCCCTAAGAGTTATTATTAATTACCTAATATGCTTTAAGTTTTACAGTTAGCGTGTATTGTATCCATGTTACATTAGACAATTTTACTATTTGGTGTACAGCAGTTGTTTCGTCATGAGTTTGGCAGCTGTTTTATACTCAAAATGGACGCCAACAATGCTCGGAATGTTGTAACTGTGTTTTGATTGAGCAGTATAATAAATATATACATTTATTTGGAACTAGAATGATTTTTATATCAATATAAACAAATATCCCCATATTTCCATGATGTTCCTATGATATGTGAAACATTTTTATTATGAATAAAATCCAGATTATCTTCGTTACTTTATAATTTATTTTTAATAAAATTAAATTAGGGTAAAATATTAAATCAAAAATGATTTACTGATACGGCATTCCTAAACACAGAATTATTAAATATACTGTATACAATTATAATTCATAACAAATCATTTTACTGTACATTTTTGGCATGGTAAGTTTTCCCGCTTAAATTCGAACGTACCTCTGGTGACAGATTTCTCTAGTAAAATGAAATTAAGTTCCTAATTTAACTACCATCCACATGAGCACGCCACATGTATCTTACGTTAGTGGTGCCACGCACGTCAAATACTATGAACTATATTCACGTTTTCCATTTGAATTTTTTCTCATTTTTCCAATTAATTTCCATATAAAGTATACGAGTGAACTTAGAAAACCAGTTTTTATTTTAAATAAATTTAAATAATAATAAAACAAAATACAAGTTTGTAGTTGTGAAATGTAATTTGCATATCTAAATGAATTTAATTTAATTTTAATATGATTTAAAGATATTTCATGGAAGTAAGGAATTCTGGCCAACAATTTTTACAACGTCCTTACTCAAATGTACGTGTTAGGTGTACTAATATTACACTTCTTGTATCGTGAGCAGACAATTACTTTAACAGTCATATTAAATGACCATCGGTCACGCTAAACAAAATATTCAGAACAAAATACAAATTATGTTAAAAAACATGTATCTTATCTTTAATCTCTGAGTGAATATACACGTAAAATGTCAAGGATTGCAATAGTTAAATATAGATATACACTACTGAATCAATAAAGTTTTATTTTTTAAATCTGAAAAATAATTATCAAATAGTAGATATTTATTTCTATTTAACTACAAATGTAAGGGCATTAACCCGAATAGTTTTCCAAGGAATATTATCAGTGGCAAAGCGAAGTAAGAATAACATTGAAATTTAAAAATTCTCATCGATAAATACTTTAGACAAATAATAAGATTTATTGACGTGTTGTACAATAATGTTTATGCTATTGTACAAATAATTGATATAATATATTTTGTAGCAATGTAATAATTATAACACGCAGCACACCCTACATATAATTTATTATGAATAAATAAGCAATATTCTGTAATTCTGAGGTAAAGTATTTGCATATTCTCATAGAGTAGCTATATACGTTAATAAACACATAAATTAAATGGAAGATTGGTTTCGGCACAGCAGAAGGTTAGCGACCTTGAAAACTTAATACAATCACGATGTTTTTTTCAAGACGTGCAATTTATTTTTCTTGGTAACTGATAATTATATTGATCAATTTGCAACATGGTTAGCTTCGGGCAAAACAAATGCCATTATAAGTGTTTTTGATTAAAAGCTCTTGCATCCGACAACCATAATTCATAAATGAACTGTCGTTTAGAAAATATTTATCCCTTTTACTTTAAAATACATAGCAAGGTAAGTTCGTCAATAAAAAGCACAAGGTTATTTCATTGTGTTCATATTGCAATGTTTGGATTCTTATCCAAAGTACAGTTCACTAAACTACAAGAATAATCGCTAAAATAAAACGTCTATATAACAAAATAAAATTTAACTTGTAACGGAAAATCAAACATATTCATATTACATGTGGCGTCATAGAAACTAGCATTAATTTGTCCCTAACTCTTCTCTCTTGCAGCAATTTATTAACCAAGAGACAAATTACTGATCGAGTTAAATGCATGAATCGGTTCAGATAATGAGGAACGTGATCTGACTATGATAGGAGGACAAATGGTATTTGTTTCACTTTCTCTGCAATTATTAAGTAAATCAATACATAATCGATGTTATTAAATGTGTTCAGACATATATCGGCAGAAAAAATGTGAACATTGCTAATATCAATCCGGACGTGAAATTGTAATGAAACTTGCGTACAGAACATGTCGGTGCGTATGTCAATTTTCTTTAATAGATCATGTAATTTTCTCTTTACTTTGATTAACTTATAATATATTCGTAATATAATGGGAGCTGAAAATAAAAAAATATTTAGTCGAAAATATTTTGTATTTAAAATTTAAATTAAATAATATATAAGTATTCTTTTGAATAGAAGCTTCTTACTGGAATTTAATAATGTAATGCGAAATGAATTTAAATATAATTGTTAATTGTGGAGTAATTCTATTAGCTGTCTATTAAAATTGTAGCAAATTTAAATTATATATTACTTAGACACATTGTTGTAATAAAAATTGACCTATTAGTAAATTTTTTTGAGATAGATAAATATGTGCAAATAATTATAGTGATTATCAACGCCGTGTTTACGCAAAAGCAAGCCAAGGCATGTGCGGACGAACCGGCCAAATTGGTAATCGAAAATAAACATAAAAAATTAAATATGACAAAATTATCAAGATCATGGCGCCCTAATTTTTAATTTGCCTATGGCCGAGAAATTACTAAACGCAGCACACTGGTGATGATGATAATTTATATCGAATTTTAAATGAGGCCTAACTAAGTAACATTATGGATGAAATTACGGTAGCTTGTAGTTCTGAGAACTGAGCATTCATTTGCTACTTGTATACAGTCATAAATTTTCATCTTGTAAGACTGGTTGTGCGCCGGGAGCTTCAAATACCATTATTAGTACTTTTTTCAGTTTATCTTTCAGTGTGAATCAAACCAAGGCTAAAATTATGTAAGAATCGCAATTGAATATAACAGGATATCTAGTACAAATAAATGGTTAGAAAAATGTTTTCATTTACTGGAATAGATCATATCTGTACGGTATTATACATTGGTCTTTTATTGATGAATACACACTATTTAAATTTCACAAAGATATATAATAAATTTGCGGGATGTTTTATAATGTACCAAAATTGATAACCCCTAAAATACAGGCAAACTAATTTGCATTCATGTTTTACAGAACATTGTACCTTTATTATTTTTCCTATAAATTTAAAATGTTCAAAATGGGCAAATTAATCATTTAATGCGTCACCGAAATTATCAGCACCTACTGCATGAGGAGTGTTGTACTCATTAGTCCACGTGTAATGAATTAACTATGCAAAAGTTTTATTTAAACTTTGACGTCATGCCATTTATAGTTTTCACTTTTATGAGCACTTTTACGATTTTTGATATAGCAATGAGTAATTTATGTAGTAATTATCATTATTTTTTTATCAACATGCATGAATTAAAACTACACAGTAGTTAATGAAATTAATGTTACTACATTCTAAACCGGTCAATAGCTGTCGATAAATTATTGCAACAAAAATTATTGTCATATCTCAGTATAATTACTTAATTGTTTACTAAGAAGTATTGCTACGTGATAGTGGTATGTAATATGAGCTAATGAGGGTTGGTTATGTTTTTATTAGTAGAACCTGCCCAGTCACATGTAGCTACCAACACAAAATGGTTTGAATATTGGTATGTGTGGATATATATATATATATATATATATATATATATATATATATATATATATATATATATATAAATCTTGGTAATATTTATATAATGTGAAACAAGGAATGTTCGATTTGTATTCTGTCGCGTTATAGAACGACGCTTATGTGAAAAGTTCGGCTCATATCGGAGCACAAGTACTTCGTGGGCTGGACGATGGTGTGTATTTCGGTTACGCTGTTCGTTACATGTATGTATGTATGTGTTGGTTCATGGTGCATAGTAGACACGTAGTTATCTAGTTAGTAGAGTCTTGCGGCTCGTATATGTATGTGTGTGTGTTTGTATAAGAGACGGTGTGCGGACACCCCGAAGGAAATGGTTTATTTCACGGACATCGGATGCATAATATGGAATGCAATTATAAATTTACGGTTTGTAGTGTGTGTGTTGTTTGGCAAAGACAGTTAAACATGGGAACAGTAGAACTCGTAAACGAGTGGGTGAATGTCGCACAGGTACCTACTTACTAATACCGTCCGCCGCCATATTCTGTAAATGCAACAAAAGTACTTAAAACCCAAAATATCAGCTATCAAAATTCTATTCCGGGAGTTATTATCCCGTAAAACAACGCTCTAAACTATACTCCGTAATGCAAGTCCCCCCACCAGCGCTCAGTGTACGTCTAAAGTCGTAAATGTCGCACCCTTTGCCCCACTGCAACCAATGCAATTCTGCACTTCACTCAGTCAGTGCGCGGACCGGCTCTCTGCTGACTGACAGTTTGCCCGGCTACTACATACTGATATATAGATAGATATATACCAAACTAAACAACATACTGACAACCGGCTTACTTACTTACTGCTCAAGTCAAACTAACTGATTACTTACACTTAACTGCATTTGTTATTATTAGTAGTAGTATACTTAGTTAGGTGACTTTCGTCTGTTTATCCGACTGTCGTGCCGTGCCGGCTTCCGACACAACACGCCGCCACCACCGCCACCGCTGCCGCCGCCGCCGGTACCGCTGTCAACAACAACAATAATAAACAGTGCACGTGTAGAACTCTATATAAACAAACATATATCGAGTCTCTCTCTGTGTGTGAGTGTGGGTGCGTACATGTTTAAGGACTGTCGCAGGCTCTGTAAGCCGCATACATTTAGCAGTGCATGTGCAATCTTTTCGTGAACTTGGCCGTCCACACCGTGCGACCGGTTAGTTTATCATCTGACGTTACTGCACCGTCTGTACACTTATAACGGTGTGTGAGTGCAGTGTGCATGTATACACACACACACGCGGCCTGCTCGTGTATTTGCCGACAACTACGGTCCGCTAATTTCAGACCTGTTGCTTCTTCAGAAAATATCGTTCTGTCTGTGTCTATCTGTACGTATGTGCGTACGTCAACTGTGAGTGTATGTGTGAACACGGGCGGATTGCATAAACCTGGCGCACGGTAATATGTAAGCACACACGAGTAAATTAGTGAAGTTCGTGCGTTTTTAACAAAGTACAGTTTGTGGACCGTCGCGTCGCGCGCTCCTGTTCGAAATTCATACATACACATATCTACATTTATTCCGCATAGTAATAGCAAAAAGAACCTGAAACTATTTATACGCGCGTGTGTGCAGCAACATTGTATTAATTGAACTGCTCAAGAACCTGTTTTTCGCCAAGATTGCCGCAAGTTTTTTTTTCTGTTCGTTTTATTTCATATGAAGTGCGAGGGACGCAGTAAAACTGTTTGAAAGCAAAACTTGCCTTGCAAGTTGGCGAGTGTTGTGTCGTATACATTCCTGCTATATGTGATTGGACTAAACATGAGTTCCGAGGAAGCGTATGATATGAAAATGGACTTGAACGCATCTAGTACATCGTTGACACCTCGCACGCCTCCAAACTGCGCGCGTTGTCGCAACCATCGGCTGAAGATCGCCCTGAAGGGACACAAGAGATACTGCAAGTACCGTAGCTGCAAGTGCGAGAAGTGTCGCCTCACATCCGAACGGCAACGCGTCATGGCAATGCAGACTGCATTGCGTCGGGCCCAGGCTCAGGACGAGGCAATGATGACCGCCCGTGGTAACGGTACCATGTTACAGAAACCACCCTCACCACTCGTAACGGTGGAAATCGACAAGATCGAGTGCGATTCTCCTGCACCCTCACAATGTTCCACTTCGGGTATCGTACGCAAAATGACTCCGGAACAAGCAAGTACTACCTCCCATGTCGGTGAGTCCATCACAACTACTCACTCACGTCCCTTATGATTATAACATGTCGCGACTTGGCCATAATTGCAAATATCCTCCCAATAAATATTCAACGCGATGAAAATCACTTACGTGCATTTTTTTGCATAGTAACCGTTTTTGAAAAAATATTTTTAAACTTTCGGTTAATATTCATCAGTTATCGGCAAACAACAAATTTATGTTCATTGTAACGTAGAATATTACAACTTTTTATGCATAATCACAAAATTGAGTTAAGTAGGCTTGCTACTTAAGTAGTTTAATTTTCTATAGATATATTTAAAACATGTAGATGGTAGCATATTATAATATGGTAAAAAGTTGTTTGTAATTCGATATCGATGTTCATGTTGGAGGACGCGATCACAGTGAGCAACGCTGTACTTGCGTCTGCAATAATTGCAGAGCATACCTATTTAGGCCTAATTTTCGTTAAACTTCCAAAGCAAGTACATATACATATGTTCAAGTGACAAATTATTTTAAATATACATAATCATTATACTTTATAATCGTGTAAATACACGCGTATATTTGTCATGTTTATTGTTATTTTTAAATTTCCATAAAAAAAAACGCAATAATCACTGAAGATATGATATGAGTAAAATCAACATGAATGTGTGTAAATTTAGTTTTATATTGGAAATTTATATTCAAAAATATAAAAAGCCAAAATCGAATTGACATTTGAAATTGAAACAAAGTTGCGAATTGTATCGTTGATTTATTTAGAAAATCCGGATACGATTTTTTTTAACTTACCGGCTATATTTTATATGGTAAACTAAAAATTTGTTTTGATTTGACAGTATTGCAGTACGAAGTTTCAGTATTTTTTTCTCTTCCTGTAAAATTATTATGTTTTATGACCCACCAGCGTTTTTTTAACAATTTACTAAACGAAAATCATGTGCCTATAGTTTGGAAGTACGTCTATTGCAGTTTCAAATAATACCGCTTAGAATAATAAATTTTAATAAAACATACATATAATTGTTTTTAGCATTCAAGTAATATTGATTTTATTTTAGAAAATTCCGACGACATCTCGGAATATTTTAAATATAGTATAACTACTTTTGTTGCTAACGCTAAGTATTAAATGTATTGTTCATTGTGACAATTATTTAAATACACAAGTAGGAAATGGTATATACCTACGCAATACATATTACGCAAATAAATAATTTATATTAGATGTTTATTTATATTTGACTATGACCTATTTGCAAACACAATGTTTTGTATAAGTAATGTCATATTTAAATATTGTAGCGTATATGTATTGTTAAAATAAGGGCTGCAATTATTGTACAGTTATTATTAATTGGAAATTTCGAACTTCGTGTGTGGCCACTTGACAGCCAATGATATCAAATTACTCGAATCGATTTTTCATAATTACTACGAACGTTTATAATATTTTGAATATCGAAAATTATTAATTCGATGCAGTTTACGATCAATTTAGTGAAAATTTTACTCATTTACAGGCATGTAGTTATTCAGATAGAATAATTTTCGGAGTTCAGTAGTCATATTAGTTAATTTATAAAGAATAACAGTGAAATATATAATAAGTAAACCTTTTTAAAATTTATTTATTGGTTTATAAATATTAATTTGCAAGTTTTTCTACATCATATTTTTTACTCCCGATTATAATTTATATCGAGTTACATACTTGTTGAACTGGAATTAATTTCAACCGATGTAGGTATATTTTTTCGTACAACTTGTTTTGGTATCACAGGAGCAGCAGGCATAACAGGTTACATTTTATACAATGACAAAAAAATATATTACTTTGAAGAATGTAGTATTGCTTCTTAATTAAATTAATTATTACATGAAATTCTAACTCAGCAATGCAAGTAGATTCACACTGATTATTTGAAATTACAGTTTATATTTCCATAAAGTTAGACGAATAATACCAAAATACTATACATAAATTATTAAATAGTAAGAAAATTCGTATTGAAAAGAAAATGCATTTATAATAGATTCTTATGTACAAGAATTGATGCAACATTGAACGTAATTAATGTATTACATGTTAGATAAAAGGTCAAGTATATATTATTATCTGTCAGCTATTTTAATGGTCTTAGTGTAAATGCACCTTAAATTAACTGCATGTGTATGTAAACATAGGTTGTTATCAACAAAGTTGCCATTTTAAGGTCGTACGATGATCTTGAACGCAGTCGTCTGCGACTGTTCATTGCAAAAAGTTTCGGAAAAAATACATTATTTTCAAGTTTAACATGCAATATGTAATTAGAATGTAGGTATGTAGTTCTTATGCGACTATTTTTACAGCGGAATAACATTAATTTTTACACGTACTATGACTCTACTAACGATATGGAATTGTCTTTGATGTCATTGCTACCATAGTATAACAGAAAAACAAATATGTATACGGAAAATCAAATCAAACATACGTGTATTAGATTAAACATTTCAGTTACGAATATATTTGGTTGATTCATAAGTTCGACGAGTTTTTGATTTCCAAGACAAGAACGCAGTAGAAAGAAGTTTCATATTTATGTATCAATGTCATTTTAATGTCATTGTATTTGTTATGTTGAAATTGTCGATACATATTGTTTGAAAATGCATGACAAGTGTAATGTCAAATGTCAAATTAATATTACAAATACAAAACAATATGTTTAAAACCAATGGATTTTTATTGTGATTTACATGGTATTTTGTTGTTACTATCATCATGATACAACAAAAAAATTAATTAGATATTGTAATTAAAATAAAATATGCATGTGTCAAGTTGAATATTTACATTTAGAATATATTTCTTATGTTTGAATCACGACCTTTTCCATTGAAAGTGTATTACTGTACACTGATCGTGATTTATATGTATACAAATATATTCTTAATATGATAGTCATTGTTCACTAATCATTAAACGTCAATATCAAAACAACATGTATGATTTTACGTTTACTTCTTCTCCAAGTTCTGTTAGCTGACGCGGGGGGACTAGATCTCACCTCTTGACATTTTGAATGGTAGTCTGCGCCATAATGGCAGTTTTAGCCGTACTTGTCACCAACAAAATTTCTATTGTCATATCGTCGTTTGGACAGGCCGCAGAATAATCGAGAAGGTCGAATTGTTTGACATGTCATGACAATATTAAATTAGTGATATTTAAATAGTTGTGGATCACTAATAAAAATGCAAAACATTTATTTTTATTTAAAAGCATTGTATATTTTATAGAATTTTTTATTTAAAATATTTTATCTTTATAATTACGCCTACATCATGACTTAGAAACTTAGTTAAATGTATCTCATTTATTAACTAAATACTTGCCAGTGTAATTAAACCACTTGCAAGTGTAATTTGATTCCCGGCAAGAAAGTCTTGCAATAAGCTTTGTAATGAAGTTATCAAACTGATAAAGTATATAACAAAAACTAATTGAAATGTATTTAATTTTATCAAATTGATTCTTATAGTAAGTGTTGCTATTATTTAAATATTTTTACAAAAGGAAAATAATGCAACAATAATCAATTGTACATTTATACATTGAAATAATACAAATAAGCTGTGTAACGTTCGATAATAAATATACTTATCGGGATATTTGTTTGTACAGATTAATATAACAACAGTGGCCCTTTATATAAACTAAATAAGCGCAGAAATTGCACGGTGAAAATTTGCGATTGAAGTCCATTGCTTGAAGTGAATAATACCTACCATTGATTATGTATAAATGTACGTACGTATAAATACATCTAGTATTTCTCGTTTCTTCGAGAATTCTAATTACATTTCGACAAGTCTTGACAAAAGTGTCATTTCAAAATAAAGAATTCATCTCACTGATTTTATAACCAATATTAAAAATTCTATTTATTCAGGAGAAATGAGATATTTAAATAATTCTTTCTAGCTGTAAGCTCAAATCATTGTAAAGTACACATCATTGTTAACGAACTGGGCTGACGTTTGGTTACTTGGAATTTAATCAGTCATATATGGTGAAATTGCTTGTGCATGAATTCGTCACAAGTATTTCACCGGTTAATCACTGTTTGTAATAACAATTCGCACAGATTAAGAACAATGTGGTAGGCGATGCAGACGTCTGGTGGTATCTGCTATCAGTGTGTAAATAACACATATCTACCTAGTACAGATATAGGAGACCTGTGTGTTGCGTACCTAGTTACTTACTTGTTGAGTGGGCGAACACATCATTTACCCTGCCTGTCACCCTTCACACACTTAACTCCTGCACTCTTGGTCCACATAAACGTCCGCTTACCTCTCTCCACATCACATATTACTCTCTCTCTCTTTCACGCATACGGTAATTGTGTCGGTCCATCGTGGAATTTGTACAGTTGCTCAGATAAGTTCATTCGCAGCGTGTGACATTGCAGAGATAAATGTTTGTGATGTCTTGTATTGTGTACTGATATGGTGTACGATGTTTGACATTTATTTCAGAGTATGTAATTGTTTGTTGCTGCAATAAATACGTACATACATAAACAGGAAAAAGCCATAACAATGTAAAGATTGTCAATGAAATTGTTTACTTTATATGTTACTTTGTACACTTTTCTCAACACAATACTAAATGCATTACAAGTTGAGTTCAAATAAATGAAAAAAAATGCTATAACAATTTAAATGATACTATTATATGTATTGTAATATGGGGTGGGCGGCTTTGTACATTTGCGTATAAGAAATTGTCCATCAATCGAGCGCGTCCACTCATTTGTCGATCATTGTATGTTATCGTTGCACGCCTACACACCGTCTGAACCCTTTGTTCCTACACATATTCGCTCGCCTGCCCGTGAGTAACAATTAGAATGTGAAACTGACTTGTTGACAGAATAAGTTAGCAAGGATAATTTGTAACAGACAAAATCAACGGGAAACATTTGCGAAAATCAATGTTAAACTTTGAATATTGATTACTAATAAAGAGGTGTCAAATGAAATAAAGTCCTCGGGAAATTATCTTGAATAATTAACTCAAGAACGATATTAAATCTATGTGAAATATTTCATTAAAATCGAAAGATTATGTCCGAAGAACAAAAGTTAATTTGAAACTTCTTGTGTGGAAATTTCTACTTTTACAGTTAATCCAAGCGTAAAACATGAAAAAATTAATTTCACAAGACCATAAATTAGGTTCGTGTTGCCGCCGTACCCCGAAAGCATTCTTTGTCAAATGGTCACTTAGGTGAACCGCACTGAAACAGCTAACACAGCGCCATTCAAACACCGTGTGACTACGTGACTTTGTATCGCAAACAAGCAGAAGGCAAAGAGTTCGCCAAAACATATTGTTAAGGTACAGTCCCAGATGAAAATCATCGCGCAATGATTACTAACAAACATACAAAAACAACATACAGATGTCATGAAAGCATAACTTAACTTGTAACAGACCTGGATCAGCAGTCCAATTCGAACAGAATTTGTTTGCTAACGAATTATTTCATGCATTTGCAAGGGTAGTGTTATATCGGTTGTGCGAATAGTTGATCAGAGTGTCTAGTTTTCTGCAACATAATATTTACTATACAGGCGTCGTGACCAGTTTATCAAGATTCTAGTCCGTCGGGTTCAGTTATGAATAACTAAATTGCAATTATGTGAACATTTTTTATCGCGGTCTATTAAAAACGAATAACAATTTAATCACTGTTATTTGTAAAATAACACATTGATAGATTATCTTGCCGCACGTGAAACTGTACAAGAGATATAAGAGTTAGCCTAGACCAGCCAGAACGGAGACCTTGGTGTGAGTAAAATAAGTAAGGTACTACTTATGTGGATTCACGGGAAGAGCAGTCATATTTCTCATATAAATATAAGAATATAAACGATAGGAAAATATTCCAAGACGGCACTGGTATCATATCACTTGCATTCAATATTCACTGCGGCTTTTTGTTAAAGGCATACCAACGTGACAAAATTTACTAACAGTTGTTAATGTGTAAAACGCACATAAATGCTACTTATCAGTTAATTTCATAAAACATAAAAGTTAAAATATGTTTTGCTTAAAATGCAAATAAAATTATTCGAGTTTATATGACATTAATTTCTTGATTTGTTTTATTCTTGCAGAGCCAGTCATAACATATTTAAGTTGCAGCTAAAATTATCTTATATTTGGTTCAAGTATTTCACGGCTAGATATTTCGGTGCTCACAATATTTGCAATATGCTATTTTGCATACTTTGAAAATTGTAAATAATTATCTCATGTATTAACTTGACTTTGAAAATTGCAGCTATAGCTGTTTGTATTTGATAAAATTATCTTTGTGAATTTTCAATGTTTGTTTTGGTTTATCTTAGCACTTTAAATTGTTTAAATCCAGTTTAAATATTAATTTCTATTTTGTATTTGAGTGTATCAATTAAATAAAAGAAACAGTATTAAGAGATGTCTGTATGGTCTCATTTATACGTTTTTCAACGTCTTAGCAATATAAACAAATACTTTTAAATGAGAACGCCTAATTACGTGAACCACTTGAAGAGATTGAAGTATCAATAAACATTTCATTAGATTATAAATAATACTCAATTAGTGCTGGTGTTGACATGTTTCGTAAGAAAATAAATATGTACTACTTTTCGAAGCGTGAGACAGATGAAATGCATATTGCAACATTTATTATTTATTAATTATTACATTATTATTGAATATTTTAAGTTTATTTAAGGGTAGATTTCAAATTTTGTATGAAACATGTTTGCGTACATCACGTCTTTTGTACATAATACATAAGACAGGTTACTATCTGAAGCGTGTACCTACTTTGTACATTTTTACATCTGATATAGTTGATTCGCCATGTAACGTGTGCGGTTCTATCGGACGCTAGAAGCATCGCATAATGAATACACAACAATCACGCATCTTGTTCGTCGTTTGTATGGCTGAATTGATTACTGAATGGTGGTTAAAGTTAATGTTACATCAGCCTGTAGGTTACATTACGCACTTTCTAATTACTTCCGTATTAATTTCATTTGTTGAATAGTTAAATAACATTTACTTGTAAATAACTATTTAAACGAAAATTCTAATAATACCTAGTGGTATTTGCATCAAATTTAAATGGAAATTCATTTCAACTTAACAAAAGAGAATTTATATTCGAATATTGTTTCCGAAGTTGGCCTTGACAGTGTAGTATAGAAACTAATGAATTAAGTCGATATATATATATATATATATATATATATATATATATATATATATATATATATATATATATATAAAGAGAGAGAACTTAGTCAGTATATGAGTGCATTGGTTGGTTTGTTGAAATATATTAGGATTAATAATGTAATTTGGTTACAATCCAACAGGAAATGTCAACTTTCAACATGTGTATGTATAAAAGCACAAGACTCACTGAATGAGTCACAAATTCATTTTTGCTTGCGTCACGCGGTTCTCCAGCTCTTCATATAAATTTCGCAATTCGAATTTCGCTAGTAAAATTTAGAAATAATGTTTTAAACTGCATTCAATTCCGCAAATCAGTTTAATACATTTCATAGCCAAGACGGATAGTAAAAATTTATACCAAAATGTCAGCAGCAATTTTAAGTTAAACCCGTAAGTAATAAATATAATAATATAATAAAAATCTTAATACATAAAGATTGCAAATTGACCAAAAACACATTCGCTATGATATAATAAAATTGGAAATGTTCACGACGTAAATATTCAACGTTTAGTAGTTTTAATAAAAGTACAACAGCGGAAAGGAAACTGTTTTACGACATGGGCCGGCTACAGAATGCGTACTGCAGTTGTTAATCTTTCCGAATCGCATCGGTGACGAGCCGAGCGGGGCTTAAAACACTCGTAAAACGGACGTGGCTGCTGCTGACGCTCGTGGTGCTCCCTTGCCTCCTAACATTCACTGTAGTGAGTGTGGCGTCACGACGCTGTACGCCCGGACCTTAGAGGACCCCCGTCGTGTTGTCGTAGGATCCACCACAGACAAACACAGCAGCACAGCCCGTCCAAATCTTCCGCAATCGATGCCAGTTTCAAACGGATGTTGTTGTTATTTTAACGGAAGAATCGTTTCTATAATACATATGCGTGTAGTCGCAAGCAGATGTATCTTTTGGAAATAAATACTTAGAATTTATATATTCTAAATAATATTTCAATTCAAGAATTAATACGTACCTACCTTTCAACGTAACTAATGACTTTTCGAGTACAATTAACTGCTTATGTTGAAACTCTAGTTAGAAATAAATTACATAGCATATTACTGTCTTGAAAATTACTTTGTTGTAATATATGATTTCACCATTTGACATTTTGTACTTGACTGTTGAAATTTCTTACCAACATTCAACCTAAATACTTCAAGATAACAAAATAAATCTATACAAATAAATGGTGTATAATAATAGCTTTCGGTATCAAACACTTGCTGTGTGATTGACTTGAGATTTATATCTTGATCGGTGGCGATCAGGATAATTATAATGAATGAAGAGACATTGAAACCATTCTAAGAGATGATTATAGTTTTCAGTACGCTGACATGATGAGACTGCATTCTGTAGACATATTTATTATAAAAGTACAGTATCATACTTGCATTTGTGTTCATTTTCTTAAACGGATATTAAATCATTGTAAAATAGCGTACCTGGTAAATTCACCGGTAATACATGTTATTCGGCAAGAGGACAGCTTGAAACAACAAACATTATATGCATACATTATATACGTATACTTGTGTACTAATATTTTACTTATAATTTAATAAAACATTTTTTCTTTGCATCCAGTGCAGAAACTTGTTTCATGCTGTGACGCATGTATTCTCGGTGAGCGAAGGTACCTACCTACCTATGTTATTTTTTACTTCGCGGTGATTTTCATGGAATTATATATTAGCACAGAACCAAACCGCGAGTGTAATAATCTGCAATTGGTTCAAGTGTAAAAAAGTGTATCATAAATAACACATCCTTAATGTCGAACCGCTGCCAGTGATGATTTCTTATCGGCAGATAAAACGTGAGCCGCGTAATTTATGCGTTTCTCTTCACCACTAGAGTTCCCCAAATTTTGACTCTCGTCGCTGTGTTAACACGAAGCGAAATGGATAACATTACACACACACACACACACACACACACACACGGCATACAGAATGAATAAAAAATAACATACCTTCAGTGCACATGCATGAGCTTAAGCAAATTTATAAATTAGTAGCGATACTAGGTTACACGAATATCAGGTCAGCTGAAAGCTTTTAACTGATATATCGCTCTTCCGGTACAGGAAGCACCATTATAATTATGATTATAGGTTCAATCAACACTTACTATATAAAAAGCGGATACATTTATTTTGTTCACATTTTCATATTCATTTTATCTCAATATGTTTCGTTGTGCATAAATGTAATACATACGGTGTTTTATGTGTGAAGTTTTGTTTTTAAAATAAATTTCATACTTATATTGTGCATGCATTGTATATTATTATTGATGTATGCATTAAAAATATCATAAAATGCTACAAGAGCTTTTCGCGATATTATTATTACTATTAAAAATAAACAGGGACGGACTGGAATATGTGTAGTGTAGTAACTTGTATGTTCTGTACTGAGTACATGTCTGATAATTAATTATGAACCGGATATGTGGACCAGTTGCACAATATAATTAGTTAGTGGTATAGTGTAAAATTTTATAAATTACAGGGTACGGATAATTTTGTATGTCAGTCCGCCGCTGATACTGTTGTTACTCTTGAGGTATTGCTACTGTATAACTACGTTGATACTTTTATCTATGCTGTTTAGTCCATCGTATTTTCTTTTATATCCCAAAGCGGCCGAATCCATAAGCTCCCATCTAATCCGCACCGTACAAAAACTGTATACAAAAGCTGCATCATCTAGTATACATCAGAAATTCAAGAATATATATATATATATATATATATATATATATATATATATATATATATATATATATTTACGGATGTATGTATGTATGTATATACCGTGGACGGGTAGTACGTATGCAAGAGCGGCTTTATATTCAGGTGCGAACAATATTATACTGCCTTTCGTCGAAGAATTTTGTTGCTATTATACGGTGTGGAATATTACGGTTTTATAGTTTCTTTGAAATTTATTTCAAAGTGCAGAGGATGAGAATAAAATACCTTTTCTAGTTGAGAAGAAGCTTCTTTTATTTGGTAATTATATGTTTTACGATCCGACCGAATCGCGAATAGTTCAGACGCGACGGAGAATTGGAGTCTAACGCTAGCGGAGCTGAGCTTTGTGTTCGTACGCGGTAGTGTCTTTGGTGGGTAAGAAATCGTCAGGCTACCCTGCCTTGGAATAGAAGAAGAGATGGAACTTACTGTACATTGTTTGATGCTACTCGCTCCACTTACAGACACACACACACACGTTTATTTTCTTCACTTGTGCTGCCAACTTGCATTCTATTACAATATACCTACACAATGTTCGTGGCGCGCACGTATATTACTTTTATTTGTAATTGTAACAGCCTATGTATTTATGTGATTGGATTAATATCAATCATTAGTTGTAGCCGATGTTGACGTTGAAGAATTTATGAACCGTGGGGTGGGCGGACTTGTATCTGACTGTAACATTCACTGATGCTTAATCAGTACAACATGTTGATTTGCTTTGTAAGTAATCCTCTTCAGCAATTACACAAACATTTATACAGAGATATTTGGGCTAATAGGTCAGGCACGTGTATTTTTATTTGTGTATTTATTTATTTAGTTCCGTCGCCATTCTTTCACCAAGTATTCGTACCAATGTTAATAAAATGGAATGAAATAATATAATCATGTTACTGTTTGTATGTCAGCTTTTATTGAGTAGATTCAAATACTACCGCTATAGCTAATAAATTAATTTACATTTTGCTTGACGATGCAGTACTGATAAGAATTCGTACTAGTAGTACTATATAAATGATTAGTAAAATTATTCGTTTCGAGTCATAAAGTGGGAGACGTTTTACTCTTCCTGTCTGTATTTTTACGATTTTAATGTTTTTATTCAATTTTATTCGCGCATACCTTGGTTAAGTGCTTCAACTTCGAGTTGTACACTTTTAATAGCCGTTAAAATTACTTTGAATGGTGCATAATACTAAAATTGACTAAAAAATTGGATGGAATCCCAGTCGCAGTCGGGGATAACTTGTTTTGCCTACTTTCGTGTTTTATAGCTTTCAGATGCCATTTGGCTTTGTTTATGTTGATTGTAATTATCTTTTATCATGAATACAAATTTTATTCGCAAGTACTTTTTACTAGATGGACCTTTGTACATGTTTCTTCAGCTTTATTATTTGTATTTTCAATGCGTTCAACGCGGTATGAGGTTCCATTGTTATTGTCCATTCAGTAAGGCACCTACCTATGCGTTTATGGCTTGTAAGCTATTTTGTTTACTTCATTTGTTGTATTGATCGCTAGTTTGAATAAATTCCACATTTTATACATGCATACATAGCTAGATGCGTAAATGCTAAATGTTGCTACATCGGAAATAACTGCATAAGATAAACAGTGATAATGTATGTCTATTCTTTACAGATAAATATTCACTTTAACAACTTTACACACATACAAACACACGACACTTGTTTAGTACCGACAATTCTACTACAAACCTGCACATACTTGTATATTAAATCTATATTCAATCATAAAGAAACAAATTGTCGAGTAATATAAGGGACAAAAATCGTGAAAAATAAAACAATACCTTGACCGAATTTCAAGAAAGTAATAAACTAATTATTGTGGTTACTGATGACCGACTGAAATTGTGCAATTTTATAAGAAATAATGCAAATGACCGTTTATGTCTTTTGTACAATTCGCTACCCATTGTCCTTCGATTAACATAATGATTATTAATCGTCTGTAATTGCAAAAATTATGTTTAATCAGTAATTTGCAGTTTTGCAATGTACCTACTGATAATTGATCTTAAATATACGAGCACCTGCATCTCTTCGGCATTCTCAATGTGAAATTTAATCTTAATTTAAATAATTGTCGTTTTTATGGTGGGGGGGGGGGCATATTAAATATAAGTAAAATATTAAAAAAAAACTAAGGATCATTTATATTTAATTATTTTATTATTGGTAAAACCAGAATTGTACGTTTTTTTACAAAAATAGCCCGCACAGTGCGGATTCGCTATAGTACGGTTTTTAAAAAATCAAAATTTTTAATGCGCCTGGTCATCTAAGTGGTCTCTCTGATCCTAATAAAAACGTAAAAATTACATTTCTCCCACAAATAAAAACGTCCTTGTTTCTACCAATGGATCAAGGTGTCATTGCGACAATTAAAACTTAATATTTTTTTGTATATATAGTATACTTCGATTAGTGCGGATTCAAATAGTACGGCATATCAGCGGAACTGATGAACTGTACTGTGCGGGGTATTACTGTATTGTAGTTTGCTCAGAACATTTTTGAAACCTTGATCAGTAGCTATATACCCATAAATGGACAAATGTACCTCTAGTAAGACATCTACTACTAGTTCATTGCTAAAAGGAATGTAATTAGGTTTTTTATGTACATTTATGAATAAATATTATAGCAAGATGTACAAGGAGACTTTCCACACATTTATTACCTGTCTGTAACCTAATTGATTCGATTCGGTTGGTATTTGCAACAGTGTAGTTAACTTAGAAAGTGTGCTTACATAGTAAAACAATTAACATAAGTTTATCCTGTGAGATTATGGTTTAAATATAGGTTATGTCGTTTATAAATTAATCTGTTTACTTTGTAATATGTACATTTGAGATAATAATTGAATATATTCAATGTAAACAAATGATAATGAAATGTAAATAAGTTATTCATTAACATGAGTCCGAAGTGGACATTCTAGACTGAAGCCACGGAATGCATGTGTGAATTGTAGGTACGTGGATGAGATCTAATGGTGATAAACACTTTATTTGTGAAGGTGCACGGCCTCGGGCCGAGTTGCGCGCGAGCCATTATTGCTGCTGTTGTACATCTGGCTGACGCTCGCATCAATGACACTAAATATCGTTTCTCTGTTTCACGTAATTAGTGACTTTGTCATATTAAAGGTTATTTAATGTTCAATTTCGGCTCCTTCGTTTGATTTATGCATCGCGTGATAGAAGCCCATTTCGTTTACAAATTGCACGTGATGTGAAATCGAAGTCAGCAGGTACAAATTAATAGTTACCGTGTTTGAAAACGTATAATTTCTCAAAAATCGCGTATTTGCTACATCGGGCTAGGAGCTGTGCGTCTCCACTATATGCGGTCTGCACTGTTATTACTCGTCGTGTTTCGCTTCTTTCGCAGATTGCCCGGCACGGCTGGACTCCACTCCGCTCCACTCACTGACTGCATGTGTGGCTCGACTCACTTCGCCACCGTCCATTCCTCAATTTCACTCTAACGCTGCTATACATATTTAGGGAAAAAAGTTGTATCAAAAATGTAACAAATTATATATTTCGTACGAGACGCCGAAAGCTAGACCGCGATTCCTTAAATATACATGTGCTACAATTCGCCAACATTCACGAATATGTGGTTACTGGGAAATTGTCTGATATATTGAAATATTTAGTAACTGTTGTTGCCCATTAAGCTATTACCAGTTATTCTTTATTCAGTTTGTAACAATTTGGGTCGGTTTCAAATACATATAGTATTATGTTTTCGTGATCTATTATACCATTATTTCGAATACGTTCGCTATATCTTTCATATGACTCTCTAAACATTAATTAAGTACAACAAATTGCCTTCATGGTGCACTCTTAGACATGATGTAAATTACAAAATTGAAAGTACATACATAGTCAGTATTTTTCATATAATTTTAATGTTAATATCTTCTTTGCATGTTGCAATATTCATTTACTTATATTTTGAAGTTTGAAAGGTTTAGTTCTCAAAATATTAATATTGAAATATAAATATTACTATGCAATAAATTGTAATTGATAATGACAAATTAGTACAAATTGTAGAGTAATTATCTTAAATGGTAAATCTTAAATGAACGTAGTCACGTATCTGTATGTAGAGGTTATGGGTAGTGTAGTATTCGCATTACTAACGTACCGTAGTGTCAGTCAACTAGTCTGACTGACGATCACGTTGAGTGTTCTCAATGTCGATAGGGTGATTTAGCGATCATTATAAAGTGACACGCATACTAGTTTGTCACTTTGTGCCCGGGCACATGTAGAGTTAGTGTAGTGTTACAATCGCCAGCGCACGTGTGCATCCACTTGTGGCCAATCATTGTTTGCTACATTTGTGGCTGAATGTGGTTAAAATGTTTACATCATATTGTTTATCCTGTGAAACAGTTTATGGCAGAGAATGCACTTCTTTTGTTTGTGTAATTTAAAACACCTATCACATTTGAATTGTTTTTGTGTACGATTTTTGTTAATTTGATCATTGATGGTGATGGTAAAAAGTATGTAGTTTTAATTAAATGTACATTATGATGAACCATGACAAAACAGTACATTGATCCTATTTCAAATAAATGTTCATAAACTAGAATTATCGGATGTGCAACTGTGTTACAGTGTTGAATTAAATAAGTAAACTATATTTCTACTGGTACAGATTATTGCAATTTTTTTAATTAATAAACCAATTAAGTGATAGCTGGACTAGTACTTTAAGTTCATTAGCAGTGTGAGTTAGTTCTTTGTATAGGGTACAGTTTAATCAATAATGTATATATCAACTAGATATGATAGCCACGGAGATGTTCGATACGGTTATTGTCACATATGCCAATGTAAGTAAGAATAAATATTGAACGGTTATTTGAATGTTCTATTCGGCGAGTAGGTACCTAGCATGTTTATAGTGTGTGAATCGTGTATGGTGTCTGGATGATATTTGAAAATATCACATCGAGTCGTTGGCGGATCGCATTATTTCGCTTATTTTATCTACGACAATGAATTTAAGATTTCACGTCCGACACGTTTTACGGTGCAAGGAGTTGCACTGCAAAAGATAACACCTACGCTCAATGCAAAACGGATTGTTTCAAGTTTGTAACGAAGCTAGTCTCGTAACAGGGTCCCATCTAGCTAGTCTTTTGTCAGGGAGGCCATAAACAAACGGTGTCTCGTGCGAGAGACTCGTCATCAACTAAAGATGTGACTTTTTGATAACATTCACTGCACCCTGAATCACCGTCTCAAGATTGCACAACAAATAAGTCTCTCGGCAGATTACCCTTTCGGGACACTAGCTAGGTATCCCAGTTGACTGACATAGCTGGCTTGCTGTTTCCATCTTCTCTCTCTCTCTCTCTATGGACCCGAATTAGTATGCTTTACAAGCCCTTGTGGAGTGAGAAACTATTTTAGTACGTGCCGTATGTGCGACACGGCACCTTTTAAGAATTACTGACTACCTTTTCTAACGAGACAGTCTTCTCTTCTTTTCCGCAAATATTTTTACTAATCTTGTAAGTAAACAACTTGCTACAAACAAATAATTGGATTAAATTATATAAACGGCTGCGTTGAAAATGTAGATACGGGAGGAACATCATTTAGTTTAATGGTTTTTGGCAAATGCTGGTAATATCATTTATACCAGATGTTTGAAATATTCCATTAGAAGGTACACAGACATTACTTACTACGTATTATACATTTCTCTATCGCAAAAGTAATTATAAATGAAATATGTTGATGGTTGTATTTTAAAAATAGTACGCGGGGCCTTTTTTGATAGTATCAAGTGAAAAAAAAAACATGCTATAATGATTTGTAGGTAATTGTGCAAAAATATTGACAATTCTGTAGCAAGTGGAAAAATAAACAATGACACTTGGCAACAAGTGAAATTGGTGAGAAATAACGAAGTGTATAATAATTGGTGTAGTTTTCACACTTCGATACGCACACGCGGACGCCGGTACACTCGGCAACAGAATGCTCTGTTCCTGCATTAGACATGACGAACACACTTGTCTACGTATGTCAATTTTCTGAAGCGACTCAGCTTTGCGATTATGATTAATTCCCGGACTTAATAATAACACGGCAACACAGACGTAAGTCATTTATATATTACAATGCAACACTGTCCACGCATATTTCTATTTACGCTAATTATAGTACATCAAAGATTTCAGCGAACAGCACGAACTCACTGCTTAACGATGTACAGCAAAAGTAAAAATTTATTTTGCCAGTATTCGTTTGGCAACAGTTTTAACTCTTAATCATTTTGAAAGGCGAATTATTACTGAAACTTTTCAACTCCTACGTGTGCTATTAAGTGTTAACTTCTTTGAAATGACCGAATAAAGAAAAATAAGCAATGGTTATAACTGTGTTTTCACCCATATATACCTATTTCAATATTCTATGAATGATAATAAATTGTATGTAGTTATTTATGTACTATAAATACTTTACCGTTAATAACATTTTAATTACTGAGTAAAGCAGGAGTGTATTTGTACATATTTGTTGCAGCCGGCACTGCAATGCTAATATTTGGTAAATGAGCCTAAGGCCCACAAAGTATTGTGCAGAAATCTGCACTATGTTGTATCTTCCCACGCTTCTTCGCAACTGAAACACAATAATTTCCGCCGTAATAACAGGTTCAAACCATAAATGGCTCGGACTTACTGCGGGCGACATTAGTTTAATGAAAAAATAGCCCTTATTTTGGTAATATAATGTAGATATTGTAATTGCAAGATATCTTGGGCTGGTGCAAATGTTTTCAAAATTACTAAGCACAGTTTTCTATGTAGAGAAAATCTTAATGTTAGTTATTTTTGTGAGGAGAATTTCCTAGAATTAGTTATTGCCGGCCACTATGAAATCGAGTAATTTAGTTTTCTGATTACATAGTTATATTGTAACAAGTTTCTTTTGCGAATATAAACGATGCACAAAAAACTACGGGTACTAAGAATTTAGACGAAGTAAATATAAAGAACCATTCGGGTATTTGCAGTTTCACACCCAGCGATCGTAAAAATATATTGTAAAAACCAATGCAGTATAATGCATACCAATGAATGAACAAGGTAACACGTCCTATCTTCTGTCTGATGGGTCTCCGTTGCACATGAGAATTAAACAGATAAAATAGATTGAAATGACAAGACTACAGATACATGCTTATCATTTATATTTCGACAGTAAAGGATATTCGGATATGGTTAATTTAAACAGCAAATGGGATTTGGTTTGGTAAATGTGTACTTTCTTTTAATAAAATTAGGCCTAACTACTTTTCTCGGATTTGATTTTAGTTAAATAAAGTTCATAAAACTTGATATATACACATATGTTCTTCCTGTGTGATTAACGCAACTAACTTATAATTAACATAACGTTGTCGTGACATTATTATTTTTGTTGTTCATTGTTTTCATACAGTACAATAATAACATATTGTGCTTGCATGCTGTAATTAATTGTATTTTATTTTTGAATGAATCAAGTAGATTTTTAATATTTCAATTTGTTTATATTGGTTTTATGTTAGTTGTCCAGAGAACAGGTCATGTCGAATAAGTTTTTCCGTTCGACTATTCATGTGAATCTTTAAAACGTTAACAGCAAACTGACAAGTTTTTGCGTTATGAATTACGACCATCTTGGCAATAATTTATTTTATTGTTGTGTGCCTTATTTCCTGCTGCCATGTGCCGTATGTAAGAAAATATAAGGATTTTTTACATAATTTCATATCATCAAATAACTATAAAGTGAGCTTGTATCTGGCCAATAATATTACACGTGCATAAATAATCTTATGTAAATTTAGTGCTCGAGGCGTAGGTCGTGAAACGACTTATATCTACCAGGCTTATAAGACCGTTAAAGCGCCACGATGAAGGATTGGGATTATTTACACATAAATTTACAAGATTATATACCCCCTTATAAACCGATGTGCACATATGTGAACACCTATATAGCTAACGATACATACCTACGTATGTACCTACATATGTACATCCACCTACTAGTCTCTTACTATTCAATCATATCACAACTAGATCACTTCTTAACTACATGCCTTAGTATATAAATACACCTACAAACATGCATGTATTTCTAGTAACATCATACACTAACTGAAACATTCACTAAACCAACCTGCATTCACAGTGTTGACAATATATAATTTAGTAAATAAAAGATATTACAATCTATAATAAATTATGCCCCAAAGTGTACCAATAACAAACGCGTGTAGATAATTATTTGAAGTAAATAAATCGTAACGTAGTAGGTGCCAAATTAGCGAGTTCAATTTAACCAACCATTGTGTACGTTTTCTAATTCGGCTAGTATGCCATTAATATCGCGGGATCCAGTTGACCGCCTGGCACAACTGTTTCGTTGTAATGAAACGTGTCACCCGGTCTACTAGAGTAAAGGTTACACAGCTATATGTGTAACCAATCCCCGGCGCTCTTAAATTAACGATGTGTTGTTAAAAGTTCAAACTTGCCGCTGTAACACGATACTTCAAGCCAACCAGACATCACTCGGGCCATTGTGACACGTTTTAACCGCTCCTCCCGTCAATGGTAACAATATTTTAAACGGCTTCCCCCAAAACTATAAAAAAAAAAGCGGTGTACACGGAGTCCGACCGCAGACCACTGGTGTTAACACCGGGTCACATTTTATAACAGATAAACACTAAACTTTTGGTCATTGTGTGTTCCGAAAGTGTACGTGTATTGAAATGGGAATTCAGGTCAACTGGTCTTTTTTCGTCTTCTGTTAATGTATTCATTGTGTAGATAATAAAATTATTATGTTTATTTACGTTTGTTGTGGAGAAGAACAACTCATTAAAGCTGCTGCAGATAGTAAATTTTGTTTATTTGTATCGTGGTTTTGAAACGAATGGAACTCCCAAGATGATACAAGTAATATATCGTCCTTCTGTTAGTTACCTTTCAGCCAAGATAAAATGAACTTCCAGTATATGATCTAGTTAGTTTATAACTAATATTTTATCATGACAAAGACATGCAGAAGGAACAGCTCCTATAAAATTCTGTAGTGTAATTCAGATAATGAAATATGTAAATAAAGCTAGTTTATGAGAGAGAAATTAATATTCCTAGTAAGTATTTTATTGATTTGAAAGTAATCGTAAATAAGAATTTTTATGCTGAAAACAAACTACAAATATAATTAATTGCATTCGTTTCAATAAATGTAGAAATTAAAGAGAAAAAAATGTGAATATTATTAAATATTATCTTAATCAGTCGTCAGTTATAATTTCAAAATAATTAATAGAACACTTTCAATATTTTTATCTTAATTATATACTACATTAACATTTGACATTATTCGATAAAATTGCTCATCTTCAATGCACCCGGAATAATAAATAATACCAGATGACTGAGATTCTTCTGTTGATTGTGTAATTAGCACAATTAATTACAATATTTTCTGCAGTTCGAACAATGAGATTTTGTGTCTGGGAACAACAGAATAGTGTTTATGTATTTATACATTACCGCGTAACTATTAATTTTATATGTTTTATACCATATAAAACTGATAGTAATTATTCGTGATTCATTAGAAAGTCTAATGAATCGAGAATAGATACTTTATAGTGTCTGTGCGTCTGTGAGAAATGGCAATTGCTTCTTGGAATGTGGAAATGAAGTTGATAATAAATTATTTTCCGTTCATATTTGGGACCAACTCTTCGAATAATATTTTTCCCCAGACATATATGGTAGAATAATTTTATACTATTTCTGTAATACAGTTAAAAACAGTGCCGGTTGCTATTTTACTACACTACATTTTCTCTACGCGAAATTGTTAATTTATCGACCGGAATAATTACTGAGACTAATTGGTTATTCACTTTGTGTGATCTGTATTTACAAGCCAAAAATATTACGTAAATTCTTAACATGTATACTAGAAATTTGCTTGAATCTTGAATGCCTATTAATAAATAATATAAGAGATCAGTTGATAGTTAAAAAGTTCAAATTGAAATCCTCTTCGTTTGTTTACGATGCGTGCGTAAGCATTTATGGACGTTGTCGGGCATCTAGGAGAAGTTTAGAAAAGCCTGATATTCACACTTGCAGACAAAGCGGTGGCGATTGCATAGAAAACAAAACACACAAAAGCACCATAACATTAAAATAACAATTCACGCTTTCTCCGGCTTGTAAATGTAAATTCATATGCGACAACTTTTATGACGTATTTTTTTCACTATTCTGAACATGATGACGTCATTTTAGTGCAGTTTACCATGGTCTGAAGGAAACGTTTGGGACGCTCTAACTCTAGGCTGACGGCTGACGGTATAGACGACGGGTAGTCGCGCAAAGACGTGGAACGGGGGTCGTAGCTAGACGATGTACGCTCGTAAAATCTGGTGTTTTCCGCGCCATCCACAGGGGTGTAACAATTGCTGTTCAAATCGCAGGGGTGCCTTTTATATCGCCGTTATACAATCGACATAAGATGAATCTACTGTTGTGAAACATGAACCTACCCATAACCTACTACGACTACTACTAGTGTCATACTACCGTTTTAACAATCCCACCACTGTACCTTAGTCAACTATACAATAAGGGATGATTTGTTAAAATACCTGACTCTGGTTGTAAAATCAGTGGGACGCCAAGACTCCCGCAAAGCCTCTTTTCATCGTACAGTCGCTAGCAATCATTCAATAGTAATTTATTGCTAATTAAGATTATCGTTTTATATCAAAAAGGCGTTGAACTTTATCAAAGAACACTATAGAATTGAAATAAGTGTTGAATAGTGATTAGCAGAGATTTAACGATTTAGCTTGAAGTATTTATTTGTTGGTAGCACATTCTTAAATCATACTTTTGCTCAAGGGAGATTATATACCCTTTCGGTAACGCTGAAATCACATATATTACGCACCAGTGCAATTTATACCGTTTTGAAATGCATTTTTGATTTATCTGCCGTTGGCAAACTGAAATCGATTGTACAAGATTTTAAGGTTAACACTGATTTTGCATCTATATCTGTTCTGCATTGTCTACAGGCTATGAGGCACGATTACGTGCACAATACATGATCATACGTCATATTCTGCAGGTTGAATGCTTCACCTGTCGTTAAAATTATCATCCACAGTATCTGGACAATGTGTTCACGCTTCATATGAAAATTTTAACAAATACTATTTGTCCTGACACTATTATTCGTCAACGGTTTCCAAATTTATTTCTAAATTAAGTTATTTTATGTAAATATGTAGTACCAATTATATATTTAAAATTCATAAGTTTGGAATAAGCGATTATTTCAAATTTGAAGTATGAAATTTAGTCAGTTATGTAGAATATACACCGGGTTACTTGCTTACTAATTACGCGGAATATCTCGCATGTAGGTAATGCAGAATCCTTTCATTTTGTTCAGTAATTTGCCAGTGAAGTATATGATTTAATTAGACTTTTAAATTTTGTTAATATAGTAAATTTAATAATGGCCTATTTACTTGAATGAATTATAATATCTATATTATTAATCGTAATAACTTTATTAGTAAATTTTAGTATATCGTATAACTTCTATAGCTGAAATCAAATATTATTTACTGCTATGCATATTATACAGTTTGTATCCATAGGTATTCATTTACATTTGCAGTTGACTGAAATAATTTCATTATGAAATTATATACTTTAATTAGTCAAATACTCATATAGAAGCTTATTCTTTATCAGTGTTTACAAATTGTTACTTTATACAGAATAATAATACAATTTATTAACAATATTCTACATTTCATATGAATGTAACCAATCCATGTTTATAATATGTTATATTGGAACTTTTATTTTGTAAATTCTCGTATGAGTTGCTCCGTTAGTACTGAATCATTTTTACCAATGAGTGCGCGAAGACGTGTACGCATCTTGATTGAGCTTGGGTAAGGTTACTTTAGGAAAAATATGGAGTAATAATTGAGCACTTGAATTAAACGTTTTCAATGATGAGGTATTCACGTAAGCGCCTGTACGATGTAATAGTACGATATGTACATACATACATAGATACGTACGTACGTACTTAAATGTAAAAACAAGTCGAAGAAAAAGTAGATAATTTTTGGATCGTCTATATAAGCTGGTGATTCTCCGATCTGTCTGTGTGCCGAACCAATGCGGACAACGCCTTCGGGCAGAGGCTTCCGACACGAACTTGACCACAGAAATTATAGCGCAGATCGTTTGTCAGTTATATATTATATAGCAATGAGATACAATTTCATTTATATTTTGCGGCCTTTTTCTGTTAAAGCGTGCGAAAACGTTTAGGAAGCAGATGCAATTTAAAATTTTTCGCAAAGCGCCTGGGTGCTACTTATAAATGGTGACTGATTTTTGTTTTCCTGTGTAACATTACGCCGCGCCGGCCGCAGGCGATTGTGATAAATTTTATATCGCGTTGTTGTAGTTTCTGTTTTTTTTTTGTTGCTTCTCTTGTTGAAATTTAATGAAATTGCAATGTAGCTGCAATATTTTACAAAAATTGCACGCTTTCAATAATCATCAGGATGTTAATGTGTGGCTACGGGACGGGTAACATGTTATTTGATCAGTTCATAAATATTGAAGTCGATGAGGCCTTTTTCTTGTGCTGCTGTGCCTCTACTGTTGGTGCTTGTTGATACTGACTGACTGTAGCCTGTGCCTGGCTGTTCTGGGGAACAGCATTATTATTTATTACTCTTTCTTTTACCAGCGTCTCATTGAATCGTATTAAAATATTTGTAGTACCAGCTCTCTAAATCATCGCGATCTTTTTTTGCTGTCTTAGCACCGTGAATTTATTAAGGATAAATTGTTTTTTCCTGTAAAAATTTGTCAACCTTCATTCATGGTATCGAAACATTGATTTATCGAATGTTTCATGTAGAAATTACTGCACCCATGTATTATATAGGTTTACAAGTAAAGGCACAATGTTGAACACGTCAATATTTATCGATAAAATGTCAAATATAATTTTCGCAATTTACATGATGATGCTAGTAACAGTTAATATAAAAATAAAGTAATGTTTTACGAGATTAGATGATATGGAGCTAAGAACTAGTAGGTAGTGAAGTTTGAAATATTTATTTGAAAATTTTTCAAAGAATTTCTATTGTTAGGATATAGCACTCCTAATAAAATGACCAAGTAGTCAGGAATATAATGCTGGAACAGACTATACTTGTTCATAGCGGGTACTGGATACGCATGTACTTGTGATGTTTACATGCGATATGTGGCGCAAAGTGTTGATGTCTCTATGTAAACATATTTTATTGCTAGTCAGCCGGTTCACCTTTTACAAAATGAATATCTATAATATTTACGAGGAGTTCTGTTGGATTTTATTACAAATTCCTGTGCTTTCAACTGCATAGAATATAAATAAATGATAGGCAAATTGTGGGAGTGTGATAAATCTCCATGTAATAAGAAAATAAATGAATATGGCCAACAAGATAAATGAAATTGAGCAATTAATTGTCTAGTTTATGGGACTATATGTAGGGGTTATTATTGATGATAGATGCAAATAAGTGTGGATATTGTGTAGGTAGGTATACATCGAACCATAATTGTAAATTTTCATAAATATTATTTATAATTACTTTTATAATACAAATATAAAATCATGTTCCGGTTTCATTATAATAATAAATCACATTGGAAATATACTTGATTCTTGAAGTTATTTCTAGATATCACGACCTTACCGGACACAGTTGAACTTGAATGCAATAATGTTGTGCGTGATTGACGTGTCGACTTCTATACCACGTGATACCTGCAAGCAACCTGTGAATATGTTATTATGTATACATATATGTCTAGCTGTAGTGTTCTGACATACAACAACACAAGAGAATTGTGTTCAGCAGAATATTACTACTAATGAATTAATTTTGAATATGTAAACAATGATTGACATAACATGTAATATTAATTAAAATCATGTAAAACCGCATCAAGTTATAATTTACATTTATAAACATTGACAAAGACAAGGTAGTTCTGTTTTTGTCACATATTCATGAACCTATTTAATATATCATCCGTTTAAAATTGCATGTACTAAAAATACTGTTAATTTTATTTACTTATTCGGAATATTCAATCATTTTTGTAGTTCTTTTTTCTTTTGTTTGTATATTTTGCAATGAGCTACGTGTTAAGTGGGAATATTTAAAGATATGCACAGTAATTAAGTAAATGTTTTAAAAGGAGAAGTACGATATGTTGCATTGTAAATGTTTTTTTTTTCAAGCGTAGTTTCTACTTCCCTAAGTTATTCTCTGCATTCTTTGAAGCGAAACCGCGGTTTTACGTGTGTAATTAAATAATGGTTTTAAAAGGCGGTAATAAGTGTTTTGAAAAGCATTGAAATAAATTTTAAGTGTCTGTTTTGAACGTAATTTTTTCACTTAAAGTTATTTTTTGCAAACCTTGAAATTAAATCGTGGTATAATTTTTAAGTTTTTCTGTTTCGAGTCATTTAAAGGTGTATAATTGTGTGTAATTTTGTACAAATTGGTAGGTGTCACAGAACATGACGTCGATGGCGGTATGTCGATCAGTTATTTTATTACTGTATTCCTGATAAGTGTTTTGGTTCGGTGAATATTTGGAGCTACTCAAAATCGTAAAAACAATTTTATGACATATGTTTAACTGCTTTTACTGTATTTTCCCCTCTATAATTTATTGGCTGTAAAAAATAATCGCAAAAATCATAAATTTCTACTCGTCGATCTTCTTAACCTTTCATAATGGCTGAACATGAGAACAGCAGACATTTTACAAAATATATTTCCCTTTAATCCTTTCTCATGGTTACCTTCTTCTCGATATGTTCTGTTGTGACAGATTTACTTCTTTCATTTTGTTTTGGTAATACCTGTGCTAACCGGACTTGGCTATTCGGTTTCCGAATAATGTATTTATAACTCTGCTTGCTTCAGATTTTATCGGTGTCCTGCGGATATTTTATATTATATTTTACACATATTTATAATCAATGTAATAACTGTAATTCAGATAATCGAGTTATTTTCATTGGAAGTTTATCGTTACAGAATGTTACATTGAAGTTATCTGTTTTTATTTATAAAACATACAACATCAGAGTCTGATTTAGGCCTAGATGAATAATTCCAATAATATGTTAACATAGGATTCGAATAATTCTAAATTAGGCCCTGTACATATCTTTGCATAATTATTTTATTTATCGAAATCATTAAAACTGTGTCAATACACTCGATATATTTATAGAGTTATTGTTTGTTGACAGTAAGTAATTATTATATACACAGTAAAATATTAAAATATTATTTAAATAAGTACAATGTTTACTTGTATTATTATCATGAATAAAATAAATATTTGGAATAGTTGATCAGGTAAAATTCAGTAGGCAGGTAATGTGATTTTGTGCTAGTGATAGTTTACAATATGAAAGTAGTCATGATGTAACAATATTGTTGCCGAGTTATTGGGAGAGTGAGAGGTATGATATATTGATGTGCACCGACATTCTAATGTTGTAAATACAAAATGGCGAGCTCATTAATTCCGACGAAAGTAGGTTATAATAGATGGCGTTTATTGGTCGCACGATCAAGAGACAGGCATGCATCAATTATGAGTAGGAGTGTGCTAAGGCCGTGCCTATAACTGTATACACAATTTATGTATGGTTTATTTGTTTGTTTGTGTGTGAGAGTACCACGCACATGAGTCCTTCTCACTTGTGCACACATATACATACACAGATGCGTGTGCGTACACATACACACACATATATAAGACTATAGTTTAGCTGGAAATAGAAGAAACCATTAAATGACGATATATCTTTACGACTAACAACATATACCTGTGACCACAATGAGATTACAGTTGTTCGTCGCAAGAACGCGCTCGTCTAGACTGTGATTCTACTTATATCATATCGGGATATGTTCGAAACTAAAGTAAAATTGAGTTTTATGAGTCGCGGGTTGTTACGATTGTGAAATTTTAACTTACACTATGATCGTTAACGTTACCTTCATACTGTACGTACGTACGTATGCTATAGGTACCCGCATTGACAAACTGGAACCGTGATTACTAAGTGCTTACAGAACGTTCCGTATTCGCAATAATAGCCATTGTTACACGACCATCTAACTACTATTACAATCCACGTTTCATACAATGACACATGTATAGCCGAACTAGTAATGTGTGGAGTTTTTCGTGAATAATTTTACAATTAACACTACATTTCGCTATTTATTCATATCACTTTAACAAATATTACTGGATGTATCTGAAAATGTTAATTTTGTTATCATGTATATGTATCATCATTTTTAATAACAAATCCTTTGCATGTTTAATATCATCATTCACTTAGAGCTATTTGTAATGTAAGAGAAAAGTATTTTGTTAATAATTATGATAGCTTAACTAACCTAATTGGCCGATTGAAGGTGAAACTAATTACGTCTTAATAACATTATGAAACATGGATTTCCACTTGGCATTGTTTCGTTGCGCCATTGTTGATCAGATTGTGATTAATCGGAAGGCAGTGATTTTCTCTAGTTGCTGATATTTCAATTTATCTTCTTCTCTGGTCGGTTATGTAGCAATGCTGAATCAATATCGGCCGTATCCTTTTCACACACTACTGGCTTTAGAATCAACTTTTATAGTACTCTGGCGTTGTTAAAGTAGCTCGTGATATTTTCCACCACTGTTGAGAAATAAAGGACAGCTTTCAAAAGAATATCATAAGCTTTGGACGATTCTAAAATTGTTTTCTCCTCGTTCTCTCAAAACTTATAACGTGAAAAGTCCTCTACTGAAAATTTACAGTAGCTATTTATAATTTCATTGGAATTTATTTTTAATATAGAGACTTCGTGATGACACTTTTGTTTATAATGTTCAATATTAAATTTGTAATAATTATTATTAAATGCTGTAGATATATTGTATTTTTAAGTTGGTGTTATTTTAATTAGTGACATTGGATTAAAGAAGCAACGGCACTATCGACTATGATGGATGATTCTGTTTTGCATTTAAATTACAGCAATTTATACGAACTGAATATTTATGTCAGGTGAACTTTAAAGTGTTTTTTTTTTCATTCAATCTGTGTAAGGTGTCTTTCATAAATGATGTTAGCGTTGATGTTTGTAAGATTTATTTGTGCATAGTGCTTTGCGGTTGGTACCGAGAATCATAGTTATATTTATTTAATATAACGTTAACAGACAGGATGTGGATAATATTCGTATCTGCGGTTGTGATTGTAAGCTGTAATCGTGGAATCTCAAGGACACCGCTGTAAGCTACGTATATAGCTGTAGTTTCATTGTAGTTTACACTAGTGTGTACAATCCAATCCGAGATACAATCATTTATGAATGAATACTCGATCGGTAGTTTTGTGAAGTGTGCTACTCTCATTATAACGTTAGCTATACGATACGTGTGAACGTACTTTGTACATCACATCTCTTATTGGCGGTTATATTACTAATCTATATTTGTCTCAGTAACTACGTAGCATTTATGAAGGTTTTTGTTAAGCAATTTTAGTTTTTACTAGTCATTTTAATTACATGTAATTTTCGCTAGTTTACGTTATTGTACATTTTAGTAATGCCGACACAGCGAGATATAAAAATTGTAAAACATCGCGCAGAGTTGAAACAGCATTTTATTGCTTTCTATGTTGATGGCATGCTTCTGTATGCGCGAATGCATAATAACGAGCGTGAGACAGTATCAACCGAGCGAATCACTAGGCATCTACAACTTGAATATTCTGTATATATTGGTTGTCTTGTTTACCCCGATATCAACCCAGATGACTTTATTATTTCGTACTCAAAACATTTACACATCATCATGTGTATAGTTAAATAATAAATGGATTTTTCACAAAATATACAAACATGATCGTCCTTATTAGATTACCAATATATATTGCAATAGAGTTCGAAAGTAAAATGCAACAAATAATTGTGTTACTATCTGAGAACCTAGAAACATCAATATTTTATAACTATAATACAAGATAAACCACCAAGAAAAATACAATATCGCACAGATTATAATATAATAAATGTCAAAGGTATTTGGAAAGACCTCTAAGAGAATGCTGTAGCACTTAATTTATGAAATAAAATGTACGTTGATAAAACACATAGAATTTTAATAGAATTTCGAAATGGAATATTACTTGTAAATGTGAATAATAGATATCTACATACCTACGTTTGAACCGAAGTGTGTATTGCTTAATCCAAGGACAAATAGACACATGCGTGTATGTATGTATGTAGTGTTTGATTAAGTTTTTAACTGGATAGTTATAACATTGTGTGGCATTGGTGAGGTAAGGTATGTGCATTACTCGTTGGTTATGGCTGCGGTTGTTACTCGGTGTAATACAATCCTGTTTCAATGTCTTAATCTCGACGCGAGACTGATTAATCCGATTTTATGTCGTTTTGATCCGTGTACTACAGCTTAAACTAATAAAATGTGAATTAAATTTATTTAACGTGGCGTAGTTTCAAAGTGGTGTATTTGTACATACATATGTATCTAATTACACAGTGTAATATAAACATACATACTATTTAGTATTCATATCGGAAACAAATGTGATAATGTACTTTAACTATCGTCACGTACAGTTGTGGAATTTACTGAAATGATCCGTACTACTTTACTGTTTCAAATACTAATTAAGTATAAGATAATAAAAGTTTTCACGTTTTGCTCGGTGCGAAATCTTGGACAAGAATAACCAAAGTACTTGAAGTTTTGAATGTAGCGACCGTCCAGACGTCTGGCTTCTTCGTCGATTTTTACGATGTGTTGTGGCACATCCGGAATTCGTACGTGCAGTGTATGCATTTTTATATTTCATTTGCCATCGTGGCCAGCTAGTAATGGATTCGAAACGCACGCAAAAAAATATCACGAAACTTTCGTTATGTTAATGCTGTTACAATACACGATAGTATTTATTTGAAAACATAGTTTGCTTTATCAGTTCTTGAAATATTGAGTTCTATATAATTCCTGTTAACAATAGTTAAATTGTAATGTACACTGTTAGCAATAATTCACGGAATAATAATATATTTAGATGATCATCTAAGTTCTTCTAATTGTAGGCTGAATAACGTTTAATTCAATTAAATAATATATTTAGTTCGTAGAGTCGAGTATCTTATAGCGGTAGTGTCAGTGTAAACATTTCAGATATTTCAATAATAGTAGATCGGAGTGTTGTTCTAGGTTCTAGGTTTTTATATTTAGTTTACTTAGCAGAGCATGTACGAACGTTGAGAGGGGTTGTACTGGATGGGTACATAGGTATCTGTAGGTAGATAAATAATAACAAGTCTGGGAAGAAGAGAGCCTGTGTCTCAGTGGTATGCAATCATTTCACATCCAGGAGATAGGAACTAGGTGTAGGTAACAAGTTTCTAATACAGCAAAAACTTTACGACGCTTTAAAATCGTTCTTCCACCATTTGCAAAAGGCCAAGTAATTAATAATAATTACAAGCGAACGCTACCTGGCAGACGGACAGAGCAACACTAAACGACGTGCATCTCGTCGTCCAATAGTCGTTATTTGTGAGTGTTTGGTTGGCAGACTATGGTACCCACATCCACAATGTGCAAGTGCGAGTAGTACCTTTATTATTATCTGCTCGCCGCGATCCTCTTTCCGTATTCGCAAAACAAGTTCTCAAAGCGTTCTCTCGCAAGCTCACAAACCAATACAATTGTGAGAACAGCGGTTGACTCCTCCTATTGGCCCGCTACAGGACGTATCATTGGTTCACATAAATTAGTATGAGTGTGATTAATGATCGTTTTCTTTATCGCATTCACAACGGACATTTAATTACGTGCTGGTGTGCGGTGTGGCCTGCTCGCTTCGTTACACTCCGTTGCGTTTGATTCACGCTGTTTTCTTGTATTCTCTCCCATTCGCTCTTCCTTTCCATCTCTGTCTACCTGTCTCTATTGTTAGTTAGTATCTAAGTGGCCTGGTTGGCATGATACATAGCAGTTGATTGTAATGGTGAATTTTAGCAACACTTGCCATCACCACACAATGGATGATCTGTTCCATAACTTTAGTTCTAATCTATTACATAATTACAGATTCGATGACTAAATATCTCTACCAAAATGTATATGTAATACTTTATAATTCTATGTTACTATTTGATTTGGTACTGACATTTATATTGTTTATATTACATCCTGTTGTAACAGGAAATCTTTGCTTGAATGCACAATTCACGCTTAGGTATATTCCTGTTAACTTGTTGGTTATTAATATAATTGCATATTTGTTGCAAATGAATGATTTCTTGCACGCGTGAGATGTATTAGCAGTACCGCGCGCGTGCACGTACGTACACTTTGACTAGTAAAATTGATTTTATTAGTAATTAGTTACCGAGTTGAATTTCTAATGTTTGTTAATAAGGAAACTAGCTAAAACGATCCGAGTAATTAAATAGTGAATTAATACCGGAAATATATTTTACAAATGATCTGCTGATAATATTCTAAATTAAAATTGAAATTTATTGAATCAATAAATAATGTTTTATGCCTACAGTGACGTAACGAGTCAGGTTATAATGATTCGAAGAATAGCTAATACATATTTAAATTGTTTAACAGACTTACCTTACGCAAACCATATTTTCAATCGTAATAAATTACATATAAACTGATAAGTCTTTATGCAAACTTATTTGTACATTTAGCAAGGCTGGAATATAGAATGTTTGTTGATAAAATGTTGTTTATTTGTAGGTCAGAGTACCGAGTTACTGGACGATTGTCAGAAGCTGCTGGACAGATTCAAATATCCATGGGAAATGATGCCGCTCATGTATGTGATCCTGAAGGATGCACAGGCGGACATCGAGGAAGCATCCCGACGAATCGATGAAGGTAAAAGCATTTCCAACCAACGTTACGAGGCGATCAAATATTTTGACACACACGTGACACGCGCATTCGATTCAAAGTACCATATCGAATGGCTTAACATATTTTTAATAATATCATATAAGCTAGATTTATATGAATGTATCTAATATATTGCATGTGCAAATTAATCAAAGTATAACAAAATAATAAGGTAAGTATAAATATAGAATTCTGCGAAAGAATAATTTGATTACTTCAGCGGAATGATTGATTGATTGAATGAATTTAATATATTCTCAGAACGATAATGCACAAGGTAAAAAGAACACAGGCTTGTCCAAACAATTGTATTAAATACTATTTCTTCTGTTATGAAACGTATTAAATGGATATTATTATATGAACTGTTCGATAACACCTTTTGCGTTTATATGCGTTTGGCCATTAGGTCCGCCATTTTGTTCGACACGGGCATCGATAATTCATAAACCCTGAACATACGGGTAACGGTATTTGAAATCATCTTTTGTTTGAATAATCGTTTTAACTGTCGATGAATAATATTTATTGTATCCTGTCAATTATATAAAAAAAAAAAACTATTTTAAATTATTCCTGACATCTCTTTATTGTAAAATTATAGTTTTATAAAAATATACCTACGCTATTTGTTTTCAACAATATTCTGTTTATTTTTCTACAACTGTCAACAGTGTCTTCTCGTGTTCCTGGCACTTGTCATGTTGAAGACAGAATTACAAATGTAGTGTCGTGTAGGTGTTTGTTTGTTTAACTGTTAATTGAACAAAACGACTGTTGTTCCACAGATGTCATGCTTCACCCAGGAGCGAAATGTTGAAACATTTGAAATGTATAAATTATTTTTGGCAAACTCGTAATGGTACTGAGCCAACGTACTCGTAATATCTGCATATTAGTATCAAAATTCAAGCGTAATTTATAACAGTGCTGAAAAGCCAGTGGCGTCCAACATGAAATTAGCCATGCGTCTGATACAATTATATACACTCGAATGTTCATTACAACTATTATATTGAATATTCTGTGTTAATTTTCTGATATACGTTTTGTGAAAGATAAGTTGGTGTTCTTATTGCTTCTGTATGTATTGTAATAGTGATTTGAATGAATGAATGCGTAGTATCGATAGATGATTGATTATACGAGATGATTTAAAGTAATCCATGGTTTTCTTGCGTAGGAAAGCGCGTAGTGAACGAATATTCCAGGATACACAACCTAAATATGTACGATGGAATTGAATTAAGAAATTCAACTCGTCAGTATGGATGATTAAAAACTTAAATTTTCTTTATTTTAGGTTTAACAGTTTGAGTCAATATTTATGATTTAGTATTTAACGAGAATTTATTAAGTTTATCTTTCACATTTAATTTTACAATGCATGCTTGCAAATTAAAGAAGAAACAACCATCAAGAAGACATCACAAGAAGAATGAAGAAAAATTGTTTCTTTTACTGATAATTTGATCTTAACTTAACGAAATTTTCATTTGTCAAGTGTACAAATATCAATATGTCCATTGTTCGAAATGAAGAAAATCAAATTTCATCGCGGTATTATTACTTTAATGTAGAATTAATAACGTAAGATAAATTTAACTGAAGAACGAAGACTTATCGGCGTGGGATTTGAGAAGAAAAATTGCAATGTATTTTGAAAATACAAAAATCATAATTCACTTACATTTTATCTTCTTAAACTAGTGTACAAACGTAGTATCGCTCAATGTAGATTATTAACGTACGTTACGTGTACTATTCTATGAATTTTAGTCAGTTAATGCATGTGCCAACAACAAAATACAATTTTGTTAGCTTGTAATATTTCAAGATACACATATACATATTATATAACTAATGTAAATTCACATATACTGCTTGAGAATACCGTAAATGTCAAGTCACATACATAAGAACATGCACAGAAATCACTAAACTCCACAAATGAAAAATTCAGAACAGAATATCACAAGAACTAAAGGTAAGAATATCTGCTACATTAAATTAGCTATATTTAGTGATAGATTACATTTACTAAAAACGTGTTATCGAATGTATTACATGCGTATATGTTTTTCATTAAGCAAATATGTACTAATTCATTATAACATACTTTATTCGTGTAATAAAAAAGTTACAATTCTGTGAAGGCTAATTACAAGTTCATTACTTATTTATAAGTGACACATGTTACTCGATGCAGGTATAATTTAATTACTAGAACATCTTTTACGAAATATATTTATTCCATTTGTTATATAAATTACAAACTAAACCTATGTTTTATTTTGAATTTGCCCCTAATTTATTATGATGTAGTTCAATGGTTATTAAAGGTGGGGGTTGGAAAAAAAATTTGGGGGTTGGAAAATATTTGTTGCGTGCAATTAAAAAATAACTAGTAATCAGAATAATGAGTATTTCATTTTAATTAAACAAAATAAAATTTTTTCCTGAATTTAAGTCTCTCCACAATTCTGATTTAGGTTTCTACTAATTAACATACAGAAACTAAGCTATTTATTCAGTTAAGTTTGTGTATACATTCATATTTTGTGCTAGAAATTAATTTATGTTATGCGGCCTAATAATAATTTGGTCTCGTAAACTAGTTAATGTATCTGTTTTATTAGTCTAGGCAACGAAACATTTTCAAAACAATTTTATACTCTGTGTATTAATAGCATTTGCTATGTACAACAAAGCGAAATGCAGATGAATCACACTCGAATATGTATGTGTGTGTGTGTATGTATTTTTGAACAGATTACTGTCAACTACAATAAGTACATTCGAGATATTTAGACATGTGGTCTTGCTGTATTTGACTAACTATTTAACTTACATGTTCTATTCGATTACAGTAAGCTCAGATTCCACATGCACTGTGGCTCAGTAGTGTGACAATATTTAACAAATTGTATACAGTAAAATACATAGTTTTACCGGTAAAGCTCAACAAATTATTTAAATCTGACATTATGGTTCCTGCAGTGGTAAAACGAATGTTGTGTAAAATGCGTTAACAATTTTATTTTCTATTTTAACTCCCATTTACAACCCACTAAAGATCATTGATGAATATGTATTGTTCTTTTAAAATAGCTCTTTGTTTTAATGTCAGTTACCATCTGAAGCTCTAGTGACATACTGAATAATTAACAATCGTATTGTAATTGAAAGAACGTTTGTTAAATGTATGTGAATAGTAAATCGAAATTGTTTAGTTGCAAGTGTATTATTATGCACGCGCTGCACATTTGCTAGCAGATAAAATTACAAAGTTCTGGACACGGTCCAAGATAATGGCAACAGTAAATTTATCCGCTCGTGGTTGATTTATTGTAATTTTATTTTATTTGGTTTATAGCTTGCAACACATGCATTTAAATATATTTGTCATTTGGTGGTATGCCATTTCGCTGTATTTCGTATTTTATTCTTAAATTTTATTATTATTGATACCATGTTTTTTTTTCTAAGATAGGTAAGCTTGTGTTGTCCGTTAATTAGTATGTGTTAAGCAGTACGAATATACATTCTATTTTATCTGAGGTGAATGTCAACACTCGCGTGAAATTACCTTGCTTACTTACAAAATGTGACCAGCTGTATATATTAAACGTTGCACAAAACTATTAATTTATTTATAACAATAATATATTTCATTTTGTGTTAGGTATACTTTATTAGATAAAAAAAATATGTGAAAAAATATTTAAAAAAAAACATGTTACACAATGCTATAAATCTTTCATGTAGTGTATTTCAAATGATTAACACATTTTAGTTCAAGGTAGCATTATTTGTAAGAGTTCCCAATATGTATTATAATATTATGATTTCATATACATATTTGAATATGTTCATTCCCTATTACGTTATCCTACAGGATTAAGTTTGAATATAATATTTAATTGATAGCCGTAAATAAATACGTTATTTGTACTGGGTCAGGGAAAATACAGCTCATAATTCTTGCCTCAGTACAAACTAACTTTATATCACATATGAATTTTTTCATCTGGTGTTTTAAGTGACTTAATAATGGCGTAAAGCAATTCGCGAATCGTGTTAAATCCATGCGTGAGTCATAGTTGCTAAGCGAGTAAAATACTCGTTTCAAACTTGTAAAAGTTCAAATCGAGACGACATATAAATCAAATACAACGTATTATCGACACGTGGAACTTATTAGCAGGCGAAAAAGTTGTAAAATCATTAAAAAAAACCTTGTTCTATCGCACATTATGTGAAAAGACGTACATTACATTACACATGCATTATATTCATTACATAATACACAGCACAGCGTTAAAAAAATCACCAGCTGTTTAGGTTAGCAACAAACTTGCATATCTTATCTCACTTCAAAAGCAAATAATGCATTTTTTTTTTAATTTTTTCACACATATCAATGTTTTATTTACATGTCGCGGAAGACAGTTTTGATGCGTGTTACCGGCACGTGGAGCGCTTGTCGAATGTTGGTAGATAGTGTGAGTGTATCAAAACTAGTTACGCCGGTGATATGTCATTCTATATTTAACCTTGCACTTTGTATGCAATTATAATCTATGTATACACGTGTCCGGAATTGGAACTGGTCCGTGTCTTTGAACTTGAAAATCTTGTCATTAATAATGCATGGCTCATGATAAGTAAAAATACAAATATTTACGGTTTCCCATTAATTGCGTGGTCGGAACAATTAATGCACATATTTGTGTATTATACTCCAAGTATTCCCCGACATTCACCGGTTATTGTTCATACTTGCATAATGTCTAATGCATGCATAATTCGAATTTTGTTTGTTAATATGTGAATGTCATACGAGTAGTTTGTTATTGAAAATTAATACACAATTGGCTATATATATTTTTTTCTCACATAGGATAATTATGTATTAATGCATTGTGATGTTAAGGAAAATGTTATTGTGTATGGTGCATTGTTTACTGTTGCACCCCTGTCTGATTGTGTAACAGTGATATGTAACGCAGTAATGAACTGGGAACCAGACATCATATTTATTGATTTATATCATTATTTTATGAGCTAAGCGCTATGAGGTTGTAAGATATGTAGGTAATATAATTTCGGACAGCGTGATATCAAAGCAGAAATAATAAATAATGGCGAGCGACTGTACGTGGGCAATATGTGTGTTGTGTGTATGCAGTTGCTTGCGTTTGCTGCGTTCAACATTGTTCGCACGTTATATCGTTCCCGTCCGGAAAATACTAAAATGTAAACAAAATTAAATCTACGTTTAGCCAGGTGGCCGTAAAGAACACCGTTAAAGTATACGGCAAAATCGAATATATGGTGAAATTTAGTTGCACGGTTTATCCAGCGAGACGACAGTTGAACTACACCAGCCAAGATTACCTCACACACACACACACACACACACACATTCACCAATATAAGCGCAGTCATAAAAACATGATCTGGTTATTGCATTTCTGTATCATTCCTGTGCCCATATAAATATACTTAGGTACATATAACATAATATATATATACGTACGTATACCTACTACCTCATTGCACACTGGACGTTTCATTCCAAATATAATATTTTATGTGACAGTCAATAGAATTATTATTGTTAACATGTACGTACATATTTATATTCAGTTACTATGTTATCAAATGTGACTTCTGTCATTATACCGACTTTCCAATTTCATCTATTTTCTAATTTCCTAACACACAGGATGTGTTATTGATTTCACCTAACTGAAACGCCATAAAGCTTCGTTGTACTCGTATTTGTTAGTTGGGTTACTGCAGCTCAAACTGTTATAAATTTTATATATGTATTTTTTTTACGATTTTATAGTAAATAACTCACTATGCAAGTACGATTAACATTATCATATAACATAATATGTATAATAAAGATTGGAAATTTATTAATACGTCTATTAATGCACTCATTCTCAGACGTAATAAAACAAATCGCTAGCTAGTATTAGTGATTAAAATAACTGTAACACTTTTTATATTTATGTATTATCAAACAATAATTCTAGTTGAGATGTAGCGATACATACGACTGAATCGTACGTGCATAAATATGTTGTCTAATTACAGGTTTCAGAACGTAAAACGTGGATGATTGTACGTTATGGGTGAAACATTAACAACAGTGGCATACCGAAGCCATGTTCGTCTGACATCAGTAGTTTGTCCCATTCGTGTACAATTGTTGGTAATGGTGTTGTTGTCTGTGTAGGTCGCAGCACGGAGCTGCTGTCGGACCTCTGTCACAGGCTCAATGAACGATACCAGTGGACATGGAAGATGATTCCTCTAGTTTACGTCATCCTCAAGAATCACAATGAAGATTTTAACGAATCGACTAGACGAATAGACGAAGGTTAATCCCATTTATTTATACTTACAAGCAATCATCTATGTTAGGCTGTCCATTTGCGTTACTATATATATAAACCCCCCTTTGAAAGTATTTATTTTTGTTGAATATATCAAGTGTAATTGAAGCTCATTTCATAACTGCGAAGTATATAATTTATGATTCTCATTAACTATTCAAAATAAATAAGTTCATGTTGATGCGCAGCCGGTAATTTACATAGATGGAGTCTCGATCGTAAATTGTTTTCGAGTATGAGAGAGTGTATCTTGCCAGTTTGCCAGTTCTTAGGCGCCACAGAGCCTACGGATTTCCGCTTCAACACAGTGCGGCGGAACAAATGAGCTGCAGGAAAACACTTGCTAACTACATATTGTGTTTCTTTCTCTATAAATATACGCATTCTCCTTTATATAATACCGATTTCTACTTGGCACACAGTAATTACAATACTATTTTCGATACTAGTGCGTTTCACCTTTCGCAACTTGCACCAGGGATTAGGCTCTCGTGTATGTACGTATATTTACCGGTTTTATTGTTCTACTGTCATAGTTTATGAACAGCGTATATGCATAGGTGTATTGAATGATGGTTATTGCAGTCTTGGCGTATTTATTATGACGATAGACAATGGCGTATGTAAAATGTGGTTTGTCATTTGTAATATTATACTCTATCTAGTAAGTATCGCTACCATTGTGAATTTTAGAAACGTATACATACAGTAGAACGTCGATTAACCGGAACGTCGCTTATCCGAACGCTTATCAGCTACTATTCTTAAAAAGGACACGTGATTTGACTGTGTCAAAATAGTTAGGTTAGGATTTTAATTAAACAAATGAGACAGAATTTCTTTTGTAAACAATAAAACATATGTATGTACTTATTTTTGTATCAGATAGATTATCTGAAAAAAACTCGTTTATCCAAACTACCCATTGTATCAATTAGTTCGGATAATCGACTCTCTACTGTATTTATTAAACACTGTGGTTGCATATACACAGACAAAGTTGTATATCTATAACATAATTGACGTGGGTTCAATTCCTGCCTGTGGTTAAATGTTGCGTGTCACTAGTTTGCGTCTTGTAAATATATCTAGTTCGTGTCTTGTTGTACACCTGCTGTAGGTGTCCGTGTCTGTCCTGGTGTGAATTGTTCATAATACTACTCTAGTAAGATAGTGAAATCTGCCATAACATATACCTATGCAGGTGTGTATGTGTATGTGTGATGTTCAGTAAATTTATTTCTAGATATACCATAAATTATCCTCAGATGTTGTAGTAGGTCGGCAAATCGGAATATAAAATATGATACCATCCATAAAATACAAAAATGTATACGCAAATGGTTTTCGCTTTCAAAAAAATGCTGATTTGAAATGACCGATATATATTTTATAGTTCAATTTGTGTTTATCGCACTGCATGAATTTAGTGCTTTGCGAACAAATTTTAATTACAAAATAAATAATGTGGCGCAGATCTTTTTGTTTAAACGCGCTATCGAATTACCGTTTGAACAAAATGACATAAAACACCCACCGAATGGCGATGGTGTGATCCTTCGCATGGACATTTGCAGAGCCCACTGTTATGCGCTGCTACACTTTGACAGACGGACGTCCATAAAAAAAACCACCGAGCTTATAATGTACCGAACGTTGTATGCGCGCATGCGTACAAACCGTGCATAGAGAAAATACAGGCATATGTATACACTAAAAATATTATAACCCCTCGCATTTATGGATGCCGTAAATTATAATTTAACGACTTTGTGCAGTTGTTTTAAAACATTATGCGGTGCACTGGATGGGAATGCCACATTTGATAAAAATCCATTCCATTCGCAGAAACTGTCGTTGCTTCATCGTCAGGGGACGTGTGCACTCGTTGTGCGCATGCGCCGTACCCGAGGGAACCTGACAACCGTTGCGCATAGGTACCCATCTAACTGACACGTTTTTATTACATTACCCTTCGTACATACGTGCTCTGCGTTTCACCTGAAGATGCTGTTAATACCGGGCATGGTGCGGCGCGGGTTACGCAGACACCACATACGGTTTATAGTTTTACATGTACATTGAAACATGTTATACACTCTTCTCTTGCTGTCGTTACTTCTGTAGCGAGATCTGTCCTCCTTGCTCACAAATCGATCATCATCATATATGATGCATATGGTAAAATTGTATCATTAGCATAGAATATATACTATAGTACTTTGGCTCAATCAATTTATGTGGTCATTATTACAAAATTATATTTAACCTTTGCACAGTCTAAGATCATAATTTTTACCGCGAATTAATGTAGTCATGTAGATGTTTACTATTGTACTTGGTGAATGAATATAACATAAATTGAATTACATGTTAAATCATTGTGAACGTTTGTACATTTCATTACATTTTAATCTGTTGCGGCTATAAATTTTCTGCTCGATATACTAATTTTACATCATCTAAATTCACCGATCTATTTATATAGTGTTAATTATATACTTTGCCAAGAAAATTATTTTAATCCACTGGTCATTCCACGTGCTGTATGCAAAACAATATTATTGTACTGTACTGTAGTTCGAATAAATTTTTAATAATTTTTAATTTCCTGGCTATATCATGTGATGAGGTAATCGTTGTTGGCCATTCTGAAATCTGAGTTATTAGCTAACCGCTAGTAATATTATATATCATACATATGTTTCGTTTATTTTCATTGCCACGTGCCTGGCTCAGTTTGCGATCCGACTGTAAATTATGTTATGTAGAATAGAAAATGAAACAAAGATTTGGATTCGGTCCAGCCTTACATGTTTCCGTTTTATGAATACCTACTGCATTATGTGTAGGTATGTATGTGCGTCATTATTCGAGCATTGCATCATCTATACGAGATGACGTTATAATATCAGTGTTAATAGTACAGGGATGGATTGCAGTACAATGTTGAGTTACGACAAACTGCTGCTATGTTGCCTGTGAAGACACATGACTATGTGTTGCAGTTTCTTGCACTGTGAAGATATATAGATGTTTTGGTGCCGCAAGCGAAAGTGTGAACGAGCAAGACTTAATGGTTCTTAGCTATTTTTACGTCAGTTGACATTTTCAGATCTGGCTGCGGATATATTAACTGTACTGTTTAAATCAGCGTAATTAATGATAGGCCTGGTACTATTCTTTTTAATCCTGCTAATTCAGTTGGACGGATCTTTCCAAATAAAATAAATCTCCAAAATTTAATAGCATGCTTTACATATGCGGTGTTTTTTAGAATAAGTTAATAATGTCAAGGAGAAATTATTCTGCTTACTTGTCTACTAAGATTAACAATGTAAAATTAAATGAATATTGTTTGTTTTTCTCTGGCATGAAATATGTATGCTGTGTTTGGAAGTAGATACTGTCAAATCAGTTGATATTATATGAATATCATACTTTGGCATCAAGTGAATTGTGCGCCATCAGCAGAGGTGCTGATTGGAATTAAGATAATAGAAATATCTTCGTAATGAGTTGGTATGTTCTAATTTATTATTGGATGTTAATATGTTTCTATCTGATGCTGATGGATGAATCTGACATGAATGGGTCCGGCATGTGTTGCTTCTGTAAATCAAGTGAAGACATTCTTGGAGAGATTCTACATAAATCTTCTCTAGTGTGACTACCATGTCACATTTAAATGGCCGACACTCGTTTTGAATGTCGGCCAAATACTACTACAATCCCAATGTAATTTTTGCTCGTTCTTTCCTATTTGTATAAAAGAGTCACATTTATCTTCATATATTGTTGAATATACTTATAACAATATTAATCTCGGTTTAGTTTTCCGCTCGAAAGAACATTGCAGCTTAAGATGTCTAAATCGCTAATATACTGTTCACGCAATAAAACTGAAACATTTATGAACTGAGCTATATACACAGGCCATAAAAACGGACAAAATGGCCAATCAGAGGACGTTACATAAACTTTTTTCCTTTTGAAAATTGTTCTTTGTTTTAATAAAATAGTATAGTTTTCGCTACTTGTTGGCTTATTATTAAAAACGATTTTAAATATTAGTATATTATGACACTTCAAATTAAATGACGGTAACAATTACATGTGTTTTGAATTTATTTATTTCTTTATCGGTAAATAGCTATTTTGACACGCAACTGTGATAGCATTTGTATAATATATATATTGTTTGATAAGAATATACTTGACTTTGAACTTGCATTTTCATTACCTATTTTGTTCCGGTACTAAATTTTAAAATATCTATGCTATTAAATTTATAAATTTGAGACAAATAATTAATGAATGTGTGCGATAGTTATCCTTTTAGATAGTCTAATGTAACAGATCTCAGTCTGAGATCTGTCCCTGATACCATTCTGATTTCTAAATGATTCTATACAATTCAGATATTCGCGTACTTACAGATTAATTATTTCGGGCGCCTACTGAGATATAATATATACCTAAATGAGTATAATGCAACTGTTTGAAATGTACAGTACACAGGATTAGTTTGTGTGCCATAATGCTATAGCGAGACAAGCTAAATCCAGCGATATTTTTTCCAAGACTGTTGCTGTACCGGAAACATCGGTCGTTAAATATGAAACGGTTCACAATATACCAGGTGCCTGTACCTCGTTGTAGTTGAAAACTGTGTTGTTTCATTTGTTTCGTGACAAATGGCGTGACACGGCTCGCAGCCACTACTAGCTCTATTTAAGAATCAATCTTTTAAGAGTGTTTGAACAGTGTTTATTGACGCCAGTTGACAAGAGGTGGCGGGCAGGTCGCTGTTGTCGAGCAACGAATGACACGTGGACACGGCTGTTTCTAGTTGTTCGTTTTACGAGTCGCAATGCCGGGAGATGGATTCGTTTTCTGAAAGCTCTACGGAATATTATAGCATAATCATGCAGTGTTTTGTTTTATTCAATAACTCAAATATGGTCATAGAAACATTCTCTACCTACGGAATATAGAATCTGTTTCGATATTATTTTAAACTGTTCTAGAATTTAGTATTCTAGGCTAAACTGTGACGTAGTTCATATATAAAATATTTAGTTTTTTGTTAAGAATAATATGCATTCGCTTATAATAAATTCCGTCGTTTTGGAGCAATACTCAAAATTACAGTAGATTGAGGTGACGCAAAGTAAGGATTTATTGGCCAGTATTTTACTGGTTTAATTGACGATTAAATGCGTTTCAAAGTTAACACGGTTGCAACTATGAATATGGACCATTATTTTTGATATTTTTACTATGTGTGAACATTTCCATTACGTTCTATTTTCGACAATCTAAATGAGTTCGAGTATTGCATATGCTGATCGATTTATGACTCTAGTTTATTTCATTTCAGAAATAAACTTGGAATTTGCAGAAAATGTAAATGATTCAATTACGTATATCAAGATATTGTGCCAAATTATTTATAAAACATTCTACATACTAGGAACTGAATCTAAATATAGATGATATTTAATTGTAATATTATCGTAATGAGGTATGTTACTAATTTTAACTGATAACTGTTCCCTGTCAGCTCGCCATAAATTGCAAGATTGCTACCTTTTATCAATAGTCTTGACAAATTGCAAATAATGCAAAAACTTTAATTGCCGTACAAAATTGTAAAATTAAATTGCAATGAAATTTTTTTTACAAGTAACATTAACATGTTCAATAGATTAAATAATCGTAACACAGTTATAATGCATGTGAGCCGTATTATCGAATATCACATATAATATTAATTTTATACATACATGCATGTTACAATAGTTTTAAGACATTACCATAGTTTATACAAATACAGGTTACAGGGATCCTTCAGTCGTACCCGGAATATTTATGTATTTTTTCAATTATTTTTTTCAGTATAAATTTCTCCAGTAGAAAATTTACAACAGTTAAAAATATATTTACCGTGTCAAATAACACAAAGGGTCTTGTTAAAGTAAAATTTGTAATTGCCATTACGCCATAATTCAGAAAACAATAAACCGGAAAGCTATTTAAATATGTATACATACTTAATGTTTAAAACTAAATATACAATCCCGGCAACAGTGTACTTTCAGTTCTTATGTACCGAGTGTGCACGCGTGTTAGTGCATTTGCGAGTTAGTACCATTGTTTGCGCATGTGCATATGCACACGGGCACGTACGTGTCTCACGTTCGTTCTGACTAAAAACAGATGGTAAATCTAACATTGGTATATGTACACTACCAGCAGCATTAGAACGCCTACAATAAAATTTACTTCTTACTCAAAAATAGAATATTAATCGCCTATTTCCTCTATTACGTTCCATTTGGCATGTGCTTACGATTATGACTTAATTTCACAAATCTGCAGCGTGAAAAAGCGGTTCAGTCTATGTACAACCATATTGGTTTCATGGATACCACGTCCTGTTAGGAATACTGAGTAATATTATAAGTAGATATTGGTCCTTTAGAAAGAAACATTATGTCTATGCTAATAAACATGTAGTTAATTCTTCAAAGCTTCAATCAATGTGTTGCTGTTTTGACATATACGATATTAAGTATAGCTTGGATTATAAGATAACTACATAATTCTTCATCGAAATGGAACTAAAGCCGTTTAATTCTATGTGTGTATACAGTGAGACTAGGACATTTCATTGCTCAGTTAGTTAGTAATCCTTGCAAGTGAGTCATTTGCTTTAGCGATGCCGGTCACTGACAAACACAACAAATCCAGTTCAGTTTTACGATCCGGATAATAATCAATAGATTTTAGAATCTGGACTAAGTGGACAAGAACACGTGAGCGGATTTAAGTCTGCCCAGTTTTATAGCGTCCACTTTAAAATGCAAGTTTGCTGAATCTGCAGCGATAAAATTTAACTGCGGCAAGTTAAAAACGTGAAAGTTCAATCAATAACGGACACGCAGTCAACAATCATAGCTTCCTGACAATAAACCGGTAGCAAAATACATACATGTATGCCATGTTATCCAAGACTAGAATAAAATTACCGAATCCAGTACATGTAGTAATGTTGACTTATCCGCCAGCAGCATATTTTCCGTCCGAAATTACATATTATGAAGCTTGGTATATGCTATAACTTGGTATATTTCTAGGGGAACTAGATTTAATATGTTTTCGATCGATGTTCTGAATTGTGTCGTGATCTGTTACAGCCGTACAAGAGATTCGAGCCTGGGCTGCAGTGGAAACCGCCAAGTACGCATACCATCACACGATGCCGTACAACTTCAACTGGTATTCGGGCATCTACTCGAGCATGGCCTACCACATTCCCTCGTTATACCACTCAGCGACGGGGACCCATAATAACAGCATCGTACCAAGTGTATCGCCCGTCGCGCTCCGGACGCATCAGAACACGCGGCCTGCGTAATCCTGCTGTCTCCCTGTTCACCAGCCATCGGAACATGTTCACGTTGCCAACCATCCCTGGTCAGTACAATTATCTAACTAACACCCGTTATAATATTTTACCGTACATAACATGAATATACATTAGTCTTCTTCTTTCGTTTACCTAATCTATTCATTACAACAACATTTATACTATTATTTACAGTTGTCTAAATTTATTATTCTTTGTAATTAATAATGTAAATTAAAAAAAGGAATAAGTATCTTTGTTTTTTTTTTATTTTAAAGATTATCAATAAATCCATTTAATACTCATAAAGCCGTGCATGGAAATTTGTATTTTTACTTGTTAAATTTTTAATGCTGTGTGCAAAACAAAAGTATTCCTCAACACTGTAGGTCTGTATTGTTGTATCTTCTCTGAGCGAATTACTTTTTTACAACTTGGTATATTAAAGTTAACCTTGGAAGTTTTTCTGAAGACATTTGTGCTAATCTGTTGTTTCACACTGTGCTTTTACTGTACATTGACTGCGGTACTTTTCCGTCTCCTCTGGCGGTGATCTGACGTGAAATATTTATGTATGAATGTGATAGTTAATTTTCAAATTCCGTTGTTAACGAATGCATTGATTAAGCAGATACCCGTATCTGTGCAGTTAATTACAATTTCTGCGGCAATATAAAATAACATTTAATACTGCTAATATTTATGAAAAGAAAAACAATTTACGACTGACGTACGTACGTTTAGACTTGTTAGTCCTGTTTATTAGGTGGAATAAAATTTACAGAAGTTCTTGTCCACATATATATCTATATATACATGTGTTCATTATAATAATAATAATATAATGGCCGACGGATGCGAGACCATATTTTTTCTGGCATATACAAATTTCAATTTTTATTAGTAATTTTGTGTCGCATTTGATGATATGTTGCTCCGCTGTGTATGCAAATTCCGAAGTGCATATATTAAACTGCGGGCCTGTTTATGTTGTAATTACAAATTTTATGGTCAACTGTCTTAGTATGAAGCATTTCCCTTCTTGCAATTAAATTGTAATTAAAAATGAGAGGAAAAAAAATATAATACGTATAATGGCATTTTATATTCTGCTAACGTGAATAGCACAATTTATATTTTAACACGACCGCTTAATTAATGAATAGAAAGTTGATTAGAGCAGTCATAAATGAACAAATATGATTATTTAAAGTACCGCTTCTGTGTGTAAAAGTTAACGGTTCAGACGAACGTAAGTAAGCCATGCCATCGGGACTCTCGTGTGAGTTCCTGCACAGTTTATAGTCGAACGCAAAGAATCAAACAACTTTTATCACAATACATTTGATACGCGTTTTTATTAATAGTACAATGTCATTTCTATGTACTTGGAGATTTGATACGGGAATTGGTTAACTACAAACTAGTTTTCTGTATTTTATATATATATATATATATATATATATATATATATATATATATATATATATATATATATATATAACATGTGATCGTAATATTTTATTGTTTATTAACACGTTCTCGATATAATTCGTTTTATGGAATTGTATTGCAATGATTCAATAGAAATATATATTTACTATCTGATTTATCCTTATTAAAAATATTTTTGCACATAACGTCAAGTATAAATGTTAGTTGATTAGTAGAGATAATTTAGAAATAAGTTTATATTTCTCTTATTTATGTGTTAATTAATGATTCATGTACAAATCTCAAATACCAGTGATGTATTCCTGTGTTCCTTTTACTGTTGTTGAAATGTGCGGTATGGTACGGAATAATTATGACTGAGATTCGGACATGTAAAACAGTTGTGCTTTGCGTTGTCCACCATAAATATACCTGGCTCATAATCATTTCTTACTTGTGAGTTATGAATGTTGTGACATTTAGCATCCGTGACAAGTACCTATGATATGCGCGCCTACACTTCACTATTGTCGTAAGACATGTGACCAGCTGTCTCACGGGAACATTCGTACGTGTAATAATAATCCTACTAAAAATATACCTATATTAAACTGCTCAATGTCTATGCATGTATCATCTTGTGTTCAGCACACATCTGGAAACCATTATTCGCCAAGTCATCTACGTATGAGAATTATTGTCCATAACTACCATTTGATAATGAATTAAACATATATTTTATTATCTGGACAAAGTGTAATCTTTTGTATTAATTACGGCGATTGTTTATTTTATTTTGTCATAAAAACCAAAATATCTGCAAATAAAATTTTGGTTGCAGCCGGCATCATTTCAGTACACCGATAAGTCCGAACTTAAGTGGTTAGTGCATTTTATATTTACTATATCGTTTAAAGATACTTGTTAGGCTGTTTATGTGCCACCAGAAATATTTACGTTATTTAAAGACGTATAAATACAATTTGAGCTTAATGAGCTGAGTAAGTATTCGTTAAATAGAAGTAAACTACGTTTTCACACTTGAATGTTCATTATGGGTGGTTGGTAGTCGGCGTAATAACATTGGAAATTGATGTTACCAATTCCAACTTTTCGCCACTCGGTAATACCAAATACTAACCAACGATTTTTGTCACAATCCATGAAGTTGATATAAATATTATTTTAACTTTATACCAATATGCTAATGAAATAGTTTATCTTATTGGTAGGGGATTATAAAACATGCTTTTGTAAGTACCTACTAAAAGTTAATAAAAAGAACATCATGATTAAAAGATAGGGGATAAAATGATACTAGCATAAAAGCTAGTTGATGGTATGCAATAATCTTATCAAAGATACGGTGAAATCTTCTATTTTATACCAAAACTCCATTCATTCTCGACGTTCTCACCGCATTTCAAATATACCTACTTGCTTTATACGTATATACCTACTTATAGTTAAAACAGAGTGCAAATGCATAATGCATCGATATCAAGTATTTTTGTCGAGAATTGCAACTTTGTATACACACCAGTATTAAGATTTTACGGCTTGCATGATTCAGCTCAGCAGGTTACCATCTGTTCATTAGAGCAATTTCAATTAACAGCTGTCAATAGATTTGTAGAATGTCGTGATTCTTATAAATAAATATTATCTTCAGGCTATCTGAAAATGCCTTGAATTTAAATTTATATTACAAATTTTATGTCCCGTCAAATAAGTAAATTTACATTATGCATCATTTATAAATTGCAGCAAATTTCTTCCATTTCCATCGAGTAATTTAATAACGTTTTCTTGTAAATATCAAATCAAATCGTGCGAACCTATACGAATAATTCAGCTTGAAATACTTGCAAACGTGCTTTTTAAAATGCAGATAAAAATCGTGAATTTATTGCAGTTGATTATGATCGCCGTCTTATTTTAATTGCTACGAAATCTGTTGCCGATACATAAAAGCCGATTGCTTTGAGTTGCGTTGCGTTGCGTTGCATTGCATTACGTGTTTCTGTGTAGGTACTGCCAAGTAAACTCTGGTGCGGCAAATGCGAACTATTTCTAAAACAAAATGCTAACGAACGTTTATGACTGTTTGTGGTGTTTCAAGTGTCGTGTTGCTGAAAAACCACACAGGACGCGATGTACAACGATCCTCCGTGTGTTAAACATCTGCCTTATGCCTGCCGCAGAAGCTTGCATGTATGCATTTGCTGTTCTTTGCTACGTACGTACGTCTGTACAAAGAAGAAGAATGTCTCGGCGAAATGTCGATGGTGGTGTAGTAGTGTTAGTGCATAGTATATGTAGTAAGAGTATATAGTGTAAAGAGATAGCGATACCGAGCAGGCTGGTTGCGTTGTTCGCTCATTTTTGTTCCTCATTTCAATGCAATCATGGCGCTGCATAGTCAAGTGCATATATTATACTTGAAATGCAATATTTTACAAATGCCATAAAATGGATATAAAGCCCGGTTTACGATCACCCAGTTAATGTTGTGGCGTGTATAGTGGAGGCTGGAACCTTTGAATCCCGTTCTCTCAGGCTCGTTCGCCGCCGACGGTTGGTTAAAATTTATTATTTTTGCATCCGCTATACTTAATTAAACATCAACCTTCCAACTCGAATTCTGTTAAAGTGTAACTAAGTACCAATGAATACACGAGTAATAACATTCATTGAAGCCGCGCACCGTGGAATTAGATACTTCACTGCTGGACGCTTTTTGTAACATCTCGACACGCTTTTTCCTATTCAATAACTGCCGTTTTATGTCCATCCAACCATCCTCTGTGTATGGTTACATACTATATGGTACAGCTACGCTGTAGTACATTATGGATGGATGGATGGATGGCTGCATGCCTTGTGTAACTAACATCAGTTGTTCAATTCTGTCGTTCGTAGTCAGCGCCACTCACGCACTTCCAGTCACCATCAGTAAATCTAAAACAAGCTATTCCTTGTAAACATTAATCGTAGAAAGAAATAACTCAAATCACATTAACAATTTACTAACACATACATATATTATAAAATATTAACCAAATATACACTACTAAGAAAGACATTGCCGATGAGAATTCTGCACAAGTTGTGCGCGGTCGATATCAATTCACAAATATCTGTGTCGATATAAAACCATTGGTTGGTCGTCTGCACAAGTCAATTGATCATTGAATGAAGAAGTGTCGTAGGACGGACACATAACATTTAATAAAGCGTCCTCTGGTGTACCGTAGCAGTGGGTACTAAGGTTGGTTGACTTGAGTAGTGAATGAAGTAAAGTGAGTATCGGATGGATGGATGGTTGGATGTTGTAAAAGACTGGTGTATCTGGTGCGCACGCGAGCAGAAGACAATTGCCCCAGGGTGGTAACGACCGGGAGCTTCTGTCGTCTTTCATTGCAGTTTTCCTCGACAAAATAAAACTGAGTGACAGTTCCGAATGTTACCGCTAGAGCTACTCAACCGCCTCTTTACGACCGGTTTATTTTTTATCGCTCTGTACGTTTCATACGCTGACGGTTCTACCGGCGAATTATACCAACGTTCTTGCTCCGTTTCTTGATAATTTCATTGTTTGTGCCGGTAATTCAACGTTTCTATGTTCGTCGGGGAAAATATTAACTTTCAACGGTGTTCACGTCACCACCACCATTACTGTCACAATCATCGCTCTTTTCTCTCTTTGTGTACATACGTACATACAACCGTACATGTTCGAAACATCTGTACCGGTATATGTATGCGCTGGACCTCAGAATTAAGTTGTGTTTTTTTACTTTTGTTAATTTCTTCGTTGACTGTACAACTCGTTTATGACTGAATTCCGTGGAGGAAACTAAAATTTGATTATTCGAGAATAAAAACGTATATTAAATGGATTAAATTGCTCAACTGGATACCGTTAAAGTACTTGGCTGAAATTAAGTAAAATTTGAATATTTAATATCGAAACTATGAAATGTATAATGTTTAGCATCCATATTAAATATGCATAAAAAATCTACAACAAGATAAATGGAATAATATTGTTTTGTAATATTAAAGTACAAATTGGCTGTTTTAAAAATTCATCGTTCTGTAGCAGGTATATTTTATTAGTAATTTTTAAACGTTACTTAATATTCCGTACGTCGGAACTAGAATCATAAAAGAATAAGGAGGGAAAAGGTCGCGTAAGGTAATTTTTGTTTTTGTTTTTGATCATACACTATAATTTATGATATACGTGAGGCATCTTGTTATTCATCAATATATATATGCAAGCTAATATCGCACATCATTCGATTTGTTACGCACCCGACAGGCACAAAATAAATCACGAAATTTTCACAGAGCGTCTCAAGTTTCACGTGCAAAAAATGCAGATTGATTAAACGCTGTTATCTTGATTTTCAAGCGAGTTTCTTTTCTGACCGTGCATTAAAATCCCGGTATCCAGTATTAGTGGCTCGTGACGATCCGGCCTCGTAGCCGGTGTAAAAGTTAGGTTAGAGGGCAACATTGTACCGTATCATACTCGCCATCAGTCTTATTCTTCCTCTAAGAAGATCGCAATTTTTGAAACTGGCTACTATAGCAGTGAGTCTAATTTTAAAAGCAGATAAAAGAATTTTATCACTACGGCGAATAAAATTTCTTATTTGACGCAAACATTTTTAGTGCCACTGATCTGCGGGGGTAACCATTACCAAATGGTCGTAAAATGGCCGCAACTTGGAATCAGAGTTGGCGATGGTTTATAGTTGTGGAAACTACTGGAAGAGTACACTCAAGTTATATAGCTCGTCTTTTACTTGTTCGAACAGTATAAGGCTGGCAAAGCGTACGTAGGTGATGCTCCACGAGCACATTTTTACTCTAAAATTCATTCATTTATGTGGTGGGCAGTAAGATGTTCTCTATAAAAATTCCCTAGCTACTTTACTTCTAGTGTAACACACTACCGTGCTGCATATTTGTTGCCACATTTGTGAATACAACACAAAATGTAACACATCTCCATTACGATTATTACTATTACAGGTATATTATAGGTTGAGCCGATGGATTACTTTTTACGATGAATGATTTGCTGAATATTATATAATATAGCCATTAAATAACAGATATACGTGTGGGTACTATGTATTTTTATGCAGACACGTAGAGCTACATATAATTTCTATATGTAGCTATTACGTTTATACAATATTATAGTTAAGATAGTTAAACAAGGCTATTTACGATTTCACGTATAAATCAAACGATAGCACGGGCAGGTATTCGCTGTAGTATAATTTCATATTTCCATTTGCGTTTCAGGGCGTCATAACTATTGAAATTCAGCTCAAACTAAACTTTGTAACTTTACAACCATGGAAGCATAAAGGAATTTAATTAATTTTATTCATAATATAAGCCATTAAATTCGAACATAACGGGCTTTATGAGACAATAATTCGAAAATGCACCGGCAAATCGTTCTAACACAAATACCATTTGTTATGGATACGACCGGTCTCAAAATCCCGTTGCACCATCATCCATTCCATCGCAATGCATGCAGACGGCAAAATGTCCGAAAAAAAAAAATAATACTATTGAACCGATAAAATTTAATTGATTTTCCTTTATAAAATAAAATAATTAAGAATTGTGTAAACGGGCATGCGAAGGCGACAAAAAATTAAGTATTTATTAAAATTAATTCAATAGACAAAAAACTTAATATGCACTCAATAAATGTATAGAAAATATTAAAAATTAAACAATTGAAAGAAATGAGTTCGTTCACATACTAAAAGATACGATTTCATCAGTTCAGTATATTCATTATTTATAATATTAATGTGAGTAAGCAAAAGTTATTTGTGTACTTGTATATTGATAATAGAGGAAATTTGTATCAGCAAATATATAAATAAATAACTACGTATCATTCAAATCAGTGAAATAATTATGTATTAGCAATTTTACATAGCATGAACGAGTCAGCTTTTTGCTCTGAAATATGTGCTTAGTAGATCAGTAATAAAGTGATCTGGCTAATTTAAATTCGCGCCGTAAAACTCGATATTCTTTTTCGGCAAAATATAAATGGGTTTTCTGTTTTTAATTAATCGGGTTAAATGATGGCTGCATAAATTAAAGTCCGATAAAAAAAACAGTGTACGGTTTCCGCGTTTGTGGTCTTAAATACATAACTTAGTGCATTCCACATCGTAAAAGCTGGGATCGCGCCGGTATAAAGCCGCAGGCTGCCATGTATATTTAAGCAATTGGCCATTTCTTCCACTGAGCATCACAATATATCTGATTGTTATTACATATATGGAAGCGTTTCACACTCTCACTTGCCAGTTTTACGGGATTTATGTGCCGCTTATACATATGTGTGGCCCACCGTTATAGTCACTTTTAGTTTCGTTACTGAATAAGTTATACGCTTCTGTAAGATGTTTTCATTAAAGGCCCGAAACACCGGTCACTGAATTTATTATTATATGATATACTGCGCTGTTGGAGATTTCATAAAAAACTACTTAAGTACCCACTAATTGATATTTATATAATATAATATTCTAGAACAATGGAATTGTATTTAGTCATTAGAGTTTCTTTACGGATGGGAAGAGAATCTGAAACTGGTAGTTATATTTCATCACTGGACGAGGAGGAGGAGTAGTCAGATTGTGCTGGCGGTGTTCGTTTAAGTCTGCACACGAGATTGCAATGTGACGAGCCGAACGAGTTGAACTAACGTGCACGTTGCATAGTGAAACGTTTTGTCTACTTAATAGAAGTCGAAACTAAACAGAAACAAAAAATAAAACTGTTAACGTATAAATGTCAGGGTGTCACCGAACACATATATTACAAAGTTTATATGGGTTAGATTTAGTTGGGCGCATTTGGAGCCAAAGCCAGTCCGCCGGACCGAGCCGCGGCCGTAAACCGAACCGAAAACAAAACAAAGGTGAAAAATTTTAACTGCGCGTAAAAAGTCCCAGCCAAAAAGCCAATCGTAAAACGCTGACTACGAGAATTATGAGTTGGGAACTATAAAACGGAAACTCTCGAGTTTAAAGTTGGATTTTAAACTTAAACAGTACTTGTTGACCGTTTTAAATTTATAGACGGATTGCCGAGCGAAGAATTTAATCAATATATGTACGTAAGTATATATGTGTCGTATCGTACGTACATAGATGTATGCACCGACTAGAAGGTCCACCATTCATTCGTTTAATTAAATTCACCTTTTATGTGTGACGTTGTGCACGAATTAAACTGTGAACAACACTGACACATGCATACAACAACAGCATCATCCGTTAGTCCGTCTCCTGCTGGTGCTGGTCGTAGTGCAGAAGGCTCATCTGCTTCGGTGTCATGGTACTGCACCTCTCTGAACGTGTAATGTCACTCACCGACTGTTGCTGTAAAAGTTATCTCGCGTTTTATACGAAACACACTGTAAATTTTCATGTTTTACTATATTTTATGTTTGCTCCGTGTGCAGAAACTTTTACACGTTAGATTTTCGCTTGCGTATAAAAATTATAGCTGCTCTGCGTACGAACTACACTTTGTAAGAGACTATTCGCTGGTTCACTATATAGCCCACAACATTATCATGCTCCTTGCTTCTCTAATCCATATCCAATATGAGTCAAAATATTACATACGACGTGTTATATGTGTTATACTTCAACACAGCATTGATGAGGACGTTACAAGTAATGGTTAACAAATTCTATAAACAGTTAAAAAAACGTGGCTATGGTACCTTTCAACAAATAATATTCTCAACCACAACCATGAAACACGATAGAAACTACAAGACCAAAAACTTAATAACGTGGAAACCCGAATGTTACAAATACATTGGACTGTAATGATTTATTTTCCTTCGGTGAAACGTATTGAAAATGATTCTTGGTTTCATTTAAGTGCACATGAATAATATGTCAGTGATAGTTATTCACTCTTTGAGGAGCTTATGTCGTCGGATCTATAAAACTCATATATAGATCATAAATCCTTTCTTGAAAGTCTTTTGTCATATAGTCGGGTCCTACATTAACCCAATTCGCTATACGCATTATTTATATTCAACTTACGCTTCTGTTCCCCCCTAAGTAAGAACGCACCCTATATCTAATAAAACATAAACACGTGCAGAAAATTTTATTACCTTCTTTCAGACTATTATGAATTTGTATTTTATTTCGGGTACTCGAAAAAAATACCATAAAACCCTTGTCATCTATTAAGATATCGTGTTAATGTGGGAAGGTACTGTATATGCGCTTATACAAGTATGCATCAGTCTCTTACAATGGAACTGCTTTGCAAATGGTGGAAGTGAGGTTATTGTTGTATTTTGTTCTCTTCTATTTTCTGATGGTTTTACGATCTGAACGCGCTTAATAGAGTTTCATTGTACCTTTGTGCCAGTAACGTCAATACGCTTGCATCATATTTCTGCAGCCAATTATGCCAACAAGTTCACTTGTGTACACGGCTAGTTTGTTTGTTTCATTTTAATCTCTGTTACCACATCTTGACGGTTTTAGTTTCTTCTTCCTTTTCCACACTTGTTAATTAACCACTTGCCCGTGAATATTTCTCGTCACTTTCGGTATGATTAGTCTTTTATTATGTACAAAGATGAAAGGTGGTTTTGATGAAATTACGTTCAGATTCTTATCAGCATGGAACGCACGAAATTCTTGTAATAATTATGAAATATATTTTGAAAGTTTTGTGACGATGCGTTAGTTTACAAGGAAAGTGAAATGTTTTACTTGTTCACTTGCGTTGGTGGGTAAGTCATCGATAATGTGTACCTGCAGAGCATGTTCCATTCGTGGTTTAATTTAGTATTTAATCGTGTGAGACTGACATTTAAACTTGAGCTACCAAACTTTGGCTTATAGCCGTATCATAAACTCCAAGTCCAAGTATTTACGTGGCTAATACCACGTTATGATCTATTACACCACAATGGGTTAGAATATGTGTTGTTTGATGCTTGTATACACTGGGTATACTATACTCACTCTATCTTTATCTACGCTTTAAAGCTTCATTAATACAATATTAGTTACATCGATTGTGTCTCGTACTCGTACGCAATTGTAATATTCACACAACAGGCACACAGGGTAAATCATGTGGCCGTAAGGTCGCTTATATTTCTGTTCCACATGATTTAACATATATCCAAAGATTGTAATCGTGACTACAAATACACAAGGACAAGTTCTCCACAATATAAATAGACAAGTTGAGTTTACGAAACTTTTTCACCATCTATTTTCTGATTCTACTTCAAATAGACTTCTGGAAGTTCTTTATAAAATACCTAAATAGAAACGTGCACTAATGAATTTCAAAAGAAACCCCATTACACAGCTATACGAGATATGTTTTTGTATATACGTATGTGATTAACAATTCTTGACGTGACGTATAGATGTTTGTATTTGACAATGGTTATTGTACAATTGCAAGTAAGAAGACAGAGGTTGTTAAGTGTGCACGGGTTAGTTACATCGTTCCTGCCCTAACAAAATGCACGCATTAGTTGCATTCAGGGCCGCCAGAGTGCAGTTAAAACTTGTTGTAGTATTAAAACCTCTGAAATGATAGCCTATAAAACCCATGTTGCTGTGTGCCGTAAATCATACAACGACTGAAACATGCTTCGCTTGTATTTCATACTTGGAACAGCGAATCCTGCGGAGAACCAACCAACCAGCTTACTACGAACACACATTTCGACAATTTTCTTTTACATTCGGAAACAAATACGTATATACTAGTATGTGTATTGGAAATATTATTTATTATATTTGCAAGAAATGTTTCACATTTTGTTGTTATATTCACCAATGTTTATCTTTCTAGAGTATTTTAAACGTACAAATCCATAATTTCCTCTTTTCTCCCTTTGCCTACATTTCAGTTTAAATAACGACGGACGAGTTCAAAATTACAACAAATGTGCTGTTTTCTACTGTAATTTTTGCCCATTAATATATTAATACGTGTAAAACAAGCGTTAAATAATTATTAATTTATGTACTATATCGTTAACAGCTGTAATAAATAACTGTATAAATAAAGTGCTTACATGCATACATAAAGGAGCATGATGACCCAAGTCGCATCCTGTCGTAAGTCAGTGTCATTGAATGAACGCAGGAGTACTCCCCCCTACACACTCCATCTTGTACGCAGCAGTATTTGCTCGCTCGTCTTGGCCGGATCGCGGTTTCGCATCACTGTATTTTATATTTCACCGTCGCAAACTTTGAAACCTATAAAACTGCTTTCGCGCATTTCTATACAAAATCATTATAATAAGTAGTTATTTACGAATATAATTTATGTGAGTTTTTTTCTGGCTATACATGGTCGCAAATCACTTTCAATATTCTTGACTGCCCATTAAAATCTGTTGTTCTCTCATCTTGTGGGGAGATAATCCTCTACACGTCTGTCTCAAACCAATGACAAACCCCGAGTAATTTATACGAATTTTTTGCACCTTCGCAGGATCTATTTTTAAATCGATTATCGTAAATTATGTTTATTGTTCATTTACCTGTGTATTTTTCGAAGAAATGGCAATTGTGTTGCCTTATTGACACGTTTTGTCATAACTCTTAAACTGGATAATATATTTGCAAAATATCTGACCAGTAGTTGTAAAAATAACGATTCTATTTGACTGCAAAATGCACATTACGTTTTAAGTATAGCACCTACATATAATAGTTGCTATTCAGGAATTTTTACAATAAATATCTTATGATTATTCAATCCTTTTATTTCATATATGTATATGATTACATACATTTGTGTATATATTTGCACATAATTAATATATAAATAAATATTAACTTTTTCTGTAAATATTTACGTCTACACAATCTGGTTAAAATGTATTAAATAAAGCAATATAAATATTTCACTAATTAATATCCATAATTTATCACCTTATTGATAATATTCAAATGACATTCACTAATCGCTATTCTGATTTACAATTTGTCTTCTAAGAAAACGCAAATTAAATTTATCAAATTACGTAAAAGTGAAATAATTAATTAAACATTAGAAAACTAATTTTTACCTGTAACATAATTTGACACGTGTAATTGTACACTTGCATGTAATTATTTGAAATCAATAAGGACCAATTTTTACAGCATACATTTGGAAATAATGGATTCTGTTTCGTATTTGTATTTTTTTTTTTGCTACAACTTGCCAATGTATGAGAAACAATATGAATACGTTAATGTATTTCATATGAGTTTATTATTTTCTCTTCACACCGCCTTAGTTCCGCCAAATGCATCTGCCACCCGTCTCCCTCCTCTTCAGTGAGTGACGTTCCCCAATCCCCTCCTCCTGATACCCTCATCTATTCGGTGTGGAGAACAGTCACTACTATGGTTCATGGTATATAGCTCTTGCTGCCGGTTCTGGTGTTGTGGTGAATGCTGGTTGTAATTCCATTGGTTGAAGAGTTTTATTTTTAAAACTTGTAATATGTATTTATCCTGGCGGCACATACATTTTACGATTGGCCATAAAAGCTCTTGAACTGTGCAACTGTAATTATGAAAATTACCTGTGACCCACGCCATTTTCAACATGGTTGTAGTTTGCGTTTGTTCATTTCTAAATTAATTATTGTTTTGCTAATTAGTTGTGTGTTCGAGCATACATTTTGTGCGCTGGGAAGCGAAATGAAGTATTGCTCATGTTATTACTTACTTATGAATTTTACGCACGAGTAACATGAATGTTTCATATATAGCAAGAGTTACTATGCGAATTTAATATATATTTATTTCATTGTACATATATGGTAATTGGTTTTCTGCAAATATTTAATAAAAAATATCTAAGACTCTATTATAGAGTTCTTCCATCCACGAAACTAATCTTTTCTTCCATTTCATTACAAGTTGAAATATATAATGTCGTTTCCCATATTTAACATAACACATGTTTGTTACTTGACATATAAATACGTTGATATCATCTCGACAACATTTCTCTGAATCGGTCATTCTGGATCATTGTGCACCAATTGGACGTCATGTTTATAATTACCCATTAAAAAATCTCTATAATACATTGTAACATATAAAAATGTGCATCTATTAATTGTTTTTTTTTTTTTACTAGAATATTTAAATATTCATGGACGTTATGTGTTCTTTACGTATATTTAAATTTTTTAAATATATCTTAATTATACTCACACATAAAATCTTTAATTTATGTATAAAGATAAGTATTTTGCTGTAAAAATATACACGTGCCGACAATGTATATACATATATGATAACTGCATACTCTCCTCATGATAAGTCAAGCGAGACATGTGTGACATAACGATGCTTGTTCACACTGTCTAGTCTTCCCAGAACCTATGGAAAATTTAATTTTCCCAGTCGACGTCAACTAGATTAGATAATCGACACTATCACAAATCTAGTTGCCATCTTGCAACCGTTAAATATTGCATTCGGGATTCAAATGAATAGTATCTTCCTGTCAAAGTTCTAGACATTATGTATGTAGGTATATCTTGGAATATCGATTAAATGCGCAAGATAATATAACTTTGGTATTATTCATTTTAATCTTGATGCAATTTCAGACTGTGTATTATAATACTTCACAAAATTCCAATTAAATAATATTCTATTATATTTGTTCTGTTGCAGATGGTGGATCTTGTGGGAAAGAAATCCAGACATGAAAGACTCGAATGATTTCGCGATGTGTTTGTTTGTATGCAAGTTTAACCAAAACAAGTATAATTGCTATTTATGAAACATATAATACGTCCGTATGCCACAGAACTTCTAGTATACCGTTACGAATCTCTTGTCTTTATGTTCTGAATTAAAATATTGTTAATTGTTGCGGTATTCTCGTGTAGATACTATATACATATATATATATTTTTAAACATACTTGTATATTTGATTATTAAGTGATTGTATATTCTCCCCCATACGTATGTTGTACAACGAACATTTCTTTGCTTTTCATTTGTCACATTCTCCTGTAGTAGTACATTTGTTTTTCCATGTTCAACACGATGTTATGTCATCGCTAAGATCATTTCTTATCATTCTTATTGTTCTTAATAGTGTTGTCGAGGTTAGTCATAAGTTGAACTATGAAATATAGCATTTTGAATAAATTCCGTACAATTTAGTCCATATTTATACCTATGTAAATAAATTTGTATTGTCAATAGGTGTATTTGGACATATATACATTGTTACATACAACTAGAATATTATATTACATATTTACTGTTGTTTTTTTTTTAATGTGTAAATCAATATAGAAACAATTTTTATAGTTCACATTATGACTAGCACTGCATGTTCAAATATATCGTAGTTGATCCTAGTTATATTTATATACATAGATTACGTATTACGTTATCTGTGGCTGTATTTATGGCCGGAATCATTTCTATTTCAAATTTAATATGAATATTATAAAGGTCACTTGTTGAACAAAATATGTTGGTGACAACATGTTTGGTAACTTATTTAAAACTGTAATCATCCTTCATTCCATTGTAAGAAATTCATTACAATTACATACATACTAGTAAATGGCAAAAGGAACATTCATATACAAAGTAAAGTTTGTCATTTTGTGAAAATCAAATTACAGATGTTATGCATCAGTAAATAAATAGTAATTAATTTCGAGTAATTCCAAAGAATAATTAATCGTTAATTAACATAGTGTCGGAAAACAAAAATAATTGTTTTGACAGTATATACTGTTTCATTATTTTAGAAAATAGTTACTCATTTTGAAGGCCATTTGTATATTTTTGTAAGTTTCGTTATATTTAGGAAATAACAATTTTAAATTCAATTGCAAATGTTTCAAAATCACGATATGAATTTATACTTAAGTAAAAAAGTACTGAGAAATTGATAGATATAAAATGTTTGTTATATTTAGTGTACTATTGAATAACGCTATATATATATATATATATATATATATATATATATATATATATATATATATATATATATATATATATATATATAAGCAGAATATATTAAGCAAAATCAAAAGAATGAAAGTAATTGTTATTTGATAAAGATAAATTTTTTATTTATAACTTACGAGCGCTTATTATGATATAAATAATGTTTTACGTCTAATTTTGTTCTGTCAGTGTTCATAAAATATTTAAATTTCAATCAAACTACATTAAAAATATACTAAATATTTTAAAAATTGTTAAAATATACTATATACATATACATGAAATAAGATGTTCGTTATATTTCGCATTCTGCAAGTTTTGGAAGTTGCAAATATGTATTGAGAAAATCTGAAAATGTTCTTGCGAAATCTAACGAAAGGTCTGACTTAACTCTTAATTGTGATATTATTTATCTTCGATTTAACATAGAAATTACCTCTTGAGATGTGTGGATACTTAGGTAATCGTAAGTATTTGATAATGTACCACAGATTTGCTGATTTATGCATTATTATTATTTTCATCGTCCATTGTGTGAAACAATTGGATCAAGTTGTTACATGTTTACTATAGTTCGTATTTGCAGTCTACTCACACTTCTCTGTTCCATGGAACCGGTGTGAAATATTATAGACTGTCCTTTGTCAGTCAGTGTATAGCTGTATATGAGACATTAAAAATAAATATAAATAAATTCAACATGACGATTTGTTTCAATTATTGAGTGCAATTTTCAACAGCAAAGTTGATGTCCCACCAACACATCACCCATCTGCGTGAATATATTGATTATATTAAACTTGTAACGTTACCAGATACCTTCCCTTGTACCTAGAGTTAATGAATGCTATCTGTCAGTATACTTTTTCGAAATTTTACAGCGATGGCTGCCGCTGGCATCGACTCTGTATGTACCCTTAATGTAGGAAACTGTAATTTCTTTTGTTATTTTAGTTTTTCGGAATTCCAATTAAAGTATTTTATTACTGTATAAAACTGTAGAAATAAGAAAAAGTATTTAATATTTTTCAATCGCTGACATGAAAACGCAAGTACTGATATAATAAAACTCAAACAGTAAAATGGATTTTATTAGCCATAAATTTTTGCACTGAAACTATATATTTGAAATTGAGATATCTATTCTTAAAAATACAACAAAATTTCTTTTTTGCTCTTTGAATTGTCTGCAAGGAAATTCCGTAAACAGTAAGGAGACATAAAACCTTTATAGATTATTATTCGTGGTTTGTGCTACTCCGATCACGACAAACCAGTAACACAGTATTAACCAGAATTCTGCTTTGCCAACAGTATCGGTAGCCACTATCGTTTAGCTTTCACTGCAAGTATGTAATCAATACTAGCAACTTGCACCATAATTCTTTCTATCATAAGTGCCTATGGCCGAACACTGACGGTGCACGCACATACTATATATTTATAAATATAACCTACAGCTGATACAAAACTGAGTAGCACATGGAATGTACATAATAATTGTTACGATAATATTAACACAGCCGTACAAAAGGTACCGGAAATGTAAAATGATTTCTTGTTGCTTACAAATTTAGATTTATTATTTATATAATTTATTAGCAAGTATTCTACAATAAAACTCTAAGGAAAATGGGGCTTTTTGACTATGAGCCAACTAACCACAGATGTATTTCATGCGCATGTTGGTAGACCTGATGGTTGCTCTATTTGTACGGGTCATATTCTCTAATTTAAGTGGTAATAAAATATATTCTGCAATCCAGTCATTCCCAAACTAGTTTACGCTCGAGACATTTAAGCTATAACTACATTAATACAGTTCTCTGAAATTTCATATAACGCAAGTGTTTGTTAAATGTTAGTATAGTAATTTATTGCAAAAAACAAAACAAAAGTCGGCAGCATGTTAGGCACATGTGCGTTAACAAGTGCATACGCTTCCAGGCGTACAAATATTACTAAATCGTTAATGTATCCTGATAGCGATAACTTATTTTTTCACACTCTAACTTTTTATAACATATTAATCTTTATTTACAAAACATAAGGCATAATGTAATCTTTGTTGTTACATTTATATCACCCTTGAGATGTAATTAAATACAAAATTATTAATGAACTTTTGGCTCTAAATGGAATACGTAATTCATTCAATGTACATTTTCACCACAATTCATAGAAACGCAATTATGATAAGAAGGAAAAAGGTTTGTGAATTTTCAAGATGTGGTCTATAATAAGCGAATTTATATCATTCTGTAGTTGTATTAAGTACCAGTCAGAAAATATTTGATAATGATTAATTTATGGAAACAAATTACACTGTATTACAAAAGGGAACTTTCATGAAATTTTAAAATACGTTTAAAATGTCATGTCGGTACCATTATTCACGAAAATATTTTTTTGGCATTATTTTGTCAGGAATAAATTAATGAAATTTCCAACGGATTCGCGCCAAAAAAAATTCCTCCCACTCTTTTGTGACTTATTAGTAAACGCCAAAGAACTAAACGTACGGAGCATACCTTACTAATAAGTGACGTCACATCACATGACTCGAGCTGTGCCTGTGGTGGGGACATTTAAATTCCGAAACAAATTTCAAAGTAAATTTATTTAAAAATAGTCAACAAAAATTTATTTCTGCTCTTTATCGAAATATATAAATATTGTGTTAAATTCTATTTTACTACATAACATTTATATCAATTGGTTAATGGAATTTTACTGTTTACGTTTAATCTTTCAAACTTCGCCCTGGTATAGAGATAAATAATACACAAGAGTGAAATTTGAAGCCAAATTACGAACTGTAACACTGGATGTCAATGTTCGTCTGATAATATATTTACTTTGTTTTCATATTTTATCTATTCTTTAATAGCTAAACATTAATTTGATATAAACCAAAAAAATCTTTCATTGATAGAGCAATCCATCACTGACCATGTACTAGAGTCGTGTTACTCATATGTTTTGTCTACGCCCGCACTTTTAACTTAATTTATTTATTCTTGATACACATTCATTCATTTAGCACAAGGTATTTACCAACTGGCACTGGGGACTTTAGTTTCTATTTGCTTCAGTAGTGACATTTGCATTGTGCACCAATTAGTAACAATTTAATTTAATTAACTAGTTAATTTTGAGTATCTAATGAGGAAATTATTAAGGTCAACATTTTCGATATATAAGAGCATCACTATTTTTGTTGTCCTCATTTAGCAAATATGTCTGAATTGAAACCGACGCCAGTATTTGAAAAACATGGATCGTTTTTACGATCGGTGATCGAAATGCTTATGAAAACAGTGGTTTTCGGTGTCGATAAAAAGAGTAAAGTAATTGAATGGAAAGATCCCGAAGAATTGAAGAATATATTAGATATTGAAGTGAACAACATTGGCGTGAATCATGGAGCGCTGTTGAGGATCATTGAATCTACTATAAAATACAGTGTCAAGACGGGGCATCCTTTTTTCCTGAATCAACTATTCTCTGGGTATGCTAATAACTTAATAATAAATAAAGTTACAGTATTGGAGTTATTTGTTTAATAATTACTGGATCATTTATATATATATATATATATATATATATATATATATAATTTTTCTCCTACCTGTTTACAATTTTATAATTGTATTGTTTTAGTTTGGATCCATATGGTTTGGCTGCGCAATGGGTGACTGATTCGTTGAATCCTAGTGTTTACACATATGAAGTAGCTCCAGTATTTACCTTGATGGAGAAAGTTATTTTCAAAGAATTCTGTCGGATGGTTGGATACCAAAATGGTGATGGTCTCTTCTGTCCGGGTGGTTCCATGTCCAATGGACTAGCCATCAATATTGCTAGATATCATTATTATCCAGATGTCAAGGTACAATAATATTTATACTTCACATAATTACATAATATAAATTGTTATTTATATATAAAGTGGAAATCTTAGAAACTTTTTACAATTTACACAAAAAGTATTGATAAATATATTAATCACAATTTTTGACCCTGAATTCTTGGTCACGGTTCACAGATTGATTTGATTCCAAATTACTCGTTATGCTTTATGGATATATGTAATTGAATTGTTTGCATACTACGTTACGGTTCACCAATGCTGAATTATTACTAATATTTCTTGTACAATTTTCTAGAAAACAGGTACATTCAACATTCCAAAACTAATAGTATTCACTTCACAAGAGGCTCACTATTCAGTCCAGAAAATGTCGTCACTTTTGGGTATCGGAGAGGCGAATGTTATGGATATAGAAACTGATCATAACGGGTGTATGATACCGGAATGTTTAGAAAACGAAATCATAAATCAAATCGCACAAGGAAACCGGCCGTTAATTGTCGTAGCTACTTTAGGAACGACGGTACGAGGCTCGTTTGATCCGATAATAGATCTTGCAAACATTTGTGAGAAATTCGATATCTGGTTACATGCGGACGCAGCTTGGGGTGGTGGACTGATCTTTTCCAAAGCTCATCGTCATTTGATCAATGGCATTGAACGTACCAATTCTGTATCAATAAATCCGCATAAGTTACTCGCAGTGCCACAGCAATGCTCGTTACTTTTGATCAAAGCAGGTGACATTCTGAATAAATGTCACACAAGGGAAGCACAGTATTTATTCCAGAAAGACAAATTCTATGATACGTCTTACGACTGTGGTGATAGATATGTCCAGTGTGGAAGAAGATGTGATGTGTTTAAGTTATTCCTAATGTGGAAGGCGAAAGGGTCGACTGGATTTGAAAAGCATATTGATATTCTCATGGACAATTCTAAATATTTGACAGAATCTATTTGTCAAAGACCAGACTTCGAGCTGGTATCAACACCGCACTTTATTAATGTTTGTTTTTGGTATATTCCGCCCAGTATTGGACCACATCAGCCGTCAAATGCCGAGTACAACACGAAGTTACATTCGGTAAATGATTACAACGATGTCTTTTCAATTTAAAATCATATTAATACATTATAAATCATATTTTTTTATAGGTTGCTCCTCGTCTGAAAGAACTTCTAATAAAAGAAGGAAACATTATGATCAATTATCAGCCTTTGAAAAATTATCCGAATTTCTTTCGATTCGTATCACAAAATTCGTCATTCACAAAAAGCGACGTGGATTTTCTATTGGACACAATTTCAGAGAAAGGAAAAAATAATGTATTCTTTCAATAAGTACAAAATAATTATTATTACTGTGTTATATAATCGTATTCTGTAGATTGTAGATAAATTACGTATAATAATTATATAATTTATGTAAATGTTTAAAAAATAATTTAATTCAAATGTAAAATAAATTATGAGCTCATTCAAATATAATCGAATGAATGAATATTGCATCATTTATTTGTAGAAATAAACTGTAACTTTCATTTATTCATAATACAAACCAAATACAGTAGCAACTGCAAAAATTCGCATATTATCAAGCATATACGTTGCATATCTGTCTCTCTCACTGTCCCATAGGAATTTCGCACAAGACATAATGTCGTGTGATTTTTTTTCACCAATTGTAACAACACACACCAATTTATACCTTAAAATATGATATTAAACATTGTGCACTAGACACTAGGATATTGACAGTGGTGATTTACCTATCATATTCTTGTTCTTTGACACGTGATCTTATTGTGTTACTGGTCTCAAGGGCTTTCAATCGACAAACTTCGGGATCATAAATCATATCATCAGTAATTAATTCCGTCAATACTTGTATCAATATTGATTGTACTTTATCAACATTGAATGGATTATCTGAGTACAGTTTATATGTATTCATGTATTTCACCCCCTGCAAAATAATTGTTTTACAAATATTTGTCAGTGAGACAAAAGACATAATGAAATGTAGAATATGATATATTTAAAATATCAATGTAAGTTGATCAACGTGAAACCGAAATAATATATTCCGTGAAGCAATTTCTTTTAAAAATTTGAATAAAAGTAATATTATTAAGTTTTGTAAGTAATTGTGTTCACACACGCAAACTAAAAATTCTACGAAAATACGGACAGTGTATTGCAGTAAAATTGTCGGTCGCACAATCACATTTGAAAATTAAAACCATAGATTATTATTAACTTACACTTGATTCAATATATAAATGACAGAATATTAGAGAATTATATGACGTGAGCTAAGGCCAAGCAACTAGCAGCAACTAGTTTAGCAGTGTTACTGGCTGCACGGGTCTGGACAGTGTTGCTTTATTTCACACGTGTTGTCTGAATGACTGACAGTATCTGTGTGTCAACAGTGAAAAGGCACGCATCTGAAATCGATTTAAAATGGTACCAGCTTGTACCAAAATGGGTGTTGTCAATAATTCATTTTATACACAACAATATTCTACAAAACTTTCCGTGTATTATTAGCATGACCTATATAAACGTAAACATGCCATTCTCATATTTATTACTCTTAGCGAATTGTGTCGAACACGAAGTTCGTATAAAATAAAACTACTACATATAAGTCTTTGTCGAATGTAAACGGTAAATGATCTTGAGAGTACTTTCGATATAAACTAAAATTGAAATTACATACATTTAGGATAATTTATTTAGTTTGAATAGTAGAACTCACGAAAGTAGATCTTTTTGAAATTTATCACCGAGAGAATATATAAGTATATTCCTTATAAAACCGATTTAAATCATTTCATGTAAGTTTACTGAATTGAAATTACAATATTAATATGTAACATTGAATTGGAAGAAAAAATGGATGAAATAAAATGTTTGGGTTACAGAGATCTGGAACTAATAAAGAAATTCCAATAATGTATGTGACAGCTGGCTAATAATCCTGAATTGATTCGCGAGTTATTATTCCTATTTATATAAAATATTTTCGGAATTTTGATTTGTAAAATTATTTTATGATATTGAAATAGAAGTACCTTTCTTGGGTCTTTGCTAGCAAAGCTCGCTCGTTTCACAGATAATATACTTGCAAATGCCATTTTGGATCTCTTTTTTTGGGATTCCTATAAAAAATTATAGAATTAAATAGTTTATATATGTAGATATAAAAGATTATCATATATTTCACAGGAAAATAGAATTGAAGAATTAGGAATAAATTAGTCAACACAAAATAAAACTTACTGCAACACTGCGTTGAAAAGACTTTCCGGAAGCTCTGCAAAAATAAAGAAATTATGAAAATCAAACACTAATTTATATAAAATAATTACATTTTTCCATTGGGCGGTAATAATTTTTTGAATAAATATTGTTGAATAAATATTGTTCTTTAATATCTGTTTAGAATAATTTAATTTAAAATTAAGGATAGTAAGTCGATATAAATTGTGCAAGATATTATACATAAATGTAGCAGGTTAATGACATTGATAATTACCTCAACGCACTTGGCGATTGCAGTGACGTTTTAATAGGACTAGGAAAACCTCTGGTTTGACTAAAATTCATTGGAATAGGATCCGCATTCATTTTGCTGTGTTTCGGAGTAGACGTATGAAACTTCTTATCGGGTTTTGTTGCTTGTGATGTAACTCTTTCTTTAGGCGAACTTCGAACAGATTGTTTGTTGGCTGTTGCTGAAGAACTTGTTTCATTTATGGTAACATGTAACTTAGATTCACTTATTGTCGAAATTTTTGGTGTTGACCCAGTAACTGAAAATGTCATGAAAGTGGTACATTATTTATCACTAGTTTTGTTGTTGTTGTTGTTGTATAACTATATACCTGCCATATCAGTATGTTTAGCTACGTCCATGATTAATTTTTTTTAAGTTCAATATACATTTTACTAAAATAAATATAATGAAAAATATAACATAAATTGCATTCCCAACTTAAAAAAAAAATATATTAATAATAACATTTGTTGCTAGGATAGTATGATAAATAGATTGACATTAAATTAGACTAGTATTTATTAATTTGTGATCAAATATATTATAATAATCTATTTCATAAAAGGAAAAATAATTTATTAAGTATATATTGGATAAGTTTGTAATTTTGAAATGTATTTCAGTTGTATCCCTGTAGACGGCTCCACTGATACAATATGTAAATGTCAAGTTGACAGTTTTCTGAAATGACAAGTATTTTTGAATTCTTAAAATATATTTAGATTATATATCAAATTAATTGTATTTATTTATCAATATGTGGAAAATATTTCATCATTCATCACATGTAAATTTATTATTCAGGTGGGTCGTATTAATTGAAATAAAATTTAAGGTTAATATTTTGTTATATAATTATAATTTTTATTATCTTTTTATTGATTCTCCATAAAATTGTATGTAACTAACGGTTTCTTAATTTTTAGACAAGCTGCAGTAAATAAACCATGGCTTGTACATCCTAACCAAAGTTTTAATAGAACACTTCTTCGTTCGCAGTTCAATAAATCTTTACACTGCCAATCAAATGCAACGAAGCCGGTCTATACGTTCTCAAATTTAGCAAAAATTGGTTTAGGTTTAGCTAGTGGCACTCTAGTGAAATTTTCATATCACAGATGGATTTTGTGTCAAGAAAAATCAACTCGACTTGCTGGCTATCGGACATTTAACGACAAGAACTTACAATTTGACTGGCGAAAATTCTGGGCTTATCTATGGCCTCATATTTGGTACTTCATTGCAGCAATTGCTGTTAGTTTTCTTAGATTAAAAGCATAATGGAGGAAGATCTTGTTACGCAATAGTATACATTGTAAACTATTTATAGGGGGCCTTAGTAGTAGCATTATTGAATATCCAAATACCTCAAGTGATGGGCGAAGCTATAAATGTTGTGGCCAAATTTCATGAAAGTACGACATTTTTGGAAGAAATTAAAATACCAGCACTTAGATTATCAGCTATGTACGTTGCGCAGGTATAAATATAAATATGTCTAAGCACATCACTTCATATTTTGAACATTAATTTTGTTTTATAGTCTTTCTTTACGTTCTGTTATATCTATCTTCTCTCTATAATCGGTGAAAATGTCGCATGTCATATGAAAACTGATTTGTTTAATTCGATAATGAAACAAGATATTACATTTTTTGACAAACATCGTTCGGGAGAAATTATGAACAGGTATTTCTTTACAGCATGAAGTTAAAACGTATGATTAATGAGTTTATTTGACAGATTAACTACAGATATTCAGAATTTCAAGAGTTCCTTTAAGCAGTGTGTTTCGCAAGGATTGCGTAGCGGTGCCCAAATAATTGGTTGCGGAATATCTTTAATTATTATTTCACCTCAGATGACTTTTGTCACATTACTGTGTATACCAAGTGTTATAGGAATTGGCACTGTAGTTGGTGCATTTTTGAGAAAATTGTCGAAGAGATCTCAAGATCAGGTGAGCTAATTTTAAATATACACTTGTAGAAGTATTTTACTGTTACTTATAATCATTTTATAGGTGGAAAAAGCAATCGCAGTTGCTGATGAAGCAGTATGTAATGTTCGAACAGTAAGAGCATTTGCTATGGAAGATCAGGAGTATTCTCTCTTCTATGAAGAAGCCGATAAAGCCAGAATTTTAAACACTTACCTTGGCTTAGGTATTGGACTATTCCAAGCTGGCACAAACTTATTTTTAAATGGGTAAATGGTGTAAGTATTTATTATGAACTATGTATGTATGTTGTACTTTCCCAGAATGATTTTGATAACGGTGAGTATGGGTGGATATCTGTTATCAACTGAACAATTAACCGCTGGTCAACTTATGGCGTATTTGATGGCTACACAAACTATTCAGAGATCATTGGGACAGATGTCTTTGTTGTTTGGTTCTGTAGTCAGAGGATTAACATCTGGAGCCAGGGTTTTTGAGGTATGTTGATAAATACTGTCGATACTTCTTTATTTACTGGCTTTGTACTTTTTAGTACATAAATCTAAAACCAGGAATGACATTGCACGGAGCAGGCACAATACCTTATTATAGTTTGAAAGGTAATATTGAATTCGAAAATGTAACATTTTCGTACCCGACTAGACCAGAAACGGTAAGCATTCAAATTATTTTTCTACTGTGTTACATTTTTACATATAATATGTTCATTAAATTATAGCAAGTTCTAAAAGATTTTAATCTAATGATACCTGCTGGCAAAACCGTTGCCATTGTTGGTTCATCCGGCAACGGAAAATCTACTGTCGTAGCATTACTTGAACGGTAAAGTAGTAACATAATTCGTCGAACAAATCTACTAAAAAACAAATGTTTGTAGTTTCTATGATATAAACAGTGGTACAATTAAATTAGACGGTGAAGATATCGAGTTTTTGGATCCTTCTTGGCTGCGGGGTAGAGTTCTGGGATTAATTAGCCAAGAACCAGTATTATTTGGTACAACTGTCAGAGAAAACATTCGATACGGTCGACCAGATGCGTCAGATTTTGAGGTGAACTTGTATACTTGAAATATAGAACCGTGCATTTTAATTGGTTGAATGTACAACTTGATAGGTTGAAGAAGCAGCACGATTGGCGAATGCACATGATTTTATCGGAGGTTTTCCGATGGGATATGATACGATGGTTGGTGAGAGGGGTACGTCTCTTTCGGGTGGACAGAAACAACGAATTGCTATTGCTAGGGCATTATTGAAAAATCCTGCTGTACTGATATTGGATGAAGCTACAAGGTATGTATATACGATTGTCCATGTACCAGCAGTTGAAAATAATATACCATTTTGCGGTTCCAGTGCTTTAGATACCGAATCAGAAAAAGTCGTACAATCGGCATTAGAAAATGCGAGAAAAGGCAGAACTGTGTTAGTAATCGCACATCGCCTATCAACAATTCAAAATGCCGACATTATTGTAGTTTTAAATAAAGGAGTAATTATTGAAGTAAGTAATAATACATATGTGTAGTGTATATTTAATCAATACGGATATATTTTCAATTTAGACTGGTACCCATGAGAGCTTAATCAGACTAAAAGGACATTACTGGTCGTTGATTCAACAGCAAACTAAGAAATCAGAATTTAGTTAAATTTTGGGTTGTTATTACTTAGTTAATTTTGTTTCTTTGAATTACATAAGGACAATTGTGTATAATTTATATAGATTGTATTTTTGTTGTATTTATTTATTTGATAAATATCTTCAATAATTGTAACAAAGACCCAATATATATTTTTTTTTCATTTAAATTTCATGGTAATATTAGCCATTGCAACTGAATAAAAATATTTTGTATTGTTTCTCAAAACTGAGAGATATCAGAGTAAACACACGTTCTAGTATTTTTATTTCATAACCTATAATAATGAATAAACAATGTGAAAATACATAATGTATATATGTATATAACAAAAGAAATATACGAGTATTTTACCAGAATTTCATATGTATTATTTAGATAATAAATTAGTAAATATAGTATAATATTTGCGAATGACATATGCACAACCAAATTTTCATATGCATGTGTTGAACAGTGCGAAAACATTTGGCTATGCATGGTGCAATAAGAAAATAAATTTCAACAGAACTTCTTCGTGATGATAAAATTATTTAAATATAATGTGAATATACAGTAAGGTGTTTGACACGTATAATTTCCTTCAAAACATTGTTATACACTCTTGCTTCCAGCGCGTGACATTTTATAAATTCGGTTTAATTGGTTAATGATTATTTTAGAATTGTATTCATTGAAAGATGATATTGGATAATAATAGTACTATGTACATGTTCTTTTTGCTTCAAATTATTTATTAATGGTGCGACGAATATGTTTGTTGAATTATCTAGATTATTAAACTTAAAATCTAATAACTATGGGTGCGGATAATGGATGATTGTACTATAATTTGAGATAAGCTTACTTCAAGGACGAATAAAATTTCTTGCACCAAAGTATTCGATTCCTTATCATTACTAGTTATTTTATAAATAATTACCAATTTCTGTTTATATTACATTATGTACATATCACATTTACTTACTAAATCAGAAGTACCTCTATGTTTCTATAAAAAATACATTCAAAGTCAAAAATTTACATTACTTTATGAAATAATATGTTATAAAATCGAATATAAGTTATATTTAGCTTTAAAAATTAACCACTAAATTCGAACAGTAGAAATTTTCAGTTTAGTTATAAATGGTAACTATAAACTCTCAATCTGCCTTTAGACCGAAGTAATGGTTTTAATATTTGAATGTATTTCCTATAGGAGACGGAATATGCTAAACGTTATATTCTATCTTATAAATGTAGTGAAAATCATTACTGAAACTATTATGAACTGACTGAATGTATGATGAAAATATATGGCACCTGATGATTTTCTTCGTAATGAAGCCATCTTGTCTCCTAAAAATTAGATAAAAAATATTAGTGTAGCTGTAATTTCCTAAATGTAATGAATTTCATTTATGTCACATGCAAGAACATATAATTATGCATTTATTTTATATTGGGAACATTGATTTTAAATTCGTTATTTTCTGATTAATTAATTTTCAGAAACACACTGCCATCTCTATATTAATTAATTGCCGCTATTTATTATATAACTTTTGTTCCACACCCACAGAATGTTGTGCGAAATTCTAATATGTATGTAGGTACCTTCTTCCACGAAGATATAAATTGATGCAGACTCTGTATTCGACGCGCTGCATGTGTAGTTCCCAGAATCCCCGTCGTGCGTGTCTCGTATCGTGAGTCGACTTTGTGTTTCCGTTCCGGGTAAAGTTTCCACACTGATTCCGCCCCTGGCCGTGTCGTAATTTATCATCCGGTCGTTGTGATACCAGAACACGTACTGAGGTGGAGTTGGACTCTGCAACATGAAAAATGACAATTGCCCTCGCAACATTTTACAAAATTGTGGAAATAATATATTATAGATGTTTTAGTATTTCGGACCAGATAAGCAAACTTTGAAAAATTGAATAGTATTTTCAATTGTACAATTGGGTATACTTGATATAGTACTTTGGATTAGAATGGTAAGGTGTAATTTTATTTCTTCCGTAATAAATATTATGAATTAATGTCGAACAAATATTGTTGCAATATTATATCACATGCGTACAACTTCTCTGACTGGCTCGAAATGTTTAATGGTGGCGTAAAATAGTGAAATATATGAAAGCTCATATTTCATAACCATTTTAATTTTTGGAATGTAATGTATCTCTAGGTAAAACTGACCAGGCACATGTTTAGAAAGTTACGAAAAATAAAAATGACAGCGAGCGTATACCGTAAGCTATCGTGTGAAATGAATTCTACACATAGACGAAATAAATGCGTACTATTCCAAAGTGTTTAATGTCTCTCTCTTTTTCATGTAGAATTTATTTTGTTGTAGCGTGTATAGGTCGTCGTTTGTGTGTTGTGAATAGTGTTTCTAGGACAAAAAAAATACCCACAGTTCATTGCAATGGTCGTATTCGTGGTCAGAATCGTACTCTGGAGACTAATATTCCGTATTTTTCAGAAAAACTCATTTCCTTTTTTAATATTCTAAATGGAATTTACCAAAAATAGAACAGAAACAATGAAATAAATTTTCTGTAATAGTATCTATCTATTTTTTTTCAGTAGATGATTGCTTTTTACATTGAAATAAAAATGAATTTCCATAACGATTTTATTCGATTATTTGATTTGTTACCTGAAACATTCATGATTGTATCTCACGAACATTTATATTTTTTACAATTAAATATTTATATTACATCAAGCTTAAAATGGAACTTTCGTTTGTGATTTATAATTCAATTTATGGTTTGAAATATGTCCTCATGAAAAATTTAAATACATGGGTCCCCAAAGAACTATAAATATCTGTTGTATAAGTTTTTCATATTAATATTTAAGGTGACACACCAATTCTATAAATAATATAGTTTACTCACGTAGGTAAAATAATATGTACCACATATTTTATAATGTCTAGTTTTTTTTCATTTCACGTTGATGCCATAATTAAAACTTGAGAATTAAATTTGTTTATTATTTTAATATATCTAATTATTCTTTCAGATTTCGAAGAGCAATATAAAAACATTATTAAAGTTGAAACTGTTTTATATGAAGTAGAGCTTTATATATTTAAAATTAAATATCAGCGTTTTTAAAATTAAAACGTGTCCTGTTGCTCGTTAAAAGCTTCAAACTTTTTCGAGTTGCGAACGGTAATTATATGAGCGTATTATAATGAGAAGGAAGAAAAAATATGAGAAAACTTTTAGAATTAATGAGTTTCGCGAACATGTGTGACGTGCACACGTAGTTTGGTCAAACAATTGAACTGTGTTCAGGAACAACACAATTTTGCTTTTAAAAACTTTAGCTATATTATTCAGACTGATGTGTGTTCTGCAAGTTAATTACCTTTTCTATAACACATACAAGACTGATGACACTACCAAGATCCACATGCCTCTCAGTGGAACCTTGTATCGAGGCTTCGGGAACTACAATTTGAAGATTTACGAAATGTGACAACAGTCCCAAACTAGTCGATACCTGAAATAAAACATTTATTATTAAATTACACCAAGAATGCAAACAACGATATTCATTAAAGATGAAATATTTATTAGAATATAACTCTGCGGATTTGTGCTGAAAAGACCAATATTTTGAGAATTATCGATTTTCAGAACAACGTACTTCATAATGTACAATTTTTTTGAAATATGTACTATAAAATATAGCAGTTTGTATGCAATCCAATTATCTTCATTAAATATTTCTCAAAATACGTTTTTTTTTTTTTACATCAAGCCATAGAACTGTTCGTATCAAGAGACTTTGATATTCTGGTGTTTAAAACGAGATGAATTTTCATTTCTAACTTAAAAGAGTACCAAATCTTTTGAAATAAAATAAAATAAACTGAACAAATATAGAATCGCATTTAGTTCAATATGTAAATGATGCGTGGGATATTTTTATAAAAAGGAATGCTTGCATTTGAGACACTTTCTTTGCTACTTCATTCTATCATTTGCTTTTAGAAAATGTAACAAAAATACGTTTTGTATATAATGTAATTTGGTGAAAGGAATCAGCCGATTAAAAAGAGAGAAATTGAATAGGTACCTGCGTAATTTTACAGAACCTTAATCAAAGTGTATATGTTGTACTTGCAAAAATAATGTAATGTCACTTTGTCATAATTGCCAATTAACGGGCATTACTACCGTGTTCAATTTTCGTATTTGCACAATGCAGTGCAACGGGCCACTGTAAATATTGTACAGGTACTCAGTTTGCATATGCACTAACGAGTTTATCAAGTTTATACTAAAACAAACAAAATAGCTGAATGTGTGACTAATGGCATATGCAGTTATTAACTAATATCTATGTTTCATTTCAATTGAAATAAACCATAACGACTGTGGGTTTTAGAATATTATAAAAATAATATATTGTGTAAAATTTGAGTATGTCATGTTATGAAAAATGTAAAAGTAAAATAGAATACAAATATGTAATGCATATATGTATTACGAATCTTAGTTGTTGAACAATTCAATTGTAAACTGAGTTTAATGTAATTACTTGACATTCGTATGTGCCGTTGTCCCTCTTCTGCACGTATTTAATTTGCAAGGTCCAATCATCTGATCCTTCGGGATGTAGTATCTGAAACCGCTCATCATTTGTGTACGTCAGCATGCCTGATGACAGGATGTGCCAGTCTCGTCTTCGAACCCATGATACGTGCTGTAATCATACATCATACATTTATGTTAAACATGCTCTATTTAATGACCTTTTAATGATACTTCCGCATGCCCTAAAAGCGAATGGCATTTTATCCATTATTGACATAGACACGCACAATATTATTTGTTTTCACAAATACTTTGTGGTCTAAATACTGGGTAGTTTCTATTGATCTCTCCCTCGTGCTGCATCTATAAAAATGATGTGTTTATGTACAATTTAATACGGTAATATAAACTACTTTTAGTGAAAATAAGCTAACAACTTGAGTAAATATATCTTATCGTGTATGACATTTGCGTTTTATGCAATATTCGTGACAACATAAAAAAAAAATCATAAACTGTGATTTAATCGACACGATAAATCTCCGGCGATAATAAATGACACAACCGATTAAAAAGTAATTAAACACATTTTAATTCTACGGTGTAGCATCAGCAAATGGAATATGTACGATTGAAAACAGATAATTTTATAATGTATATATGCAAACACATGCCAAATAATTGTCACGAATGTCCTAGTTTTTGTTATGTCAAGCAGAGACCGTTGTACAAGTTTTCTCGTAAATTTCTTTTCTATAGAAATTGCTGTTTTATTCCTTTTCTAGTTTTTCTTTTTAAAAATTTATATTGTGCAACTCTGCTCGAGTTTGGGCACTGTGTTGACAAGGGAAATTTCAAACTTTTACTTCTTTACTAGCGTATAAAGTTCTAACTTGTAAGTTTTTTTGAAACATTCAACAAAAGAAGAACTGTACTGCACTGCATTTCGTTATTAGAATACTAATAGTTATTTATTATAATAATAATTTAAGTTTGACATAATATTTCATTGTCTCTTAGTACTTGTGCTGTATTTTGAGTGGAATTATACATGACAAACTGCAACCTTTGTCGCGTATTTGTTATGCGGGTAGACTGCACATTCAATTCTATTTTTAGTGGGGGTGAAAAATGTTTATGTTCTGTTTTTTATTTTATTGTTTCTAGGAATCTGGGTTTATACATAAAAAATATTAAATTCAGAGCAATGTAATTTAAAATGTATAAGCTTACTGCTATTTTCATTATTTTAAATTGTATTCACTGTTTTTTCAATACTTTTTTAATCCAATGTTCAAATAGAATTAGCAAACTTACTGATATCAAAACAGGATTAGTTTGCTGCCTGAATAAATGTTAGCGAGATTAAAGTAGAATTCATTTGCTTTCATTTTGGTAGAAAATATTCGATACAGAATCACGTACGGAACAAATTTCTTTTGATGTATTGAACTAGAAAATTGTACAGTTGTTCCGCTAAATGTGATATGCTTTTATGATAGTCGTAGGTACGTGATTCTATGAATAGCACAGACGCGACACTGCGCGTTTGAATCCATACATGCACATGTATCACGTGTGTGTATGTATGTGACAATGTTCAGGAAAATTGTGCTAGGTTGCACACACAGTAGTGGACTGTTGGAACCTGTTATGCATTTATGCATATTTCAAAGCTGTCTGGTTAATGGCCGACGTAGGCGGACATTATGGCTCGTTATCCATATATCGTCATATGTTTTATACATTCCTGAGTTCTTGTTCGGAATATCAATAGTTTGATGCATTGCGCCTTCAATTGAATGCATTGTTCTTGATTTTACCTATGCTAAGAATATACTTTATCACATATGATTGAAATATTATGTTTGAAATGTAAATAAATGAATTCAACTCGGAAATATACATTTGTATCGCATGTACCTAGATGCTTGTATCATCCGAATGTAAGATACTCCTAAATACAATTGTACTGTTAACTAAATTAATTTGGTTAGAACAATTTAGCCATTGTTTCAATGGTGTGTTTAGAATATAGTTAGTTCCGTGTTTTGCGTTTTGAATAAGCCTGTAAATCCGATGGTAATCATATAAACACATCTGTGTCTGGGCAGTGTAGTTATTATGGCCTTTAAGATTATAGGCTGGTGTGAGAATTTACCTCAGGACCTCCAAGGGTGCGATCTTCAAACGTCCGTACGTGGCAGTGCAGGAATGCAGTGGCTCCTAATTGTACGGTAGTATTAGTAACTGTGTTGTTCTCCATAACACCCCATGATGTTCCGTCACCATTCAGTCCATCTTCCATGCCCGAATGCCATAAATGTCTCCAATCCGGATAGGATGTTTGTACATCTCTGCGTCCTGGAAATTAAATACATAAATGATAGTCCTATAATACACAGATTAAACATATACTATGCATGGAGGAAGTAAATATTTTGATTTCGATATAAAATGACAGAATAGAATGAACGTAGAAAACGAAAGGTACTCGTGAGATATGATATATTATTTCTGTTGTCCTGCAAATGACAAGATTTCTAAATGTAACTTTTGTAACACTGTTTAAATACGATATGCTATTAGCATATGCATGTTCACTTGGACGAGTCCTGAAATATTCAGTATATTCTCTATAACTTATAACAAAAAGGCAAATACAATTCAGCACACTCTCCAATGCAAACAAGATGTGATTCGGGGGTAAGCAGGTCATGTATGAAATGGTTACAGTGCACATTTTAAACTGAAACTTGCGACACACTCGCACATAATTACGCGCTATAAATAAATAACTAAGGAATGAACAAAAGAGTCTGGAACAGCACTTCGGACGAATAGTGTACACACAGGAGAGTCTTAGTACGGGTGCACGTGACCGGAACTGAACGACTCGATGCGCTTCTAGTGGACATAACACGTACTAGTGTACGTGTTCGCTCTCGTCCGTTTATTTCGAACGCGTAGCAACTGTGCTCCTCTTTCCAGATATTTGTGTTCTATTATTCCCTGGAAGCCAGTCAATGGAGAACACGGCAAATTACTGGAACCGACGTATTCCCTTAACACGATTCGAAAAACCAATGAGTTTTTTTATAGGAAATATCATTCAAACGGTTTCGTTTATTGATCTATAATTGAAATAGTCCAATTTTATGAATATAAATTTGGTAGGATATTCCAAAAGAAATTTACATGAGGTCTCTTCTGAAGTAACACACATATATTTGTCGAATTTTTATTTAGAAATAATTTATTTTATATACGTACTCATTGAATAGCTCAAGGATGTTTCTTATTTTGAGATTCAGCTTCTTTTCTACATGGTTTTATTTAGTTTGAACAGAATTTGACCTGGATGACCTCTCGTAAAAATGCAGTATTTATCGATTCCACAGCACTCGTTGCAGAACGACTCATAAAAATGTTTTATACAGGTTAATCCGGGTAAATAATGGTGTCGGAAAGGTTGGTTTCACATACTGACTAAAAGTTCACACCGTATTTTACTGGATAAAACAAATACGAACTTACGTGCACGTAAATGTTCACAACGTGGATCGAGAATAGTAAAAGTTTATTCCTGAACACTAATCTGTTCAATACGAATTGTATTGCCAAGAAGGTAAGTATTTGGTTTAACAACAATTACTTCAATGAACAATTGGAGTTTTTTTGGCTCAAACGTGAAACGGAAAGAAGATATACGAATGAATGTACCCGCTAGTTGAACATTGTAGCTTTTCAACTGATCAGAGCAGACGTCTTATAAATATTTAAATTTAATACATTTCATATCGTTATTGGCAACTAACACATATTCTACATGGATATGAAATAATTCATAACAATGACAAAAGTTATTATGTATTATTAATTTTTGTTTATGATGCATTAAATGTAATACATTTATTGTATTCGAATCTAATGTGACATAACACTGTGAAACTATCTTATATCAGCCAGTAAGACTTGTTGTTCAACGTCTGTGGAATTTACGATTGATCGACTGAAGTCTACGGCTTTGGAGAAAGTAGCTTTTGTTCTGACGGAATGCTCACTCTAAGCACATACACCTAAGGTCGCTAAATAAAGGTTTAAAAGAACTATTTCACCGAGTTTTTAAGAGATTCCTGTTCATAAGTGTCTTCCACTTCGTATCTGATACTCCATTGTGCAGGTTTCTAAGTTGAACTACCGTTGTAATAGGGACTACTGAAATTTCTTTTGAAATACTTTATGTAACAAATATTATTAGTAACAAAAAGTGCCTGTTGCGTAGAAATGTTCAATAGAAACTGGATCTAGTAAATGACGTACCTAACTATCCCGCTGGTACAACATTTTGTGAGATAATTTAGTTTCAAACTACTAACAAGACATATGGCATGTCTATTTTAATTTTTGCGACCACGCATACAACATTTTACATATTTAACTGTGTAGTTTCGGACCTGCGTAATTAAGTTTGAAATTTTAATGCAAACAGTCTGACAGTCATGTTGTTCTGTACGATGCCAGCGAAATATACTGTTTTACACACGCACATGCAGTTTAAAATATTATCGTTCAACTAGGCCGAAATAAAATGTTATACGAGCATGGAAACATATTGCTCATTTCTATTAATGAAAATAACTATGGAATCAAGTTTTATTATTGCACAATAAGAATTTATTATTTGAAATTTAGTTTAAATATTGGCGAATTTAAAATTTGTATTTCTAGTTGGAGATAAAAAAAGAAAATATAGGTAGAAGGTGTAGCATCTGTCTTTTATGCCGTTATATTTGCGTGTTTGTATTTTGACATTTCCAGGTAAATATGACAAGACAACCGTTTTAGGAAGATTTTCTTTTCAATGTGAATGACAGGTAGCGTATATTTCGTTCTGTTGATTTTTTCAATTCTCTATCATGAATTTCTTCGTTCGGAAGTCTCTCTCCCGAGACATTTAGAATAACTTAACTGCGTCACGGCAGATTCTAATCAAATTTTCTTTTATATTTGGGCTGCGTTTTTATTCCATTTATTATCGTCCCCGAGGAAATTATTTGCATATTTCAGAAATGCACTGGGCATTTGGGCAGCTATGTGTACATATTTCTTCTGTGTAACGCAATGCAGACATTTTTCATCGGGTTGGTTATGCGCACGATTATAGTCGGTAACTCACGCCACCGCGTTATTAAATTTCTCTAACCCGATAACTTGGTCGGGAAACCCTTCACGATATGAGCAGTTAAATTCTAATCAGATTCAGGTTGCATTAAAATTTTTGTTCCTTCTAATAAGGTGTAATGTTCATTTAATTTAAATTTTTATGAGATATTTGATTTTAATTTGATCATTGCAGTTTTCAATGGTTTTGAAACGTGATGGACGGAACATTTGAATTGACAAAACATTTATCGATTACGAATGGTTAATCGGTTCTTAAAATTGGAGAAACATATGTCTGAAAGGGATCGAGACAGATTCGGGAAGACTTGTGTGAGGAAAATAAATTATTCTTGATTTTAAATTATGTTGTCTCGTATAATCTGCTGAAGTTCGAAGTTGTTTTTATACGTTGATTGATGGGAGATCCTCTTGGCGAAACTGCGAAAGCCTGCACAGGACATCGCGCCCACCCCTCTGGCTCCTCAAATTACATTTCAATCTCGGGTTCTTCGGGAAAAACACATTAAACGGGGCAACGGGGCTTTGGGCCGCGGTTTTAAAATGCATTTAACAAACTTTTCGCTCTTCTGGTCCCGAGAGGTCGTCGAGAATCTTATTAGCAGCGTTTTAACTTTTTTTCACTGAAAACAAAGTAGCTGTAATTTTATTGGTTTTCACGAGCGAATATGAAAGAATTATGAAGGAAATAATATAATTTATATTCTTTCTTTTTATTGTCGTTTCCGCGCGGAATAAAATAGAGTTTCTTGTTCGAGATATTTTATAAAATATGTAAATTAAGGGAGGAAAATGGTAATGTGTTTTAATATATCAAGCAGAAAATTATCTGTGTATAAACATATGATTACAATGAACTTGATGTAACCGCAATATATATATATATATATATATATATATATATATATATATATATATATATATATATATATATATATATATATATATATATATATGATAGCAATGGGAACCAGATTGTATGAATAGAACGTAGCAATACCAATTACCTATATTCGCTATATTAATTATAATATACAATGTACTCACGCATATCCATGGATGTGGTCAGCAGAATTGGGGACAGCCACAGCACGAACAGTGCATACCATGAAACCACTTCGGACAACATGGTACTGCTCATTCTCATAATATGTCTGCAAAATAAAATAACATTTGTTATTAATTTAGAAAACATGAAATAAAATTATAGTAGTATATTATACAAAATCGTTAAAAAATATCACCCTATTAAAAAAATAAACAGTAAATTTTAATAGTCTATAAAAACTATCTTCCTTCGTATAAAAATTATCGATTTAGACTATCTAAAAATTTAATAACTTTTTGATATAAATTGCCGTTGTCGCCGGAAGACAAAATAAGCCTACATATATGTATTAGTTTTTAGTGTCTTGCCGGATAACAGTGTGATTTAATGACAAAGTTTACGACGTACAGAGACGCACTATGAACTAAGAGAGGGTCTATTTATCTAGGCTTTTCGGTGCTTATCCGCAGCCGATCTTAGCCGTAAGGAATTGTTTGTCCAGTACGACGCTTCTGTGGGGAGACTGTTATGGCTGGTAATCAAATTTTAGAGGTTGTCCTAGATACATTCTAACTTGTTGACCAGAGATATTGGAGCTACTAAAATAGGAAAATATTGTAACATCTTCATGTAGGCGATAAGGTGACATAATATATACTTACAAGAAAATAATTAGAAACAGGAAAATTTATCAACAGACATCAAAGTATGTACGTCAATGTTTATTTGTGGAAAAGAAGTAATAAACAAACAATGGTTTATACCAATGTGAACAAATGACATCGGTGGATGAACACGGCGAGTTTATATGTATGCATAAGGGGCGTTCCGTACGAAATAATTTATCTCCATACCATATGCATGTGTTTTAATTTTAATTGCGCATGTACGTGTCAGTGTGACATGTTTAATTTATATTGGTAACTTTGTGCACGGGTTAATGCCGCACGGTTCCAGTAATTTACGTATTTTAATGGTCTTTTTTAATTCCCGGTATGTTGTAGGGATGCCAGGTACTGGAATTACGGACGAATGTAAATGTTCCAACTTTTCAGTGTTCGATAGGTACATATCACATTGAAATTATAAAGCCAACATATGTTTCCCGTTTTATTCGTCGAACAAAAATAAATATGGAAAAGCTGGTTTGTTAGTTATTGACAGTTTAAATTGAGATAATATTTGTTGGTATAATAGTTGTTCTCGTAATTCTGACTATATAATACATTGCTTTGGAAAATGCGAACGATCAATGAGCTCACATTCGAGTATTAATGCAAGGGTTGCCATCAAAATATCTCTGCTAGATTTAATTTCACGCGTGTCTACTATTGCCCTAGAAATTTCTCAAAATGTGGGTTTGTTCTGGGTTCCGGTTTTCTGCGGTTAACCTGAACGTGGTGACCGACGGGTCACATCCTCTAAAATTATTGATTAAATTTCACACCTCCCATATCTATATATTTGATTCCGACTAATTGGGGAGATGTTAAATGCAGTGTAGTTCACCTACAATTTTAATACATCCGGGTACTAAATAGTAAAATTAATTAGTATAATTGTGTTGGGAAATTCATTGACTAGTATACGTATCAATAATAATTTTTATATTCATTCTGAATTCATCATTTAGATAAATTTCATACAATATTAACAAAAGAAAATCTATATCAGCAATTCTTCTTTGTTTTAAGTCTGCTTTGCTTTTGTCAATAAAAGAAAATAGACGCTGTTGTTTTATTTGAGGTCTATTATTTAGGGTTTTGGAAATATATTTCAGTAAATAATAACCAGCTACTGGCATGGATGTCTGTACCCAATTATCTGTATTTCGTATATCAACATGTAGAAGAAAAACACAGAGTGTATTTTTCCATGGTTTTCCATTTCTGTTTTCATTGTATGGAATACGAGCAGATAGACTCTGTCTGATAGAGGATCATTTTTACATAATGCCGACGCCATTGACGAAAGCTCGCGGTTTATTTTGGTTAGTGGCTGGTAGGAATTTGGCGTCCGTGCCTATATGTCGACGTATGCTAATCTTGCGTCGGCGTGTATCACGTCAGAAGAATAAAAAAAGTTTTCGAGATTCTCGATTTATTTTGATAAATGCGTTCACTTCTCCCTCGGGCGTAATAAATGTGCTCTTTTCAAGCGTGGATAAGCGTGACCACGCGATCGAAAAAATCCAACATAAAAGCAGGATTTTTCTCTTTGAAGGAAAACGATATACAGTAGCGACTTTCCATTTATCGGTAGATACATAACACAACGACAATGGCAAATGACATTTCTTATTTATTACTATATAATTTCACATGGCATTTATACATGGAGTATAGGAGTATTTGTTTAATAAAATTTCTTCAATAAATCAACTTATAATAATATATAGTACACGTTCAAAGTGATGGATATTGTAATGGAAGAAAAGGTAATATTTAATGTGTCTATTGATCTCCAACATATAATAGTGCACTATCAAGGAATATGTTTCATTTGCATATGCAATTACATTCAATTTCACGGTTGAAATAGAACTTGTCATAACGGCTTGTAAAAAAATATACACTGTAAATTTATTTTGAATTGTAACGTATGCTATTTAAAATCTATTTGCATAAATGAATATTCTACAAAAATAGTGTTGCGGATTTCAATTAGGTACTGTAGAGTTGCAAAAATACACATTACGTGGTCTGTTGCTAAATATGTTGAATATACACGTCGATGCCTTTCTCCAAGGGATTATAATTGATATTAATTTGCATATATACGTATTTAAAATTGTTGTTTTGAAGTGTATAGAATTCAATAGCTCGGTGGCAGGATGCGTTACGTTTATTTGCTAATAACGGACGTGTACAGTGCCTTTTCTGCACTTACACATTTTAATAGTCTCGCCAGCGACGGATGCAATGCAAGCAGACTAAAAGTATACCGTGTCTGCTTGGATTTCCCACGGGAACTTACGACGCTCAATATTTTATTCCGGCATCTGGGAACTTAAATAGACTGACTTCGTGAAAGAATCATACCTTAAAATCCATTCTATATTTCAAGCGAACAGTAGAGCTTCACGACGCTTTCCTTTTATCAGTCAGCAGCGTTTATTGTTCGGCAATTTTGCCGTCGTTGCAAATTTACGGCTTAAGCTTCGTTAAGGTCAAACATTTTTCATGAGAATGCAGATTGCTCTTTTTTTTGCAATTTACGTAGCTGATATAAAGTTCTGTTCCGGAAGTGTGTTAAATAATAGTACCGAGTTGCTAGTTCTTATGTTGTATTTATTAGTTTTGAGATATTTTCCATTATGAATATTAAGGATAAGTAATAATTTTGAATAATTCTCCTAGTAAATAGAAATGGTTATATTGTAAAAAAGGAAAGATGAGACGGGAGAATCTTTGTCCAATAGGTTGGAATAATAGACTGCGTTCTAGGTGTTGAGAACAATATAATTGGCAATTAAATTCATTGCTTACGTTTCGACCATGTGGTTCTGGTCATTTTCAAAGCTTACAAAAAACATCTAGAAAAACCACAAAAAATATTAAATGTACATACAGAATAATATCTCAAACAATAATAGTTACCTAACTAAGTCAACATTTTTAAAAACATTTACGAGAAAAACTGTTCTCGAATCAAATAATGCAAAACATATTGAAACGTCATGTCAAATGGCGATAACTGAAAACTAAAACAAAGCAATGTTATCAAAGGTCAAACAAACTTATGCGCACCCATCGGTCAACTACGGAGTCACACAATTTTTAATAAGCGCGGTATAATTGGAAGCCAAGTTACAAAAATCAGTACGATGATTAACAGAATTATCATTTAATTTTATATAAACGCTTTCTAAAAATAATCTCTTAAATTTATTGGATTCAAAGTGTAAAATTTTATAATTGTCATAATCAATGGTGTGTCTTAGGGTCAAAGCATGGTCAACAATGGCACTATGTAAATTATTACCATTATTACAATGATATTTATGTTGGTATATACGATTCTTGATATATTGGCAAGATTCCCCGACATAACTGGCTGAACAATCAACACAATTCAATTGATAAATAACATTACTGAGATTATTAATTATTAATATTAATTATTATTAATTTACATAGTGCCATTGTTGACCATGCTTTGACCCTAAGACACACCATTGATTATGACAATTATAAAATTTTACACTTTGAATCCAATAAATTTAAGAGATTATTTTTAGAAAGCGTTTATATAAAATTAAATGATAATTCTGTTAATCATCGTACTGATTTTTGTAACTTGGCTTCCAATTATACCGCGCTTATTAAAAATTGTGTGACTCCGTAGTTGACCGATGGGTGCGCATAAGTTTGTTTGACCTTTGATAACATTGCTTTGTTTTAGTTTTCAGTTATCGCCATTTGACATGACGTTTCAATATGTTTTGCATTATTTGATTCGAGAACAGTTTTTCTCGTAAATGTTTTTAAAAATGTTGACTTAGTTAGGTAACTATTATTGTTTGAGATATTATTCTGTATGTACATTTAATATTTTTTGTGGTTTTTCTAGATGTTTTTTGTAAGCTTTGAAAATGACCAGAACCACATGGTCGAAACGTAAGCAATGAATTTAATTGCCAATTATATTGTTCTCAACACCTAGAACGCAGTCTATTATTCCAACCTATTGGACAAAGATTCTCCCGTCTCATCTTTCAAGTTTTTTAGACTAAATAAACTTTCAACTATGAGTAAAAAAGGAAAGATAATTTTCTGTTGTTTACTCATCCAAATTCAAGAATTACAAAGGCTCGCATTTCTCTTTGTTTTCAGTTTGTTTACATCGGAAGTTGAAAAACAGTTTTTACTGAAAATTTGAGTATTTCCTAAACGTAATTATTGTGGACTTTTATTTATGAGTTTTTAATGTTTCGCAAATTATTCTCGTACCAGGAAGTAACGTTCTACCTGTATGTAATGTACATTTACAAATATGTATTTGATTGATAGCTTGCAGTAGCTTTATGGGTCATTATTGTACGAACAGTTCCCGTACTAGAGTATGAATAATACTGTAAGGTACATTTCAGTAAATACATGTTAAATGTTATATTACGCGCTCAAGCGACTGTTTATCATTTTAAATATAGATATTTTGGTTGTCTGTTATACTCCAGAGTACACGTGAAATAAATTGAAACTCTCTCCAGATAGAAGCGGTATGATAGTATGTATACATTTCAAATTCATGAAATATGCTCTCATGTGTCTATTTAAATATTCAAAGATAATAATGTAGTGCATGTATCCGGTTGATTTTGCATCAGAAAATGATTGAAACATCAACATTGATATACATCAACGAAGGATAACGTTGCATAAATTTAAACAAGATGGCGTCGGTAGGAATTCGAATGTTCCATTTCATACCATTTGCTTCAAACCATTGGTTTCAAACATTGCCGTGTGCCTGTAATGCGGCGCTAGATTCGCATCGCTTTACTATATGTGTGTATATACAGGAACACGATCAGACTTGAATGACGTTATTGTTATAGGCAGGTTTATAAAAGTATACTGCATAGAGAAATACAGCGGTTCTATTTTTCACAGCAACTCTCGTTAAATTCAACGATCGGAAAATTACGAATTAAATGCCCGAGAACAACGGCGGACAAACAACATTTTTAGAATGTTGTTCACAACCAAGCATCCGACAATTTAAACAACAATTCCCGTTTCCCCCAGTGAAGTGCCGTGAACGACGGTTTATTGCCAAACAGCACTATAATTTCGAGAAATCTGCACAGATTTGTTGACATATACATTACAGTGTAGATGGAGTTGTCAGTGGTTTTACCAGTTAGTGGTCAGGTATATTTTCTCTAGAATATTCCTGAATGGCAACGGTTATAACTTTATCATTTGAGATTCCCAGTTATTTTGACTGGAACAAAAACAAACTAATTTTGATACATGTTTTTACTACAAATACGTACAGTCCGTATCATTTAATCAACGGTTTGTTAGGCAAGCTCCATTCCGCCTGTAAAATCAAATTGTAATAAATATTTGGTTAGCAGATATGGGGTATATTTATCAAAGGCAGAAGAATTTACAAAATAAAAACTCTGGGAAAATCAGCTATGTAAATAATCTCTTTGTACTTTGATTAAAATGTTTGTGTAGAACATCGTACGAAGTATCCTTGTGAAATATTAAGTTCGGCTGAACGGGTCTAGTACGGTGACGTATTCATACGTAGTAGTTAGATGGAGAAGGTAGGTTAGGTAGACAATGGTAAAGGGATGTGTACTCAGGACCATTCCCGGGCACTTTACATGGAAATGAACATGCATTCGATCCGACTATATCTTGTTGTTACACTAGACATGTTTATTTTTTACCATCACTGGAGTACAAAATAACGTTGATTAATCCTTTGACAAGATTCGAAGTTTGTAGACGTAAACACACGTTTATTCGCTAAGCAAAAACGAAAACTTTGACATGAATTATAGGAGTAGACAATGCACTTCAACTCTCTTGCTAACAAGTTATCGTACGTTGATTACATTAATGCAAAATTGATTTGAAACAGACCGGGTACTAATCCATTGAAGTACGGCTTATCGTTAGGATAGATTAAAGCTTTTATCTTAATATTTCATATACTTTTTTTTACTTGTTTTTTTAGAAGAGTTCTCATAATCTATTATATTGTTTTAGCAGACTGTATTCATTGTGCACTTTAATTTTGTGCTTAGACATTTTACCATTAGCAGCAGCTTTTTTTAAGCAATATTTCTTATATATATTCACTTTGCAGGTTTTATTTAATAATAATTATTAAATAATTTTAATTATTTTATCATATTTCGCAGAATTTATATTTTAATTAAAACTATATTTTACAAGTTATTGTTGCGCCTGGTAATCCAGGTTGTTTCCAATAGTAACAATGCAAATAGAACCTGGATAAAATTAGTAAAATCTAATATTTGAACAGTGTAGTTTAGTGTTTTAGATAAAATTAATTATTATCTTTATCTGCTCCTGTACATACAGTAAGCAATTCTCTGCTGTGGTATTTAATAGTTTGCTTATAATTCTTATCAAAACAACTATCTGAAATTTACGCGTTGCAATATAGTTTTTCGTCGTCGTTACAGAATACTCGCATGTATACCGATTGTGTTAAGTCGTTTCTAAGTTATAATTTATTTACTTTCACTGTAATTTATTAAATTAGTTACTTTGATTTGCATACAAGATGTAGAATATAATTTCGCACATATTTTAACCCTATCTACATGTCATATAATTTATAACGTTTGGCAATAAATTATGGAGTATGCGTTGCAATAGAATTATCGCATTTTTAGTTTCAAAATGTTATGCATTGTTCATTTTTTGAAAAGATAATATTTCAAAAAAGCAATTTCATTGTATGCATTTTGTAAAAAAAAAATATTTTAACGTTTTAAATATTTCGCTTTGATGTTTTTGTTACAAAAACTGAACAATTATATAGCTGAAAATATAAAATTGCGTGAAAATTCTTTCATCAATGTTTTGTGAAAGCATATGTTTAAAGTTCATGATTATATAACGTACATTTTATAAATGAAATAGTTTTAGACTGAAGACCACTTTTTACAGGAGCACAAGAAACCAGAATCTTCCTAACAATGTTACAAATCACGACTTGTTAGCAGCAAATGGCAAAAAAGCTTTCAGTACAGCAATGTGAGGTATTTCATGAAGAGAACGTCGGTTGTCATTTGTTAGTAAGATTCACAGCATCGTTCCACAAACCGCTGTCATATTACACATCGGTAGGTAGTTAAGAATATGCGGTATGGCTGTTGGCATCAGTGAGTAGTTTAAAACAATGTACACGTCTTGGCCCCATGATGGATGGAATTCGCGCGCTACGTTTACGCTATTAGACTGTCAATGGTCTCGGTGATCGATGAACAAAATGACTGCATTGCCTGATCTGTTACTGATAGCTGTAATTCATTCGTTTTCTTATACATTAACCTCAAACAGAGTTATTACTTATAAAACTTCCTGTTTCAACGATCATGTAAGAAATTCTGACTACTTCTTATTACATTTTTACAAAAATAACTCTAGTGATTGATCTTTAGTAGGTTTGGTTGATAGACGACGTTTCACCCCGAATAAAAGTGGAATATGCGTACAATTTTTCAAATTATTTGGCAAGTATTCAGAAAAAAAATGCTTTAAAATTATTATTTCAATATTTGACATAAATGAGTTAACTAACAAATATATTAAAATTAATATTATTATATTTCACCAACAATTATGAAGGATTTTTTTTTTATTTCATCCGATGATATCCAATGTTCCGGACTCTTATCAGTAACTGTTAATTATAAAGACAATTACGTCTAGACCAGATGGCTTCTGATGGACAAGCAAGTATTAGCTATGCCGATAACGACATGATATTATTACGACGATGATATTATTAATGAAGTTGCAATTTTCAGCAATATAAGATACATTACAATAAGATGACTGTAGCAATTTTTGCGCATACGTTTCGGAAAGACCCCTTGGTCACGAAATATCAATTACAATGTACATTTGTATGTATGTCGGTTATCCGCCCGGTCGCCATTACGTGTTTTGTTCAAGCTAAGTGTAAATACTCAAACAAGCTTTATCTATACCTAGCTATATAAATATAAAACTACGGTCAAAGAAATATGCAGATTTGAGAGAATTGATCTAATTTTGGAAATTTCACTTCAACACAGTACGATTATGACTATCTACAAACTAGACGTAACACGCGATTTAGTAGTTAGTAATAGTGTGCTGTTACAAATTTACTTTTTGTGGCTGTAATTAGATAATGGTTAAAATATAAATATAATACAAGAGATGTTTAACATTATTTATAATTTAAAGGTCAGGTAATAATTAATTTTAATTACGTAGTATAATTTGTAATTGTTACATAATGCGCTTTGTATGAAAACATAGCAAGTGATAAATTCTGCATAATCTGTTAATTTCTATAAATTTAGTTAAATCCAAAGCAATGAATTTATTAACACGATAATATTTACATTTATAAATAGTTTATTGTTTGTTAAAATAATATATTTACAATTAAAATGTATATATATATATATATATATATATATATATATATATATATATATATATATATATATATGTAAAATATTATATTGTTACCATTGCTAGCAATAATTTCATGTTGCATTGTTAGTTTTTATTTGAAATAAGAAATGTGGTTTATCGAAAATGCTGCTGGCATCGCGTCAACAAATAAGAATTTAGGGAACGACCCAAGAAAACCCCGTTGAGATATAGCTGCGGCCTCTGGTTCAGATCTGTGTATCTGAAATTGCGTATAAAGAAAAATCGTATAAAAAGTATATGGCCCACTTTTAGTGTGATTTATATTTAATCTATAAATGTTAGCCATTCCATGTTAGCCCATATATACGTGCATTCGCCAAATGCACTGGAGTTGCTACGGTCGCCATTACAGATGCACGGTGTATTTCATATGGAAATAAATGGAAACGTGAAAGTTTTACGACATACATTCCAAAACATTGCACTCGAACGAGAATATTTAGTTTTTAAATTATGTCATATTTACCCGGTACATATTGCTTAAAACTGATGAAATTTCATTCCAGTCCAGTTATTTTTTCACCTTTTACTGAATATCAGAGCCATGTTCTTATAAATTCGAATGCAAGTGACTTATAAGATGAATATACGATAAGTATATTTAATGAACACAGAAATCTGCTGCAATGTTTCGTCCAAAACGACCAAATGAAAATCAATGACACATCAAAGTTACCGTAATGTAGTTCGTTAGTCTTGATTAATTATCCAACTCTTTAATTCACAAAGAAGACACGTTGATGCATAATTATATCTCATTACCTTGAGGCCTACGCAATTTACGAGTTTGAAATATCGAATTACTTTGTTGTAAATTGTTACCTATGTACTCCGATTTCAAAATTTCCATCTACTTTTTACAATATAAATATTAATGTAACTATTTTCATTCTATGCAATTTATAATATGCATAATATGTATTATTCTTTGGATAATTTCTACATTTTCCTACGATATAATATAAATTTCTCATTAAACTATAATGTGCTTCTGCCTTCAGCTAACAGATGCTACAAGTCACAGCAGGGAAATATTTTAATATATAAAAATTACATGTTAACTTTTGAATATTCATGCTATGTCTGTCCGGACCATGAAGTTTTTTGTTTCTTTTTTTTGTAGTGTCATTTTCGCTCGTGGGAAAATTACAGTTTTGTAGGTTGCGGAAGCAGATAAAAATGTCAGAGGCCAAAAAGAGGAAATTACCGGACATTTATTTGGTATCGTTATTCTTTTTGTACTGTACATAGCAAAAGTTAATAGGCTTTTTTTGCAAAATATTTACGAGGCAGCAATCATAGCTATCTTTAGATAATGCTGTATATTTAAAATGTGGCAAATTCTATTTTGTATTAAAATTTCTTTATATTTTCATTTACTACTATTTTTCGTAATAGTGCTAACTATTAGTGTAATTAAATAAATATGTATATACATAGTGTAACATTGTACATTGGATAAATGTGAATCACGGATCACTGTCGCCATAAATAACGTACGAAAATTCTATAGTGTCGAACAAAGCAAAATCGATATACGGCGTAAAGGTAATTGAGATTGGAATTACTCGTACATGATCTACGTATATGTACTGTTAACGAGAGCATAGCAGCGCTAGTGCACAAACACATACATACTATTTACGTATGTATGTAGTATGTTACGTATATATAGCTACACTATAATCCTCTTACCGTTGTACAGCAATAAATAGTAACTTTCGCCGAATACAATGCAACGCTACTATAAATTACAGAGAAAGGTGAGACAAAGATAGAAAATACCCACATAAAGCATTTTTCAATACCGCGCGACAGGAAAGTAATCTAAAATTTGCGAAACGGTTTTGTTTGAAAGTTCGATTCGGTAAATTGGTAATTCGTCTTCCATTATCTGGCAGTGCGTACCGCGAATATCCTCAAGAGGGTGCTACGAGCCACGAATCTGGGATCTGACAAGGTGCGGATATGATGTGTTTGTTCCACAACAAATCTGATTCATTCTCGATAAAAAAAGAACACCATCGTTAAGCATTCAACTAATAACAAGCAGCCATTAAAAACCATCATTGTATTAGCATTGTAAAATCTCATTAAAATGACTTATGTTTCAAAACCACCATAAACTATTATGGTTAGAAAAATCAATATGCAATCATATACAAACTTGATTATATCTTGAAGGTTGATTATTGTTTTGTTAGGATTTAATTCATTTTTGAACATTCGTAATACCGATGTACATACGCATTCATTAGGATTAATAATGATGATCCGAATGCAAAATTAATTTATTCCACAGATAAAGCTGAATTAGAGAAAACGTTTATGTAATTGTACCAGTAGTTCGCATTCATTGGGTGAAATGTTGTTTTAATGATTACATACATAATTGAGGTTAATTGCGCTAATTATAACTGGTTACTGAACCGAGTGTTTAATAAATAATTATTACATGCACAATACTGTAATCTATCTTCGTTAAAATACCTTACGAATTCATTATGTACGCTTCACGTCGAAATATTCTTAAAACCATATTTGTAATTGAATTGAAATTTAATGGCAAATAATTACGTTACGTTGAGATGTTGCATTTCTGTGACAGGAGTGTTCTTCGAAGAATCATAGTGACATTTGCGTCTAACAACTGCCACCTTCTTAATGTTTCTTTACGTAAAGAGCTGATAAAGAGTTGGCATTTATCACGTAGAGCCAGCGATGTAGTAATTGGCAACGTTAGAGCCCAAGGGACAGTAATTTGGACCAACCGGATTTCGGTTCTGTGCTTTCAGTTCCGACAGATGGATATTCCCGCAGAGATTTTCACTGTAATTTTCTTTCTGCAAAATCTATTGAATAGATTCAGGAATATAAACGTATTCAATAGATCTGCTTAATACAGGTATATTGGGTAAATTATAGGAGTACCTTTTACCGATATCTTTAAACAATTTTACCGAGATTATGAATATTATATCAATTGTATGTATAATCTCGTGTAGCAACAGCTCTCTCTCTCTCTCTCTCTCTCTCTCTCTCTCTCTCTCTCTCTCTATATATATATATATATATATATATATATATATATATATATATAATAGTCAATATAGAGTTTACCTTGCTTATCAATTTATTTTGTTGATATTGCACTGATCATGTTAGCATAAACAACAAATTTGATTATTGATTTAACCCAGGTTACGTTTAAGACATGATTATAATGGATATAGATTGTCCCATATATCATAAAAAGAACCATTAAAAATGGCACGTTTCCAGCCAAATCTCTTTTAAATGAACAGTTAAAATTTGAAGATATCGTTTTAATAATTGGAAGCAATTTAGAATGAGAGAAAAAGTTAAAATTGTTTTCGTTTCATAGAGCTGATGGATGTTTGAAAAGGGTGGAAAGCTTTTCAAAAGCGAAATTAAGAAGTTTTCATTCGGCGTAATTAGCGAATGAGAATTCACTTTTCAATATCATTAAATGTTGAATAATATGCATTTAATAATTCCACCTTGGAACCCCTCATTTATTAATTCATTACCAGAACATACACGTCTGAATTTACATTGAGATCTTACAATTATTTCTGACAGTTTGAAATATTTTTTTTTATATCAATTCTTTATATTTATGTCGAAATATGTACATTTGTATGTTTGCATGGAAGTGTAATATGTATCATTAAATTTTAACCAGTAAAAAGCTAAAAGCTTGTAAAGAAAATACATGTAGATGCTGTTCTAGATACGGGCGTATTATTCTGAAGGTCAAGGTCAAGAGTAAAAAACCACTAACGAATACATTATGAATGTTCGGTTAATAAGAATGAGTTTTTGTTGAAGAGTTAATTTCGTCCATAGATTCGGTTCAATATAAACGACTGATTTTGTGGAACTAGTAAGAAAAGTCCATTGTTCACTGTGGCATCTGTTTTATATTTGAGTTGTGGAATATGATTGCCTCTATGCCTTTGTGCGGGTACGTTCTCACTATTGTGGTTGAAGTTTTAGTACACTGGGCATTGTTCAATTTTTTTATTTGCTCAATTTGAAGTATGTCCCATAGAAACTTTATATTTGCTGAGATATCGAGCAGTGAGTACACCGTCATAAAAACGTGATATTTTTGCTGCTCTTCGCGATAAAGCACACATATATTTCATTCCTTTTTTGTATTGCGCTACTGTTTTGAAGAACAGTCGTAGTTGGCAAGTGTGCTTTATGTGATGTGCTGATGTTACGTTCTTATAATCGTTTTGTGTAATGTTCTTCTTTCCGTTACTTTAAGTTTACTAATACTGCCCTTCTTTTGTTCAAATAAGGTCTTTTGTAATCAGTATACAATCCTCCTTCATTGTGAATTATTTTAATTTCTGAGTTCAACTTATATTTGTGTATGAAAATAGTATTATCATAGATATTTATTTAAAATGTCTACTACAATTCTATAATAATTTATATTATTTTATCATTTTACTAGAATATACTTTTTGGAAAAACACAATTCTTAGTCACAATTTTTGTTCGTATAAAAAAATGGTATTTGACGTATCATTAATTTCATTCAGTGATAATAATTACTAAAATAAATTGTCACACATAAAAAAACAAACATTCATTTTTTCAGTGCGTAAGTATATATAAAAAAAAAACCCGGAACATATACCATATCTACCATTATGTCTATTTTATTAAATATTCATGTGACACATTATCAGGCTAGTCATACTTATCATTTGCTGCACGCGAATCCAACTGAAATATCGATTACCTTATTAATTTCAGCATACAGTCATGTCATTTGTAGTTAGTTGCAACAATTTTAATCAACTAATAGTCTAGCATACATTTTGAACAAATATACTTACTTACGTGTTTAGAATTATGATAGTATTATTTTCGAATATAGTTTTGATATTTATTACACATAGAACACCACAATAACACAAATGATGGATTCCGAATTATATAACTTGTATTTCATTGGGTATTTCGCTTTGTTTACGTACAATAATGGTAGACGAATTGTTTCAGCATTTGCAATATTATTCACGTTATCAATGTATCAAGAGATGAGAGTTGCAAATGACTTGGCCGCCTTACGGAACTACCCATAAGGTTAACGTCTGGATTACTTTAAGGGCCTCCAATTTGAATAATTAATGGAGGGATTCGTGCGGAGGTAACCCGATTTGAACATCTGTTATGCAGATTATAGGATTGTAATTATAGAAACTTTACAAAATTATACACGACTCTAGACTAGATAAATATCATAGCTAAAGATATGGCAATAACTAGAAGTATCCTCGTATTTCATCATATATTTCGAAGCTATTTCATATGGTAAATTAATTTTGAAAAAATAATAAATTTGATTTAGAACATTACATATTTGTATTTATCAAACTTCGACTGTTAAATAAAACCAGGACAACTAAAAACATTTTCAATTATCTCTAGTTTTAATGAAAATTAATTTCGAACAAAAACTGTCTGTTGATTTAATAAAAAAACAACTAACATAGTTTTGATACATGTTTTGTGTGTCTTTCTCGCTAGTATTAATAGAAAATACTAATATATTCCGAGCACGTATTACATTCCACAGCACTCTATCCGTAATAGTTTTAAAATGTTTGTCTAATATATATCATCATGTTCCATCTATTCGTGTATATATGTATAAGTTATTATTAGTAAGGAAGGGTGAGCACATACTACTACTAGTAGGGACAGACTCCTTGGGAATCACACTTAGTAGTCGAGTTGAAAGCAACTTCACCCTGTGGTGTCTGCCAGACACTATTATCTTCTATATATCATAGTAGCAATAAATCATGAATAGGCCTGTAGAGTCTAGCTGCTAGATATTATATTACACTAGAGATACATTAGACAGGTAGACACCGGAGAGAAACGGATCCATTGAAATTTGCAAAGTGTCACACGCATGATGTTATCGAACATAAAGTTAGGTTAGGACAAATGTTTCTTGTTCTCTTGTAATCTCCGTTGTTCTACACTTGACAAGTACTGAATTAACATGGTCCCTTCTCCGGGCATACAAAGATCATTTGTCATTTTATAATCATTGATTTCTCCTGTGCGCTTGTGTTACTTCTTTAATAATTAGTTAGTTTAACTTTATTTAGCAAAATAATGGATGTAGTTAAGTAAGAGCATGTAGGAAATACTGTTGGTAGATGTGATGATATATAATGCCAGTCTTAGTGTGCTGTGTGGTGAACATTGTGAGTACGATATTTGATGCCAGGGCACGATGTTAGAACCCGTGGCCACCTCTGGGTAAAGTTATCTCTCATGAAATATGACAATATGGATTGGTTGAGAGCGTCAGTAACATAATATTATATAGCGACAAGAAAGTGGGTGTGCTACCCTCACATCGTACGTCCTGTCAGTGATGTATGTGTATGTCCCTTCGTTTAAGAGATTGCTGAAACCCGTTATTTGGTAGCTTTATCATTCGAATGGACGACGAAATGGTACGTTTAGATACACGGACAGACAACCGGGAAACGATACATGGACTGCACAAGAAAAGATTCCCATGAAAAATATGTGTACTTACATTGTCATGTCAAAAGTATATACTATATAAAAAGTTATTTGTAAAACTTCACCCAATACTTGTTACAGAAAGATCGTTAAAATATGTTTCCAAGTATTGATTTCCGTCAAACGTACTATCCATGGATGATATTAAATATATTGTAAAGTAAATTGAATCTCAAGTATTTAAATTAAATTTGTGTTAGCTTCAAATCCGCTGAAGAAATATAAAAATGTTTGAAAACTTAACTAGCTAGATTTTTGAACCTTTTACTACTATTTTCATTTACTAATGTAATGTGTATTTTGTACGGTTTGAAGTATTATTAGATGTAAGCTTATGCAAACTAAGAGTAAAGTTTATACATTCATGTGAAACATAAAATGTCATGGCGTTGAAGTACAGTTTTAACCTTTCAACATTTCATTTATATCAGGATGCAAACTTGAAACAGTCGACATTCTTGAAGAACAAAAAACCCCCTCGCAGAACTTTAGTCGAGTGTAATAATTTTCACATGTAAAGTTTTTACAATTCTGTACGGTGTTCTAACATGGCGTTTGGCGAACTCTTGTCGTCTTACACGTCGGAACTTTATTAGCCAGAGCAGCCGACTCTCAGTCGACCTCCTTTTTCATGTAAATGCGGTAAAAGTGTGGTTGTAACATCGGACTTTTATCTCCCAAAGGTGTTTTCTCAGACGAACATCCTTCTAGTTTGCGCATCACCTCACCCGACTGCACAGAATATTCTACATCCACATTTCTACTCTTTAATAATACGTAACTCGTCTAATGAAATGAAAGAAAAGCTAACATTAACACTTTCACTTGTTGGCGTAATATTATCGTAGAGATATTTAAAAATATACATATTCATTGGTGCTTAGGACGATAACATTATAAATGGAATTATACGGGGATAATTTCGTTTTATAATCCAGGTAATTGTTATAGCCGGTTGTAGCATTTTCAAGTGCTTAGAGGGCACCATTGTTAACTGTTCCCGGAAGTTAGTTTAATATTCAGGGCTCGTAACACTAGCTTTCCTTTCGGTTTATTCATACTCGTTAACCTGATCATTTAATTAAATTGTTAAGATTTCTAACCAAACATTATATGACTTCAGTATGGAATAATAAAGTTTTAACCAACTACATATAATTATTTTGAGGAAGCAACCAACACAACATTTGAGATTTACGGGTTCTTGATATTTAAAAAGTCACTCGTATTTTCGAAAGTTTTATCTTGAACCTTATGGGATTTGTAATCTTGAAGCACTACCTCAGTAAAGGTTAAATATATGTTGCCAAGAGAAGAATATTGTACGTGCAGTTATTTGAAACATCCAGACAGCGCGGTGAGTGTATATTTTTTGCGTAAAGTTCAGGTGAAATAGTTTCGGTTGTTTCCATTGCGCGCAGCTTTAGAGGAAGGAAACCTCGGTGGACTTTCATGAAAGTTTCTGTGGACTCTGATCCTTTACAAATAACGTAGGCCACTCAGACCCGTGTGGCACGGTTGGATTTATGATGACAGAGTTAAATATCTGATGGCTCGCGCAAGAACATAAAAATAACGAAGAGTACTCCTCGTGCGCTATTTGAAGAAACTGTACGATGCTATTTTTTTGCTTGATGCACGTCGCATCGCAAGCCGTTGCCAGTAAATTCATATAGCGTGAAGGAAGAGCCAGTCCTTTTATTTGCCTTTTATTCGTATTTATTTTGAAGTCTGTGGGAAAGCGGGTTTTGAAACTGTGAACCATACCCTAAGGGATCAGCACGTATATATTGACTATGAGTGTTCGTTTACGCCATTGTGCGTTAGTTCGACAGGCCGACTGACCGTTTTTTCCTCACGATTTTCGGCAAGCTCGTGTTATGCCTTCAGAATGTCAAATTGCGTTGTGAATGACAGTGATGCATTAAGCCTAAAGTAGCCTACTGATTTTCACGTAGTGTTGTACATTATTTTTTATTGTAACCACCTGCATATATGTGAAATATACCAAAGTTTCGTTAGATCAAATATATCGTAAATCTCGATTATATATTATTACAGGTTATATGTAAATGTTATTTATTATTAGAAGGCCACGCTGTGCGTTACTAATATGCATCAAGCTGTTCGTATTCACAGGAAAGGTCTTCCGTGAAAAAGCTGCTTTAATGTAAAACCACAATAATGATGCTATATAATTTTGTTGTTTATTAAGGGAATACAGTTGGCATGATTCACATCAAGGTACCTATCATAATACAATGTATTCTCGTTATAATTCATTCTGGAAGATATTAAATTACACTTGGCCGATAAAGTCGCAGCAAATGAAAGTTAAAGTTGCATAACATGAAATAATCTATGATGCTTGTTTGCTATCGTTACGCATATCGGATTTCCAGGAGAAGTAGCTTTACCCGCGAAGAAAGTGCCAAGGGTAGTAAAGAAGTAGGTCACGTAATTTTATAAAATATTTAAATTCCTCTTGGCGATGCGTATATTAATGCTCGGAAATACTTGAAAATGTTTCATTTGCGTGTTTGAAATAACCTTGGAGTTACTTTGTGTTAAACTAATAAATATGTTTAGCGTTAAACGTACACGAAAATCCTATTCTCTTGTTTAGATGTAGTATTCACTCGGATATCATATATTTTCTTTGCTCAAGTCCACTTCTTACATCTTGAATCTCTACATATATTCATGCCGTTTCGCTTCTAAGTAACTAAATTTGAGAGATCTAACATTTAACTCTGGTAGTTGTATGAATCATTGGAGATTTTAAATCTAATTGTATTTTTACGGATTCAAACAATACATTTCATGTTAATTTTGTCTTCGTTTCTAAGGCTTACGCTGATGAAAGAGTTCATTGGTTTTTGTTTGTCTACTATTCTTCTTTTATTTCTTTGCTTCTTCAGAGCTAAGATCACGTTAATTATTTCGGCAGAATAACGATTTTTTTGGGTTATGATTTACGTTGCGAGAAAATAATACGTCCGACGCGTCATTCTGCCAGATGCTTGTCACCATGGTTACGTATGAAGTATGTTGATACCTCAGTTTCCTTTCGAGGACATTTAGCACACTATATTGATTATTCTCCGTCATTCTAGATGATGTATGTACTAAAACCGTATGGAAGCACGTTGACTAAATTTTGTTTAGTTATTTCGTGAAATGTATTAGCTAGTATAATCGCTTAAATTCCCGAGAATCCTTGTGTAAATTATAATCGACGAATGTAGAACTGGGAAATATTTGGGGCATCGTTTTCTGTTAAACCCAGTGTTCGAAGCGTACAATAGAGAAATATGGAGCGAAAGGAGACGAAGTGAGAGAGAGAGAGAGAGATATACAATTTGAGATTGAACAAGTGTGCGATGGTGCACTTAGTCTTACAGAAAACTATATATCCTGCCACTACGACCTATTTACAATCTCATGGTCACTTTATATTGGCACTTATAAATTATTAATGGCTTTATTTTCTAAAACCTCGCGGTTGTTATATTTTATATACAAGATGAGGTATTATGTTGACTAGTACAGATCTGTAATGTAAAACTATGGATCAGTATGTCCGTAATTGTGAGAATATTTTCTGACCTAGACTATTGTTATTTTATTGATATGAAATTCCCGAAAGAACATTTGATAAAATCGCTGTCATATTTGCCGTCAGTGGATGGGTAACGATATGCAGGTTGTTTGACGTCAGGGTGTAGTTTAAAACAATGTTCACGTCTTGCCAAATGATGGATGGAAGCTGAACGTAACGCAATGCTATTACACTGTCAATGGACTCGGGTGATCGATGAACAGAAATGACTGCATTGCCTGATCTGATAGACTGCTGTTTCACCGAACGATCCCTTTCACTTTTCTCTCATTAAATTCAGATATAACCATTTAAAGGCGCAGCACAATTTTCTTTCACTACATTCAAGAATTCGATTTAAAAAAGGAAGGAGTTACAAAAAAATACCGTTTTTTTAGAAGCACGTTTAGTTAATAGAATTGCAAAAGAAAATTGTTCGATCTAAACTAATTATTCTTGTGATATGTGTTATACATTTGGGTTTTCATTGTCGAGACGAATTGTTGAGAAAGTTGTACGCTTAAGAACATAATCGATAAAAGGACAGTTCATTATTAATTTATGGTAGGGAGATAAAGGTCTTTTATTACATGGAACAATACATGGAACAATTTGTAATTAAATAGGAAAACTAGTAATTAATTAATCATTCCGGCCCTGAGAGATGACAGAGTTTGATATTCATTATTTTTGACACATTGTACATCATCAGTCCTCATTTAATGTCCATAATTAATAGTTTCATTCTATTTATTAATTTATCATAGGGAATATTCGTAAAGTGCTCAATAATTTTGATAAATGTGATGTTTATCATAAATTGAATACGATGATTATAATATAATTCCAATACAATTAAACGAAAATAATTTCAGAGAACAATTTTAATAAAACAGTGTATTTATAAATAGCTTCATATTAAAATAATCCAAAGAGCCAAAATAAAATTAGAAATTAGAAATTTGATATACATATTACTAAGCACAAAATGTAATGGTCCGTTAAAAATTATATATTGATCGGACATTATTGGTTTGGAGTTTCTAATATACTGGTAAACTATGCCACGAAGTGGCCTCTCCCATAATGGATTATCAATACTAATAATAATAATGGAAATATGTTCGTCTCATAATTTGGTAAATATATAGGTTTGCTTAGAATTACTAATCGTATTTGATTAGGAGGTATATGTAGGTATATTTTAATGTATATATTCGGATTACACGGTTGTATACATTTTGTTGCTTAGGTGAATATATTTAGTTCATTGCTTGCCCGCCGCATGCGTATTGCTTTTAATTTAAACAAACAGATAAAATCATAAATCCATTAGTAATGTTGCAATGAAAACCGAAATGATAATGAACATACCGTTATTTATTAACTGCTTAATTATTTAATATTACAAATATTTACCCGAATAATTAATTGCTAATATATACTTTAACCGTTTTAGCTTCATTAATAGATACAAAATTACGTTCAATTTCATATTAAAATTAATAGGAAAACGTATTTAATAGCTGTCGGTTTATTTGACATTTTAACATAATTATATCAGTTATGCATATAACTAATTATATTTTATAATCAATGATCTAACTCATGCAGTAGTTGAATGAAGAATTTAGCATCTTGGTAGGTAAAACATTCCTAATGTTTAGTAATAAAACTGAACATACTAGCATAAAAGAAACTGAATAGCAAAGTATGAAATTTGTAACGCTTGACTTGCATATCAAACGCATAGATGTTTAGAGAATCTAGACAGGTATCTTATTATTAACACATAACTTCGGTAATCATGAACGATAGCTGTGGTTCGATGGCTTCCCATTAGTTTCTTTGTTAGACGTTGGATTTTACAAGCCGCCATCGCATGTCTTGCGTGTAAGTCTCGACAAGAGTCTAGCCGTCAGACCAATTTATATTTCCGAACTCGCACGAACATGTAAGTTTGCGATGTACGGAATCGGGAAGTCGTGATTCTGCATTAATTATTGTTACATACAATATGAAATATATTATTCATTTGTTTTTTTTTTGTACGAAGCTAAGTAGCTGTGAAACAAAAAATTAAAAAAAAAAAACGCAGTTAAAAATACGAGGAAAATAAATTAATCATTTATTATAATATATTAAACAATTTTTTTTTTTAAATTAACAAAAATATATGGCTATGTATTATATGTAAGTATAAAATATGTAGTATAAAATTATTACATGCTTTACAAGAAGTTACAATTATTAACTATGTAAGTATACATATAAGTAGTTTGTTTTTTTTTAAGATTTTTTTATATTATATATATATAATATATATATTTATATATATATATATATATATATATATATATATATATATATACATACATACATATTGCACATAACAAAAATAGGTAATTCTTAAAAAACATTCTCTCTCTCTCTCTATAGATAAATATATATATATATATACATATATATATATATATATATATATATATATATATATATATATATATATATATATATATATATATAAACTCTTTAAAAAAAAAAAACAAAGAAGTTAGTTATTAATTACCTGTACTATTATTGGCAAGATGCAACAGATTGAAGGCTAATTTGTTCTTTTCATCCATCGAAGGCTGTTTAAAAATATGTGTTGCCTTTGTCCTACATTTCTTAGTCGGGACAAATTTTCGTTGTTGTTTAATTTTCCTTGTATGTTTCTCACTGCAACGTGGAAAACTCTCTAACTGCGGAGACTCCATAGCCGCTAACGTAGTTGCAAGAGGTGCTACTGCCTTGTGTAAGACACCACATTGCTCCATCGTCGTGGCTTTTGCCATAGCTGATTGAAATGTTTCATAAATTTTATCTTTATATTTATCTATAACGCAAATGTTAGTTTTTTTTTTTTTTGAAGAAACAGTACTCGTAAGTTGCTTCAAAGCGTTTTCTTTTTCTGCAACCGTGGTATCACAATGAATATATATATATATATATATATATATATATATATATATATATATATATATATATATATATATATATATATATATTTTTGTCTTCCGAAATAAGAACGTTGGGTCGTGTGTTTGTTACACATATTCCACTTCACTGATGAATCTGGACACGAACATATATAACCATGAATGCATGTGTCACATTTCATACATTTAAGTTCACATTTACAGTTGAGATTAGCCACTTCAATTGTATATAGTTCGTGCCCAGATGCAGAGGACAAAATGCATTTTCCTACTTGCTCCTCAATAATGGGTTTTTCTTTAATTTGCTCCATATTTTGATGCCTTTTCCTCAATGCACTTAGTTTTGTTGATACTTTGCCTAAAAAAAGAAAACACATTGAAAAATTATAGTTTAAAAACAGTAATTGCTTTTATACCTTTATGTAAAATGATTAGTCTATCATAAAGTTTATCTCTCACCAGCGTCATAATAGCATTTATTGCTTTATCAAGTCGTTTTACAGTCTTGCCTTTCAAATAAATATATTTTAGAAGTATCAGTCTTTCCAGTGTCATCTTTCCACTTTTCAAATTCGTTGAAATTGTCAAATTTTATACATTCTGTGAATATTTCAATATCATGTTGTTCATTATAAAGTTTCAACACATTTATCTGAGAATCTTCGTAACGGCACATTGCACATTTTACCTTGTGATGTACTTGTATGTATTTTTGTTGCATGTTGATGAATGTTTGGTTATGTCAAGTTTAGTGAGTTTTATAATGCTGTTGAAGACTGGGTTTTGTAGAGAATATTGGTTCACAATTGCTACAAATGTAACCTGTTTCATCCTTCATGTTTTTATCTTCCATTCTTAACTATTGAGAAAAAATTCTGGTTAATTTTTATTCATTATGTAGTTATTAAACAATTACATACCTGAGAAAAAGAGTCAAATATATAAATAACAACTACATATAACAACTAATAGCAAATGTGTTACACAAACCACTACACTGCACTTCGTTCCGTCATTCTCACAGACAATTACAAACAATCACAGACAATGTATGTTACAAACGATTGCCGCCAATTATGAACTAAGAACATACTTGCTCGTATTATGTCGTATTATTTCGTAAATAGACATCGTGTATCTTCGAATATAAATTGGTCTGACGGCTAGACTCTTGTGTAAGTCTCGTGTCGTCGACGCTAGTTGTTCGTGTGACACGTACGCGTATAACTCTGTACAATGTGTTGTAAAATCGAATTACTCGGGAGTGCGCATTAAGTTTCACAAGTTTTCAACTTTAATTCATGCTTAATAGAATATTAATGCTACTAATTCCTAGCTACACAAGAAGCTTCTCTTCTTCTCAGTGCCCAACATCGCCCCGCGGCCATCCCTTGCTCAAAAGTTACCTTCATTAGAGTTTATTTATTTATGTTGCTCGGTCCAATCAGACGTAGTACACTTATTAACTGACTAGTATAAGCCAAGCTGCTTCATATACAAAGTGATATTTGCAAGAGAATTCTACAATATTTTTGTTAGAAGAAACTACCATTGCATTCTGTAGGCATATCTGTGTAACAAATTATTTATGAGTTATGCCAGAAAGACATACTCGTACGTTCCATATGCAGATCCGGTTGCTTTTAGTGCTTGAGAATTGTAGTTTTTGTTTATTCGCAGAACAATACATCCTATAAATAATGCCGTTTGATATTTCAAGATAAATTGTCCTAGTTTTTAGCGCTAGAATTTCCGTAAATTCGAAAAATCACATACAAAGTGCGCGTTCCAGTTTCGTCGTGATTTATATTTAATCTACAAATGCGAGAGAGCGTCTCCGATCTACACAAGCCTGTCTGTATGGTGCGACCTCAGTAAAATACGGCAACTCTGGAGTGTGTGCTGTGCGCACCAGTAATATGTCACATGTATGTGGGAGTCGGACGCAATTCATGTGGAAGTGTGCAAATGTAAATCGAAACGATTTACATTTGTGCACGCGCTGATTTAACTTTTACCGTTATTATTAATAAAATTTCCCCGATAATGATGTGAAAATATCCAAATCCCCTTCGAATGTGAACTGTATTTATTTAACCAAGTTTCAGCGAAGTTGCAACGCTTTAGAACCAAGTTTAATGTTCAAATTACTTTGCTATATAAGTATTTTATAAACTAGTTGGAACATAATGTTGGAAATTGTAGGGGGAAACCTAGATTTCCTATCGATTTATCTCATAAATACTACATTATGAATTCAAACGTCTCATGTTAGCGTATGGTAAACATTAGAGTCAAAAACTTCACGACTATTGATTCACGGTAAAATGAAAATAAATTTTTAATGTATGAAATATATACCAAACATATCACTGCAATATGAAAGCTTTCATAACCATATAACGGTGTATTTGCTTTTATCTACTGAATTTAATAATGGTTTTTGGAATTATTTAGATTCTAAAACTAAGTGATTCAGTTTCTAAAAATTGCTTTAAATAATTAATCTCTTTTACTCAACTTGTTTCATGCAATTTCGCTTGTTTAATTAAATTGCGAAAACTTTTACAATAATTCATTACATAGTAATTTATTACTGTTGTTTTAGTTCGACAACACATCTCTGCGCTGAAATAAATACTGTGTGTTCATTTCTTACACTAGGATACTATTTACATTCTACATATATTTGATATATATTTTCTGTCAAGTTTATGAAATTAACAGTTGTTTTACAGTAAAATACTGGCCAACTAGGACAAGCATCAGCGATTGTGTGCATGCATCACATGAACAGCATGCTTTACAATATCATCGTGACACATGTATGACGGATAAATGTAACAAGATTTTAATGTATTATTGTGCACAATTCGTGTTTAATTGACAGGCATTATATGTGCAATTTGTCTGTTTGAAATGCTTGTTCAAGTTCACTGGCCTGACCATTACATACCCGATTTGACAATTCACAATTTGTAAAATTGACAGGCTCTCGTTACGATTTGTATTGTTCAGATCTGCATACGGTGTTTAGCAAAGGAATATAAATTGCCATTGCAATTGGTGCTGCGCTTGCATATTGTAATCCAGAGAGTTGAACTGCCGCCACACACAATTGCAATGAAATATGATTTTTTCAGCAAAAAATCCTTTGCGTGACACATAACATCACGCTAGTTGTGGTGTAGTTTGTTTGAACGATGAATTAAGATCAGATATGGACGTTGGATTTATAGCTGGTTATAAGGGTTACCGTTGACAAAACTTTTCAATGACACAAATCTGTGAAATATTGCACGACTGATCGAATCGTTATTTTACAGCAGTAAATTACTGTTTTTTACCATTCCATTCATTTATCATTTTTAAGTACTTTACCTATATACGTATGGGTATAGAGAAAATATTTAATGAAAATGAAATGCTCATTAACGTGAGAATCATTTGCAAAATGTTCCTGTGGATACCCTCATAGCTCTGAATGGTTACAGATAATTCTCCACAACTGGACAACTCTTAAAACAATTCCAAATCATTATAAAACAATATCAGAATAATGTAACACAAAGTTTTCGCTTGTGTTTCCAATGGTAAAGGAGAAAATGAATGGAGACACGGGCAGCAATTATTTTTAATTTAATACGAAATAAAAGGAAACGTTCATTAGTGATTCAGGCTTTGGTGTAGGGGTCCGAAAGCAGGCATCGCCACTCGGATATGAAGTTCCTGATGCTTTACTTCAGGGGCCCCACTTATTGTTCTCGTTTATGAAATAACTGTTTGTATTATACTTAACCCTAGCTGTTAACCTCGTTGCGCTGCTGTTAAGATGTGCAATTAACTTGACTGCAATACCGTTTTACATTTTTTCTTGAATTTTATTTTCTCCGGCTATCCACGAATTTTAAACGCTGAACGAGTAATGAGAATATAAATTTTTCATCACAATATTGCTTCGTAAATCTTTCTTCTCCTTTAGATTCAGATGATGATAATGTTTAAACCACAGATCACAATATGCATTACGAATGCTTGTACAAAAATTATTCAAATTCTTGATAACAAATTATATTTATAATTTAGATTCTTATATTTTCATTCTTTATTAGTATCTCTAATAATGACTGAAACGGACAGAACTAATTTCAGAGATACAAAGTAAAAATATTGATAATTAAAATAAAATTTTCATAAAGTATTGTTGAAATTAAATAATAATGAAATGCATCTATATTACCTTGTTTGATCGTATAGTGGAATACGAATATTATTTTGCAAATTAATGAATGTTAATACATTAAAAGTTGATCATGAGCATGGGGGTGGGAGATAAAGGTGAAATTTTAAAATGAATGCAAATTCCGTTTGCTATCTCCTGGGTGTGATAGGGTTGAATAGGATCGGTAATCTTCTTAGTCTGGTTTAAAACAGAAACCGTCTAACAGATACCAGGTCGACAAAATTTACGCCACGTAATTGGATTTTTGCTGTACGCAAATGAGTTGATTATTAGATAATGAAGGGTTTTTGGTAAAATGCAACGTTAGCAAATTACTACACAACCGGAGCGAATTTTAAACAAAGGATTCTCTAATTAATTTACTCTTTGTTTAATTTTGAATAATCCATGTATTTTTATTCAAATGATTTTATTATCTGACATAAAAGCAGAAATTTCATTATTTTATTATGCAGTAAAATGTTTTATACGAGTATATCACGTAGTTTTGACATTATTTTTAAAATACAGTGAATTTCGCTTATAACGAACCCGCTTACTGCGAACTTTCGCTTATAACGAACCAATCTGTAAAGTACGAACTAAAGTATCATTAAACGTGTGTTATTTTTTTCGCATATAACGAACCCGTTTATAACGAACTTTCGGGTATAACGAACCTTAATTTTTGTAATAATCGCAAAAGTTTTCGGTTATAACGAACTTCAAACGGCATTTTACCAAATAATTAGGGGATTCCTCGAAATCTTTCAACTCCGCATATGTAGGGTCGCCGTAACAGTTTTTGGGGTTCTTGTGTATATGTGGTTAATTGTATGAAAAAAATTATCGGGCCTTTCCGCGATTGGAACGGATCATGCGGAAATTTCAGCATGCTCCACATGTCCTGTCCGCCCCTGTTCACTGTATTTAATGTGTTAAAGAAGTACAATTATGAGTTACGCAATTTCGAAGAAAACATGTAAAGCTCTAACTTTAAATATATAAAAATAATATAAAATAATAATAAGTATAAACAAAAGTAAAATAAACGATTTTTTCAAATAAGCTTCATAAAAAGTATTGTTAGTGTACAATGTATATGTATTACAAAACAATATCTAACTCAATTTTGAACAAATCTGGATTTGTCTAGTTTTGCAAAACAGTTCTTCATATTATGTACCTACTTGAAACATGTACCTATGCATTCATAAAAAAAATGAATTTCTGATGTTTATCGTTTATTACGAACTTCGCTTCTAGCGAACTATTTTCGTCGGTCCCTTGAGGTTCGTTATAAGCGAAGTTCACTGTATTTCATTCATCAATGAATACCTATAAAAATAATATATTACATTAAACCTTTAAAATTTTTTCGATTATTATCGTAATATCATTTATAACAGAAATGTCTACGGACTTTTTTCTAATTAACTTAATTTTATTTGTTTTTTTGTTCATGCCGACATACTTAATATTTTTTTGCTAAAATACGAATTTTACTTTGTACTACTTTAATTACTTTCATAATTAATTTTAGTTGGTCTATTCTCACATAAACTCAGTTATCTTTATCTATTTTTGTCAAACACGTACTTCTATCAGTAAAAATACGTTTTTCGTTCAGTGCAGTACTTATTGTCTTATGGCTTTGCGATATTGATTTTGGGAATTCAAATTCAGCTATGCACCGTATTCGTGCAATTCTCTTTGATACGGCCACTTTGATAGGATACAGTAACCTGAGTTTGCTTTGGCGAACTAGTTATCAGTTTAAATTCCTACTGACACACACAGTCGTTACAATTCCCGAGGTTTGAAAGCACATAATTGAAATACCGGTGTTCCTTGGATGCTGTTACTGCGACATCTCCTTACGATAAAAGACAGGTCACAAGTTGTATTATACATAACACGAATGACGTATTTACTATATAACCATCGTACATTATATCACAGCGTCGAAACAAAATTGTCAAAATATACTTTTCATCTTTTAGATTTCGCAGCAAATCTAATCAAATATCCATAAATAACTGCAAAAACTGCTTGTGTTAATTACTGTCATCCGTCAGAATTTTTTAATACTATTTGTATTTCTACACGTTTTTGAAAATAGATTATATTTTATGTTTTAATAATATGGTATATTTTTTGAAATATTTGGACCGCATATTTATGTTGAGGATTTTGTATGATTCCGAATAAAGATGAACACGAGGAAAGGGAAAATTGGATTTTTTTCTGAAAATAAAGCGTTAGGTCGCTATCGTTTCATATTAAATTATCGATATGACCCTGGGCACCTTGCCAGGAAAGCTCATATATGGAGTTTGAAAGACTCCATTCACCGAATTTTATTTCAACCTTCGTATTTTTCTTTGCAGCTTCACATTCTGGTTCATAATATGTTGGTTATAATAGTGAACATAATAAATACCAACAGAAACTAGATAAGGTTCGGAAAATACAAACTCCTTGGAATAAAATTACGGAAAAGTGTCATGTTCCAACTGTATTCTGCATTATCCTGTTGTAAGATGAATTATTTTTGAATGCATTTATGTAAGTAGAAGTGTATTATTATATTCGCATCTCTAAATGCAAAACATTTGTCAGAGTACATAAAATTTATATTCAGGTATAGCTATTTGTCATGCACGGGATGACTTTTAATAATAAATGATGATTTGAAATATATTTAAGTCCAAGCTGAATACTTTACGTATAAATCATGTTGTATTGTGTTCATAGTGACACAAAAGGCAGTGACACTTCCAAATTTACATGCTGCAAAGATGATTTCTCTGCAGTGAATTTGCACACGTCATGTAGCAGCAGAGAAGTTGTAAGGATCTTTAGCCGAGTATGAATTTCAAATAATACTGGCTACAAAGGATAATGGTTCCATATCCTCCAGAATAAATATCTACTGTACAAGTACTATTTTATATCTTATTCTATATACTGCTGTACACATTGTGATGCATGAAAAATAAACAAGAATTTGGATTGTATCCGTTTCTTCCGCTCAAGATTTATTCATTTTCTCAAAAGAGTTGAAAAACGAGATAGGGATTGATCGAATATCAAATGCTAGTCGATTTTCGCATTGATGAATGCAATTATTTTATATTTCAGACGAAGACATATTTTCTCCTAAATGCATATACTGATGTATTGTATTTTGTAATATTTCCTCAATGTATAGCATATTTCATGCAATTCAAAACTTCATATTAAACTGTATATTCTCCGCTGTAACTATACAGAAAATATCTCATCACAGAGCAGTTTTGTGTGTATATTTTTGCCAAACAAAAAAAAAACACAATTTCTATGCAGCTTTTGCAGACCATGTCTACACTAAACATTACATTCTTGTGTCCAGACCTGAACAAGTAGTTCTATTGTTAGTAAACCTGGTTCAGAAATTCTACATTAAACAAAGGACACATACATATTTCCGTAGGTCAGCACGGAAATTCCTTTTGCGCAGCTTGTAATTATAATACAGCTACCATATCCTAGCAGTTTTTTATTATTATTTCCATTCGATGTATGAAAACAAATGTTGCGTGTGTGTAGATTGCCAGAGATACACTCTGGGGCGCACTAATTCAATAGAAAGCCGTAGAGGCCGGAGGCGTGGTTAAGCCTGGTGGACTAAAACTTTTTTTACGACAATTGCCTGCTTGTTTTCTCGCTGGAACGGTGATATGCGTTGTATTTAAAGGATAAATAAGGTGTATGTCTAACTAAAGAGATCAACTGATTACGTGGATATATGAATTAAATAATGTATGGATAAATTAACACGATAGTAACAGTACAGAATAAAATAACGAATGAAGGATAACAGAAGCTAATATGAATTAGAACAGGTATCCGTAATGGAGATTTTCCTAATAACGGTGTTGCACTATGTTCAAATGTATCATAATATTGAGACAACCAAAGCATACGTACTTCTAAGTTTGTTTAACTAGATATATTGAATTGTGATGTATTGGTATTATCTATTAGTATTTGCAAACGCAATGTTCATGTCTTATTCGATAATGGATTGCTTTGTGAATTAGCTTTGTTTCACAACTCGGTTTGAACATATTTAATGTGTATCTGAAATTTTATTTCTGAATATAGAGCTGGTTGGAGCGTAATACTTACTCCGTAAGCTTCTTATGGGCGAAGATTACGGAAATGCGCAGTATAAGGAGATTGCGCAGTTCGCAAAGTGCTTAACTATCAATCGAGAGGATGTAGGTTCGTATTTGGCTTATATTGAAGTGGTAATGTTGCATGGTTTGCAATTTAATAAACCAAGTACATTTCAAATAAGGATTGCAAATCAGAGTAATTTAGAAAAAGATAATTCTTGTATGGATTCCTCAAGTGTCCATTGTACAAATAATATTTTTTCTGAAAGTGTAACTTTATGCGAAATGCAAGTAACGAAATTATTTTTTATTCTACAATAAATGACAAATTGAAGATCGTTGTTTGTGGGGTACGTTTTAAAAGAAGATTTTTTTCTATGTGGCGAATGGACGCTGTTGTATAGTGCAAACCGGTGTGTGTAGCAATGACATGAGTGTTTCGTCGACACACAGGAAATTCGCCTCCGGCCGTTGTGGCTTCAGTGTAATAGATGTTATACCTTTTAATCCTTTTTAACGGAGTAGGCGGACATGGGAAATGCTATTTTGTGCAGGGGTTTGCCAAGACCCTATTCAGTAGAACTGCTTCACCATATTACACCAGAAAACCGACTTCACTGATTGCATTTTAAAAACTCTGCACTATGCTTTCGCAGACGTAATACAATTTAGCAACCAAAGTGTCTCTCTTATTTTAACTTGAAAAATTCAAACCGCGCATTTTGCTATCCGCAGTACAATATGCTGTAGATGGGTGGATACGGAACACACTGAACCCGACTCGATCCGAAAATGTGCATTTTCACTGATTCGACTGCGAGGTCTTAAAGATTTAAGCAGATAAATCAGTATTACTTTACTCTTTTATTATTAATTTAGTTTTAAATATACTAGACATAAACATATTGCAAATATATTCTACAGTTATGAATTATGAAAATATAATGTAGAAATAAATGTTTTTTTTTCTGGTACTCACTTCAAAATCAAGGGAACTTCTAAATCACAGTGTTAATTGTGTTTTTAATTAAATGTGTTTAGTTAACACTGCACTGTGCATATGTGAGAGTGTGTTTGTGGACTTGGAGGTAGAAGAAACACGCGTTAACAATAGGTTCGCACTTTTAACTTCTTTACCAAACTCTTCACTTGGATTTTTTTTCTTACAGCTACTTTTTTGCGTTCGTTATACGCAATAACATAGCAAGAACTGCATTTCTGATATAAATATAATATCATATCAACCATATAGCCTTGAAAATGATTGTAAATACTGCGTTTCAAACTATATTTAGAAATGTCGCATCTTTGTTTGAATATTATTACATCATACGGTCAAAATGTTGATATGCATTAAGTTGTTTTTCTATAGTCTTCGAGATATGTGATGGAATTATTGTCAGTTGACATTATAAGTATAATAACAGAAATTTGGTAGATTTAAGACGGCTTAGTTGGTAAATCTTATTTATATGCGCGTTATTAGTGTAAATTTAATATATATATATATATATATATATATATATATATATATATATATATATATATCCGATGTGTAAACACATATAGTGAACATATCTGTAGTTATCTAATAAACAAATAACTCATACTCTCGGCACTGTAGCGTTTCCATCGAGTTCTCCCTCGGGATATCCTCGTTACGGGTGTGGAGATAATGGAAGATGAACTACCAATTTGCACAATCGATCTTTCTAGACAAGACAACCACCGAATGTGTAGATAACTTTCATGAAATGTACCTACGGTTGAGTACTTAGTCACTGCATCGTTTCAACGAGACACTATGTTATAGTTATTATTTATTAACAATCTCGCTTAATAATTGTAATGATACAAATGTAGAGATATATTTGCAAGGTACAACTGTATGTATTTGCATGATAATTGCTAAAAAGGAAAACAATGGATGCTAATAATAATGTACGTCTCTCTTTGATTTCAAACGGTGGATGTGCGTCTTGCAAACTTTATAAAATATTCTGTACATAACATCTTTACGAACTGCCGAGTTTTATTTGCATTCATAACTCAATAAAGAGTTAGTCTTGATGTTGACGTCTTGTGTTTTGTTAAGATATTTATTCGTATTATTCTTTCTCGTCTCAGACATTTTATATTCAAAAACAACACAATGAATTTCAACATCTTTGTTCAGTTTTACATCTCTGATATGTACTTGCTTTTGTTTAAAATTGATTCATTAGGAATTACATACAAAATGGTAACCATTGTCTGGACATTTAATATTCTTATCGATCTTACACATTCACAGCATAACATTCTGTAAAAAGTAAATAGATAAACTTTAACGAACATTTTACAAAATATATTCGTTTTAATGAGAATACAAAATATAAATTAATGAACAAAAAAATTTTCCAAAATTGACATATTAGCAGTAGGTCGCGAGGTCAACTAAAATTAATATTCTAACAGTTTGTTAACAGAATATCCTCCGCCTAGTACGCATACAAATTCTAAGAAGACGTTTCATTATTTAAAAATTTTCCTCGATTATCAGAGAAAGTTTTTGAAATGTTTCGAGGCCGTTTATAATTAAATATACATAATCGATTGTTGTTCATTTTATTCGTATAATATATTACCGTGAAGATAATTTTAACATTTCATACATTCAGCTGTATTTACGTTACTTAAACTGGAGAGACGTTAAATGAATCTCAGGATGTAAAATTTACTAATCCATCTAAAAGGGAATATTAATGTCATTCTTTCATCTTATCTTTCTCATAATTAGCGGTGGATCTAGTAAACATAGAAATAGTATATACTATAACAGAGAAGAATATACCAATTTGTCATTTATCATTTATACGTATGGACAAAAATTGATATAAAATCTTAAGTAGTTATAAACTGGTAGTAGTATACCGGTTACTCATCCTGAGAAACTATAAGGAAAACTCACAAATAATGCTTGCAAAAAAATTTAAAGCCCACTAAAAATGTATAAAATACACAAACTAAAGAGACTGTTTAATGCCATATACTTTTCAGCTTTCATAAACATGCTATACTGAATCTTCTGTCCTCTGAAGTCCGAATTGAAGGCAGGACATCTATTCCCGTAATATCAAATAACTTTACTACTTTAACGTAAATAAATTTTATCTTCTCTGAAAACTTTATATATAAGTTAGTACTCGTACTTTTCACATCAGATCTGTGAAAAGCGCTACTGTATGTAATGGAAGTGCGAATACCAAATCTAGTTACAATTTTATTAATACTAAAGAAATGAAGCAAATTGAAGTTAGCAGTTCTTGTCTCTTAGAAATACGAATTTATATATTTTAGTACATTGAAATTAATGTAATTTATTTGCTAGTCATTATATAAATGTTATTTAATTGTTATTTGTAATATTTTTTTTTCAAGTGAAAGAAAACAAAACATAGATAAATAATTTCGTATTATGATAAGTCATCATAATCATATTTATAGTAAAATTTTACAATCTTGTATTTTTTTTTCATTTCAGTAAATACATTAAAAAGTGTAAACTAAAGACACTCTTTAATTTCATATACGTTTGCTAAGCTAACGTTTATAAAATTTATTTGGGATTCCAATGTCAAATACGGGTAGAATCCATTACTAATCCAGGATAGCCCTGTGTAATATGTATGCTAAAAGTGGATATAAATTCAAGACATTTATTTATTTATTGTGGTTGAGCTTGATTCCAGACAAACACGCTCCAACAGGTAGAAGGATGTTGAATTATTGTTACATGGTATTTGCATGTGTGAATCATTCGTGTTTAGCTACCTGTAAGAATTTTACAGTAAGGTGTATTTAAAATTCACGACGCTAAGAATTTGTGCAGCAGTTCTTTTTTTACTCTATACATGTATACTAATGTAATTGTAATGATCCAGAATATCAAGTTCTGGTTTGTTCATTTTATTATATCTGGTTTATCCACAGTACTGTAGTAATATTTAGGTTTATAACAGCGTACCGCATTGCAAAATAAAATGACTATTCGGAAAGATCGGTGTATTTGCTTAGTTATGTATAATAAAAGAGATAAGGATAATTTTTAAATATTTTTAGTTGTGGGTTTGTTAGTACATTATGTGTGTGACGTTCTAACGTATTTTGATAGCTCTTTGACTCTTACGATTAAAGATAAATTCCAAGGTTATATGTTTGAATTGTACTGCTGGTAATTAATTCAGAAGAAACCGATTTGTTCGTGGTCTTTTGGATTTAATTTGTAAAATGTAGCAGGTGAGTTTTTTGGCTGGGGTCAGGAAGAATTAGGTTTAATATTCCATTATAAGCTACCGTTCAAGTGGTTGAACCGAATCATTGTCTGAATGCAGATGGAACATTTCAGAGTATCATGCCTATATTTTGTTTCAAGTTTTATTTTGACAATTGTTTTCTTGTAAATAAATATTTCTAATTTTAGTATAAATAAAACATTTTGACTATCGAATATGCAATGTCAAGTGTTCATAGAAAAATAATAATAAAATATGATATTTACTTGTTGATATATAGACTCATATTTAAATTATGTATAAGTATGTTACGCTTTATTGAACTTTTCTAGCGTCGAATATTTAAAATGGGTTGCAAATATTTACAGTTGTGTTTCATCAAATACGTCAACATTGTTAGAGGGGTAATATAATTGTCACGAATTAACCAGTTTATTTTCAATGATTAAAACAGTTTCAATTAAAGCCACAGTATGACATGAATATTTACTTTTGCTTTACTGGAGCACGTAATAAGGGATCATGTATTGAATTTATACAATAAGTGGTAATCGCTGGTATTTGAGAGGAATTATATCAACATGCATTGGAAATTGTGAACTTTGTGATTTTCAGCAATATGCAGTGCGGATGTAGCACATTATTTAGACTGGATGAAATAGAATATAGTTTGAATACACATATTAAAGGGCTCATTGCAAATAAGAGAAACTTTGTGCTATTAACTAAGTACACATTACAGATTGAATTTCAATATTCAGTGGTAAATATATAATTTGACAACATGTACTAACAAACCAGTTATTTTAAATAATATGATTGAACAAAATTCTCAACCTTATCCTCAATAAATTTTAATAAATGTTAAAATAATATTTTTCGCAATACGGAAAAAGGTTCCAAATGTTTTAACATACGTTGAAAACAGTTTTAGATATTCCGAAAATTAAAAATACGTATATTACAGTAATCTGAGAAGCATTTGACGTCAAAATCGTCCAAATGAGATATTCTCTTGTCGACAACGTTTAGTGTTGACGCTGTGGTTTTCTACTTCCGATTTTGTAAATAATTTACACTGTTGCACACTAGTAGCATACGTACAGAGGCTGATTGTGTATGGTGTGGTTTGCAGCTACTAGTAATGAGTGTGTTTAGGGTAAGCGTTGCAAGATACGGCAACGTGTTTTCCCTTCATTCTGGAATTACCGAAACCGAGCCTGTGCACGTAGATAGATATCTCTGAAAAATAAAACAAGTGTCTTGTATTTTAAATCGGTTCTACACAAGATTGTCGCAGTGTTCGCTAGGCAACCGTGTGGATTTAATCAAATCTGTTGCGCCACGTGCTACTGCTCTATTGGAATTATTAAACAATACAGTGTGTGTGTGCAGTGACAGTGTGTTACGTTGGATTGTTATATCTACTGGCTTTTATAATAAACATGCAGGTATAATTAACGAAATTTACTGGTTCATACATCTTGACTGATGGAAACTGCATATTATTATTTACAAATACATAAGGTGAATTTTCCATTTTCTTATACAGATGAAGCAATTGTTTTGTTAGATTTTCCTATGAATAATTTTATATATAAATGCAAAAAATATTTTAAATTGTTGGCGACCTCGTTGAAAGGTTATAATAAGTCACTTAATGACATAACTAACACTAGTTATTCCCCTGGGCCACAAAAAAGTAATTATATTTCTTATACAAGTTAAAATTACTTGTTTACTTGTGGCTAATATGTTTATTTATGTTGGCTTAAACTATCGTTAAATCAGGTTTTATAACTTCAAGTATACAGTTCTCAATAAACAATATTGTTTAACGTTGAATCGGAGTTGTTATTTATTTGAATATTAGTGGTGTTCACTATTATTGAATATGCAGCAGTTATGAACATATTCATGTTTTGTTTGCAGGTGTAAAGTGATTTATTGAAAATACAAATCTTAAAGTACGAACAATATAGACATGTATTATACAACAAAAACCAGTTTTAAATTATTATACGTCGTAGTTTTTATTATTTATTTAAATAAAGTGACGGCCCAACAAAACCCGTGTCCGGATATATTTCAATACATAGATGACGGAGCAAATGGATATGGTATTATTACAATCCCAAGTCCTGGAGAAGGAACGACAATTGTGTCAGTAAAATTAGGAATCATAGGCAATATTCACAGGGTAATTATTGAAATATTCACCAAGTAACACTTTTAATTTACTGAATTGCAAAACAAAACTAGTGCACGAGTAAAAACTTGGTTAATTGAGTGTAAATGCAGTGATATTTATTAGTGATTACTTTGCGTTGTAGGGACATGGTGAAGGATTGGGTCTCTTAAAATCGCTAGATGCAACGGCAGATGATGTAAGACAAAGTCGTAATATACAATACAGACTTAATTTTCCAATTTCCAATGGGTTTCCATTTATAATTTCCATTGTTGTGAATGGTGACATAGAAATTTGTTCAGCAAGAACAGGTATTTATAAAATGCATTTCGTTCTTAATCAGTATACCAGAGTTTTACTGTTTATCTGGTATTTCCAAGGCCAAAGAAAGTTGTTATATATAAACGCATAATATGTCCAGCAGTGTTAAGGTCAATGCCTCACTTGAAAGGCAGTTTCCTGTAGTTGGAATTTCCGAATCTCGTAATGACAGCACAACCTCATGCTCATGTTAATTTATATTGCTACTCTGACATGATTTATATTCTCATTATTTTCATCTTTTACAGTTGTTTTATTCCCTTCGTTTCTTTTAGGTGGAAACTTAGCTACCTGGTCGTTTACGCATACATTCACATATCCTAGCGGTAATCTTAAACTATCAAATCCATACCGCAATCGGATAAATCCTAATAAACCATCACCTACTCCAAAACCACCAGCTAAACCCAAGCCAAAACCACCAGCTACACCCAAGCCAGCACCACCCGCTACACCCAGACCAGCCCCACGGTCAACAGAACCGGCAAATGATCGAAATCAACCACCGCGTTCTTCAAAACCAAATGATGCTAGCTGGTTGTCGACATACAGATATGCAAACGAGTGTGGCAGAAGTATAGGTGTCACTCATACAGTTATTGGTGGTTCTCCAGTGAAGGAAGGCGAGTACCCGTGGCTTGTAGCCTTGTACAAAGCTGACAGAGTTAACGGACAAACCACACGAAAATATATATGTGGTGGTAATCTAGTTTCCAACAAACATGTTATTACAGGTATACGAGTTCAGTTAAGTTACTGTGTAATGTGACTATACAATTATTTGTTTTTTTTTTTCAGCTGCACATTGCATTGGAAGTGAACAGCGATTGTACATGGAATTCGGGAAATACGATTTGTCCGATTTTCTCGAAGTAGGATATGAAGTACGAGTTTCTGACAAGATATTAACACATACTGAATACCGACCGAATACCGGTCATGCTGACATTGCAATAATCACGCTTCAGAAGACAGTGTCATTTACTGAGAAGGTAGATCAAACAATTCAATCAATAAACCTGTGATTCCCAAATTACTTTTTGCATTTACGTCAATGATTACAAATCATTAGAAATACGAATGACTTGATTTTCACAAAACCGCAAAACATTATAGAACAATTATCACCTACACACATTGTCAGAGTGATGAAAAATTATGGAATAATTTAATAATAGTCTGTGTAAATGTCTGCTTGCTGGGTGGGCACAGAAACAATTATTAGTTTTGAATATGTTATAAGTATTTCATAACGGTATTTCCGATTTCTCAATTTGTGTGTACACGTTTCATGGAGATCCCATTTATAGCCATTTCACTTATTCAATCTGCATAAATCGTAGATCTAGACATTCGAGAAGTTATTACATTTGATTTAAATATTTTTCCAGATTAGACCTATTTGCTTATGGCCATTTGGATCAGATTCAAATTCGTTAGATGGCGTCATTACAGGTTGGGGCAGGGAAGAGCAACGTGGGCCCACCGCTGATAAACCTTTGCAACTAGTTGTTGAAATGGTCAGTCAGGAGCAATGTGATACAGATGAACAATTACGGAGTATATCATCGAGTAAAACATTTTGCGCAGGTAAATATTACAATTGCAAATATATATTTTAGCTGAAAATGCCAACATTATTAATTAAATACAGTACGTTTCACTATACCAACCCATTATACAATTGATATAAATACCTCAACAACTAACATATATATTTTCGTTGACCCAACAGTTTGTACATTATGTTATATTTTCCCAGTAACCCGTTTTAAAATTTTTTACTTAATGTAAAATTATGTGGTATGTTTTTGAGCGGTGACATATTTTATGACTATATATTTTTGTTATATATTTCAGGAGGAAAAAGCAAAGGGCCGTGCCATGGTGATTCCGGGGGCGGGTTTTATCTAGTAAGGGATAACCGGTGGTATTTGAGAGGAATAATATCAACATCGTTAGGAAATAATTTTGTTTGCGACGTAAACAAATATGCCGTCTATGCGGACGTAGCACATTATCTGGACTGGATAAAATCTATTTTAAATTAACGTTAGTTAGTAACAGAACTGTTTTTATAAGTATAGTTATATTTATTTCAGTATTTTTTTATTAAATAAATTACGTTTTATATTTGTTTAACTAACATTTAATCAATCATCGCTATTGATACAGTATTTTATGTCAATTTCCTCGTATATTCGTCTTAGAATACAAATATTTTTTGTAATATTTACAAATATCGGTTCATATGTCTTTTTGAATAAATATAGAAATCCCATTTTAAAAATAGAATTTACTATATTATTTTGTACGTTTATAATAAATACTTTTCTGGTAATATTATATCGGAAAGTAAAGAACTTTCCTTGGATTATTTAAAACAAAAATTTCATACTTTGCTTTCAATGAAAGCGTTTATGGAGTTCAGAATTTCAAAATTCTGATTTTATTTCAAAAAGTTGTACAATGAAAATAAATTATCATTAATATATAAATTTGTAATTTGTTCGTGAAATAAATTAGTTTTGTAGTCCTATATTACAGAAAAAATATATGTTGCATGTTTGGACGTGATAAAACATCAACAATTTGAATTACTAGATGTAGTAATGTTAATTGTATTTTCTAAAATATTCTCCTGAGCTCACTCAGTAATAAAATCATTTTTATTTATGCATATTATTACAAACGAGATAAAGGAATTAGGTTAATATTGAAATTATTCTATATAATTTTAATACGATAGTCTATGGTTTTCAATTTTTGACTTGCGTGTCGCAGAAACATTGCAGTTACAATTTTATTTATATTGGTACTATTACATTACTCTAAAACTGTTGAATTTCCGATAAATTCTATATGTATTTTATACGAATAACTTCAATAACAAGCTCCGAGATATGCAGATCTATTATTTATACAGATATTTAACCAGAAAGGGTAAATCTTTGTTGGTTAAACTGACGGTGGATATTTAATCCACCGATGAAAATAAAATCTGTTTTGAATATATCGATCCAACAGGTTCCTGTGAACAAAATCCTTCTATATGCTGTGCCAAATGAACTCTGGTAAAAATAACTCGCTATATTTTTTTCTTAAACGAATAAAAACTTCAAGCCTGTCACGAACTGTTACAAATGTCAACAGAGTTCCGTACCCGAAAACGAGTGAACCCGCGACGGCAAATCGTTAGACGTGGACGAAATATGTTTTTCAAAGTAAATAAGTATTCCGTATAAATTCTACAGTTTTTAATATATCCCATCACTAACTGTGGTTTTTTTTTTTTTTGGTACAGTCCTTGGTAATATATTTTTAAAATCAGTTACAATATTTCTTGTCTTTCTTTGCTTTTCCATTTGCGCAAAGCCATATACGGACTATGAGATTGCACAGAAAGTAGTTTCCTTTAACGTTCATGAATGATGTTTGTTAATTAAAATCTTTATCGATTGTTATTATTATTATATATATTATAGAAGATCAAAGTGCTTAAAAGTAATTTATATATTAAACTAACTATGAAATAAAATAGAAACTTACCAATACGAATTATGCATCGGCACAATCAAACACTGTATAAGTGATTTCGGGCACATCACAACATTGGTAATGTGTTCTTGAACAATAAATAATAATTCAGAACTATTTCTTGAAATGTACGTGTATTATTAACTATGATATTAGTCCAAGTATACGAGTATATTTTATTAAATATAGCTACTAAAAGAATTCATAATGTATTGTAATGTCACAGAACTATCGTACACTATTGTTGTAGACCACACCATATAATCCATATAGTTCTATAATATACTTTGTCGCATAGTCTGCGAAATATTGGCAAAAAATAACCTTCAACATACCATAAATTTCGACGGTCACATATTCATTTCTACAGTAAGTTACAAGTTTCAATTGTTGTATTAACAGTTTCCTATAATCCACACTTCTCTTCGGCCAGGCACAAAATTTACGCAACTCATTATTACAAATGACGTTTTTGTTTCTTTTTAGTAAAACATTGTTTTTATTAAATGAATGACTATTGTTTAAAGTTAATTAAAACTCGCGCACTTTAGTGAGTCTTTTTAAGATGTTTATATTATATGTATCAATGTGTAATAGTTTCACGAGATGTCACTGTTTCGTTGTCAATATTTTGACAGAACTCGTATTACCGCCTTCGCTATACATGAGAAACATGATCGGCTTCATTACACTCGAGCATACATGCAGTTACAGACGACGTTCTGCTGACTCCGAGGCGTTATTGACTGCAGCGCCGCGACGCATGACTCGGGCGTCGTCGAGGTTTACCGGAATCACACGAAATGTGGGCGGGTTATTGATGTCAAATAGACGAAATTTTAGTTTTATTTTATTAACCTATTTGGATGTACATATTTAAATTATAGTTCCTTTGCTGTCAAAATGGCCTATACAATTGTATGGAATAAATCATCAATTCTGTTCGAATAATTTAGCCATTAGCATGACATCGTAATATAGTTTAATAAAAAATAATGCGATATTTGATTTTTCTATTATTGTTCCAACAAAAGAAGTATTACAAAGAGAATAATTTTGGATGTAATATATTACTAAAATTTGAATATAATAATTAAACAGTTTTTATACCATTTTCAGCTTTATTCATTTATGTAAATTACTTAATTACTAATTAACTAATAGCAATATACACGGAAGTTATTTCATTTTACAAGTCAAAAATAATAATTTTATTGAAAAGCATATTCATTTCGAGTTCAAAGAATAAGTTACATAATGCATAGAAAACCGGTACAGGTTCTTGCAGGTTCGTTTGTAAAGAATATATTTGGAACAAAAGTCAACGCTGTTGAAAAGGGATAGCCGCGTTAACGACTGGTAGTGCCGTGTGCTGTGTAGTTAACTTGGTTCTGGTCAGAATGCCGTCTATTTTTCAAAGGCTGTGAGCAGACGGCTCCAAGTCAAGTGCATAAACAGACGTCACGTTGAGCTCCCAAGAGGAGGTTCCTTGCGAAATTAGTGAACTGCTGTGATATTAATTAAAATAAATACAGAGAACTGGGTAGTAGTCATCACTGGGTCTTAGCACATAACGTCGCCTTTCATAATTGAGATTTTAAATCGTCTTTTACTTACAGGAAACTGTTTCAGAATGAAGTAACCTACTGTCGATTATTAACTTCATTAAAAATAAAATTATAAACAGAAGAAAATACTGTACATATTTGGTATGAAGATACATATTTCGTTTTAAAAACAAGATACAAGTTTATAGAAAAGTTAATTTATAATTTCCACTTAGCAAAAACGTGATAATAAGGGCAATCAATGAACAGTGAAAATAGCTAAATCAGCAATATAAGACGAGAAAATCAATAATCAAGTATTTTGCTTGATAATGTAAATCTGTATTTTTGCTGAAATATGCTTTTTTTCTCGTCGGCAAATCCGCTGGAATAGAACATTTCGATTTAGACGGCATGTCTGTTTAACAGACCGATAACTGAAGCTATAAATATGTACCCATGTGTCGTACTACTTTATTAGTGGAACGGTAAAAATACGTTTGTAGTTTAATGCTTTTTCTCACGCTTCCCTTCACTTAATGAATTAATTTTCGCGCGAACATTTGCAGAGTCACAGAGATTTTTTTCCTCTAATTCATTTGTCCCGCCTTGCATTCTCATTACTTTTTTACAGAACGTTCTGTGGGCGGTGCGGTCATATTTCCTAGAATATAAATTAGGAAACACATAAAATCTCTTTTACTAAAAACACACATAAAAAAACTTCACTTTTATGTATTTCGTGTGTTTTTTGTGCCTACCGCAATAAATATAATTATGTGGTGAAAAATAAATCTATCACTAGAAATGCTTGTGGCGAACATATTATGCAAATTAATATTTAATTTCTATCCTATATAATGCAATAGCACAAATGTTTTATGCGAAATATACATTTATAACAGAATAAAATGTATCGTACATAGATATACGACATTTGGAACTTATGCAATTACATTGACGCGTAATTATCGTTACCGTCAGGACTGACGATTGAACAAGTATAGATCTGTATAGGTAACAGTCGTGTGGACGTCTAACGCCTGTCGCTATGGTAACATCGGTGCATAGTCGGACAGGTTCAGTGATGAACAAAAAGTGTGTATAGAGAGATACGTGACGAGAATCCGCATTGAGAATCTATTCCGAATCGCTATCCGAACTCTGCAACTGTTCAAATTCTCACATCGTACAGACGTGTGGAGAGTCGCGTCGTATGAAAACAAACATGATAAACAAAAAGTCACAGACCTGGCTAACTTTTCGTACAAAAACGACCGAATATGACAAAAACTTCGCCAGTTTGTTGAACGTATGCGCATTTGATAGCGTGTTGAAGTTTGCGTTTCGCATTGTCGGCTGAATAAATGTATGATAGTCCTCCCCCTCTTTTCTTCTACCAATCGGATTTTTTTGTCAACTGATAGAAAAAGAGTTTTCCTCAATGAGCCATTTTTTTTTCTTTAGTTTTCTAAAGCCACGAGTCCTTGCATTAATGGTTTTTCTTTCTGTTTTTCTAGAAATGGTTTCTAGTGACACTTTCTTTCGTTTTCTGGAACAAAATTTTAATACATATCAATCAGTGTACATGTTGATAAAACTTTAACATCGACCCCCGGACTATTTTTGGACTGAAAATGAATGGAGCTTTTTTTTACTGAACGACATTCTCCATCAACGAGAATATATGGACAATATTAAACTCATAAAAAATGTTCTCATCATCGGGGGTTTGTATAATAGATGAGCCAAATTTTATAGGGCTAAATCTGGGTGTTTACTTTCAGTCAGTAGGATTCCCCATAATAGCATTTCTTTGAATTTCCTGCAAATATTCTACGCACATTTCTTTATAGAAGAATACATAGCTTATTTTATGTTTAAACTTCTTCGCCAGGTTGTCGTTCGTATTTTGTATGTGTTCTGTCCCAGAAAAGAGACTGTGATTTCCGACTACTAAGTTCATAAAATATATGTAGACATGTGTCACACCTACTTTGGACAAATTTAAATTCAAGTTGTTGTTTCCGGGATTAAGAAGACAAACGGTGCTTGAAGCTTTAAAAACGCACTCTGAAAACTTTTACTTCTTCAAGTCAAGTCTCTCCGGAGACATGTTGCAGGCAAAGCACACACATACAACACGAAACAGAAATGGAAATGGTCTGTGTTTTTTTTATATTGATGCTCAATAGTGTTGTTAAGGGATTTTGAAATTTTCACCTTAGCATGCTCTACGCATATGTTGAAGCACCTTCTATAGAGATTGGAAAACGATATACCGATACGGTTGCTTGTTTCGTCTGGCATAAATTGTTTTTCAACTTAATAAAAGAACAGTTTCCTTGTACGTACACTCCATATTGGATAAAAGAATAAGCACAGATCCATTTAATGTTATTATCATCATATACTAGGGTATACCCGGTTGAAATTGGTTATTGACATGGTGTGATGATATATTTCAATTACCTTACGAATGAAGGGCACTAAAGAACATAAATAACGGTTTATTAAAACCGAATAAAATACAACGCAAGTAGCAAAAAAATATGTTCAATGATGACTATTTGGCTTATCAGATATAGACAGTTCAAGAATTATTATTTTATAGAATAAAAACAGAAATTATAATATTGCATGTTCGATATTCTGTCAGTAACTATAATTTTAGCTTCTGTAAACACGATATATTCCGCAGAAATGTGATACTATTTTAGGTGTATTTTATACCGTTCATAAAGAAAATTTAGTATGAAAAAATATCAGTAATAAATCAAAGGAGTAAAAATAAAGGTGAATGTGTTTCACTATCATGCTAACTATTTTAGGAAACATTGTTAGACTTTTGTCTCTTTGGTGACCTTGGAAATTAAATGGTATGTACTTATGTATTAAGTTATGACGAATTATTTTCTGATATATTATAATAATTATACTGCTTATTAATGTAGAAAATGAATGTGAATATTAATTATATATGTTTGTGTCATTAAATATAATTGAATCTATTTATTATCTCATTACCTAGGTACATATATCGAATATCGTGAATGATTCGCTGTATTGAACTGTGTAATACAAACGTAGTTGACAATGTTGATACTACATTTAGCTACATTGTATCACAAACAATATAATAATATTTGCAATACGTGAAAAGTCTTTGATGTAATAAAAGCACGCAAACACATTCTGTTTTTCGTCCTGGTTGTAGATTGTAGGCGACGTTGTGTTTCGATTTCTGGAAACCCTACCGCTGACCGGCAGTAGAGGGTTAACAAGTATTCCGCTGGGGACACGGAAGGCTGTAGCTTTGGTTGTTAGATTGCTACACAAATACAGGCCGGCCGTAAAGTAAACGATTACTGTTTTATATCCCGGAACACTTTCAGCTACGTTCATTATTATAACTCGTGGAATGATTTTCTCCTAACGACCTGATTTCAAAAGTCACTAGATTTTTTTATTCGAAATATGGAAGATCTAAATGTTTTCGTGAAAACTTGAATATAAATAGCCACTTCTCCATTGGTTCCTAGTGCCCAATAAGAGTAGCGTATGACGTCATACTGCTCCAGTTTTCTATTATACAAAATCCGTATAAATAAAATACGAATAGTCCACTAGCGTATTATTTCACAATGTTCTAGATATTGAAAAAATTTGTAAACAAAGTATTAAATTATTTTGGTTGTCATATATGTCTATTGATTAATTGGCTCTGTCAAATATATTATGTGCTGGTGCTTCTCATTTATTGGGCATAGAAAATCACATCATTCTAGTCTTATAGCTAGTGAATAATTTTTAAAAAATTCATGTAATTTAAATTACATATGATATATGGAATTGTTAGACGTTGACTCTTTTGCGGCTTGTGTTCTTACTGTTGAAGCTGCAATGTCACACCTGTGGAACATAAATAAGGATTTACCGATTGGATGAAGCAGGTTTCATCCTGTATACAAAGTTGTAAGGGTGCACCGGTGGCCTTCAGACAGCAAAGTGTGCAAGGGGATGAATCGAAAGGGAGTTTGTGGTGAAAAGGCGGACAGTAGGGTATTCCGGTCGACTGAATGTGGGACTGGTCGCGGCTTGGCACATTCAGAAGTTTGGGGGAGGCTTCCGGTACGTACCGGCTTGCCCAGGCCATCTATATAAAAATCCAAGCGAACTGATGCTTAGCATTCAGTGTATTTGGTGGACACTTGTATCGACCTCAGCAACGACATGCGATATATATTTGTAAAAGCAAATATCAACAAAATTAAATTCCTTTGATCGCATACCATACATGACATATAGGAATACATATAGTGAATTTAATCAGATTTATTAAAAACAACTTTTTGTATATATTGTTTTGAAATACGTACAAATGTACTACACATTTAATTCGTTCACCAACTGGGGAAAAATAATTCAGATAATGTGAAATTAAATTAAGGATTAAATTATATTAAGCGACCGTCTTTGAAATCGCTTCTTCAAATTCTACGACGTACGTACGGAAATTTCGTAATCTTGTGAAAAATTGATAAAGTTTAACAAATGACATTGTTTCAAATTTTCTGCAGAAACTTTTTGCTTTCATTAACTTATAATGATACAGTCTGCGTACCGTTTTTAGAGTAACGTAATATTTCTTGAATATACTTAGCGACAATAGCTATAAATCCTGACACTTTTACCGTACCTCTCCCTCACCTATAATTACTTGTTGGGCGAATGATGATGTTTTAAGAATGCTTATTTTTTCTTTAATTGTCGAATACCTGACAAGAGTTAGTGGAAAATTCTGTAATGAACAAAATACTTTTACTTTATAAATAATAATTATGCTATAAATGTTTAATATTTGGTTATTGATCTATCTATAATGATAGGGAACACAGAAAGCAATTAGTAATGACGATATACGAAGGTTAGGTATATATCTATATATACTGTGCACGTGGTATGAATTGTGTGTTGTGTAGCAAGTAATTAATCAGTAACAACGTTGTGTGTGATCTCACAAAACATCTAATTGCTGTACGAACGTACATACGAGTAATATCACGTTTACTGATGCAGTATTTGGATAATTCATGATACGTTACCTGGAATTAATCTAAGCAGATACGAACACCACAATATCATTTAGCATTTTGCTGTTATACAGTGATGATTTAATGATTCAAGATAAACAAACTAAATGTATTACATCACGCTACATGTATGCAAGTTATACTGCAATTACATATCTCGTTATTTCTAATTTATACAACGTAAAGGGTCAACCGATATACAAAAACGTAAACGAAAACATAGTTGTTTTAATTCAGGCCAGAAATATAAACCTTCTGCGTGGATGCGAGTTAGGTCGACCGGTTATAGCAGATTCAAATGATTTTCTTTACAAGACAGGTCTTCTCGTGACAGTGATCGTTAGTAATTGCAGCACACGGTGCTTCAGTGCGTTTATCGGGAGCACAGCAGCAGTAGCCACCAGGCAACGTTGTACTAATCTCCGTGCACCGTAACGCAAATCCGCAGCTAATGTCCAGCAGGACGAGGTTTTAAGTTGTCGGTGATTGATGTGGATTTCGGTATTGCATGTCCTCCGATTTTACAACCCCATTGGAACGGATATAACACGGATATCACAAGGTGTGTGATGTGTTCCGCTTTCACATAGTTATATACGCAGTTCAATGACAAACCACGCAACTGTTTGTCGTAACGTGTTTGATGTGTTTGCTCACATATTTATACATACATGTACATAGTTACGTTAGCTTTGTTCATTTTGTATACACTACCGATTTAATTGCATCATAAAGCATACAGTTTTTACGTTTCAAAGAGTAGTGTGTCGGTTTAAAAACGCAGAACGGTTTTTGGGGAAAATTCCAACAGCAGTACGTTTCACATGACTAAACATAATGTTTATCTGAAAAACTATAAAACTGTTATTTCTAAATCAAAGCTGTTATTTTCTGACTTCATAACTTGTTATTACGTACAAGTAAATTGTAGATTTACCAAACGTATTTGTATGGAGATTCTAAAACATGACGGTTGGCATAATCTACCGCGTCGTCTGGTATTAGACTAACCTGTTACGCACCGCAATTCACCGCAACCAGTGGTCCATTCACGAAGGAAAGAAATCCGCTGTTATAGTCTATCCATAGATATAAGAACTTGACATGATTCCTTAATAGGTAGGGTGGTACCCTTCACAGCAGGAGAGGCCATAAACTACTAGTAGTGGCGGTATTCAGGTACATTTGTAATGCTCTTAGCGGGAAAGACAAGAGACATTTTGTCTATAATTAAGACGTAATAATAATTTATTGAATATTACATTTATTTATGTTAATTTGTATTATTATTGTTAAGATGTATATCATATTTTTGTTGTTATTTTTCAAAATGTATTTATAAATTTCTGAATACAGCTCTGCTTTTTATTCATTTACTGTGTCGTATAATTTGGGATAATCCTCTGTTAATAGCATGCTGCGTTTAGTCAAGTTCTTATATCTATGGATACACTATACCTGAAACAATGATAAGGATAACTGAAAAATACAGCTGTTACACAAACTTATGTCACATATCAATTAAAATTAATATTTTTATAAATGTTCAAAGTTATTTATAAATGTTGTTGCTGTCATTATTAATAGCATTAAAATAAAAGTTCGTTATTCGAAACAACGGTAAAATGAACGTCATCTGTTTAAATTGTGGTAAGGTATGTACATAAAATGAAAATAATTATTCCTGATATAGGTACTGGCGACGTAAAATAACGAGCGAGTTTTAGAATTTGTAATTAATAATGTCATACAAAATGTCGCATGTTCCTGCATGAATGCAAACATTGCGGACGTGAGATTAATGCAGAAACTTTCAATGTATTAGAGCATCGCGATCAGTACACATTATAAAGTTTCTGAAACGTATATTCATTACCGCGTGAAAGAACAAAGGAGTTATATTTGAAAATATCCCCAGCATCACTGGTCAAAAAGGAGTATGATAAAAAAACATCCGGTCGTCCCGCACGCTATTGTAAATAATATAAACTTTGTTTATTTATATTTACACTGACAGTTCTGTTATCAAATCATCCGCATTCCAACCACTCTGCTTCAAATGTTAACTATTCGGTTGCACTATTATTTATTCTCTTGCAATTTTATAAAATTGTAGAGTAATTAAATTCTTCCACTGATGCACCCACAAGTTTTTAAAACGTCATTATTATACAGCGCACTAAAATTTTATGTCTACTACAAAAAAAAAGTGCTGAACGATATGAAGTAATGCACTTCGTTTCCAGCCAGATTAACTTTTGACTACGTAAGGTATTAAGCAGATCGGATCGTTATAGATTACGTTAATGATCGTTATAATCCTATCAGAGGAACCTTGCAACCAGGTTAATTGTAGAAATTCGACCTTCTCCTCGTATCCAGAGTTATATGTAAAGAAACGATCAGTTTTAGCTTGTCAATATATAGAAGTACACTCAAGCAAATTACATAAGTTAAAAATATAGTGAGGGTATTTCTTCAAAATATTTACAATTCGTTGACTTGTGTTTATGTGTGTGTACATTTTATAATTTACCTTGTCCTCAGTAAATTTTATGTAAGTATTAATATCTTATTCAGTTAGTTAAGTATTAATATTAATTAGTATTAATAGTAGTAAATTTTTATATACTTAGAATGATGCACATGCAATTACAATGGCTTGCACGTACATTCGCATGATTACATATTAGTTGGTATGTAGTTTTCATTATCGTATTATGTAAGTATACATAATCCATTTACAATGGCGATTTGTTTAAATGTTACGAGTAGTTGCGTGATTACACAAAGTGACAGAATATCCCGTTATCAGCGGTCTCCGGTTTACGCGTAGCACTTCCGTACCGCTTCGTACACTGCATCAATAATGGCTAACCTCATTGTAACCGCTGAAAGTCATCGTGCATTAGCGAAATGGATATAAATATCAATAGAACACTAGTGAGCATTTAATTTCGTGATGGTAAATAGTGTATTATGGGAAATTATAGTCGCAGAGTACAGAAATAACTGAAAAATCATACTCGCTGGATCACGAAATCACAAATACGTGACAGCGACCATCAAAGTGTTAATTATATGCAAATAAACAATGATAATTGTAACTGAATACAAGAATCGTGTCAGTGTGTTAAAAATAATAAATCACCTGAGGTCTTCCTTAATTATATGGCAATGTAGCAACTCGCTTTAAGTAGCAATAAGGGTGGATGGGCGTGAGATTCAGATGAGCAGCTGAAATGCAGACCGTAGAGAAATATAGTTCACACTTGCCGACATTAATTGGCCTATTAACGATAGTTTGACTAATATTTCACCGTTAGTTACCTGCACAGTCTTCACACGAACGGGACGGAGGGGCACGACACCCCAAAGTGTTCCATGTGAATTATGTCTGACACCATTCGGAACCAACTTGGAGATGATTATGTTAGCTCACTCGGATATCCTAATTTATACACTCAGGACAAACTGTTCTCACGTGTCACCGTATTATAGTATCTACATCTTAACATGTCAACGAAATGTACTTGGGTATCGAAATATTATAGTCTATGGATAATTTCATTATTTTCTTCCCTTGAAGAGAACACTTTTGTACAGTTATTAAGAAATTTTAACATAAACAGCAATACGATTGTATCTTGACAACTAATTATGTGTTTATAGCATGTTCTACTATAAATAAAATAAAATGAAAACTTTATTTGAAGAATTCTCTGGTAGAAAATTCAAGTTCCTTTCGAATTAATTAATATTCTATGCAGTGATACTTAAAACTGCCGAAGAAGTTATAATTATTATGTATGAACGATGAATTTATGAGATTGTGTGACACAAAGTGAAAACAAGAAATCAAAGAAAATGTAATTTTAACTTTATCAAATAAAAAGGATGCGTTTTATACCATCAACCGCGGGAGCGCCTTAGTGTATTTATAATTCTCTATTACATTGCAATGTAAAATAATAATTTACTTGTGAAATGCTTATAATTTGTGATGAATTTTGCTAAAATATGTCATTTTGTGTCGACAAACAACATTTCAACGTGTAATCCTGAAACAGTATGCAAATAAACATGGTCGCGTATACATTTATATGTTAGTGCCTAAAAACAGCGAGCGGGTGGCTTGATTGTAGATGTCCTTCGGCGTGATCATTATACAATGTAGCAGCGTATAAATTATTCTCCATCTGTGAGGGGGCCGGATAGCAAGCTGTGCCCGTGTCTCCCGAACATTATCATTTGTTTTTGTAATTTAGCTGTTTTTGTTAGCTTTCAATTGTTAGTTCACGAGCGAGGCAGTCAAATGAAAATGTTCCTTGTCACCGGTAATTGAAAACAAATACTTGATGAACAAGTGTGTTCATTAACGGTAATATACTCATATCATAAACAAACGGGACTTAATTAAATTATTTTCATATGTGATTTGGAACCAGTAACCAGTACTACTTCAATAGGTTTTTGCTTTAACGAGTTTTTTTTTTGGGGGAGACCATGATCATGTGCAAATTTTGTAATTTTGTAAATATGGAGTAGCATGGTAATTACACTAATGAATTATCCTAGTTAATATTAAATAGGGGTTGTTTTGGTTTGCTACAGCGCTGACCAATGAAATTAATGGTCTAAGATAAATAGAAAATAAAATTCAATGAGGGTTGTTTGCTTTTCCCGCAACAATTGTGTTTGCTTTGGAAGTTCAGTCGGTAAAATCAATGTAACGTTTGTACATAGTGTTAGTGTAGCAAGGAGACAACTAAACAAGATTTAATTAAACGTTTTTCCCTTTATGTAAATTTCTAATATTATTACGCTTTTTACCTGGGATATTCCTGATGTATACCCGGCAAGAACTTTACCGACCCTTTCGAAGGTTTCCAAGATGATTTGATTAATTTTTCAGTGAAATTTCGTTAGTCTAATTAAAGAATTGAATTTTGTACTTCTCTTGAAAGCCATAACTAAATTAATAAATTTCATTTTACTAATACATTTTCAAAACAAATATTAGGGGATTCATGAAAATTAATTAGACGAAGATTGCGCCGCACTTGAACAATAATAATAAATCTAAAACATTACACTTGTTTCCAAATATTTTATAGTTTAGAGATAATAATATATTTTCAGCTACATCTGAGAGGAGTGACTATTTCGTTTCGAATTTTATATTATTATATCGTACGGAACTTTATTTATGACATCTTAATTTTCCATAGATACCTACTATATAAACTTATTTGCGACGATTGTCGTTGAAAATTAATGGATTCAGTAAACTCGTCCCTTGGATTCAGACGGACGAAGGGAAAGACAATCCCCTCGGCTCCGTATATCCTTGGGTCACAGTACCGTGAACTTACTAAACATCAGAGCCGAGACCGACTCGCTGCTGAATTAGTTCCCCGTCATTTGAATCTGATTAACATTTACTTACAGTTGTCGCAGAAAAACACCATGCTGTTTCAGTTTCTAAACCCACACTTTATGTTTTAATCTAACTAAGTGATATTACCGATGAATTGAACTTCGAATCATGAGAAAATCTACGATAAAATTATCTGGTCAAGAATTTAGGTAGAATAATTATAATCTCCGTAGTACTATGTACCATGAATTATAAATAATTTGCAATCGCATGGAAGTAACAGGTTTGCTATATATTATTAATAAATTCCGTTATTTACGTATTACGTTTCTGTTTAATTATTTATCCACGTTTCATACATGTGGTTTGTTAATGGCTTAAGCAAATTTCGAATAAAGTTCTACTAGCACAAGTAATTAAACTCTGATCAGACAGAATAGGAGCCTTGAGTGGTAGTTCAATTACTGTATCTGACAGTACAAGTTGTTCCGTGAGTTACCAAATAAAGAAGCTTGCACTTTAGCGTTATTATCCGCATTTATTTCTCATTAATTAAACGTGTAAAAATAAATCTTACAAGGAACAGAATTTTAGGTTAGTCAAAGAATAAATATGTATATTGTTGTCCATCATTTCTTCAACAATTTTAAAAAAACAAAACAATATTGTGTTGAATAGTAGAATTCATTACAGGAAGTGAATTCTAAAAATAAATATTTTGCCTGTTTTAATCTAAAGAATACTTCATTCTTCTTAACAATTTTAATTTGTGCAAAGAAACACGCTTTTGTATTGTTTTTATGCCACCCTTCAGTGCATTTTTAAATTTCCTCAGAGAATTTTAAACGATTAAACTGGCGGATGGAGAGCACGGAATTTAAAATTAATCTGCATTTGTTGTTAGGAATTTCTTTTTATAATATTGTAACCTTTCCACTTTTGTGTCAATAAACGAATTGTAATTTTTCCTTTTTATGGAATATTGTTGAATAATTCTCCTTGAAATTTCAATTTACACCTTCCGAAATAACATGGGTGACAAAGCATGTGATTCAAAGGATATGTATATTACTAACGGTAAGGCAAAACATGCCTTTTCTACGCCAGTCATATTTCATTTCTTGTTTAAACTTATTTTGTATTGTTCGCATCAATATTCAGTACCAAAGATGATAAGTAAACACCATTACAACATCGTAAACATTATGTTCTGGTTTCTCAAATGTTCTAGTTCACTGCCAATGTTATAAAAATGTATATATGTTGTTCGAGGAAATAAAATAGCTATTCGTTACATTACGTAGTTTTATGTTGGCAACATTTGGGTGTTGGTATCTAGGCATAAATCAGTATTCAATTAGCAGTTCCCTATCTCGGTGCTGGTGTTAGTTTCCGTATCGAGGAAGTACATTAAACAGTTCATAACTACGTTATATTCCCGCTGCGCAACCCTGGCATGTTCACAATTAGCAACGATGTTCACTTGTTACATGGCATGTTAGTTCCGCCAACGGAACGTTAATGATTTTTCTACTATGCCTTCTATTGTTATTTGCGCCAAAACCTAACCTATAATACATTTATGATGCAAGGATAATTTGAAACATTTAGAACAGATATATAAAATAAAAATAGATAAAGTCAAAATTGTTAATAAAATAAACTTGTGTCATGTGATAAATGTTAATTCTATAAAACAGACAATTATTAATGTCTTATTTGAACAGAAGTTATAAACGGACAAAATTCAATTTTGTCATGACAATATTATCAAGAAATGTGCAACAACAGAAATTTAAAAATAATAACACGTGATAATGGCTTAAATTAACACCGGAAATAGAATTATATATGTGTACAGGTACATAAATACTACGAAGAAGCAATTAGTGTAAAACGAAACAATAAGCTACTTACATTGATAAGAAAATAAATTTAATTGTGCAGTTGGATTAGAAAGACGACAGGACCGGAGTTATAGGTGGAAGATGAGCAGTGTTGCAATTGTTGGCATTGCTACTGACGTCTCTCGTTACGAAGTACTTTCCGTGACACGTGCGTGTACCGTTCCTAATTTCATTCCCCCCTTGAGTAATTGGGCAAATCCATCAGCTCGGCACCTTCTTGTGGAAGCGAATGTCGGTGATGTCTTAAGAACACATCAAAGCAGGTTCTTTAAAGCAAGTCACAGATAGATCCATCTCGTGCCACACCAAAAGTGTATGCGACACTCTTCATTTGCATGCGAACTACTTTACTTGCACTAACCGACGTTAGAGTACAGACCGATTGCCGAGTGCATCAAAGATTCAGACGCTAATTTGAAATTTAATAGACGTGTCTTGTCATTCGGATGGTAATGGATACGCCTGCTGAAGATTCTGTTTGTTTTCGTTCAAAATCTAATTTATCTAACTGTTATAAGTTATACAATTTAATATGAGGTTCGAATTAATTTAGTTCAAAGTTTAATAATAAATAAGTAACATTTATTTTATTATTAATACTATTAAGACCGTTGTATAATTTATATTCGTATAGTATAGATTTCTATATCAAACATTTATGAAGTCCATTTATATATAAAAAAAAATATTGAATATATTTTGAAGGGCAATTCGCTTCCTACGCTTACAAAAGATATTTGGCGCCTGTGTTTGAGACCTACATTTTCAGCGCGAAAACGCAGAATTCAATAATTCACCAGTTCATATCCTGCTTCGAGGCGAAACTTCGTATTTGCTAGGGTTTTTTTTTGTGAAATCTTTTCTTTCGTTTTTCTATAAACTAAAATCTTTGTCACTCGTCATCTGCAATATCTAGCTAACAGTATACATGTACAAGTGTATATATTAACTTAGTTGTTTTTATTGTATGATACAAATAGTATTTCACTTGGCAGAACAAGTTTTAGCATACATAAATATTAAATAATGTTCGTCTAAAATGTTTATGCTTTTCCTTGCAACGGAAGTGTGAAAATGTATACGATGTGAAAGGCAGTGTTTTTCCGGGCAGACTTCAAGTTCCATGGAGAAATGAATAAAGTAAAATGTAATTAATGCAACAGGCAAGATGTAATTTGTCAAGGGAATAGAAAAATTATTTAATTTAAATTCGAAAATACGCCAGAACGAGTAAAACGAATTGTAGAATATATTTATGCATACTCATTGTTGACATTATATAATATACACTGTAGTTGAGAAACAATCAGAGCTAACGATTCTATTTGCCATACAAGAGAATAGATTATTGGATATATTGGAACATTAGCTTTATCTATCATGTAGGTGCATATTATGTTCTTTATCAGTAGAACAAATGCTTAGCTTCCAGTATCGATTGTACATTTCAATAATAGCCATGAGTAGCAGGTGTCATTATAATAATTAGAAATTTACTGCCTTCAATAATTCTGTAACAATGAATGTGATAAAGTCGTTCGAATTAGACAACAATGTACATAAAACGTATACAATGTACATAAAACGTTTACGGATTTACAACTTAATAGTTGTAAGCACAAATGATAATAATTCGAATATCAGGTCAAAAAAATATGGAAATATTTTATTGTTATCAAGAGAACAGTTACGCCGTTCGCTATGAATTTATTGAAATAAAAAAATGATGACCGTTTGTTAATCAAATGATACAAAATTCTCAATAAAATATCTCATGTCTTTTAGTTTACATTGATCAGTTAGATTACGCACAGTAATTATTAAATAGTCTCTTTCTTATTCTATTTAGTTTCTTCCCGAAAATCGCAAACTAAATACTTCAGTCCTAAAGGGGGTTATAAATAGAATGTCTATCAAGAATTTATGTTACTAATGCGTTTTTACGGGTGACTCCTTTTTGGTGAAGCTTCGTTCCGGTTGAGTTTGGGCTGGCCCAATGCGCCACCTTGACACTCTGACTCCCAACGACCTGCTGGGTCGCGTTTGATTTTCAGTACAGCAACTGAAGATAGGAACGTGAGCGCACGTCGGCTCGATATATCAAGTAACTTCTTGAAATTAAATTATTCGCGAGAATGGAACAGACACGAGTGCGTAACTGGCATCGCCGAGTTAAATGATAACAAGTGCGAATAAATTATATATGGCTAATGAATTTTACCGAAACCCTTCAAAAGATACCAACCACACTTCAGCTCACGATAGCTGAGCGACAGAATAAATGAAAGTATCTATTTACTTACGAAATTGACAACACGTATCTATTGTAAAACGATATGTGAAGAAGTAATTATTTTGTAAATTTTAAACGACAATGTAACTATATCGCTTATTAAATTTCATTGAACGATTATATTTTACAAAGTTCAACGGAAACTAAGACTAGCCTCTTACCGAAATATTGAATTTCTTTGTGCAACATCGGATATTTGAGCTTGTTATTCATAAAAAAGATGTAAATATGAATTCGTAGAGTATTTACATTTTATCGCATCCGACCCTGTTATCCGGCTTCGCGTTTCGTCATTTTTCACCTTTCGTCTGCTTTGCTAGTATACTTCCGGTTGTCACATCATGCGGTCGGTAAAATGACAGAACACTAAGGAAGTCTTTCGCTCAACTTTCTTGCAAATAATATATTTAGAACTTTCTCGAGATCAAAGGCGGTCATGTTGAGGACTTCCCCCAAATAAATAAGATTTATGATGAAATACCTTTTACACAACCGCAAACGGAATCTGTCGACCACGAACGACTAGCCAATGGAAAGAAAAGCAGAAAGGTTTTTTTCAAAAGTAAATTCTATTTTACAACGTAATCGACCAGCATAAAAATCGTCTCTAAAACATTTTCATTTTGATCTCAGCTTAAATTGACCACATCAAAAAAAAACAGAATTATTGTTCCATCATATTATAAAAAATTCAGTTCTAAAAAATACCAGTCCGAATATTTCTCATAAAGAGAATTGAATTTCTTTTTTTACATTTTTAGGTTATATTAATTTTACATAACGGAAGGTACTTCAAAGCCATATTATGAATGTCTATTATTTCTGGAATCATTAAGAAACTGTTTAAGCTTGGCAAATCTGCGAACCGGATTCTGGGCTGTGATTCATTAGTGGTTTTATTCTAATACGGTTGAATGGTACATGCTTGCGTTGTTATTCGAAGAAGATATTTGTTAAATGTAGTGACTGAAGTTTGAAGTTGTCAACGTGATAATATAGATGACACTTCGAAACCGATGGCCCCCATGTTTCATTCATAGTATAAATGTGTACATCTGCAACGCTCAGTACGCAATCACCTTAATGCGTCTCTGGATTCATTCCTTTTATGGTGATATATGGATTAGTCTATGAGTGTATTGACTGTTTTACTGATTAGGCTGAACATTTGTTCTGTGTCAGTATCAATATAGCATTTATGGATCCGTATTGTACTTATACATACTATTTAATATTACGGCTCGAATATTTCCTTAATAATTATATCGAAAGCAATGAAATGAAATATCTTCACTATGTTAATTTTTGTATTTGTCCATCACAAAATACAAAACTCATTTTTATGTTTGACGTATTTATAATTCGTATAAAATAAAGTATTTTTACATACTAAAAGTCTGTCTGAAAGTAAATTGATTTTATTTTGATTGATTAAAACGATATATGAACTCGGAATAACTGATTCATTATCAATAGTACTTAGTATTAATAAATGATTTCTTGCTTTTTTTCTCATCTTCGTATAGTAATGTTGTACTTACTTTCACTTTATCCAATTTGCCCCTGTGGTTTCTTTGAATAATACGATTGAAGCAACCTATACTCGTTCGGAACATAAGAATGTATATGTGGATTATGCATACGGTGAATGCGTGCGCGCGTGTGTGTGTTGTTGCAATATCGAAGCTGTCAAGTGCAAGTAAGCTAGATGGCGTCCTATATGTGCGCGCTGATATTAACTGAGTTGAACTGAGTGAACGCTGAGTTTCGGGCGGCAGAGTTGGTGCTTGGCTGGAGTCTGTCCATTCCGTGGTTCACTGTTCTCCCGCAGGCGCCCACGCCCGATCGATGTCTGCTCATGAGCCAACTCCCTTGGAGCAGACCTGGATCCCATTATAAATCCATGTATGCCGTGGAATCCGGGCAAAGCGCACACGAAATTTGTCATAGAAAATTATGAGACTTCGCACACTCCTTACGGTTATTAAATTGTTAGCAAGTAATTAAGACATACGTGAGTAAAGAATTAATTTATGTTTAATTGTTACGACGGATTATGTGTAAAGTACGCATGAGATTTTCTTTGCCATGCGGAGTGGATTATCACATTATTCACGAGAATACTTTAGTAGCAGTAAATATCTACCACATTATTTTGAATTTGTTTCTGGATTAGATATTAATTAATAATGGTGGCATAACTTAGATTTGATTTGATATTACTTTGCGTTAAATATTCGACGGGTTTAATAACAATAGTTAACATGATGGAGTTTAATTTTTGTGTTTCTCCAGGCTTATAAAGTTGTTAGGTGAAACTAGAACATATATTGGTACCCTACAGACTATATAATCTTCTGGCATGTTTCGTATTTCAAAAAACACTTCTACCTGCTTCGAACTTGCTCCAAAAACATATTATTAAAATCCATATATTCATGATACATTGACCTTGTAGGCTGCATTTAATATACACGAATTTTTGCACCTGTTTACCACACAGCGTATATCAAATGTTTTCACATATTTCACCTGCCGGTGACAGCCGCACGAACTTATATTTTTATTATTAAATTTCTTCGTAGATACATAGTGCCCTGTGTTCTATTTGATTACTGTGTACATGTTCTATAAACAACTACGCGATATTTTTCAAGGAAAACAACAAAGGATTTAAATAAAATTTTGTAAGGAAATGCAAGACGTTCGGAAGAGTTCGACAGGACGTTGACTTGACATGTGTGAATCTTATAGTATTTACTGTTGATCTAAGTTCCGAAATAAAAGAGAGGAATTTAATTTATCTTGCCGAGAGCAAGCAGTTAAAGTCACTTGACCTAACGGTCCCAGACGGTGTGGGGTTGTGCTATGCCTACGTAAGGAACTCCTTACGTAGAAATATAAACTTCACGAACTTGAACCGTAATAAATAATAGATTGTTACTAATTGTCTAGACGTAAAGATAATATTACTTGTTTAATTATAAAAACTTTTACAAAGAATTATTAATAATAAAAAGTGTGAATAATTATTTAGTATGAATAAAGTTTACTTGAAATAATTATAGCAGACTCATGTAGTCGGAAGATTTGAAATATAACCAAACAAACAAGCAAAAAAAATGTAAAAACAAATATTACGTGAATAAAAGTATAATAAAAACTAAGAATTCAAACACTGACTTTTATGTTATTAAATTTGGTCCAGGTTTTCTTTTGTATTTAGAGGTTATGAACGCAAATACATATAATTCCCGTTGAGCACTTCAACGGTTGTAACTGAATTTGAACATAATATCAACGTTTTGTCTTTGTTTGTTTTTACTGAAAATAAAGTTAAATCTTCTTCTCTATAAGCAAAAAAAAAGAATAAAAAGCTTTTGAAGTATTAAGTGAACCTGTTTCAAAAACTCAATTATTGGGTTTCAATTTTATCTTTAAATTCTTTCGTCTGAAAGAACGCAAATATCTCAGCAGATATTTTTTCGTAATTGGTAGATTTATAAGGAATTCAATTTTTTTTTCTTTTGAAGTTTTCCTCATTGTTTTATAGGTTTTCCCAACATTTCTTTTTTATTAAGTGTAGGTAAATAAGTTTACATTTGTCAATATTAAATATTCCAACAAATAAAGGTTAAATGCGAACAATGAATAAAATATACTTGTTTATTTTCAAAGATTGGCAAATATTTGAAAAAGTAATTATATTTGTTTTTTTTGCCGATGTGGTAGATATATTTGTTCAATATCCTATTAGTAGAAAATAATACGTTTAATGCTGTTCCAACTGAACAACCTCCAACCAGGCACATTAGCTCAAAATAGAACACAAATGGCTTGGGCTTATTTGTTTATCGGAATTCAGAGTGAAAATTTATCTGTGTCGATAAAAAACGACTACCACCCTACTTTGAATCACTTTCGTTTTTATTTTTATGTATATAGCCTTCTAGTCGATAAACTTAAAATTAGTTTTCTGTTCAATAGTCTGTAGTATCGCACCAATGTCCATGGAAATTGCTCCGCTCAACCATATCGTTTGACCAACTACCCTGTCCAGATTTACATTCTATTCCTGATAACAAGTATTCACTAGCAAGTTCCAGAATATACATACTGAATTATGAAATTATGCAAATCATATTTCGAAACTATTCTCATCCAAATTAATGCCACTTCCGGATCTATAGTGAGTATTCTTCATAAACATTACATTCATCTTTTGGTTCATGCACACTAAACAATTGTAATTATTATTTCACGTGGAATTGAATTTCGCATCAACGCAAAAGAAATTTCTTTTTGGCCCATTGATTTGCGCTATAAATCTAGTTGATTCGCCCGGCAAAGTTCGGCGAACCGAAAAACAAAATAAAATTAACTGGGTCGTTTACAATTGTTTGATTAGTTAATTAGAAGCGGGCTAAATAAATCACCCGGTTTCCTTTTGTGTAATGTTAATTAGCCTCGCGGATGAAAATGCGTTGTACGAGTTTGTTGCGAAAACGCATATATTCCAGTTTAAAAGCAGTAAATTAAATTCCATGCAAATAACACTGATGTTTGTGCCGAGGATTTAGTTTGATATATAATGATAGATCCTGCGATATCATATAATTGCAAAGTTAGTTACAGTGTGTTTATGCAGTCGATCCCTCAGCAAAAATGACCAGCTTCATTCAAAGAATTTTACATTTAATATATTACAAGAATATACCTTTATCAAATGTAAATATTAATTAATTTGGTACGAAACATATTATGGAAAATATTCAAATCCATTCGTTATCTTTTCATAAACGGTCATGTCAATGAATTATATTAATAAATAAATGACAATATAATTTAATCCAGTGGTACGTGTTGTGACTAGAATACTGAATTGCTCATTGCAATAATGTTAATAAATAATGCAAAATAAACTGACTAATGAAATATGTACATAGAAATTAATTGGAACATATGAATTCCATAATTTCTGTGCGAATACCAAACAATATTTAATACATATTAAATGAAAATAAATAGTTATTAAGTACTTTATGTTGATTGTGTTTATATCTAGATAATTATTATACATGTAATTAGTAATATTTCTATTACCAGTTTTGAACAATATTGAATTTTCTATTAACAGCGTAATATTACATAAAAGACTGGTGCTGATGTAGTATGAACTGTCATCCTGTAGATGGATACTTGCCGACAGGATTTATTATCAAGTTTAATGTATATTATTAATCCTGTGCGTGAAACCAGTGAAGACATATGCGGTACTGTTACATTTTGTGAAATCTGTTCCTATTTGCTCACATCCATTAGTGTATGTAATGTATTGTAACATATCCAAGTAATACGCGTTTAGAGGAGTGAAGTAATCCGCAATTGTGGTTCGCCCGTTATGTTCCGGTTGGTTGGTGATGTCGTGTACAGATGTTCCATGTAAATACAATATGAAACGTTGCACTGTCATCTGTACATAAACCGTCAGATAGAGGATCTAAGAGTGCTTAGCTTAGATGATTTCTGTCGTAATGTCACGAACCATCTTGATATGTGTTCAGAAAACTTCGCGCGTTTCCTACATCTACCTTGCGACATTCAGTGTGGCGACTCTGGTTCCTTGTACCGATTGCGATCCTGAACTCGTTCCCGTAAAACTCTGCCCAATGTCAAGTGTACGTGAATGCGTGTGCTAGACGTGTATCCGCCAAATATCAGGCACCGAAGGATTGTCTTTTTATGTCATACGTTAAGACGTTCTTCAGGTTTACCCGTTGACTCCTGTCAGTTTAGTTAATTTAATATTTTTATCAGCTCATCGTTCGTATGTTCAACAACAATGTGAATATTTTCAGTGATGAGAATAGGAATTTTGAAACGTGATGCAGTCAGAGATAATGTTTAATATTGGCAATTTGTTTAATTTTTCACCCTTAGATTTTTTTATACATATACGCTATCTAGTATATCTAGTTTTATACTTTGTGTATATTGCAAATTATAATTAAATAGACAAATTAACCTAATTATCAAACATTCTACAGCGTACAAAATTATTGTATGTAATTAATAATGTTATGTAAAACTTAAATAGCTCTACTTATCTAATATTTTCCTAGAATTTTCCTGAAAGCATTAGTGAAATACTCGATTTTCAGTGATGTAAAATATGCTTTTGTGAATTATCGTAGCATAGTAACTACCGGTACATAAACAAGAGACCGTTTATTCTGCTCCGCTGCCCAGGCCGTGCGAACGAACGCTTTTCCATTCTCCTCTGATATTAATCCCTGAATAAACGCGCTGAAAGTCTCCAGATTCTGAGGCTGACAAACCAGAAAAAAATGCATTTTACTGTAAATACTACAATTGAAAGAGCGTTAATTTGTGTTCCATTTGAATTTTTCTATCACATTATTGTTTTTTTAGTTGTTCTGAATGATTGAATATGCATGCGGAGTTATAAATAGAATTAATGGATGTTGTATGAAACTGTTTGTTATTGTATTCTATTTTTTAAAACTTTTTAAATCATTATTTTATGTACACCAGTTTTATCAATTTTTTAGTAAGTGCTCATATTTGCTGTACTAGACACTAGTAATATTAGGAAAATAAGGGCTCTTTAGAACGTAGGCTGTTAGAGCTTAGTTTTAATCAGATTTATGGCAGACGTTAGCATTGACTGGGCTTGGGTGTGCATCAGATAGATACTGGTATAAATGCTACTTGCTTCCGTGGAACATTTCATTACTTGCGTTCGCCATTTTCACTAGCACTGAGATAACTTTGGCCGTGTGAAGGTGGGCATGACAAAGGTGACTACAGCACCTGCATATGCAAGTGCTTTTTGTGAATAGAGCGTGAAAGATACTCTGTTGACACAAGACCCTCGAAACCTTCAGGCTGAGGGTCCTCGGTGGCGTCATTCAAAAACCGTGCCGAGTGTGCATTCTGTCAGAACAATAACTGCTTTGATTTGAAAGTCGGGTGCGTTCGACTCTGCACTACACTATGTTCTCCAGCCACGACGTCATGTTTTTCGCCTCTCATTTTTGCTTCTTGTTTCGTTTGCTGAACATCCCAGCAACAGAGGCGACAGAGTGTTCTTGTACCTGTGGAAATCCAGCGAAACAAGTCAAGCATTTACACTAGTAGAAGTTATTTGTTAAAGCATTGAATAGGATACGTATGTTACCAGTTTTTGTTAACATGTAAAAGTAACAGACAGTCATTAATTTAGCCGGTAAAAGTGAGTGCTAATGGAAAAATACAATATAATTTCTCATGAACTATTAGAAATTCCAATTTTCTAATTCGCTGACACAGTGCCTGTCATATTGACTAGGCCAGAGTATTTCTTGTGTAAAACGTTATTGTGGTAATGAATATATTAAGTTTAAATGGAAGACATTAGTCAGGGTAATGGTCGTTGATTTTCAGGCGGTAAATCTGTTTAATATAAAGGGACATTCAACATTTCTATCATTAGGATTAACGGTGCGTTGCCATCGTGTGTATTCCTGAACAGATTTAACGGTCGGTCGTTATCCCGTATTGTTAATTATGAACATTGTACTCGGGAGTAATTGAATTAATTAAATTTACTTATTCATGTGTACGGGATTTTGCAATCACGACTTTCCTGTCGGGTATCGTGTTTTAGAACTACTGTTCCATAGTCTAATCAGGTACAAAATAGTTGTTTAGTAATTGATCCAAGTGAAATGTATTCACGTTCTGATAATACAACATTTTGTATATCTACATAGAAATGTGCTAGGGAAATTTCAGTTGAACCTGTTAGATTAGTTGAACTTTAGATTGGGTTCATCTTTGCATGAAACTGGTTTTCATGAATTGAGGCATAACAATACTTGTGTCATGATTTATACGTTTTCTATCCGATCTTAAATACACAATCTAAAAGTGCTCCGTTTTTCTATAAATCTTCTAATACATCTTCCTGTTACGCATGTCCATTGAAGCGTAACGAAGATTTATCTCGGCGTAAACGAAATTAAGGTTCTTCGCCCAAAACTTTCCGCATTTCGATTCGCAAATCATTAGGATTCTGTTTGGTGAGACCGTAATTTTGGTACTCGCAATGAAAATATTGCCAAATTTTCTAAATTTCTGGTACGTATTAACCTGAGTTTAGTGTTTCTTTCAGTGGAAGCTCTCCAAAACTCCCTGCAACATTTTTTTCCTAGGGATTAAATGAAAAGGGATGTAATTTATCGACTTGTTTTTATCCTTTGCTATAATGAAGATTTATTATTAATTATCTAAATATAAAATTCAGTTACATTTGATTATTTCTTAATGAACCTATTCGTCTTCTTCTGTTACATATTCTAGCGGTGAACATTGATGTTAAATATAGCATGTTAAAGTTCGTTTTATATGGTTAAAATATCGTTATGTCTGTTGCATGTTTTTCCTTTGAAATGAAAACTAAGTCTACGTGTCTGAAGTAGGCCTTTTTGACGGTGGCACGTGAAAAATGTGTATGGCTCAACCTCTAGCAGCCGTATCTAACTTCTCTCCCTCTCTCTCTTTTTGGATGTGCGTTATTTTATATTGAAGTCTCGTTTAATTAAAAGGTTCATGCAGGTTCGTGTTAATTAGTAATTTTTCTCGCCGCAACCGTGTCACTGATAAGCAGATATGGTTAAACTCCGGTAACCCGTGTCCCGTGTTCGCATCCATAATCCAGGCTTTTATGAAAAGTGGTTACCCTTTTATTAGCTGTCACTTTGCTATATTTTTGATTTTATCTCGCAACCATTTTGGGAATTGTTTGCACACTGGCAAACAGATGACGCAGAATATTAAATACATTACTAATTGATGGTAAAGCAACAAAAAAAAAACGATTTTCCCTACTTAATGATGAAAATAAGGTAGTTGAATTACGTAATTAAGAAGTTCTCTTAGAATGTAATTAGAAACCATGGGGTATTTGCCGACGATCATTAAATGCTTTTGAAATGCAAACTTTCAAAACATGAAGTTGTTCTAAAACTTTCCACAGTTTTACGGAGACATTTTGTATTTGATGTTTTCGACTACTCCATTAGTAAAGTGCTAAAAAGACCATGATTTTTATGAACGATTCATGCAATGGTTCTAAATTTTATTCAATATTTAAAGTACGATTGACATTTTAAATTCCAAATGACATATTTATAATATTTAAATTTATACATGTATACTTGTAAACATGATTTTCGTCTTTCAGAATCACTAGTTTACCATCTCAATTTTATCGTAATATCTCGTAACGCGTTTTTGAGGAACATATTACTTTCGATGTAAATCTGTATCTCGTATAAACTACGCCCTCATTTCCATTTTTAGTACCCAAAATGCGGTCCTTTTGCTGTTGTAGTAACAAGCTTATCCGTCGTATGTAAATACATCACTATACCTCATATACATTTTGCTCAACAATGCAAACAACAAACAAATGGAAAAATAACGTTGCACAATACATCGGAACATGTGCTTCAATTATAACGAACAGAAATTATGCATTCTAAACAATATTCAACTATGTACATTTCAACATTTTTTAACGAACGACAGAATGTGGAAAAGTTAAATTACAAAATCAGCTATGTATAAAACCACGCGCTTATAAATAATCCATCAAAAACATCAACCAATTAGTTAGTTAACTATAAAGTAAAGAACAAGATCTATCGGACAAAAAAAATCAAAGTAATACAAGTAGTTCAATGGAGTAAAAAGAGGAAAAAATTTGACGAAACCTATTAAGTCAGCCTGTCCCCTTAGAACAGGAGAAGATAGCATCGTGTGGTTCTCATCCCGTGTCAGCTACAGGAAATGTAGAGATATTCCAGAGGCAACGTACGGTGTGATAGAGACATGTCAAAGACAAACTAAGATTGATCCTGGATAAGAAAGTCCTGATCCAGATTCGTAGGAGCGGCACGAGAAACTAACTGCACTGTAAAAATACGAAACAAAAATATCAATCGAAACGATTGTTCAGTTTTATACATTTAGATAAATCAATTAGTGATGGAAGAAAAAGTGTTTTAAATACAAAATAGATAATACTGTCAATTTGCATAGAGATTTGTTGATATTGAAAATGAAATTAAAAATTCGAATATCTAAAATAATGTCTATTATTTTTATTTTCTCTTTCATGATAAATCGACGTATTATTTGAACAAATAATGCATAATGGATAGTGGTGACGATGTATTGTGCGATAGTAAAATATCGTTCGATAGTTACTAATGAAATATTATTACCACATATTCTGGTAATTTGGGTTACATATTTGTGTTATTGAAGGTTTGACCAGAATTCATTACTATACCACAATGCACCCACTTTCATCATTTGTACTCACGGAAATGTTGAAACATTTTGTCATCGTGCTTCAATTAATTCTCCTTTATTTTTTTAATGACTTTTTGCTTCATCCAGATGAAACAATTTATTGCTGCTCATTCGATTGGGGAGGGGGGGGGGGGTTGAACAGCTGAATTTTCAAAAAAAATTTGCTTTCACAGAATTGCACCCTGCGGAATGTAATCAAACGATTATGTTTTATCTTTCCACATTGTGGATGTGTATGCAATATATTTGTAATGCGTAATTAGAATTATTTCATGCATTAGTAAATATGTACTGCCAATGCATAATTATACATTCACATCAAAGAGAACATAGCTAGTGAACGAAGTACGAAAATCTTTGAACACATATTTGATTTAATTAAGTTGAAGTGATCATATATGCATGTACGTAACACATCACATTCCATATAAAGAATTTTAATTAAAACTGTAATCATTCGTTACGCTAGATAACAGATATTACTCCTTTACAAAAGAAAAGTGCAAGCAAAAAAAAAATAGGAAACAAAACTGACGTTCCATTTAAACGAAAGCGCACTTGAAACTCATACAAGTTTACAACAAAGAGCCATGTTCCAGCTGCTACAACGGAAGCCGGAATAATGAATTTGAAACAGGGAAATTCAAATCAGCACAAAAATTCGCCATGTTGTCTACGTGTATTCCATTCTTTATACATATAAAAATTAGAACATTACTCTATATTCCAATTAGGCATTTGTTAATGACTTTTGGAGGAATTGCCAGTTTACAGTAGGAAGACATTTGCATGAATTTTGTAATTCAACATGCTGAAGACGGTGAATTTTTTAGATAAGATGATAACACACTTTTAAAATTTATATTAATCATCAGTTCTGGAAGCTGGGGTTCCTAAATTTGTTTGCTCTCCTAAATGAACCAGATACTTCAGAATGCCTAGGGAACTTGATAGACCACTTCATGATTTTGCTGCATTTGTAATAATTCCAATCAGTTCTAGTTTATGACAAATACTGCATAATTTATTACCGTATTCTGTTAGTCACAAGTACATGGATTCTCTTAAACAATATTTTTCAGTTCCAAATGAAATTATGTTATCTAAATTGTGTGTAATTTCACTTCTAATATGGCAGTTTGGTGATTTTATAGTATCCGCGCTTAATAGAATCACAAAAACTGAGAATGGACGACAGTAATTAGGACAAAAACAAGAACATTTGTATTTCCACTTCATCACGAGTTTCTCAATTACGAACGATAAGAATTTTTTAGCTCCTATTAGAGCACTGCCTTCCAGCAAAAAGTGATTAAGTTTTTTTTGTAAACAAAAATTGAAGTCCCAACTTCGATAGCGATGGAAGAGCTGTTTCTTGCTTCTTCGCGAATCAATGCTTCGACATGTGAAGGACAAATCTGTGAAATGTTTTTTACATCACTCCTGTATCTGTAACGGGTTTGTGGTATTTGTTAGTTTCCTTGTTTGCTGACCTATATTTCGGATGTGCTCGTTGGTACTGATCAATCGTGATATTTCGTTAACCGATGAAAACTAGTTTTGTCCAAACAATTTGTGACACTGATGAGAAATTCGTTTGAACATATACCTGTAGAAACATTATTAACGTGATAAATTTTCATCATTTATGTCAGTTTTTGTTGTTAACTACATAGAATTTTATACTTTCTCAGATGTACTATTTAATGCGTCATATAGCGAAGATTATTATTTTAAAAAGAGCTGCATATATGTACTGGCTATAAAATATTTAGATGCCATATTTTATTAAAAAGATAAAATGAAAATGAATCCATTTCTACAATGTTTGTATTTATAAATGATAAATCAACATGTAAATTATACCGAGAACTAACTATTAAGTTTTAAGAATTATGTAAAATGAAAGTTAAATGAAACCTTCATGGAAATCGTTCTTAGAAACCTATAAGGCCTCTTTTATTGTACATATACGTGTATTAACTTATCACTCATTGTAGAAATTAAATTCGCTGAATATATTCAAACGACTAATTTTTTTTTCTAATGACACATAATATGTAAATGTGTCGTAATTTTAAATAAAGACGCAAAATATCATTATTTTTTAAAATACTGCGTCACTATTCATTTAACACTAGTGTTGTGTGGCCAATCAAAAAAATATAGAGTGGTAATAAAATTCTATCACTTTTAAAAGTGCTTTCTTTAATTTTAGTCTCAGTGGCAACTAAAATCATTATTCAATATTATGGCACATGGTGTTGGGTAAAAGTGCTTTTAATAGAAGTTACAATAAAAATAAGTACTAGCAGACAGCGTACTTCTATTCGTTTCAGTAAAATATAAATTATTATTGCATTTACGGGAAAAATTCTCTCCGGTAAAATATTACGTTATCGTACATTTGCTATTTAATATTTCCTGATGCATTTCAGAAATAAGGTTATGTTAGTGTAACGTCGCTATAAGTAAATACTAAACCGTGTTCTTTTCTTGTTACAAAACGAATTTGATACATTTGAACATTTTTTGTACAGTTAGAATTTTTTTAATATAAAACACAGCAAACATTCTTTTAACTAAAACTTTATTTAAAATGTTATGAATATCTTTTATATCATTTTATTATTATTTATAATTATAATGTAAAAATACATTCTTCTGTTATTAAATTTGCCTTTATTTCATTTGGCATTGAAATATTGGAGAGTACATTTCAAATATTTTTTATATGCTATCAATTTGTATTGAAAAAGATGATGTTTAAAATATTTTTTACTACTAAAATTATTATTTAAATTGGTTATAAATATATGTACATAAATCCGGGTGGATATATGGAATACATTATAAATTTAAAAAATTTCTATTGTGCTGTTTGAAGTTTGGTTTTAATTTCCGTTGTTGTAAAAGCTTCCCTTGTTGCACGGAAACTTTATACGATGTGAAAATGTACATTAAAAAAATGTGAAATAACAAGAGTTGATAAAACACGTGTATGATTTTGAATATTCGTGTAATATAGTTTTGCGAATTGATTTTTTTTTCTGTACATACACTTTATAACACTGCATTTTGCTATTTATACGCTGTTTTCTATATACGTACATTGTATATTGTGTCGAATACGTATTTCCTCTAAATTAAAGTTATATGTGTCTTACTAGTTATTTATTTTACTGTTAGAATTTATTATACTAAAATAGTTTAACCATAAACCGTCTTAATATTTCTATAAAGATATTTAGCATGATTAAATTAAGTTACATTTGCCTATGTTCAAATACGAGAAAAAGTTCTACATTCCCCGAAGGGTTCCGTATAGAAATATTTACCTAGAGCAGAAAGAAGTTTTAACATGCGTAATTCGATTTGTCTAGACGTCATACATATTTCTACGAGCAGCGTAAGTAGAGTGTGTAAGTCTCGCTATAAAATAAAATAACTTTGAAGATAAAATATGTACTAGTACATACGTACATATATAGTCATAATGGGAAGATAATAATGCGGAGTATGATCATGTGTGTATTGTTTAGTTTAGTTTGTAATGCAACGTATTTCAGTGCTGAGATATGCTGTTGAATTTGAAGGCAAGCAGTGCAACTCGTTGGCACACCGCATATTTATATGAAATAATGACGCTTCCTACTAGTACTACTACGAGTTCTATCTAGCTAGATTGTAATGGAATGAACATTCTAATGGAATAAACCAGACTCTAATAGGAAATCTCTACATGCTGGTAAGACAAAGGATGTTGGTACATTATTCTTCTTGTCATTCGTTATCTCTTTCACACACTTGAACATCGGTACGTTCCATTGTGCTTGCGTCTCGGCCTCATCCTATATTTCCTTATTGAATTCCGGAGTGGGAAAGAGAATAATGAGGGATATAAAAGTGGTCCTTGGGGATGCGTGAATCGCCCAGTTTTATGCGGGAAGAATTACGACCAGTCCGCTTCTCCTTATTGAGAAAAAGGAGACTTTTTATTGTAGCTCTGTTATAAATTCATAATTCTGCAGATATTTTAACGTTACATATTTGAACGAATTGTAATGAAAAATTATATTGCCCAGTGTGAAAAGAAACAATATTTTTTATTCTTTTTAAATAAGAATTTCAATATTGATCGTTCACGCTTCCATTTAAAAGCGATTTCAAATTAATTGAAGTCAATAAACTTTTTTGCTAGTTCTAATTCCACAGTGTCATAAAAGTAATAATAATTAATAAGTCGTTCATAGTTCTGTAAATACAAATGAGTTGTAGAAAGATGAATCAGGCTAATGATGAAACTTCAATATTTTATGATTCTCAGGTTCATCATCTTTGGCACAAAACCTACATGAATGCAAAACAGTCTTTCATCATATAGTGACACGACCTAATTTCCGACATTGTTTTAGCTTTTTTTTTCAATCTTCCTTACCGTGGATTCTGCACTTTCAAAGATTGATTTATAGTTTACATTTAGACATTAGTGATCCATAGATTTGACATGTGTTGATACAGGAACAGTGATTGAGGTTCAGGTTGAAACATGTATATTAGATGCTGCATAGTAAGAATGAACAGATATTATATTAGTAACTAGATTATCGTAGGTAATTATGAAATCATGACGTTGTTACTGTCGAAGTGTAGAGAAATCAGATAAACATTGTATATCGCTGCAAGAGAAATGTACTTGCTCTTGCTCTTCGTAGGTACGTAGTGTAGTAATACATCGATTCGTACAAAGATATAGTTGATTTATCCTCATGCTGAGTGGTACTTCGTCACGTTGTCCGTCGAACGATTGGATTTTCGCCGCTGGGTAAACTTGGTATTCCGCATTACCAGCGGCACATATCCAACATATCATAAATCTCTTTCTTGTGAGAGCGTTTTGTTTCGCTAACCAGAAAAAAAAGACGTTTAATTTCACTGATATTCAGCCGGACGCGTTTCTATTGATGATCAAGATGGATTTTTATGTTCTTTTAAATTTATGCGAGAGGCGTTACTGCCAAGCCTGATGGTGTGCGTTGAAGGCAAGTTATTGATGTGTCGTATATTACGTGATTACAAGATAGATGGCAGTGTACTAGTCATTCCAACTGGTACATGTACATTCAAAAAGCAACATGATGGACGAATTACAGTTTTAAGTTTATAATCGAGTTAAAACTTATTGGTAGCAACAAAATTTCGTAAGTAACTTCAATACAGTGAATAATTGTAAAAAAATTTGTTATTTTATATTTAACAAACAAAAATAATCATTTTTATTCCATAACTAAGCCAATTTTGTATACCTAGTATTGAAATTCGGTTTATTGAAATTGTTCTATTAGTGAATTTCGATGACAGAAGTGGTTTCAGTTCTCTACAGGGAGTTTCGTAAATGTCGTATTCACATAATGGATTTCCTATTAATGATAAATCAATAATGATACTAGGAGGATTTAATTAGCATTCAGTTGAATTGTCATGAACTATTAATATTACATTTGTATCAGAATTCTCACGGGGAATATTTGGTTATAAGCCCAATGAGTAATTTAATTACTTATTAATTAATATGTATATTACTAAGAAAAAGTAGAACTACAAATTTTCTATTTTTAATTAATTTATAACGTAATTTGTGACAGACAATAAAATTTTCACTTAACACAATTAATTACATTGAAATGAAAATTCATTATCTAAAAGTTTCTATAAAATATGCTAAAATTACATCTTTCCAACGAATAACTGTGCTATTGCACGCGAACCATTTAAACAATTTCAAATATATTACCTGAATAAAATATCGCGAACGAGAAACTTAATAATTGTATTAGTATAACATAAATTATAAAAGGTATAATTATGTTACCAAAATTATTGTTACGTCCTGCTTTGTCAGTATTCAAAGTATGTGGACATATCGCGAATTACAATGTATCATATTACGTTTTAAGTGAATATACTAACACGATATATTAGCACATACTCGGAGTTAATTAAAATTTATTATCTGTAATTAAATAGGCGGTTCTGCGGAAAATTCATGAACTTAATTGGCGTTATAAAAATAAAAATGTACATTGGTATCGCTTGAATAAAGAAAAATTCTATAATATTACTCTACAATAAAAATTGTAATATTAATTTAAAAAAATATAATCTTTATTCGCTACAAAATACATCAGAATAAAATATAGTTATGTTTCAATTTTATTGAATGATAAAATGGTTTCATTAATAATAATAATAATAATTTTCGTATATTATTCTCTGTTACTACAAGGTTGTCCTGGAAATATAATTATATTACGCGAAATACTCGAATGAAGACATATATTAAATTAACAAGGATGATCCTTGAAGGATCACCACGAAACCGTAGAATATAGAGTTCACTTCTCTAACAGTCTGTACATTACGAGTATCTTCGTGAAGATTGTAGAAACTGTAGGAACGGAACTTAGCCACGTATATACATACATTTACCGTGCTCCCATTTGGCCTCCAATGTCAGAGAGCAAGGACTTGTAACCTTTACTTACTAGTAAATTACGCACATTTACTTACAACTTCTGTAGATTAATAAGTTGAAGTTGTAAACAGGAAACCGCACAGTAAATTACCTGCTCTCAGTTTCCGCTATACAGTACGCACATTATTCTGAGAAACATTCTGCCGAACGTGAAGATACTACGGAATATTTTATAAGTCTCAAACCCGTGAACGACAGTTGCCCGTGTAAAATATGCATGAACCAAGAACCCATCTTGTTAGCAAACATTTCACACGAAAACATACATCTCTCACACACACAGAGATAGTTACATCACATCAGAACATACGTATACAGATGGTTACATTTAGATTTCGAGCTAGTAGTGCACACATTTACGAAAAATAAACGCTACGGTCAAAATAAACTATTCATTCTATTTTAGGCGGTTAAATTTCTTATGTAAATCCGACCGCTACTCGACTCAGATCAATGTGGACGGGTCGAATGCCTGTTGAAAATCTCACTGCAATTCCTGCTGCTAAAAGCCTCTAACGGAAGCAGGATTTCGGATTGTGGGTATGGGATGTTTTCCTTGTTTTAGATTTTTATGACATTTATTATTTATTCTAAAAAGGTTCAGTATATTTGAGTGTTTATATGAAAAGATTTTGTTTACTAATGAAGCAAATATATTCAGTGAATAAGTTTACACGTGTCGACGAGTTTGTTTCCTACATTTACTATATACACGACAAACATATACATACATATTCGCACATTCGCTCGAAGTTTGTCCATTGTCAAACGTTCATCGCCATTTTAATAGGAACGCGTTGGTCGGAAATGTTCACCAGTTTAGTTTATTTAAAGTTAGGAACACATTTCCGCTATGCCGATGTAACTGCGTTGTTGAATTTCGTTGACCGTGCATGCAACATTTTGCACATTTAATTGTGTAATTTAGGTTCGAGCTAATTAAGTTTGAATTCTTAATGGCGGCACTGCCGACTGCCCTGTTACGGGTGTCCGGCGGCCGTTATAAATATCATCGTTACTCATGCATTATGAAGTCAGTTATCATCATTCCCTAAAATGTATCTAATTACGATTGTAACGTATACAACCAGTATTCAATGTTTTGTACCTGAATATTTTAGTTTATCAATTTATATTTGAATATTTTATCACGTGTCTTATTTCAAAAATACATTTTTTTATTCAAGTAATATAAAAATGACATTTGGAAAAATTGCTAAACGATCTGATTATATAAAATTTATTCTGTTATAATAAACGGAAGTGTTCGTATTCGTAAAACTTTAACAATCACATAAATATGAAATTTATAATCCCTGACAATGGGCAATCAAATTTCGTTTGTTTTCTTCCTGAACAAAGAAAGAAAACACACGTTTTCTGACTTAATTTGATAGCATTTTCTCGGGATAGCAATTTACGAAATTGTGTCAGTAACGCTAGATGTCAATATTGGTTTATTCTGTTAGAAAAGAACATAAAAGAATTACTTATATATGAAATTTTTTTTAATTTTTATAGAAAATAAATGGAAATAAATCCTCATCATACAATATGTTTGTATTGCATATATCAACTTGTCTTGTACTAATATATTTACTTTCATATAAATAATTACATATATTACTACGCATACACATCGTAACTACACTATAATTACCGTGCCATATATCATTTTTCAATTTTCCGATAACTACCGCGTAGCTATCTAGCAATGAATGTGTATATTCACGATATGTCACATTATTATCACTTATCAGCTTACACTATTATAATGGAGAAATTATAAATAATACATTTTTTATTCAGGTCAGTCTGAAACCATTTACTATATATGCCGAAGAAATTGTTTCTTTTTTAAGTTATAATATATGTTGTATTTGATTAATGTAAAAAAAAAATTGTACTTCCCTTATAAAGATGAAATAATTTAATAAGGAACAGACAGAAATGAGTCCTGGCATTTTACCTGCAGCATTCAATATTTTTGTTTGTTTCGACTTGTTGTAAACCAAAATTGTCGGTTTACTTCCTGTTTCATGTTCGGCCGAACTGCACAAATGAACCTGTGTTTAAAATTCTTTTTAAACAATGTTTGCACGTCGAAACTAGTATGCAATACGCCCGTACATACGTATATTATCCATTTAAAACTGTCTGACCTGTCCGTTCGTGTTTTATTAAATTAGCTGCAATGTGAACTAGTGAATCCTGATACCGTTTCATCGCCATCAATTTCTAATTAAGTTCGTATGTTCACCTAGCAATATAGAGTAAAAGAGCACGCGCTTTCATATATGCCCTTGGGCTCCTTTGTACAAACAAGTAGGTACAGGGCTGTGTAATGTACAGTTTGCGCATACTTCATATCAAAACAGACATCTATTATATATACTTTAATTTCATGTTTTTTGCTTTGTTATAGCATAACAGATACATGCCTACGCATATAGATGATGTTTAACCAACATTGCTGTATCTAAATTAGCTTTTCTGTAATAGAATACAATTTTTCACACTCTCATTTTCGCTCTTCTTCATTCTGCACATAGTTGTACAGACCTCATGATGTAGGTTCACTCAGAAAGGATTCTATAAAAATTATATTTTCCCTTTATATGTGCATATATGTAAATTTTTTATTTGTTAATAACAGTTACACTTCTGTTTATGTTCAAGAACTGTACTTTATGGTATTATTTAGGGTTTGTAAACATTTCCTGTTGTTGACAGTTATTTGGTGTACCGGAAATTTATAATTTCTTATCTGAAATAATTTCCTTATCGCTGAATATACCTTTGCGGATTTAATTTCCTTTGCTATTTATATCGTATTTAATGTATAATATCTGATATTCAATATGAAACTCTAAACCGCTTTCTCGTGAAGTATAAATAATAAAATAAATTTAACACAGCGCAGTGTGCGAATAGTGACACACTTTATGATTTATATTTTTAATACTATAAGTCTACATAGATTATATTTTATGAACATTCGTGGAGTAAATTACGTTCAGATTAGCTATGCCACAGAAATTGAATAGTGTTTTTCTCCAGGAGCAAAAAGATTACCAAATACTTGATTTTTTTCAACTACTAACTAATACCTTTGTATTAATATGTTTTTTTGCTAGATTTTATGGATACACCTGAGCTTGTAATTAGTAAACATTCAGAGTATCAGCAAGTGGCGCTGGAGAGTGAGTTATTCTGAGTGTTAATTAAACGAGATTTCTTCTCATTTAGCTTTGTACGCGGCTCACTTGAAGACACAGTTATGTAACCCCGCTGAATTTTATTGCGATTTTGCTTCAGTGCGTTGCCAAATATTCGCTAGCGGCGACCCCAGGCAGCAACGAACAGAATGCGAGTAACTCCTAGAGCGCAAACCAGGTGACGTGTTGACTCCTCCAGTGGAGATTTCGCCTGTAAAATTAGTGAACCGCTGTGAAATTAATTAAAATAAAAGCGCCAAGTCGTAGCCGCATACAGGAGTTCTGTGGCGCAACGTGATGTCAGTGGGTCGCATAAAAAGGTTTTAAATGAAGTTTTTACTTCGTACTTGGCAGTTAATATTTTGAAATAAAAATAATCGCGCTAATATTTGCTGCCGCAACACATTTATGTTATACATTGGTAAATATATTCTATATTTGTTTAATACTGCATATAATGGGGAGACGATTTACTAGTATTTTTTCTATGAACTCAGATGCAGATTTCAGAGACATGTGCTCGGATGAAGGAGAATAATGATGATGGCGTTAGGGTGCAGAGGGTGACAGATGTGTGTCGGCATACTAAACGCGTTATCGAATATCTGAGAGTTTTGTATGTGATGGGTCGTAGTTGAACGCCATCTATCGATTCAGTAATGGCACTGTTGATGTTCCGTAACTGGGGAAATGCGTAGCGGGTTAGTGGACCGCGGTATCTAAGAACAGATGAGTGTGTGTACTAAGTTAAGAGCTACGTGATGTGAATAGCTATTGGGATTTCAATCCTGCTTGATAATCTTGTTCATTCAAATCATCTAACATACGCGTACGTACATGTAATGATAACTAAGGCTTGAAAGTCTGTTACATTTATTTTATCCATTGCACAACCTACAGTTATGCCACAGTTTTGTAATAATGACCTCTTCATTAATAAATTTTATACAATTTACTGGAAAGTTAATTAAAATATTTCTGCCTACAAATTCATCAGTTCATATGTTGCTGGTCTCGCTGTAAAATCACTCTCCTAGTTTATGTGTTAATTGATGGATTAATCTAAAAAGTGATAATTGCTATTTTTGTTCGCCACTTCACAATGTGATAAGCGGATATGGAATTTTCAAGTTAGCGATGATTGCAGCATCTCTTTATCGCGAACAATACCCTTCAAGAAGATTATCGGACGGAATTTTCTAATTATTCTGAACTCATTTTTTACTAGAGCAGCTCGATTTATTTTAAAATTACGGCTCTTTTGCCATCAATTATTTTCTCAAAGAAAAATGTTCAATTATTCAATGTTTGGGCAGTTCTGTATAGTGTATTAATTTTTAAAGTAACGTCAATTTTTGAAATTCAATTTTCACTAGTTCATATTTCAATACAAATATAGTTAATTAATTAATTTCTGTAAATATTTTATTTCAAGCATGTTCATTTGGATTCTATTTTATTCTTTAATGTATGATATTTTACCGGCATGAATTTGAAATTATTGTTCAGCTAACAGTAACTACAACTTTAATTAAAAGCCTTATAATTAATAACATATACAATCTGTATGGTTACATACACGTATGTTTGCAATCGTAAACGATTAGTATAATTTCAAACCAAATTTTGGGCGTTATTAGTTTTGTGTTCAATCTGCTATTTGCTAAACAAAGCAAAGTAATTTGTAGAATTAACCAAAACATGTTGATGTACTTGATGTTTATAATATTTGCACCACACCTAACCATGTTAACTCACGTATATACGTGAAATCCGATATAATTATTGTGAGCATTTGTTAGTTAAACACAGTTCTCTATATTTGATTCTCAAAATGGCACTAATTAAATTAGTATATGTACATATTTACTTGCACAAACAGGGTATATTTGTGTTATTTGATAATTATTAATGATTACAACATGAAAACCAATTCTAGTAACTAAAACTAGGAATGTATACAGACATACATGCCTGCAGCTCATCGACGTATGTGCAAGTCTGAATATATCACAAATTATTATTTATCAAGATTCACTTTTAAAATCCTAGGTGCCTAGGTCGCAAACAAAACTACAAATTTAAAACAAGTGTAAATACATTTTCTTCTGTTGACAAAAGCAAAGCAAACTAAGCCGACTATAAATGCATTGATCTTCTTTTGTTCAATTTTTAATTAAAAAATATTTTTTTCTCCAATGGCCTTGCATAATTTTTCAAAATAAAAAATATGGAAAAATATTGTTCCATTTCCTGCATATGCATGAAAATTTTGAATACAATTGAATAAAAAATAACGCAGAAAAAAAATAAAAGCTGAAAAAAAATTGGAAAATATTTTTTTTCTCAAATACGAAGAAAAATTTTGAAAAATAAAGTGTACCTTGCACAACTAGACCATAACACGTATCTGCAGAAAAAATTTCATAAAAATCCGTTGGGTAGTTTAGGAGATCTAGGTGGAACAAAAAATCTCGTACGAGCGAGCGAGCGAGCGGACGAGCGACATACATACGGACATATGTTGTAATAGTCATTTCGTGGTCCAGGGGGTCTGTCCGGGATTTCTGTGCAAAAATTTTTTAAATCGGAAGATGCTACAGACATCGTACCGAACACTATAGCTCTTCGACAGGAGGTCGATGAGCTAAAAATACATTTAGATTTTACTGGATCCATGAATTGCATTCATTTTTATTTTCAGCACTAATTTAAATCATTTGATTCGGTTAGGATAATGCATTTGTTTTAATGTATAACTATAAAAAATATTGTTTCAATTTTTTAGCTCATCGACCTCCTGTCGAAGAGCTATAGTGTTCGGTACGATGTCTGTAGCATCTTCCGATTTCAAAAATTTTTGCACAGAAATCCCGGACAGACCCCCTGGACCACGAAATGACTATTACAACATATGTCCGTATGTATGTCGCTCGTCCGCTCGCTCGCTCGCTCGTACGAGATTTTTTTGTTCCACCTAGATCTCCTAAACTACCGAACGGATTTTCACGAAATTTTTTTTGCAGATACGTGTTATGGTCTAGTTGTGCAAGGTACATTTTATTTTTCAAAATTTTCCTTCGTACTCGAGAAAAAAAATATTTTCCAATTTTGTTTCAGTTTTTATTTTTTTTCTGCGTTATTTTTTATTCAATTGTATTCAAAATTTTCATGCATATGCAGGAAATGGAACAATATTTTTCCATATTTTTTATTTTGAAAAATTATGTAAGACCATTGGAGAAAAAAATATTTTTTAAATAAAAATTGAACAAAAGAAGATCAATGCATTTATAGTCGGCTTAGTTTGCTTTGCTTTTGTCAACACTAGAAAATGTATGCACACTTGTTTTAAATTTGTTGTTTTGTTTGCGACCTAGGCACCTAGGATTTTAAAAGTGAATCTAGATAAATAATAATTTGTGATATATTCTGACTTGCACATACGTCGATGAGCTGCAGGCATGTATGTCTGTATACATTCCTAGTTTTATGTAATTTTTGTGTTGGACATAAAAATATTATTTTGTTTTTAGCTCGATCGTTTCACACTTTATTTCTAAGAGGTCGATTGTAATATCGATAAGAATTCATTTCCGTTTAGAAATCAGAGACGCTATTATGCTCATTCTAGACATTCTTATCAGTTCAAGTTTGTTGCACTTCGTTACTTGAACGCTTTGTGCTAATATCAGTTTGACACTTTCCACAAATAAAGCAAATAAAGACAATAAAAAGTAAGAGAAATTTATGTTCTGTGCTATCTGGACATTTGCGGTAACATAAGTTATGGATACCTGATGAAAAACTAATAATATCTTGACTTTAGTATCTATTGCAATAATATTTTGTGTATCATGTACAATGACATGGTAACTACTGGAATGACAAGTAATATTTGCTACCAGTCTAGTACGTATTCAGTGGTCTCACCAGTTTGAGTGCACGAAGACTCAGTTACGTTTGCGGTTCGCTATGCGCACCGCTCAGTGAGAACATATTCGTTCACGATGGTAATAGAGGGTACTGCAACGATAGTGCCCTTAAGATAAGCGTCCTAGACGAGCTCGTTAGTTCGGACATGGATATATAGCATCTCTGCAACCGGCCACGACTCCTATCTTTAACGGTGTAAACCAACAGCTCTGCCTACGTGGTCTCATAACAAGGTTATCTCTATCTTGACACGTTGAGACTGAAGTTTGTTTCGCTACATCCTGCTCTGTATGGACATGCACAGATATACAAATTTATGCATGCAAGTGCCAAATATAACACACCGAATTGTACTGTTCCATATGGATGCACAATACATATTTGAACACGTATTATACACAGTTTTTCCTAACCATAACCTATAAATACAAATTTTGTTCAGCATATATTTAAATAAATTTTCCATTTGATAATATTAAGGTAGGTTTAAATATGTCAGGCACATATTATGAAAGAAAAGGAACTATAAAATTTCTGGAGTATTCAATGGGAACAATTTACTTTTTCCATCAACGCTCAGCTTTCAAATGTAAACAGGAAAATCTACTTGGTGTTCGTTCTCGACGTGACGCAACAACACACTCAACTCTCAACTTTTTTTTATTTTCCCGCCACAACTGTATGTTGCCTTCTGACACATGCACGTACGAGGCAATGAAAATGTTTTTAAAAGTAATACAAGTAAATTTGTTTATATGATAAACATGTACAGCTGGTTATAGAATAGTTTTATACTTACAAATACACCCAACCCTCGCATTACGGCCTAGATACGTTCCGGAAGCGAAAAGCCGTATAACGAATCAAACATTGTTTAAAGGAATTAAGCATTTTTCAACGAATCAAGCATTTTTTGACCGTATAACGAAACATTGTGGGCCGTAATTCTAAAAAGTGCCATAATCAAAAAAGGCCGTTGTAGTGAAATGCCGTATAAAGAGCGACCGTATAGCGAAGGTTGAGTGTATAACTGTCCTTCGAAAACTGTAAATAGTCATGAATGATCTTTTTAGGATGATTTGAATATGTTTTTTTCTGTACATTCTGCTCGTCAACGAGAACTGTTTTATCAGAATTGAAGTTCAAGTTTTTATGCGTCGCGACAATGTATTTCGTAGGCATATCGATTTTCGTAAATTTTCATTGTAGTGCTTGGCCATATATAGTCCTACGAGAATTTGAAATCAGATTACAGTTAGAATAATGTATACAGAGTAATGTCAATAACTAGCTACTAAAATTACGTTTGGCATATTTTATTGAATAAAAATTGAATTTGAATGCTAGACAGAATACCGCATATCAGTATAGGTACCAATTTATTAGTTAAAACTTAGTTATACAACGGCAAAAAATCTGCAAATTGTAATTGAATTTACCGTAAAACCAGTAATGAAATTAGTGCATTGTGAGTAATTTGAAAAGCAATGCGATTATGATGGAATTATCAGAGAATATTTCTGATGGTCCAGTATATCTATGGAATTACACTGTGAAAATCTCGTACCTGTGAATTAGCCCAAACGAGATATTAATTGGTGCCAAAAATCAGCCAGCATTATAATTAGTAAACCAATACAAAACATTCGTTCTGTATCGACGGTGAAATGGATGTTACACGAACAAAATTCAATATTTTCAACTGCATTATCACGCATTATTTTTAATTGGGTCAAACGGGCGTCCGTTTAGCGGCGTGGAAATAGTCGGCCACCACCAGACCTAATCCTGACGGCCAGCAACGCAAATCCCACGGCTAATGTCCGAACAATAGGATTTTAAGTCCACGGCAATCGCCGCTTGTTGTTAATTTTGTTATTTCGTGGTCCCGGTGAAGTAATATTATTCAACCCTACAGCATTGACCTTACATATACACCACACACGGTTTCAGATTGTTTACATAACGGTCTAGCACGGCCACCTAGCATGTGTATTCATTTACCTGCATTGCTACTAACAACCAAGTTCTACTTCGCCGTATGCCTCACTGTCCATCCTCTTTACTGTGTTAATACTATTTAATAAACATAATATCTGTGGTTGTGGAAGAAATACAATCTAAATTGTATTTTATTCCAATAGTAAAATACATGCACACATTGACGTGTTTTATCATTTCGTTTTCTAGCAGACAATATTGTGTAGGTATCGCTACATGTTAATCGGTTCCTAATGTACTTGTGTACATTATGTAATGCTAGTTTTTTACATAGATACGCATAATACAAACATAATGTATTTTCAAACGCAACAGCAAACCTACTATCATATTCTACAGATTCTACGTAGTTGTTATTCCATAGGACAAAGGAGACATATGTCTGTAAGATACAATCAAATATAATCATAGATTGTCATATGCATACAGTATAACTTCTGATAATATAAAATAATAATCTAAATATTCATTCTGTTGGTCTTTCTGCAAATTTCTAAATGTAAAGTTCGAGTATAAGTACATCTACAAACAATGTATAATGGCTGTGAAATGTAAAAACGTCTGCACTATACTACGTGCGATTAAAACAGAGTAGATCAAAGCAAATGCAAAATAATAATCATCTTTTGACAATGTTTAGATCAAAGCTCCCTGTGAAATGCAAGTTATAATTTCGCCCATATTGCGGTGGATTGTGAACTGTCAACAGTTGAATGAAACTCTCTCTATTTTATTTGTTTTGAGGTTTGTTTCAGCGTTGTGTGCTGAATATGGACTGACGAGACTCAGCGCTTCGGGTGTTACAAACTCTTAATAATTTCTAAAACTTTATAAAGTTTTCCATCTTACTCGGAAGCTGAGGATTACCGATTCGAACTCTCATTGTATAACAAACGTAATGTTCTTTTGCAGAACGATTTGATGCTTACCAATGTGCACAAGAACACCAACTGAAATGAATATACCTACATTTATTTAGATTTCAGTATTCTCGAGTTGAACAAAGACACGGTTTTCTAAACAAATACTTGATAACATTTGAATAAGCACGCAATTAATTCTATAAACACTTGTATAGTGAAAACTGTTTATTTTTGTAAACAAAACTAAAAAGAATTCTGCAATGGGATGTGAAATGTGCAACGGAAATTACGTGTTGAAAAAAAGAAATCGTTTCTCAATATACGTGATGCAGTATAGCCAACGTAAAGAGAAATACCAATCCTACAAAGTTCTTACAACAAAGCCGTTTGTAATTTCCTTTAGGGTTGCTTGAAATAACTGTATTTCGTTTTCACCAAGAGATGGCACCACCATACTGGTTTGTATTTGGATTTTCTGTATTCCAGAACTTTTGTTTTCAAATAGATAAATGCTTTCCATTAGCAATGAAAATTTTCGTATTGTATAAAATATACAATTATATGCATATGTTAAACAAATTAAATTCATATATACAATTTTATATATTTAAAATACAGAAAAGTCTGTTGACCTAAGGTTAGTTATGAAAAGGTTGAGTTCACAGTCCTAATTGGGATTTGAACTCAGGACCTTAGATTATATGTAAATGGATAAATCCCTATCATTTATTTATGTTATCCATATATCATTTCGAATTAGGTCAACTCCAAATTGACAAGTACACCATATCCATATATCATCCTTATTATTACTATTAAAACAATTGAACTTATGTTTATTATAAGCGTAGTTATATATTCGTAAATAAAATAAATATTCTATGACAAGGGGAAATATATTGACGTAATTTATTTAAAATAGGTTGCAACCATTTGCTCATTATTTATACATTAAAGTAAAGGTCAGTAAGCAATACATTTTATATGCTATATCCATGATGTAAAAATCAATTTCCGGTATACGGTTTCTGTTAACTGTATTTATAATGGAGCTTAGTATTTTGCGCGTTCAAACAGGATATATATAATAAAATGGAAGTTTAATTATTATTTAAAAATAAATGTATATATATATATATATATATGTGTTCCTGCCACTTTAAAGTTTGAATGATAAAACAATTATTATAGACATGTACATTGATTTATAAAAATTTAGATAATCTTTTATTTAAAAAAATGAACAATTGTAATTTGTTTATTCATAAACGTGCATGTATAAGTATAACATATGCTAATAAAAACTAATAAATTTTTAAAAACTGTGTACTTTCGTATATATATATATATATATATATATATATATATATATATATATATATATATATATATATATAAAATCAATTGACAATTTAATTTAAAAAAATACCCAACAAAGGAAGTACGTATATAACACGATAATGTCCTCAGCACGTGTTCGTTTACATTGATATGATTATTGTAGTCTATTAAGCGTGGAATAATTATGTAAAATGCATTACTGTACAATTTTGTCGCAAACGTTTCGTCCTAATATTTAAACAAAATTATCGTTACGCTTAAACGATGTCAGAATAAATATGCGGTTGTTGGAATTGACCTAGTTTTCAAAATATTTAAAATGCAAGAACCGTCGTCTTCTTTCTAGTTAATACTCCATTCGTGCGTCGTGTAAAATTATGATCTAATTATTACTGAAGTAAAACATTTTAAATTAGAATTGTTTTTTAAAAAAAAATGTTACTCTAAAAGCGTAAAAATTGCCTTTGTCGAATTGTAATTAGGCACATACTTCATTTCGTATTTTTCTTTTACGTACTCAAAAATAACGGTTTCCGTTTTAATAGATTTTTACTGTTGGTTTCACTGCTAAATTCACTGCACAATAAAATGTCTAATAGTACAGATAAATGTATACCATTTGTACTCGAAGGCATAAAAAGTGTACATCTGTAATTAAATGATGCATAAAAGTATACACATTTGTATTGGATAGTTTATATTATTAGTTTGGTGCTACTGTGCAAAATACATTTTACTTTTTCAACTTATTATAAACATGCATTCATTTCGCTGCATATATGTATAGTGAAACATATTACATATAGTTATATGAACAATAATGAATAAACAATTTCTGCATTGGAGTTTACAAACAAATGTGTTGGGAATTGGATTTTGTTAGAACGCTGATGTTTTGCTTGATGGATAACCTGAATCAGCTGCTTGCAGTGTTTCAATGTTCAGTACAGTAAATAAGCGTATTGAGGGCTTTGCGGAGGTACTCTGTTTGCGTCAGTTCATGTGGAAAGTCGTCTTAACTTCTAAAGTGTTTCTAATGGGCGGGGGGGAGTTCTAATGGGAAATCTCTTCAAGACAACGGATGTTGGTACATTAGTCTTGTTGTCGTTCATTATCTCCTTCACACACATGCACCCGACCCGGCTACCGTGCTCGTTCTGTCCTTGTCTCCCGTTGCTTATTGAATTTTGGGCGGAGGAAGAGTATAATGAAGCACGTAAGAGTGGTCCTACGGGTTGCGTTAATCGTACAGACTTAAGACACGAAATTAGAAGCTTTAACCAGTGCGATTTATAGCGGTTTTAACATGATTGCGTAGAAAGTGATTCTTGTAAACGTACGTAGTACCAATGGACACCGACTGATGTTCTCCAATCCAGCCAAGTCGTTTAATTAAATTCATATATACATTACATCCACAATCGTCATATGTCATGTATCTAATTAATATTTAAATACATAAATGCAGTTTAACGATTAATAATAAAATAAATAAATAATTTCAAGGTACAAATCAATTGATTTATATTTGAATAATTGTGATAAAGCGTTATCCTGGTGTAGATTTCACGAGTACAGTATTAAATACGAATATTATAATATTCCACAAATGAAAAAGTTGCATTTTTGTAATTCCATTTCAAAACAAAGTTTATTATGAATGTTTAGTTTTTGTTAGTGAACTGAAAATTAAAATCTGATATTACAGTTTGAATGTAAATGAATTTTGCATTTTTAGGTTTTTGTTTAATTAAAGTGAAAACAATCTGTCTGTTTTTATAGTTTTTCAATTGTACTTCACAATGGATATCATTTTCCATGTATGAATGTATTTTTATTAACTGTAATCTGTAACATGAAACTGTATTTTCTAGAACGTATTTCATTTACAATAATATAGATTCAATAGCAGTTTTATTTATAGTATTTGTTTTCATAACATGGAGTAAAACTGATGAAGTTCTGTGGATTGGATTACTTTTGAAATAAGCCTACACAAAAAAATACACGTCTTATCTGTTTTTAAAATTCTATTAATACGTAATACGTTTCGGATGATTTACTGTAAATAGTTAAAAGTGATGCAATTAAGTTTATTACAATCTATAAATGACTAGGATATAATACTGGCATGAACGCGTGTCTGAGACATTCGGTTACGTGGCATTTTGTGTTAGCAAGCATGTACCTGCAGGCTGTGATGTATATCTACTTGTATGCGATGCAACGGGTTGTGTAAGGCAAGTAATTTACAACACTGTGGTTCTACGAAGTATTTTATTATGCATTGCCCTGCAGTAATACAGTTTATATCTCTGCATTGTGAGTGTGTTATAAGTCTCGTAAAAACTTTTATAATTTCATGTCGTTGTAAGTTACTACTTACCGGCATTACAATTTAGCACTTTCTATGTAAATTCAAAGGTATGCAACAATTATTTTCATTAAATCTAGATGTGACTAATCTTATACATGATGAATTATTTATTTCGTGTATTACTTTAGCTTTATTGTTAAATATAATATCGTACATGACGAGTGATATTCCAATATGCACAGTTTGACATCAGTGCACATGTAATATAAACTATTCCGTGCATTGTAACGACGTGATATGAACACTGAGATTTTGCTTGTATGATTTTGATAGATGACATGTACAAATGACATGAATAAAGCCAATCCGGTTTCATGCAGCGTTTGAAATAGCTTGTAGTCGCAATATATTTCCGTTTTGTTTTTACGTGTGAAATTCTACTGGCGCATTTTAACGACCAGGTACTCATATAATTTTAAAATGTTCGTGTAACTATTCCGTGCTATTCATGTTTAATGAAATGATGAATGAAAAGAAATGGATCACGCAATTTAACTTTGTTTTCTGTCAACTGGTTAAGTAATGGATGACATTGTGAAAAACAAGAGTCCAGGGATATTAACTATGTGTAAATATACGTACATTGATAAGCCCTATGCTCACATAATATGTCAGTACACATATTTTGAGCTTTGGTTTAATTTAATGCAGAAAAGTATTTTTAAAAGATATATTTTCCTTCTTAAACTACCACGTTTTAGAAGAGATTTGTTGGTAGGTATTACCTAGCTCATAGATTAAATTAATTGGTAAACTCTTTTCTTAAAAGTACCATCATATTCTCAACTTCTTTCCAAATAACATTATACGTCAGAAACTTCTTGATATATTGCATACTTCATTCACATTCATACACTCATCCATAATTGTAGTTTCTTCGTTGAATATCGTTGGGTTCTCATTTACCTTACTATTACATTTTTTTTTCTTTGTAATATAATAATAGAGCAAATACGTTTTCCATTTTGATTTTCTAATAAATATAGTTTAAATAGGCACTTTATCATATCTGCTGAAAAGTTAAATTTTTCTCTTTTTTTTACATTTTAATATGGTTGATCTATCAACGGTTAATAAGATTTAAAATTAAACGTTTTTGGTTAATATACAAGTTTAACTTTTTATCACAAGTTTTCGACACTATATTATCAGTGTAGAACGTTAATGATGACGGCAGCGAATGTCAATTCCAATTTATTCCGCTCGAGATGATACTGTACAACCGATATCAGCTTGTATACTGCCGCATCTTGCCTTTGCTGTTAGCTTTATCACTATGTACCCAATAACGTTAATATTTCACTCAGTTGCGCGTGCTAATATGCATAGCATGTTGCATATACTCACATTGTACACCAATTAACTAGAATATTTCTCCAGTACTCTTTAGTGACATTTCATTTTCCGTGCATTCATTAGCGTCTATGCTTCTGTCCATGTTGACAAATCTAATTAAATTTCTCATTCACGAATACACTCCGTGTAACAGCTAGTATTTGTATGAAACATACAAATCTATTTGCTGGCTCTATACAAGTATAAATATTCTTATCATCTACATCATAGCATTCCTTCAGAATCCAGGTTTTCTTATCAGTCTATCGTTAATATTTCACGTAGTCCCGTCCCGAACGTATTGAATGGATACTATTTCAATAGATACACATGTATCATACCCGAAAATACATGACACATTTCTATAGAACGATACCATTCAATATGTGAATCGAGTATATAAATTTCAGATCATGATTAATGGTTTCATTGAAATGAAATCACTGTATGTTGAATAAATTAGATTTGTTCAATCAGGCACTTCAAAACTTTTTAATTTTTATTTTATAATTCTATGAAATTTGATTCAAATTAGCATCATATTTAACTAGTATTAAATTATCTTTTGGATCCGGCATTTGTCGCCTACGATATTTCCTAAATAGTTTAAATAATTGTATAGTTCCATTTTAGATTCGATGATACTATCTAAAAATACTGCCACGCAATAAAATGGTTATGGAAATAAAATTCATATAACTATGTGTTTTTATTGACAGTAAAATCGTCATTCGCTGATTTTATAAAGCCAGTTCCGGCGTTGAAATATGAGGCCTGGATTTGATGTACGGTCAAGAATAAAATAAACATAAATCTACGACGTTTTACGATTATGGACGACTAGTTATTACTAGTACACAATCTTACAAATCCATTTTTAGGTTTTATTGTATGTTAGTATCATAGGAATAGTTAACGACTAAGGAATGTTCATTTCTAATTTATATCATTACTCGTACTACAAGTTTTAAAAGAGAAATAGCGCGTGCTACTAAGATGGAATCTCCTTTAGTTGTCTTCACAAATCTGCGGGTTCTTTGTAATGCCGGGTTGCATTATTCTGAGGCAATGCGCTCCACGACAAAGGCATCGCAAAATCGCACAGGCTGAAGAAGTCACTCGCTCAACTTTTCATAAATTAGATTTACAAGACCTTTAGAATCCACAAAGGAAAATATAAGTGGATCCGCTAACGTAAATACATGTTCATTGCAAATAGTTCCATTGGTACTATTTTTATGAACGAAGTTGCAAAATTGTTTTTATTAGAAGTAGCAAAACAATAAACGAAACTTTGTAAATAAATCTCTATCAACAACAATATTCCTACATCTGCTAAAATGTTTCACTAAAACATGGGAGTATGTATTATTTAACAAAGTTAATAAATTTATATAAAAATATAAACTTAAACAAATATCAGAAAACTTATAATCTTGATACTTAGTAAAATTAAAGGAAACTTGTACAATTGTTCAATATAATTTTCCTCTATTGCAAGTTTGCCCAACTCTTTTCAACGAACCATGAAAATTAAAATCTCAACTAATTATTTGTTTCCACGGAAAGTTTAAAGTCCCAGTTGGCTGTGAGATCAAATATTAAAATCAAATTTCGTTGATCACAAGAGACTTTGAAATTAAAGTTTTTTAATCTCATCTTAGGTCAACAAATGTTGTTGGACCAGTTTGGTGGGTATATTGTTATTTTAATATTTTAACGTTGTGCAGAATTAACCAAGTTTTAATATTGTTGGTTTCGCTTTACAAAGGAAATGCATTAAGATAGTTTGCATGCGTATATGCAGTTTTAAAATTTAAAAGCTCGCATTAATATTTTTGTTGTTATCAGTTCACCACGTGTATTATGTTTGTTCTATATTTGAATGATATATACGGAAATTTTTCATGCATTCTATGTGTCACGCAGTTCAATGCATTTTAAATCGTAGCTTTTTGCACGATAGGGAAGGTGAATTTTTTCGCTAGAGTGCCGTAACCTTGACGGCACGAAGCAAGTATAAATTGTGCGTGAAATGATAGCAATGTAAGCAGATGGAAAATATTTCCTTTGCAGGAAATGTTTATTTAAGAAAATTAATGTTTTCTTTGATAGAATGTATATCTATTTTTGATGGTGCAAAATTTATATTTCGACATTGCGAAATTTTTATTCGAGTCTGTAAATTGAAAAGCTGTGTACACTGTAGCAGACTTTCAGAAGATATTCACAGTTGCCTGGAGATATTGACTGGCTTCTTTTATCAAATACGTCACGAATTTATATTGTAATGTTCCTGGTGCATATACATAGATTTTTGGTGTAATATTCTTTATTTATTAAAAATATGATAACGTTATAAGCAATATAACTCTGGTACTCATGTTACCGATTCATATACCAAATCTAACATATTTTTCTTTTAAATAAGTGACAACTTTTGCAGATATATTTTAGTGAAACTTCTCTGGCACTTAAGATTTGAAAGCTCCGTGAGAGACTTTGGCAGATTAAGTTGCGACTCTCAGTATGGCTGGTTCGAATGTAGCATATTACGTACATATATGATGGGCCAAGTTTGTGTCCTAATGTTCGTCAGAGTGTTTTAATCCCAGATTGAAGGGATTAATGAGTGAAGAAGCTACTTCACGGGTGCATCATATACTCAATAAACGCGCTTGAAAATGTTGACAGGCACATTGTGAACATTTCAGCTAGATATATGACAGCCACACGCTTAATTCTATAGTAATTAATTAATATTAATTGTTTGTACGATTCATTGATAATTAATAATGATACATATTTGTTTATATCGTTAATATAATATATATATATATATATATATATATATATATATATATATATATATATATATATATATATATACCGGGTGTCCTAAGAAATCTGGGACATAGGGAATTAACATGTAAATATAGAAATATTGTGATTACTTCTGAATAATATATTTTAGAACAAAACTGCAAATAAAAAAATTGTTCAGAATTAAAAACTGCATGATAAGAAGTCATATTTAATGCGCAGATATATTTCTATAACGCGTAAAACAATTTTGAAATTCTACATTTTAATGACAGATTAGGAGATCGTGAAACAAAAATGCTATGATTTGATTATTTGTTGTTGTAACCAACAAAAATACATGCAATTTTTGTTCCATGACCTCCTGATCTGTCCAATCAAAATGCAATATTTCAAACTTGATTTACACGATATACAAATATATTTGAGCACTGAATGTGTCGTCATATTATGCAGTTTTTAATTCTGAACAACTTTTTTATTTATACTTTTCCTGTAAAATGTATTGTTCAGAAGTAATGACAACAGTTCTATATTTACATGTTAATGTTCCAGTGTCTCAGATTTCTTGAGACACCCAGTATATATATATATATATATATATATATATATATATATATATATATATATATATATATATATATAAAATATAGACCGAAAATGCTCCGAAAGCAGAGAGTGGCGACATCCCTGAACGTAACGCAGAAAATTCGATTAGTTCGGAATTGCGTTACGCGTTGCGTTGTTGCGTACAGCAGAAAAGCGCCAACAATTTTCATATTTTGGCGAATAAAAATGAAGCGATATTTGAAACCTTTTGTCATGTGTACCCATAATACTTTAATATTTCGTAATGATTGTGCTAATTATTATTAAATGAAATTTGTCATGTTATTAGAAATTTGATAATTGAGTGTTTAATTTGAAAATCTATAAATGTAATGATCATGCAGTTATTGTACCGAAAGTGTGAATTTATACCCGTTTGTTAAGTGCTAAAGCAAATAGATACACCATATGGACAATTTGTGGCTGATTTTCGTAATTATGACAGCTATATGTAATTTCACGAGCATTTCTGTTTAATAACATCATTGCTTCTGACGAGAATATGTGTCCAACGTGACACCAGACCCTATTAGTGATATTGGTTATTAATTAATTTCAACGTATGGAACCAAGTGCATACATGTTTTGAATTTTATGTTCAAATTACATTAACCGTATGTAATAATTAATACATTACATACTTACATACATGAATGTATACTAGATAGAAAATAGAACAAATATTTATGTAATGTTATAGATATACTTTCTTTATGCTCGTTTCTATTTCTAGCATCAAACTTAATTACGTCATATACAGAATATCGTCCAATTATAAAGGAACATAATCATTTCTGTATCAACTGAATGCAAATGAAGGTATAGATTAATTTAACAACTCTGCTACGAATACCGCATATTAATGATTCTGATTTCCAGGAACTTCAGAAAATTACACTCAGATCTAAATTCAATAACACGCGATAAAACCTACATTCATACATACATTTACTATTAATTCGTGTTGATACTTGTATATTGGTAACGTGTTATAAATCGATATTAAATTGCGGGTATCTTTCATTGTACTTGACATAATACGCCTGCTTCGCAGCTGATTCTAATTTGGCTGAAAGCTCTGTGACAAGCTTACTTCTGATATAGACGATAACACACAGTGTCCTTGAAATCCTTTGTATGGTTGAGTGAAATTTATGTACGTTTCTAAGGCTTCCATAGCAAGTTTCAAGGTTATAAACGAGATTGTGAAATTTCCGACCTGGTCTGTTTTAATGTATGTCTGTAGATAACACCAGCTTAGTGCATGGTGACTTCTCATAAGTTTCATCTGCTTGTCAGCCTCCTCAGGATATTCATCTAATTATCTTGATGTGCTGGTTAGCTCATTTACCTTAAAGATCTATTAAACGTATCTATTATTAAAAATATCGATGGCTAATTGTTGTAACTAGCACACCAATTCTATATTATTCGTTTGTCCACAAATTATAAATACACAGGATACATTTTTATTTTTAATGAAAATCAAATTGACTAGAATTTATTCATAATAGAAATTTTCAATATCTATAAATTTTTCAGTTCTCGTTTCTTTCCTCCATATTATAAATAAAAAATGTTCATGATAAGAAAAGAATAACAATAAATTCACATCATATCTATATTATATCAACTTTATATAAAGTTTGTAAAAAAAAAAAACAAAGCAATAAATTATTATTTTTTGCAGGATGTAGGCTTAACGTAGACGCTAGACATCTGTCAACTTTTTGCATGAACACGTAAAGGAAAAAAACCGTAACATACGCTTACACTTTCACGTTTGTATTGTGGTAAGATTTCTATGACGACAGACCGGAAAACCGAACGAAATCATTGTCGGACGGAAATTTAATTTGTTTTTCATGATTGCCATCGCCGCTTGATATCAAATATTCTGGTGATTCATCTTGTTAATTTATTTCCAAGTTAATGAGATTAGGAGCCAACCATGAATAATATAACTAATTATCTTAGATTTTCTTCTGCGGTTCGGAAATGTTTACATGATTAATTAATATAGTATATTAATAAGTAAAATAGATTTATCAATGTTTGATGAATATAATTAATAGTTACAAGCTTTCTGAACACGTTTTTGTCGATATTATTCTTTTCATTATTTAAACATTTTTATATTCATGTGGATTTGCTGAATTCGTGTATCAGGAATAGAATTTACGATTTCTAATTTTAGCAACTTGACATTAAAATTTTCTTGTACAATTTATGGCATTCGAATCTAGTTCATTAAACTGTTTTATTTATTATAGATAGACCAGTCGAGTTCCGCACGAAACGCAGGGGTTGTTGAAACAAGATATCAGTAAATCACAAAGTAAAATGAATCAGTTGAATTCACGGTTGATCACAAAACGTTCATTTCAGTCTAATCGGTTCATTCTGCAAGCTTTGATGCTTGCTGTACTATTGAAAATAATACGTTTTTAAAGTCTATCTTTATTATTATCTCACATATTCACTGTAGCACATACATATGTAGTTAATTTATAAGGTGAACAATAATAGAACATCTCCTCTATTGTTCATAATATTTCCCCCCAAATTTATACTCGAATTTCATGATCGAATATAAGCTTAAGCCTACTTAAGCTCGTATCATATTTAGTCTGTAGTTGATGCTAAATATTTTTCATTCATCTAATATTAACGCGCTCAAGCCGTGTTCTTACCTGCACAAAGTCGGCCAGGTTGTAGATGATTCGAGTGTTGAAACATCTTGTGTATGACGCAGCTCATTATATTTTAATAGATATTGTACGAGTGAACAGCACACACAATGGTTGGTTTCCCTATAGCTTTGCATTGATTAAACTTTCAGTAGACATTAATACGCCACTCCAGCTACTAAACACTTCGCTATCTCTTACAGATTAAGTGAACGTTCCGTAGAAAATACTCTGCGTCAGGATTCGTCCTTCGTGCTTATTGTCTGGCCAATGAGGGGTCGTCTGTTATTCAGTAAATACGCAATGTACGTAATTTCAGATATGCGAGCTACGAATATTTATTACAAAAGATTAACATCGTTTGTTGTTGATTGTGACAACGGCTTATGTATCCGAGATTTTACTGTATTTTACCTTTTGGAAATTATCTGTTTCCTTTGTTATGATATGCGATATGCAGTATTATATTATCGGTATAATTATACGATTCGATTAATTCTATGAGCTTATACTCAAATATGATATTCCACAAAGCATTTTCTAACCTTCCACTATGCCAGTATAATTTTACTAAAAAACAAGTTCTTTCTTGTGAATACGAGTGTAAAAGACGCTGTAATGTCTTCCCTAATTCCATGAATGTCACTATAAATTATCCCGTTCGGTTGATAAAAACTACACCGGTCCGTATCCGAAGTTTGTCGTGACGTATTACTCAGGTTACGGGGTGCAGTGTGGTGCGGGGGGGGACGAGTACCATTGGAGGCGGTGGACATAGTGTGACAGCGAGATGGATGGGAACATGGACACGGTTTCTTCCGACATGTTGAGGTTTTCACGGCCATATAAGAGACGTTTATACGTTTAGACAAACAGTAACAAATCACACTATCGTCGTCAACGGAAAGATATATCGTACCCGGAATACAAAACGACTTTATTCCTTTTCAATCCTTTTGCTTGTTCCGTTATATGAAACCCGGCTTCAGCATTCTTTTTCTACAGTCTATATCTCGTCAGCATATGTTTTTATCTTTTAGCGAAAGAATAAACTTAGTGTAAACAAAATAATTAATGTATATAAAAGAATGACTTAGTTAGTTTCTTTTATTTTTTATTGAAAATAATATCAGTATGTAAAAAATAGATATAAATGTTATCTAGTAGGAGTACAATTTATTATTATTTGTATTCTATTACTATCTTCAGTATAGTATCTTGAAGTATATAAATATAGCAGTACTTGCAAACACAACTATATAGAAAAATGTACATATTGCAAACATGAAAGTTCGTGTAGGCAGACATAATGCAGGTGCAGAAAACCATTTAGCAGTTAAATATTTAATAAGGGGATGTTTACTTAGGTGAAGCTACGTGGCTTCGCATAACACGCGACTGGCTGTACACCGGATACATGTCACACCTCGGCTTCAGTAGAAAGGTGTACGCGTGCGAGAACACAGAATCGGCGCTTGTTATTGTCGTTTCACCATAGTGCCACACGTTAATCCGACAACCACCCGTCTTTTGTAATAGAATCGATTAATTTTGCACCCGTGTTTACCCTGCTCATTTCGTCATAATTAATTACGTATCTGATGTCTATGTTTAGGCAGAATATAATAATTCTGCGTGAGTGTTAATTGCACTGATTTGGAGACGATGCGTGAGTGAAACATATGAATATATCTCATTTCACTTGGTATATTCCAGTTAATAAATTAACGAGATAATCATTCCGGGAAATAAATGATAATTTCATAGATTCTTAAATGTTAAATAACATTGAACTCAAAGTATTGTAATTCAATTATAATGGTAGTAATTTGTTTTAGGAATTAGATCCTACATTACAAGCACTTGTAATTCGCAAAAATGCAGTAATCTTGTCCGTGATTATCTTGTTTTCTACCAGGCTGGTAAATTATTTTTTGATTAGATCGTCCCAGTCAATTGACAAGCAGGAGGGACCCACGTGTGTGTGTAATTTGAACATTATTGTTCGTTATTTACGGTCGCTCTTTTTTCGTATTCTGTTTCCGACATTAAATCAGCGAAAATTACAAATGATTGTAGTAATTGTATTACTATGATTGCTTCCTGATTGAAAATAAATAATTTGCGACCTAATGAGAGCCCCAGAAAATTTAATGTCGTAATACGTTTTCACTTTCGATTATGACTAATCAATGTACAATAATAACAGAAAAATACGTTAATAGATTCATAAATGTATAAATATGTATTTTTTTCATATTGATCCATAAAAAAGCCGGAGAATTTTTATATCATCTTCGTATATGAACGTGTGTAGAATATTAATGAGTGAATTTACTCATGCCTATTAAATAGAGACCACTGGTCATTAGGTGAGTGTTTGTTGCGTTGAAATAGAGTAGAGAGTTGACCGGTAGCACCACAATCTAAATTCGGGACCTGTATCACAAAACAGGGGACCACGCATTCTGCAAACAGGATTGTTCCGGTCTCGGAAGTTCTCATTTGTTGAACAATTGTGACAACCGGCGAAACAGTTGACAACTAAGCTAATTTACAAATACGTTACACACAGGTAACGAACAGAGCTCCGTGTTTCTTTATGAACAAATAATTGAATGGGACCTTACGTCCAGTATGCACAAAACATACTGCTTGTTTAAAAATCAAATTAGACTTGATAAGTTGCTGTAGCAATTCTATTTGCTGACATATTACCATATTAAGTTGCAATGAGAAATAATAATATTTTTTTGCTTGCATCAGGATAATATTATGTAATTTATTGTGCTGGAAATGTGAAAAGTATTTGTGAATCCTATGACATTATTACTAAACTCCTACACATGACACACGTATTTGTGTGAGGTAAATCTCTGTGACCTTTTCATACTATTCCTGTTATAAGAATCGAACCTAAACATCATTTTTAATCCAAAAAGAAATTCAAAACATATTGTGATACGTAAACTGAATAGGTGACGGAAGAAAATATGTATTCACAATAGACGGCAGCAAAACGGAAATAAATATCAACAAGTTATTTTATAAAAAATGATAACTTTAGTCAAGGTATTTATTTATTTTACAAGCACTTATTTTCTTATACATAGTTACTATCACTACTATAATATTTCAAATAGTAATTATGATTTTGTTTACATTTGAGCAATTTATTAACCAGTTTCCGTTGGAGTTATCCATCTTATTGATTATTTTATTAATCGTACAAATTACAAGACCAAAATGGAATATAATTCCTGACGAAATATTTTTATATAATATATAATTCCGTCTTCGCATATTCGCTTCATGTACTATCGTTCCATTCGATTCTAGATCCTTAAATCCATATTATTTGCACAAATGCGTATAACGGAGAAGAAATGTGTATTGTTTTCTTGGCAAGCGAATTCTGGTGGTGCTTAAAGTATTTGCAAGCCGATGAGTACGAGTTACGTACAGACTATTTGACGGTGTTGCCATGATGAATTCGAACAATAATTATTAGCGGTATTCGCTGGGGAAATAACAAGCCAACGGAATTAGCAGTGAGCACGCACGTGTCTCGCTCATTTGGTAGTTTCATGAATTCATTCTCCTGCTTTAATTAAATACGTCCCAACACATCATCGATCCGTTCAACCGCACACATTTTTTGTTCCATCTTTTTTATATTTGCTAATATACGAATAAAATTATTGACTGACTTTTTCTCCAATAATTATTTGCGTTAGTCACGCTTTTTTTAAATAGTGCCTAAATATGAATCAGAAATCAGTTTAAATAATTTGAATATTGCCATGAACTATTCATTGATGATGGTGTTGTTTCATATTTCCATGACGACTTGATGTGGATATCAATGAAGAAAGTTTTCAGTTTAGTCTGAAGTCTGGAGCAAGTTGAAGAGAGAAATGTGTTCTGCTCCCAGCCGAGAACCCAATTTAAATTTCAATCTTTGTTTTAACGGCAAAAAAGAAGAAGGAACGAGATTTCCGCTAATGCTTTTAAAATTGCATTTAACAAACTTTGAACTCGTCTGATACTGAGTGATGTAATTTCGTATCACTACATATTCATTTATATTATAGCAACCTTCCTGCTGCCTTACGTTTCCATCATGTACTTACTTTACATAAAATCCAAACTTGCTTTTATGTGTATTTGCTCAGTAAATTTATCATACGGTTCATATTTTAAAAATTCATAAATCATTATATTTGTATTCGCCGTATGTATCATACAATTCAAGTTTACATTTCATTTTGCATTAACTCGTTGCAAATCACTGAAAACAATTTTATTTTATAAGTTCTGTTTATATTTACTTTCTTGTGTAAATATAACTGAATTTCCAGGAATATTTCAAAGAATATTATTTAACTTTGGAATTTGATTTTAAAATTTCAACCCAAATGTCATATTATATTTATCGGAAAATAAATTAAACAACATAACTGTATTATGTATTATAAATGTGGAACTTTGTTTGAAAAATTCATTACAATTCTCCATTTATAGCCTCAGCAAAAAAAGAAAAGAACCCAACGTCAGAATAAAGTGTTTTGAAAGAGGTCATATTTCAGAATGGTCCAATAAAATTTCACGTTTGGAACATCATCACACGCACCTGGCGGCATTAGATATATCACGCACATTTTCCTTCTTTCAAAATCGTTTGCGTCTACTGCGCAGTCATTTATATAATCTTTCCATTTTCTGGTAGGTGTTTTTTAGTGCTGAACTATAAAAGAAACGTACTAATATTAAAATATAATAGACTTACAATGAGAATTTTAATTCTAGATTTGTAGTTTGTTGTCTTGCATAGAAATAACTGTGTATGAAGCTGTAAATACGAAAAAAATACTGAAAATAATGTCAACGCCGATGTAAAACTTATCAAACTATATAGCAAAATTTTGCCAAGTTTCCGTGATCTTCTGTCAACCATGTGTCTTGCAGTAGCGAGTGCATAGAACTTCATGTACTGCGGAACTTAAGGTAAACTTAATATTTAACGTAGGAGAAAACTTTCTGGGTACCATGTGTCATGTTTTACTAATGTTTCTATAGTCTTGTCTATAAATGGCGTTATCAAAGCCTCAATTATTACAGCAGATCCCATGCTTTTACTTTAGTGTACCATTTCTAACAATAAGAATAATTCTATATTGAAACAACAAAATATAGTTTGATTTTAAACAAAAACTTTAGATTTGTTTTTAATTTCGGAGCGAGAACATTTACGTGAAATATGCATAGAACCAGTGGCTAAAATTAGTTCGGTGTTTGCACATATTCTTCCTATTGTTTTACATTACGTGATCACGCAAGTCGACTATTATTAGCAGCGCAGCAAAGTTCTGAGTTCTCGGTTAATCGACAACAAACGAACAAACGTACATTTGTCTTACAAAACCGCATTGTATGTTCACTAAACAAGAATCCGTGCACGGTCGCCGCCTATGTTATCCCACAAAGCACTGTGCAATTTGCATATCCCTGGGTTGATTTTAATTGGAAGAAGTTGTTTACTAACAAACTACAAGTCGCACTACATGAAATATTATTCGCAACTCTAGGCCTACAATGTGCACGTATGGCTCTCTATGTAACTTGTGTTGATACACAATAGAAGTGTTCAGAATGAGCAACCTTCATCTAGTTAAAAATCATTGTTTCAAACAATATATGCTAGAAAATCTATTTAAGAAGTGTAATTTCATTATAGAGAAAATACTTACAAATACTTGCTGTTTAAGATTATTAAATCTTTGCGATATTTCCTATCTTACTTTAAGTATTATCTCCATACATAATTCCGTCAACATTTACCTAAGATTACTTACTGTTAGAAAATAACAATACGTAGCCTAGATAGTAGATATATTCAACATCATGAATAATCACGTCGTGTAGACGAAATGTATATGTGTGCCTATAAGGACATCGTATCTCTTATCTGCGACGTTTACTACATGTGTACATTTATGTTTGTGTGTTGTGGCTGGCAGCGTTTTCTGATTGTCCCTAATGGCTCTGACGTGTTCCAATGGGAAATCTCTCCAAGACAATGAATACCGTCGCATTAGTCTCAGTGTCGTTAGTTATCTCTTTCGAACACGGTTACCATCTGGCGCTAGTTTATGCTAGCTCCGTCCTCGTCACACTGCTGCATATCCTTATTAAATTCTTGAGATGAGCAACCCGTAATGAAGGAGTTAAAAGCGGCCTCCTCGGGGACTCGATAATCGCACAGGTTTAAGAGAACAATCTGGACGAGATAGTTCCTACGACACTTGAATAGAAAATAGTTTCCATTGCTTTCCTGAGAATTTTATTATGCCGTCACACTCGTACACCGCTAACATCAATAAATTATTTGCTCTCAATTTAAAAAAATGAAGTTACGCAAATTACGAAAGTTTTGCAATTTAAACTTGAAAAGTTTAATCCATTATATGGCGAAAGGATGGAATCCCTTTATTTATATCTGTTTCTGCATATGAAAAACTGTAAATTACAGAAAATTTTGTTAAAACTCGATTTAATTTAATTGCTAATTAAAATTAATTTTTATGAAATATTCTTCGTTAATAAAATTTATTTGATTTTTAGTTAATAATTAGTGTGTGTGACGGAAATATTTGAATTTCGAATATATTTTTCTACGTGGTTCTTGATAGTGTATATGTAACCTATTATGCACATTATTTCATGGTAGACTAGTTCTGATGCAATACACGCGTATCTATAACTAGTGAGTACATATAGTACGCTTCATCGCAGAACTAAATTATGTTTTACATGGACTGTTGCTCATTATTTAAATGAAACTGTTTCAAATTGATAGTGACACATTGATAAATCATATGCTATGATAGACCAATTCAGTAACGTTGGACAAGAGATGAGTTACTGTGCAGGAATATGTAATATACAATTTCAAATTATATTATCCAGACATTTTTTAATAACTGGATCTGATATCATAAATGTTTTAATAAACATTGTAAAAAAAATGCGGTGTACTCTGTGAATTTCTATATAATTCCATTTTATCTTGGAATTTATTCTATACAAAGTTTATTCTTCTTATTAGTTAAAATTTCATTTTAGTACAAAATGTTAATTTATGAAATACACTGCTCTCTTCACAGAACACATGCACTTTCTTGATTTAATATCTTTTATCCAATAAAAGTAAACGTTGGCTTCTATAGTCCATTGTGTAAATGCACCAGAATACAGTAATGTTAGTAATTAAACTTTTATTATAAGTAGAATTTGTACTGTATAAAAATAAAAACATTATACATTTATAAATTACTACTGGCAACATCATATAAGAAAATATCAATTACGTGTTCTACTCAGAACAGAACTGAGCAAATCGTCAGTTTCACAGTGTAGTTTAAAACTAATAAAAGCAGAAATAACATGAAAGCAATTGAATACAATTTTCAAAATGAAACTATATCACATATGAAAGTTATTCATTTCATTTATAGGGGAATAACTACTAATAACAATACTATGAAATGAAAAATATTTCTTAACTGTATGTTTGCACTAATTGAACACAGATATTATGTTGATATTAATATTCACCAGAGATTCGTAATATGATACTGAGAATTAAAATTAAATCCGTTCGTGAAATGAAAGGGTTGCGTATTACAGTTGAACTATAACCATTTAAAGGGTGCGATTTTCTGCCAGGTCATAAGTGACCGCGGCATTTAACAAACATTCGGGCTGGATTAAGCAACACTGTCTAGGGTTTACATATATTCGTATTATATTACATATCCCTTTTTGGTTGAAATAATATCTGTGCACGTTCGGTCAACCGTACAAATTTAACTGAGCTCCATAATTTAAATGTACAACATAAAACGAAATTACGGCGATATCCCCATTGTTTTACTGTTTCTGTTGTGAGATTTCATTTTGAAATAACGGAATATCTGAAATGTAATTATAAAACTTTACTTTTTCAGGCAACTTTCAGTGCGATAAATCTTGTGACTATTTGTACACTTCAATTTACTATTCGCTGTTGTTGTCATTTCAAACGCCCTTGTTATAATACAGCGAATCACGAAAGAGGCTTAAACGCTTACGAGAAATGCGAGAGAGAGAAAACACAGCACCGCTTTTCAACAGATTATGCAAAAATGCTTACAAAAACGTCAAGTTTATTTAAAGTTGTACACAGACTCGATGCGATTTTAACCAATATTCGCAAAGCCTTAAATCCTATTTCGATTATCATGTGATTAGATGCATTAGGGCGACAATTGACTAGAATGTTTTTTTTTTAATACTTCAAAGGATTTTAGTTCCAAATCTAAATGTGTGATTGTAGACATATTTCGTTCAATGTAGACGACACAAACTTACGTACTTTATAGCGTTTGCTACTGTTGACGGCAGAATAAGTCATCCTTTCAACAGATCCGACTGCACTTGCAGGATTGTCGTGCTCTGTTGAGAGCAAGTTTACACCTCCTGAAAGCACTTATTGTCACTTGCTTCACAATAACCACACAAGCTTCGTGCCTGCATTTCTATTATTAATGTATTTACTTAGAAAACAGAATAGAATGTTTGGCAATCAGCCGAATGTATTTCCGATTGTTTATATTTTTAATTATTCATGTTCTCACGAAATTAGCGTGAATTGGTAAACATCAAATTATTGAGATGCAGATAACTATTTGTATTTTAATAATAAATTATTTAACGTTTCGATTAGTTTCCTGTAAGAATGAGTTATGTTTACACATAATTTTTATATAATATGAAGCATATAGCAATATTAATACTATATTAGAAAATGTGTAAAAGTAACACATTTATTTTATTGATCTTAGTTCATTTAAAAAATAAAATAAAAAATATCAGTTAAGGTTATGGAACTGAAATCGGCAGATTGATCCCAAAGTCCTAACACGAGAAAATTGTTCAAATCTATAGAGATTTGAAAAAGCAAGAAGCAATCTACAGAATTCCAATGGGAATAACTAGATATTACATCGTGTGTAATTGAACTTCTGTTGTTAATTAAATTAATATTTTTTCGCTTATTTTGTAGTAATCCATAGTAAATAAAAAATATCAAATTACTTAAAAAAATATATTGTGGAAAAAACACTGTGATTTGAAACGAATACAGTTTGTATGCTCCGAATTAACAATATTTGCAAGTCCGAATGCAATTATCCACCAATTCAATTCCTTTATTACACGAGTTTCTGTTGGATCACGTCAATTGCCCAATAAATTAAATAATGGAGCATTGTTAACTTGCCGATATCATGTTGCAATGAAATTACATGTAATTTTCATTGTTTGCACAATGGCGGGTGTCAATGTATGATGGTAAAAATATACTTCGCAGTCATGGCATATTCACTTGTTGTAGTTGAAGTAATCAATAAAATATCAATTACTTTTGACAAACAAACAAAAAAATAATTTTAATATAGTTTTTTATTTGAAAATGTTTATTACAATTTATTTTATTTATTCTCTCTGAAAGTGTAAACTACGTATTTTATATTACTATTGCTTATTTTATCAATCTTAAACTAAAATATTTGGTATTATATACATCGCATTTGGCAAAATATGTAGTGCAGTAGGTACATATTTCTGTTTACCTGGAGGTGTCGTACCAATCCTGTATTCTAGCAGTATCTGGTTAGATACTGGAATTGGAACATCGAGACGAGTAGCATGTGCAGCCCAGCGAACATGCTTACTTATAGAGTACGTTTTACAGAAATGTGCAAGGACGAGAACTGTGAATGCTAGCATCTAGCATCGTCCAAACACCGGTGTTCAGATACGCTGACGAGCAGATGTGCACCGGGCTCCACACGTTCAGATAGCCACGACTGTCTCCTGTGTACAGTATCACCTGTTTAACGTGCGCACAGAGAATTCGTCCAGTAACAAAGAAATAGAAAAAGCAGACGAAAAATATGTTTCGTTTACTGTTTCAAAACTAAGGATAGTATATTGTATTTCATAGCATGCAGCATTTAATTACTAATATGCCAGGGTCCGTCGAACTATGCCAATTATCTTCATGATTAAATGTGATCATATGAAAAATAGGTTTGTTATTTTTTATTTTGTCAAACCATGCATTTAAATGACAGTAAGTAATTAAAAACTAGAACAAAATTGCAAGTTTTACACTGTCAAAGTGTCATCTCGTCTTATGAAGAGCACTTTGATAAATGAATGTTAAAATTTATTTTTTAATATTTGCCGTCCTCCATTTTGTTGTCTTTTTTCCATTCAAGAAGTTTGAAGAAAAGTTTTAATTCTTAAACTCAACGAAGACGGCGAATATGTCATATCAGATTGTGCATTTTTCAGTAGGACAGATTTAATATGTTTGCGTAGAAAAGTTGGAAATCCTTGACTTTTAAATTGGATCAAGTATTTAAATTCAATGTACAAAAATAAAAAATCTTACAAATCATAAATCGGATTTTATGAACAAACGTTAATGATGTATGAATAAGATTAATAATTACGTTTTTCATATTTTAATTATATTCTAAAAAAATATATATGCCTTTAATATAAATGCTGTATCGGGCAGTAAAGTGAATTGTAAAGGGACTGAAGAATTTGGTTTGCATATATTTGTGCTCTGCGTTGCGTCATTTAATAATGATAATTGGATGGTGGTGAAATGTGTGTAAGTGACAACCAATTAACATTGACACTGAGGAATGCACAATAAAGGGCGGAACAACTGTCACTATACACAATAATTCACTTTCCATCCATTGATCTGTCTATTAACGGGAATTGTGTTCAATTATAGAAACATACTACGCGTAATATTTCCAAATATGTACAAAGATCAAACATTCATAGAAATCCAAATTTTAACATTTCTTCCCAATAATGCTGACAAATTGTTAATTGAATCAGTTGTTATCTTTAAAATTTCGTTCCCAAACATAATGAAGGTTTAATGATCTCGTATTGATTTTCGTTTCTCGTTAATGCCTATGTACATAAATTACTAGCATTCAATATTCGTATCAATAATAATATCACATCAATAATAACAATTTGAGATAGTTAGTAATATTTATTCTAAGATTTCCTAATATGTATTTGCAGGATTGTTATTTATAATATTGCATGCCGATACGTAATATTTAGTTTGAAAATAACACATTATTTATTTATCATTATTTATACTGTTATAATATGTACATATATTCCCAAAGACTAGTATATATCTATATAGTTTATGTAATGTACAATGTGCATTAACTTTATTATTATTGATAAGCAGATTTATTCCAATGTGAATCAGCATCGTGTTGCAGTACATCTGTGCTTTTTTGTGGTAATTTGGATTTACTTTAAAATTTGCCGCAATTAACGTTCGTTGAAAGCATAGTCGTCTGTTTTTGTCAAAAAATTATTGTTAACTCGATATGTATATAACTATATCTGTAATATTTAATCTAAAGATTGCTTTCAATTCTGTTTAAGTAGAACTTATTTATGTTTCAAATATTTTACTAGCGCGGAGTTTTACCATCTCTGGTGTAAAAATATATACGTACTAGTACTATATATGTGTACAAGTTCAAAACGACCGACAGCTTTGAAGATTAATGAACTAGCACAAAGTTGACACGTCCGCAATATGTGTTTTATACATGGCGATCCATCCTCCATGGAAATTTTTGTGAGTCTGACGCGTAACGGATATTTTCTCTCATAGATGGCAGCACTGTGTTTACTGATGTCAAACAACAATCGCTTTTATGTATCACATGATACCGGTTTAGGTTAACCGATATGCCTTCTGGCTCGTGATTTTAATGGACTGTAGTTACCATTCAGTGTACGAATGAAGTTAAATTGGCAATAAGAGCAATGTATCATTAACTGTGAAAATGTCAGGTTAGAAATTCTACTAAACTAAACTTAAACACTATAGTTTTGTTCTTGCAATTATGTTATCAAGTTTTTCTTCGAAAATTACTGCTTTTATATAAATCAACGTGTGATTTTTTTTGTAATCCATTCAGGTGGTAGCGAGGGAACATTCTCGTATATTCGTCAAGAACAATGCGTACTGGTTTGAAAGCTTCAGCCACAAAACTTAGTGCTTTTTATACTAGTCTTATAGAAGTGGGGATTTCTGTTTTTTAGGCTCTATTCACTGTGTCTGCTCTACAGATTCACACAAAAAAACTGGCATACGTACACACCTGCGAACATAAACACATGGTACGTTAAAAACTAGAAGAAGAATTACTTCAAAATAAAATGTGTCATTTGTGAAAACATATGGATTTGATAAAGTAAGTATACTTTCGAGACCATGAAAAGAAATTCAAGTTATTCTTAGATTATAACGAATTACTGGATGTTCAATCACATCTTATACAGAATAGCATATTCATAGAATCCCAGTTCTGTTCGTGGTTGTGTAAGTTCACGTTGCTGTCACGTAGAGCGTGTACGGGTGTTTGGCATTTACATAGCAGACTAGTCCATGCAAGGTACAATTCACATGGTTCAAGCATTCTATGCGCGTACCTTTAAACTCTTAGTTCCTGCTGGTGTTTTCTTTGTTGTGGGCAAAGACAAAGGGTCCACTACCGACGGAGAAATCTGGTGATATGTGCCGTATAATACCAATCCTTTGATGTAATGGGAAATATGCCTTATGTCATTCTCCTTCTCATCCGCCCTATTTCCATACAAATTTCTCTGGAATTAACGTTCAATGCTTTTGTTTTATACAAATCTATATGTCACAAATGTATTTTGTATTACAGTATAATATATACATGAAAGTTACGTTACAGAGATTCATATGATTGATGTTTTCTGAAAGGATAGTAACATGTAAATACTGTAACATCAAGAGAACCGCGAAAATATATTGTCATTTATTACAATAAATAATTCGACACGTTTATTGTTAACATTAAGCACTTTGCTTTCTAAATGCAATACATGTATTTTATAATTGAACTATCATAGTCTGAAACTAATACAACTGTTGTGATAGAGGCTTATAATGATTGATTTTGCGATTAACGTTACACTTACTAATGCACCAGGTATACAGCAAAGCTCTAATCATGCCCGAACCAATCTATTCGTGCAATCTGTATGTTATTCATTAAAATATTTAAATATGCATTTGATGATGCAATAGTGATGATCGCTTGTAACATGCTAGTTAATGCATATACGAGTTAGTGTAGTTATATAAAGTAAGGGACACTTAAAGCAACACTTTTAATCGTTAAACTTTGAGGTTAAAGGGCTCTAAAGTTTGTGACCTGAAGTTATGTGCTTGAGTTCGTTACCACGGTAAAATAACTGTTATGCATGTATATATTTGGAATTCAGAGAAAATTTCTAGCTTATCTAGCGTAATCATTTAGTCCTGTTATTCGATTTAATTTCTATTGACAAGTGCAGTATTGATATGTGTAGACATAATGGATCTGTTCTTATTGTTCGAGAAATCATTAATAGCTAATACTAGACTATCATTCAATACACGCAATCCTCTAATTATAACGCTTGCATCTGATATAGCGATTTATATGTAAGCACTTCTATGCAAATAATGCATTGGATTCATATTGCCTTATTTTCGTATTTTTTTTGTTGCAAAAACTATATACCTTGTAGGAGAATTTTAATGCTCCCTTGAAGGTACTTACTTAGAAACAAAAATAAATGAAATATTTATTATGTTTGCACCACTATAATATATAAAATAATATACACTTTTCCGACCGTTTGTTTGCAGTAAGTTTTCTTCAGTTGTTTACTTTTATTCAAGGAATAAACTGATTTACATTTCAAGACGTGACCTATTCCTATAATAGTGGCTTTGCAATAGTGAACAACCCGATACCCCTCCGTAACAACACGCCACTGCTGCGGTTACACATTCATCACTCCGTAAATTTGACAATTTTTTACACTTTATATTACAGCGCTTTAGCAAGTTTTCTTGTGTAAATAATATATAAAAAAGGATGATTAACTGCCGTTATATGTTTTTACTTAAAAGGTAAAAACAATTAGCGTTTTTGTAAGAGATTCTTCGAATAAATCTTGAAAGTAGAAAAAAACGTATTAAAAGTAAGAAGTTTACGTAGAATATAATCCAGTATATTATACACAGCGAATCCTATTATTCTATTTTCCATATTAGAATAATTATGGAAGGTTGTACTGCTCAGTATTATTAGAAATTTATTAGATTTTCATATCCGTTGATATCATTAATAGATTTTTTCGTTTCGTCTAAAAAAAAAAACCAATAATTCATATTTAATGATCTGTTTATAAACACAAAAAATACATTACCGTGCAGTAAATTGAAACGTTAACGCACGTAGCCTTATATAATTCCATATATGTGTCAGACTGTACGCTTTTTTTAACACATTCAGAATTATTAGTAAGAATGTCGACGTCATAATTTGCATAACATTAATGAAAAATTTTTTATACCACATCCCATGAATCAGCTAGAGCTAACGTATACCAAAATACAGTAAAGGTAGTATATTAATAAGTGAAACCAATGAATTACTTGTATTGATATATTCATAAATGTGTTTGAAAAGCTATTTCATTTTTTTTATATAAAATTTGTTATATTGTTAGCTTGTCACTAACAAGCACCTATTGACAAATATTTTTTGTGGCGTGAATAAATAATTCTAATTCTATGTATAAAATGTTTTTTTTTTGTCCGAGTTTTGTAAAATATGTATTAGCATATACATATTTGCTTTGTTACTTTTAATGCCTTATTGATTTTAATTATAATTTTATAAATATTTTTTCCAATATATTTTGCGTAGTATGTTTTTGTTTGTAAAAATCACGATATATATATATATATATATATATATATATATATATATATATACATATATATATATTGTTAGAAATCCCACAGCCATAACACATATCTATTTCGTTACAATAATATGACAGTTATTTTTGCATCACTGCACCTTATACAATTTCTGCAAGATATAACTCGATCTTGATACTTTAAAATCAAACTAGTATTTCCTGAATTTTTTGTTAGCAATGCCTTGAATCATGCAGTAGAAAAAAATTCTTTTTTATAGTCTACGGAGGGTTGACAATCTTATCGCGCATCCAATAACCGAGGTCAGCACTTCGGCGACTGGAATCGATCAGTGATTGCCTTTGACATTTCTCAATCACACAGCCAGCCTACTTCTGTTGAGAGAGGCGAATAACACGTTGATATAGGAGAGGCCCAACACACCGATTCACTTGACTGCCTTCCGTTATAACTGATTTTCACCACTTTGAGATCCGCACGCAGTAACCAATGACCAGCCATATTTTCTCCTGTCAAAATGTTATTCCTTTCCGTCAGCGTTGAATATTTTATAAAGAGCTGAATTTTCTCGGAAATAGGCTCGGTTCGTAAATGTTCTCTTTGATGAATTCGGTGACTTTATGAAGGGACTAGTCTGAAATATATCAGTAAACAAAGGCTTTGAAGATCATTCAGTCGACATGAAATTGTATACGTTTCCATACACACCAGGTGCTTGTATTATACTGTGTTTGGTTTCGTACACTCCGCACTAATATTATACCTTATAGTTTGTAATTTGTGCAGGGAAGAACCTGTTTTATAAAACTAGTGTGTAAGTTAGTCATATCTAGGCATTACACGTATGTCATAAACAGTGTTGTTTCACAAAATGTCGGTAGAGAAATCCGGTTAAAAACCGCACTGATATATTCATACGCAACACTAAAAGAGGATGAGTTGCCTGTTCCAGACCATCTTCATGTGCTCGCTACATGTAAATGAAGTTAAGGGTGAGGCTACAGACGTCTTTGTTGCGTCTAGCGTAATATTTTCTGCTTTTATCCTGAGATTACCGCAGGCCTGTATGTAGGTAGTGCCTTTCCGTGCTAGATTTACCGAAAGAAATTCGAGAGCGCGACTTCGGAATTTGGTTACAGGAAATTTGATCTATTCCATATTCGCGACTGAAATATATTTCTTATCGAATTTTCTGTATGTTGAATGAAGTCCAGGATATTTGTGGTTTGCGAAAATGTATATTTGCTCCGGGAATATTTGAATGAAATAGTTTTAGACACTTTATTGATGTCAGGATTTTCTGAATTTCAAATCAATTTAAATTTGAATGGAAACGAATTAATATGGACGAAGTTAATGGAAGTAATTGAAATAACAAGTGAGTATACTGATAAAATAAGTTATATCTGGTAGTAATACAAAAAGAGTCATATTCTGTTTCGATAAACGGCAACCGAAAAGAGCAGCACCCAAGCTGTACAGTGCTTTAGAACAGATGGAATAAAACCGCGTGAATTATCAGTCTTCCATGTCATATACCGGGTAACCCAATAAAAACGCTAATTCTCCGTGTATGCGATGCAGGCTACTACCGATCGCAGTTCACCCCTTTTATTGCCGTTCTTCTGCGCGAGACAGATAACACGACCATAAAATAAAATAAAAAGTAGTCGACATAGAAGATCGCTTACACTTCTCCACGTACCAGTCTCGATGTATAGTTTGGAACAAAATTGAATTATACATAAATATCTTTTAATATGGGGAAATTGATGTTACATATTTGAAATTTATTGCATATCTGGTAAATATCAAACATAATTTAAATTCTAGACATACCTTAAAGTTTGCTTACTACAAAATAATTTGTTTTGATTCTACTGTAAAATATCAATATACACGGCATAATACAGACCTTTGATTCAATTTTGCAAAAGAAATTACCTATGAACTTGTAATAGCGCCTTTCCTTTACTCAATTTCCAATATCGAGTAATCGAATTCATGTACAACGTGCTTGATTGACCGTTTTCCACAATTTTTGTGTCCACATCTTTGTAAAATGTATGTTGAATCCGATTGGTGCACGAACTATTTCTAACTTTTGATAACTTTTTCCAATTCACTTTAGAAGTTAGCCTAAATGGCGTCCCCCATTGAGTAACGTCTACACACTCGGTAATACTTTAGGCGGAGGAAATATGAAGGAGAACTTATTTGTATTTCCATTGGTTCATATGTGTCAGTAACATGAAGCGTTAAATGTTGTTTATGTTTGTTACATTAATTCATGTGGGGAAGCGAAAGTTATATCGTATTCCCTGTGTGGTTACCGACAATATTTACATGGAAACTCCCACAATGTAGAACGTGTATTGTATTTTGCTGCCATTGCTTAAAAGATGGATGTGTTGTAACATGTTTGTTTAACGATATGTTAGTTTACTAGTAAAATATATGTATTTTCCTTGACTAATACGTAGAACAGTAAACTGTTTAGGATTTATTTAGTTACTTTAACACGGGATAATAATTTAAATAATATATCAAAACTTAAAAATAACGTATGAATATACGATAAAAGAAAAATTGAAAAAGCAATAATAAAATAATATTTTACTTACATGATTGAATTGAATACAACGAGAGTTGGAAATAAAAAAATTTGTAAGCGGCAATATTGGAATTGCGTAAATTTTAAATTTGAATTAAGCGTATTGCAGCGAATCCCAAATAAATTGGTCTCATATTTCATCTGCGAATTTTTCAAATACAGAAAAAAAATACTTTCTCCGATTCGAATCATCTGTCTGCCAAATGTATTTTCCTTTAAGAATTATTTGAGTAATAACAATAATTTAAATGAAATTGGACCGATATTAAAAACTTTTTTCAGTGATGAAAACAGGCCGTAGAAATAGAGTTTCATTATTGTTATTACTGTTTTTGTGTGACATAAAATTGCTATTGTAAAAATAAATTAGTTTTATCTATTGTTCTTGAAAGTGTAATTGCGAAATGTGTACCCAGAATTCAAGTGTTATTTAATTTGAAATAAAATACGACGTGATGCATTTTAATGCCAAATGTCACCCCCAATTTAGCGTGACGTTATTCATTTTAAAGACGAAACATTGAAATCACTTTAAAGTATTTCGTACTGTACATCATTATTATGTAATAAGCATGTTGTGCCTAGGGCATTCTTGTTTTCATATGTATTCATTTCATGACTTTCATGAAGTGTAGGAAAAATTTCGTTTACAAAAATTAATTTGTATGACATGATAGCAAGGAACTTACTGGAACTTACTATAGAAAAAAACAACAACATGTATTTTACAGATATTTCTACTTTTAGTTATTTTTCTCACAATACAATAAACATATCTACCCCGATAATATTTCATACGAAATATTTAATGTTAATATTGTTTTGTATCATAACCTCAATGTTTTACGTTAAGTAAATGTATGATTTATTAAGCTTAAAATGCATCACTGAATTCGGAAGAAACAGTCTTGAATGTCTGACGTCAGATACGGAGTAGACATTTCTCAGCATGCGCAGTGTTTATACTGTGAATCTGGATTAGGAGACCTTAGGGTGAAATCAGGATCAGAGTTGTAATAATTGTCAATTTAATGCGCAATAAAGAGGGACTTTCATTAAAGGTTTAGTATACCTTAGCACTGGTGTGTTGTCTCTTGATGTCCTGACCTTTTGCGCCGTATTCACGAAATAAGTATTTGTATTCCTCTCAAACCATGTTTTTGTGTCCGTAGGTACTTCTTGGCTTCAGTTAAGCAATTACCTTAATTGAAAAGTTCTACTTTAGATTGAGTTTTGTCGGAATAGTGCACACCGTATTAAAATACAGCAATACGTCTCTATCTAATTATGAGTTTAAATAAGTTATTTCATTACAAGTTCCGTCTTAGTGCACTTCTTCAGTGCACGTACACTAATTCTTTACAATGTTGTTTTACAAATCAATTATTCAGTGTTGAAATACTATACATTAGATAATTATTGTCTATGTGAAAGAAATTTTGTTGTTATTTTCACAAGATCCACGAGAGAATGTTTTTTAAATGACTGAAGAATGTGCAAATGGAATTTCTAATTACAAAAACTAACCGTTTATGCTTTTGCCAATTTCTCCCGACTGCAAAAATAATTCTTGTGTGCCAGTGGTCGGGCCAAGTTGTATTTCTAATTTCTCTCCTGAGTCTAATTAAGGAAGAAACAACGAATAAAATGTTTTAGGCTGTGGCCTGTACCGGCTTTTAAGCAATAAAATAACGGAACCTAACATTTAAGTGTTTTAACGATAAATTTACCTCTGTAACCCTTTCACATTGTTTTCGTTGATGCACCCCCACCTATTACTCTGCCCCATAATGAATATCTAAAGTGCTATTGTTGAAGCACTTGTCTCGGAAATTGACAAATTTTTACGCTTCGCCATAAAATCGTCCTCATTTTATGTTATTCTCTAAAACGGGTCTTATTTTTGTACGATCTGAAGGATCTAGATTATTTATTTATATTTGATTTATGCCATATTGAATACACCATTACTACTATCGATATAATGTACTTACGTGTGTATATTATGTAAATCATTAACTACTTATGCGCTATAATCAATTAACATTTCCTGTGTTAATTACCTATATAGGTACTTGTATTTAACGATCCCAGTACTTGTGGGCCATTGTTGTATGTGAATTAATTGCGCACCAATAACCTTCTGCTATTAGTACAATAGTCCGTTGGAATTGGTAACATACATCTATACGTGCAAGTGCCTCTCTCTGCGGTTGAAGATATATTTCACTTGTACATACCCGTTCACTACGCTAAATACAGTTGCACAAACCACTGCCGATATCGAATGAATAGGTACATTTACACAATTACTTAGTTTTACTGGAAGGAACTTGTTTATTCCATGTTTTCAGTTGGATATTTTACAAATTATTTGCAAAGGTCAATTTTTTCATTGTTTGCAATTAAATGTTTCATAATTTAAATTTTATAGGGTTGTAGTATAATTATTCTATTTAATCATATTTTTGCTATTTATACGTAAGTATTCACGTATCAGTTGATATTCAGAATGGTGGATAAAAATGTTTACAAGAAATGAGGTTTCTCATATAAGTGTGTTCGTTTATATAACTCAGTGAGTTTCAATAGCGTCTGTACCATTGAGAAATTCAAATTTTTCTTTCTTTACGTACATCTTGTGGGCCGTACGCTTTCATATTTTATGTGCGTCGTTAGACATTAATAAGAAACGAACCGTAAAAGTAGAAAAGGAGCACTCTTCATGCGTTATTATCTTCCACAAATGCTCTTTTCGTGCACCCAATTTTACATTTTTACTGCACGTATGTATCATTCCTCTCTTTCGAACTCCTAATACTGGAGTATTTATCTCGTTTAACCTACATTTTACATGCAACGACAAGGACGGGAAGGAAGTTGCATTTATATATATTATAAATAAAATCCTGTAAGCAATAATAATATAAGAATAAATATTTAGCGGAATATACGTAAATATGTAAAAGTCGTTTAGTACAATAGATTCTTGCACTGATTACATACAATTAAAAGACGTTAAATATTCACGCAAATATTCGCCACACAATGTTAGTTAAATGAAGTGTAAAATTAAATTTTTATGACATTACTTCCATCTTTTAATACAGTGTAAAACACGTCAAGTAATTCAGTGTACATTATTGAACAAAACGTCAGAGAAGTGTGCATATATAGTCGTACCACATCATAAAATTTTGCTCGCACTTCGTTAACGGTTAACCGTTAACCAGGATCCGTAGACACTTAATAACGGACGACTCTATCAAAGCGGTCGTAATATACTAAGCTATAAACCAGGAACTGGCATTCGTTTCCTGGCCTGCTATAGTTATGTTACAAGTTAACGATCCGTGCACGTAGAAATATTATAGAGAATATCTCAATTCAAAAAAACAAGACCGTTGTTTTCTAAACCAGCACAAAGCAGAAGGAATGCTAACTAACCCTCAGTGAATTCAGTTAGGCTTTTCTTTTGTGAACTGAGATTGTGTGCATTCACCATGGTAAATTATACTTTTGAATAAATATCCAAATTTCATTCTGTGTACGGAATTCGGAATTTTATTAACTGAAATTTATTGTCTCTCAAATATCTATTCTGTTTTATTTAAACCGACTGTATCTGTTTCATTTATTGCGTGTCTCCAATTTAAGATTGAAATTGCAGTATTTGCGATAAACTTTAATAACTTCAGTTTGATTCAATCGAGACATACTAGAGGATATCTTAATAACCTATTATTTGTTTTCTGCTTTTATAATATTCACGGAAGTGTTTTATGGAATAAAAACCATAAATGCATTTGAAATGATATGTGTAGCACATGCATTTTTGTTTTTGTTTTATATCAGAGTACTATATCCATATTTATATTAAAGTAGGTTTTTATTGTCACAAATCATTATCGTGGAAATGTTTACTTATCGTTAATAATATAAACCATTAAAATGCAAACATTTAAAACTCATTTATCACTAAATACAGCACGAGGCAATAATTCAGTATTTTTAATTTTTATTTCGAATAATTTTCCATTTACAATATTTATGTATTTACAATATTGAGCCAAATTTAAAACATGTATACACTCGTATATCTCATTGTCATTATTTGGATCGTAGCGCAATAAGGGCTTAGATTTAATGGGAACTCAAATTTTATACTTGAATATGATCTAATTTATATTGCACGAGTACGATACTAGATAACTACAAGATTTCTCAAGCATACTAGAAGCTTGCGTGGATATTTATACGTATATACAGGTTACAGACTGTGTCACGTTTCGGTTCAAATGTATCGTGTGACGTGGCTGTATGAGCACTGTACGGAAGAGTATGGTGGTTTTGGGAGAGCCTGTGAGTGATTTCCACCGAGTAGTAACATTCCTTGTTAACACATCGATTCAGCGTCAGTGATGTAATTAGTAAGCCAAGTAGGTCACGCGATAATTAACAGAGTATGTGTGTGATTTTGGACAGCGCGAGACAACATATCGACCAGCTTCATTAGCCTGCGGTCAGGGGTGGAAAATCCACGTCTAATGGGATCAGAGTTAGACGTTAAACACGCACACACACACACATATGTAGGCACAAGCACATATCAACCTTCAACCCGAAACACAATGTTATTCTTCAAAACACTGGCCAAAATAAATATTTGCCTTCCATTCTCTGGCCATCCATTGGTTTAGAAAAACGAACCGAGGTAATTAGAAAACATTGTTCAGTCAGAAACTTTTCAAATATATATATATTTTTTCTGTTCTACCTTTCATTCAAAGCAGTATACGAAACTTTTTTGACGGTTGCTAATGACCGTCTTTGAATAATTGTTTTTTTTTTAGAAAACCGCGTAGTATTTATGGCATTTTTAAGCGTATTTTTTCAAGTAGACATATTTATAAAGAATGTCTGGAAATTGCTGATATTTTATACGGATAAAATATGCAATATACAAAAAACAAAATATTTTTCAATCTCTATGACATCGTTGCAACCGAAGACTGGCTAGTTTTGTGAAAGGTTTGAATATATTTTTCCACTGGTCTGGCGCGTAGAAACCAGGATATTGTGGTCACAGTCCTGGATAATGCATGGGTCAAGCGGCACGAAATTGCACTGGGGGACATTGTGGAACTTTCAACCGCGTGTTGATTCGATTCTGTCTCTCAGTTCCAGATTATGGTTCACCACACAACGCCAGGGGGAATGCAGATGAACTAGACACGTACTTTTATACGTTTTCTCTTTGTTTTCAGTAAATTCTCAGTTTTCCCCACAATCAAAGATAAAATGGCTGTTTTCATATTCGTGACGTATGTAAATAATAATGCATGAAGTTTCTCCTAACAAAATGAAGAATCAAATATTTGTTTTCATTACAGAATGTTGAAATCTTCGTACACGTTCCTCACTTATTTACATTTTCAATTTTATTGTGAGAAAAAAACCTACAATATATACGTATCTTACAGATGTAATATTCTTTCTCTTATATATTGGTATGCATGTAAGTTCACATTCACCCAGTTGGTAATATATTCGGGTACAAATATTACTGAAACAGTTGTGCATTATTACTTGGCAACAATATACATGGAGAATGCGTGTTATGCGAAGTGAGATTCAATTCAGTACATACATGTATTCTCGCGTAACAAAAATCTAACGAATTCTGGTCACGATTCGTGTTTATTTAAACATGTGTATGTGATCTGGGCGGTTATTTCGATATCAGAAACTGTACAACACTAGTTATAGGCGGATTAACAGATATTTAAGGAACTGAAAACGAAATCCTCTAGTATCATTGTGATATTTTAATTCTAAACTTTATGTTAAATGAAAAGAAGCTTTAATTTATTTCTAACTAGAAGAAAATTAATATTAGAAATATAAATCTATTATTAATATAGCTGAAATATTGACACTTTCCTTTGTTAATATTTGGGAATGTTGAAAGCAGTTGTGAGAATAATGTATTATACATGATTTATATTGATGGAAGATATCAGTAATCGAATATTTGATATTTGCTACGATGCAATGTCGCCCGTGCTCACTATTTCTTGTACTTCTGTCGTAAAACATCATCTTGAAAACGTAAGCACCACTTCGCTGCTGGGACATTAAACATGATGGATAGCATTTCAATCGTGCCTGCAGCCCAGATATTTTGCAGTAATCGAAAATGTTCAATTTCATTGGTACTTGCAACGTTTTTCCTGTCATATATACATCAACACGTACGTACGTTCATATATATTTAATGTGTATTATTAGATACAGCTCCAATATAACTTATTTTCTCCGAAGTAAATATATCAAATATCTTAGTTTTCTTTAGATTATTGTAATAATACATGCTTTATATTAACGCAAAAGAAACTTTTTTTCAGTTCGAATACAAAATTCAAAATAACAATTTTGCCCGTTTGTCGTTTGTTTCCAACAGACATGTCATAAGTTGACTGTTTAGTGTTTTATATTCTCCTTTAACATTACAGTCGTATTTTACGATATGTCCCACTTTCACCTCATGTTTTCTTTAGAAAATGAAAACTTGTTTAATATTAATATTATTTTATTGAATAAAACAATAAAGTTGCGTTTCCCTGTTAACTTTTTATAGTTTACGGAATATATCGTACGCAGCAGAAGCAGATACAGATATATTATTTGTTTTTGGCCTACTGAAGATTTGGGAAGGATTTATTGCATGTAAGAACTACATAAAATTGGTTACATATATTTAGTTATATTATTGATGATAGCGAGAAGAATAGATATTTTTCATTACGCATTCTGTGTTATTCTAGTAGTGTGTGTGACAGCTACTTATCAGCGAGATTTACCAGGAATTTTTTTGTTGTTAGAAAAACTAGGTCGTAAATTACTAGGAAGGCTGAAAGCTCGAAACAAGAAATACATTTGTTAACATGTCGAATTGTCAAATTTAGTTGTTAATGTTTTAGTATAAAAACCAAATCGGACATAACAGAAAAATCACAAAATACATTCACAGTATTTTTTCTAATTTTTAGGAATTATAATTGGTTATTTTATAAATTTATACTTTTCGGTATAGCTATGGAGAATATATACGTTATTTACTATGAATTCATACCATAATCCGTTGTAATTAGTTTTTACAAAAGATTATGTACACGGAAGAAATTAATTTAGCTGATTTGTGTGTTCACAACTCTGTCTATTAATTTTCCCAAAACAGGATAAAGTGTATTGCGGTAGACTGTATTTATGCGCAGCAATATTTCAAATAACTATTAAGTGCATTTCAGTTAGAAAATCGATATTTACTAATTAACCCCCGTGCTTGTACTTCAAAATAACATTAACTTAGTTGGTTTAATGCCTAACGGTTAGAGCGAATCCGTGACCTCTCCTTGAATTATTAGCCTATCTATTCAAAACTCAAATATTGGCCGGTGGAATATGTTTCGTACTAATTAACGTAGGGTAAAATATATTGCCCCCTAAATTAATTTAACTTACTATGTTACTATTTATATTTATTTCAAACAAAATCATCACTCATAATAATCTTTATACGTTTATCCATAAACGAATTCACTTTATCACTTGACGTATTATGTAATATGGTTTGAAAATAATATTGTACAGTATATTTTTATGTTGTGTTGTACACACGTAACATTTATACACTGACCAGAAGAATCATTGTTAAGTTGGATCGTATTTTTCTAGTTCTTGTAGAATTTATCGCTGGCTGTGTTTTCTTCATTAAGGTGAGATGTTTGTTCCAGATCGGGGGCAACGAAACCTCGCCCCCGGAATATATGGATCGTGTAACTGGTGAACCGTAAATTACATAAACCGGAGACGTTCAATGAAACAGTGGTTTGCAAGGTAAGTTATCTGCATGGCTGTTTAAGCTAACTTCATTTGTTGTCCCGAGCATCGCGCATGCACTTCTCGAATACCACTAAATTAAATTTAAATGCAACACTTGAATTTAACTCCTGTTTTACACGTGGAATATCCCTACCTGAGTGACGTAACTAGTCCATTTAGTAGCGAATTATTGTTTGTTAAATGTATATTATTTCAATTTAAATACGATGTACAACACATTTTATAAGAGTTGGTATTCTGTCTGTACACGATCATTTTTGTTTTGTTTAAAATAGATGGATATTTATGTTATCAGTTAAGGAATCTTGAGAGGAATCTTTAGAAGAAAACAGTAAACTGAATAGGTATGTACGTACCTGAATATGTATAGTTGATACATAACTTACCTCTAGTAGCTTACATATCTGCAATTCTGTAGAGTTCCGACGTTGAATATGGAACATTAAGCACCATATTCCGAGGAATTTACGAGTCTGCTCTACTTGCGGTTTGACTTATTTGCATTCCAACGTTTCATACGTCCCGCAGAGACTACGAGTCAATGTTTCGATTTGATATGCAGTCGCGGTTATGTTGCATATTACCGCCGCATTTCAAAGCATCACAATTTAATAAGTTTCGAATATGTAGACATGGAGAAACTCATTTAAATGATGTTAGTTATTCCCATTTCTCACTGCTTTCATGTTGTCCTAGTTGTAATGCGTTACATCCAACCACATCCAACTACGGATGTTCATATTTAATCTAGAAAACGTTAATGTGACTGACATATTTACTAAAAGGAGAAACTACAAAATTCTGTTAATCGATAAAATTGTTCTAGTTTTACGTTATATAACCAAGTATACATTTGTAGATTATCAAAATAAAATAGCTATATATTAATATTTTACATTATTGTAAAGTATAGTCTTTTTAGCAGCATTTTTTTTACAAATAGAATAGGGACATCCTTTAAATAAGGGGTAGTAGAATTAGATAACAAATGTAATAATCACAGAAATGTATTATATTATGTTTATAACCAAGTAAGTACATATAATAAATTGGGTTAATAATAACATATTGTAAATGACACACACGTTATTTCGTTATTAATAAATGTACAGGGTGATCGGATCATGTTGCTAATATGTAGACGATAAAAAATAAATATCGCACTCGATTATTTGCTATCGGAAATGTACAGTTAAAAAAGTTACAATGATAACATGTATTTGGCTGCTTAATCGTACTGTGTTAGATGTTTTTCGTCTTAAAGATGCCATTTTGTCACCTAGAAATTAAATACAATTGAAAATAATTGCACAAATACATGGAGAAAATAATATGAGACTGCGAGTAAATGATATAGAATGATAACGAACCTTCTTGGACGAAAACGTATACGGATGCGGATTCTGTGTTGGACGCTGTGCACGTGTAGTTCCCTGAATCGCCGTCGTGGGCGTCCTGGATGGTGAGCTGACTCTGTGTCTGCGGCCCCGGTCGGGTTTCCACGTTAATTCCTCCCCTGGACATGTCGTAGTTTATCATTCGGCTGTTGTGAAACCAGAACACGTATTGCGGAGGCGTTGGACTCTAAAACAATTTATATTTACAATGAAAAAATAATATACCTATACTAATATATACCCCGCTTCAGTAATTATCTATCGCGTGCTAATTAAATAGATTACGATATAGAAATTAAATTTGACATGATAATAAATGCGAAAGTTACGGTCTCTTCTTCTTTTATTATTGTATTAACCTTTTAGAGAATAATAAAACAATGTTCATGAAAATAAAATCGAAATAAATGTTCACAATTTCATGTATATTTTACGGTGCGATGTCTTACCTTTGCTATAATACAGAGAAGATTAATAATGCTACCGATATCTACATGTCTCTCTGTGGAACCCTGTATTGATGCTTCCGGCACTACGATTTGTAGATGCACAAAATGTGAAATTAAACCGGTACCCGTCGATAACTGTAACCAATGCAAAGCATGTATTAAAGTTTTAAACTTGTTTGCCAGAAATAATTTGTTTTTGTTTTCAATTCATTACTATTCCATTTAAATTGAAATCCTGGTTAATTCTGTATATTATGTAATAAATTAATAAATATATTCCACAAGAGTTCAGGATGTAACATATATGGAACGGAAATAATATGCTCTCGTAGTTTTATCACTAGAAATTAATTCTTTTCACAAATATCATATGCAAATGAGCCCCAGAGATTATTTAATGGAATTGTGAAATTATTTACTCAGTTTTCATGAAATAATTCTGAAAAATGGCACGTTGTTATCCAGCGGAATGAATTTGTTCTCATTATTTGTATATGTATTATCAGTTGAAAATGTTAGAATGAAAAGAGTCAAGGCTAGAATTCCACAATATCCAAATTGGAAATCGATACAAATATAATTAAATTTAGTTTCATCAATAATATTTTTTTTTTCATGAACTATTCCTAGAATAGCATTCACTGTCATAATGTAATTTAAAGGACAGAATGCAGTTTCAATTTTCCTGTTACATCAACTTTTATGTTCGTCTTTGGCATTTTATTTAAGTATATTATTTATGTAGCCATTCATTCTATGTGTAAACATGAAAAAGCGAACTATGTAAAGTAAATTTACAAGTACAAAGTAATTTATCATGTAATAAACTTGCATGCAATTTAAGGGGGTTTTCAATGCAAGAGTAACAATTCAACAGCCTAGTTATTAATACATCCAACTATTGGCTGACTGATCATTTTGCACGGAACAACAATGTAAAATGAAAATTAATTATGTAATGTTGTAGTGAAATCCATATACATTGTACAACGTTATAGGCAAACTACAGGTATATTGCATCATATTACCTGGTACTTATGGCTTCAGTAAATCAACTTTATTCAAATATCGTATTAAAGTGTATACAACAAATTACAAATTGAAACTTTTAGTATTGCTATATATTGCTATATTGTGCAATTCTAAACTATTGTTAAATTAGATGTACAATTTGAATATAAGCATATCCTTAAGTAAGTAATCGAGAAACCAAGAAACGCGAACAAAAAAAAATATATATACCTGGCACTCGTATGTCCCGTCATCCCTCTTCTGTACGTATTTAATTTGGAGGGTCCAGTCATCTGATCCTTCGGGATGTAAGATTTGAAACCGCTCGTCATTTGTGTACGTCAGCATGCCTGACGACAGAATATGCCAGTCGCGTCTTCTCACCCAAGTTACATGCTGAAACATAATGAAAAAAACAAAACAAAACAAGAACTTAATTAAACTAAGTATTCACAATTTACATACGATTATTATTCAGCACATCCAATTAAACATTTTGCAGTTATAGCTGAATTTAAATATAAAATAAAACACGCAAGCAATGTAATTAATTGTAGAGAAACTAGTCAGCAACGTGTTCAAGTAAATTTCAAACAATTACTCTAATTTTCTACGCGTGAATTATGTAAACGTGATACATAAAATGTTATTCAATTTAAATTCACGTAAAACGCCTTGCCTTATTCGACGATAATTAACGGTTAATTAGCAAACACACATATGTTCAAACTCAACAACGTAACTATTTGGAACATGCCCAAAACAAAAACCGTAATTTAAGAGGTCAGCAATTAATTCTATACGAATTTTTTCCTTGCCGTTGTCCATTAATGCGGAATTGCATGGAATGTTCCGTATTTAAACGATACACAGAAAACACCAACACCGGAAGTGATTGCAGCCGCAATAGTTCGTTTAAACGATCGTTCCGTGTCATGCGGACATTTTATGTGGCAGCCATTTTGTTTTAATGCTTCTACAATAACGCACAGTGTTCCTTGCATTGTATTAAATGGGTTGTTACATTGTGTGTGTGTACCCACTTGCTTAATAAGGAAACAATAATACATATTCACCGTTCGTAAGTGAATATTTTTTGCTTATTCTGCTCTCCGAATAAAAATGATTTTTTTTTTATAAATTACATACGTAATATACAGGCAATGAACTTCCGAATTTGCCTGACAATGATTGCGATTTGATTAGCTTTACAGAGCCTCTAACAATGAATATATTTTTGCCTGCAGCCATGCGATTAACAATGTGATATGAATATAATATTTGTCGTTCTGTTAATACGGTTCAGTGCTGTTATTATCGATACACCCACACTCACACGCATTGCCGGACGGTTGATCGGTTTGTTTTCTATGTTTTGTTCAACTTTTGATTGAAAATAAATACGTGATGAACTTGTGATTGATTTTTCAGGTTACCTCCGAGCCACTGACAGCGTGGTCCCCTGTGGTTCGCACGTGGCAATGCAAATACGCCGTCGCCCCCAACTGTACGGTAACGTTCGTGACAGTATTGTTGTCCGCTGGACTCCACGACCCTCCATCGCTTTTCAACGTTTCGTCTATGTTTGACTGGAATAATTGTCGCCAGTCGGTCTGTGATGTTTGCATGTCCCTTCGTCCTGAAACAGAAAACGCACTCCCTGTTTGTATGCACACAAATATTATGTATGGTTCACAGTTGAATGATTGGAGATACCTGGATTATTTGCGATTTATACGTGGATTTTTTATGACAATCGTGATTAATGTGGTCAATGATTGAGGTCCCCAGGTGTTACATGTATGTGGAATTACGGCTACAATTTATATTTTTATAACTGGTATTCACCACATCAAGTACGATATTAATATGTTGATTTTATTCCACAAACTTATTATTCTAAACTAATGAATTGCAGAAGAGATCTTTTATACAGTTTATAAAAAAAAACTTGTGTTTCGCCAAGTTTAGATGGAAATGAATGTGTGCTTTGGGAGTATATCGAAAATGTTAAGTTTCGGTTGCGCAACTGTGAAAAGGATTTGTCTCCGAATCACTGGCATCGTTTATACGGAACGAAGCTAAACGTTACTGCAGAAACGAACAAGTTCCAAATTAGTTCAATTTGAATCTGTTTAACATTCTGGCCCAGATGTGGCGTAATACCCACCGTTAGTGATGGCTGTCTAGTCAAGTTTTAGTTTCAATGCGTATAGTTTTTTTTTTCTCTATTTCACCCTTTTTCTCTAGTGACAAATTTATGTGACATGTTTGGAATTTGTAATTTTTCCACTGGAAAAAATAGCACTAGCGCAATGCCTACGCAGAAAGTAATATTTCCAAAAAGGCGATCCCGCGCCCTTAATGTTCGATTTTGGATATGGTGCTATGGAAACTCTTTAGAAACATGGTGAAATAAAATTCCAATAAGTTTGGAATTATTTATGTAATATAGTTACATAATTTTTATTTATTTTTATGTCTGCTTAAAATAAAACGCATTTTGGAAGCTCGTGGAAATATATTTTGTGTGTTAATCCTGAATGTGAATGCTCTAAAACTGTGTAAAACCAGTTACGCTCGACTAAAGTAGCTATGTAATGTGTATAATTCTATTTCATCCATCTGTCTATCTACTTTCTCTGGGGTGAAAGTTTTTTTTTTGGCAATTTATAATTCATTCCAGAGCTCCACGCTTCATGTACGAGTATAGGCTTACGCGATTAGTGTTTATCCATGGATTTTTTCCTCAGCACAAATACATGTTGGAACAGACCTCTCGTATAAGGCCAGTGATTTATGAAACTGACATTAATTCAAAGGTTAATATAGATATATGTCATGCGGCTGTCAAATCAAATTTCGTTTCGCATAAAGCGTCTGGATTTATGATCCAATTTTGTCGATTTTCATGGATATTCTAGCTCGTTCAAAATGTCTCAAATCATCTGACCGTTGTTAATAGCTCCAGGGATTTACTTGCGATAGACTGATACCGTTCAAGTAAACTTAATATACCCTTAAATAGTAAATATTGAACAAAATTACTAGACGAGCGTACCTAGATATGCTGAAATATTCATGAAATCTTACTATATTGGCCATTTTATTGGAATGCTTTCAAGGGTAGTGTTTTCATTTAGATAAGAACTCTATTTGTACATTGGCTATCGGGAATCACTTGTTCCGACTTTAGTTCAGTCTGTGGGAGGTTCTTTAGTTTTTCCATAAATCACTGCGGGTACATAAATTTTATTGGAACTGTACGAGAACAATCTCGCCATTGTATCAGCAGTCGTTATAGGACACAGGCTTCTGTCAGATCTTGATAAACGGATGTAGGAATTGGAAAAAGTAAAGATTAAAAAGTATACTTCACTGCTGGCATAAATACTAGGTTACTATGTTACTACATACAGCGTGTACCATTAAATACAGGGTCTACGTTCATATTGTTCGAAGGTATTAGTTCCTGGTTACACGTTTTAACATTGCGGGCAACCGCAAACTTTGTTTATCGAACTTGCACTTAACTTGTCAACCCATGTTATGAATGTTACTTGAACCTGATAATTATTGACTTGATATTATCGCGTATGTATTTACTAAAATAATTATGAAAATTAAATGTTATAACTTCATTCAAATATTCCCTATCTGGAAAGTTATTTTACCAATATTGTAATTTAAAGAAAATCTTCACTCAACTACTTTGACTGCATTACTGCACTTTGTGAAATGTTGCTTGTAGTGGTAGCAAACCAAACTATTACCGTACTTGACAATACATTTGTTCTGACATTTAGTCCATTAACGTGTTTTAGTTAGGAATTATTTGCAATGCAATACAATGCACGTTCGAATTTAGTACACATCCGTTTCAAGTTCGACTGCAACATGATTGATCAGAGCTTGGAATTATACACTTACTCATATCCATTGAAGTGGTCAGCAGTAGTGGCGAGAGCCACAATAGCAATAGAGCCTGCAGCGATACAACCTCTGTCAGCATCCCGAACCTGCTGCTGTTTATCTGTAAAACAGAAACAACGTTACTCGCACAATGTCCCAGCAAACATCATAAATTTAATGCTAATATCGATACATTGTTTATTTGCGTCGTGCTGAAACATCACATGTACCAATAAATTATCTTGCAACGTTCACATAACCTAGTGTGTTGCATTTTACCAGAATTTGATGTTATGCATACAAGATTTTAAGTATAATTTCCAATGCAAACATTTGCTAAACAAGTATTTGACTTATCCTAGCAATGTACGAAATAAATATAAATACTGTTATTTATGGAAGAATTTATAGTAAATGTTCGTAAATTCTGTGCTATGGTTTTCAAGAATATACTTTCATTATAATATCACGTTTTGCAAAAGAACAAGTACACGTAGAGACAGAAACGAGGATTATTAAGGATGAAAATCGAATCCATATATTTGCGATTCTTATATCATATTTCCACATCAGAATATTTTGTGCAAGTTATATTAAAGTCCTTACGCATTTCGTGATAAGGCTTATTATTATCGAGCACATCCCTACAGTTCACTATATTACTGGTGATCTTGATATTATTGGTAAAATATTCAGTGATACGGTGCCGTTACTGCCAAATATTCCAGAATTTTGTGCCACTTGAATCTTAAATTTTGTCTTACTCACGCATGGATGCCTTCGAAATAAGATCATGCAAACCGTTTTGTTTTTTTTTGGAAAATCGATGTTATATTTCTAGAATAAACAATACAAGTTACACATTTACAGAGAAAACAAACTACACCTTTATAGAATAAGAATTCAGCAGTGATATATGACAGCATTAAATATTATGATTATAATAAGTAGAATCGTTTTGTAATATATCTATTTGTAATGAATGATGGTGAGTTATTTATAATATTCGTTCCGTGTAGATGTAAGTAAGTTTTCTCGTTAAGCTGTTATTGGAAGCAGCCGGTTTCCTAGTTATAGGAATGAATTATGACGGACACGTTTCTTAGTCTGTCCTTTTTGTCGACAAAAAAATAAAAAAGAAGGCATTCCTAACCCAGCCAGTGTGAGGAACACGCGTAAAGAATTCGTTATGGGAGACTTCAGATGAAGAGGGACACAGGACTCTGTGTGGTTTTTGTCTTAATTACTTTTACCAGGCATCTCCTTTTTGTAACTTTATCAGAAAGATAACCGATCTGAAATGTGTGACATGGTTTTCATTTTTATGAAGAAAATAGGAACGTTTGCTGCAACAATGCCAAACAGAAGGATTACTTTCTACGTCTGCTTCTGGAGATATAAACCTTGGCTTTTTCTTTACTCTATCTGCGGTTCCTTCAGTTTATGTTTACTCAGGCTTTTATTTGTTTTTGCTTTTCGTCATTTCAGCTAAACAAATATTGCACTATTATGGACATTACTATATAATTGTAAGATACAAACAATTTCAAAAATGCCTAGGCTTCAATAAAAAAATTAATACATTTTTAGGTCTCGTCTCATCGAGATCACAATAGACGTAACTTTGTACGTTGTTAAAAAATTAATAATTAAAAATTTGCAGGAACATGCCAAGTAATTTATTATCGCATTAATGTTAATTGCGAAACTTTCAAAATGGTGTGCATTTGATTTTTGTTGTTTTTGTCGTTTGTTAATTTAATTTTCAGATAGATTCAAACACTTTAATTATATATATATATATATATATATATATATATATATATATATATATATATATATATATTGGGTTACTTACATACCGTTTTTTTTTCATTTTACTTTCATTTAATTCAATGTTCCTTCTAAATTATGTTCCACGAAAATGAGATAGGCGTTTTTACAATTTTTACGATTACAACTTGGAATCACGCAACTTTGCAATTACTATAATGGTGAAAATGTTCTTTACATTACACATGCATAAATATAAAAGGGATTATCGGAATATACACACATAAACAATTACATTATACAAATTATTATTAGCTGATGGTTGAATATAATTATATATACGCATAATATTATATTTACAAATGAAATAATGTAGTGTTAAAATATTCGAATGTATATATGGACTAATAATTGTAACATTGTAACTATAATCCATGTATAGTAAAACTACTATATTTTACGTGAATGATTGTTGGACAGTTTCGAAGAAGTCTATATATTTTTTGAAATTTAATGTCTTGCGAAAATATTTTTTTAAATATAAATTATTTTTGACGTGCAAACATCAAAGTTTTATGAAATGTTCTCGGGTCAGTCGAATACGAGTCCTCCGGGATCAGCAGTCGTGACATGGATGCCTGGGAGTCAGGATTTGATTTGATTTAACCCAAGTGCGAACACACTTTGATAGCACACTACTTCTCAGCTACAAACTGAATTTCTTATCTCCAGAAACACTCTTTGTTTTATTATAGTATAGTGTACCGTACCATGTACTACTATACTCTAAGGAAGTTGTTACAAGTTTTAGATAACATATCGTCTGCTACAAAGTAAGTACCTATTCCCCACTAAAAACTATTATATGAAATATTACATTACACGAAGACATTTCAAGTTTACAATGTACTTTGATTATTACATTGTAGCATTTACACTGTCACCAGGAATGGTGGATGCACGGTTTAAGAAATTAAAATTGTTTGTTTTTCACAGTGTAATGCCACTTTGGGAATTGTCAATTTACTTAATTTGTCAAAGCTTAAAATCAATAAGTAGAATACGAACTGTTTTTGCTAATATTAAAGTGTCATTTTAAGCAGTACTGTAAGAATTTATAGGTACATATCTTACTACAAAGTAGATGAAAGATGAATCACGGCATCATTTCCGTTGAGTGAACAACTTTTCCAAGATATTCACTTGATGCATAACCTATTTACGCAACCTCTGATCTAGGTTACAGAGATATCGTGTCTAACAATTCATAAAAGTAAATGTAATTGATGAATTTCGCGCATACTAGTTGAAAGTGTGTAACGATGCGGCATTAACAGGTGACGATCCGTCCGCATGCTCGCACGAAATGAATCTTCCATATAATATTGAAGTAACTCACGATGTAACGGAATAAGAAGTCTCGCATCAAAGGGAAGGTCATTTATCACCGTGCGCCGTACACATCTTCTTTCTATTCCAGATTTAGATTCCCTATTGAATATTCCCTGAGGTAGTTGCGTTGCAACAGGAGTCGCATGTAACAGAGGGGGTTATCCATCATGGAGGATTGTGTGTACCTAGTTATGTCTACCTATTTTCTCTTCAGAACCAGACAGCCGTGCACGCAGTCTATCCAATATATCGTATACAGCTACCAGCTAAACGTTCTCTCAATCCAATCACGGATTAGCACAAGTCTTTGAAATAAAAGTTTCCATTCGCAGAAGAATTGTGAACACGGATTATTATAGAAAGACCTCTCAATAATATTACTATTAAGTTTGTAGTGTAATACGAAACTGAAGTTACACAAATGTTACCCAGTGCGCCGTATATAGAAATAAATATTTAATATCAATCAATAATGTAACTTGAATACTAGATATATGTGAAGGAAACACCGCAATGCATACTTCGATTGATATTCTTTATTTATATACATATTTTCAGATCAATATCATTTACCCAAATTATATAGCTGCAAGCAATACAAATGTAATTAAAGGATTCTACTCCTTATTCCATAGAACTGCATGTAAATTATGCATTACGTAAATTATTCAAAAAGAATATTTGTTCTAGTTATAAAAATAAATTTGAAAAAGTCCTTAGTACGAAAACAGAATCTTAATGTTATTTAGTTACTGTAAGGCTCGTATAAACTGGTAAATAACTCATTCATTAGCATTTACTTGTTCATAAATATTAATTCATATATTAAAAACTCCTACGCATGTCAACGTACATGTATTACATACAGTGCGAATAATGTAAGGCTATACATTGGCAACTTTATTTTAGCGTTAATCAATTTGCCTATGCTAGTATCAACCCGTTGAATAATTTAAAATTAGACATAGGGCATTTACTTAATGTTACCATGGTGATTATATACAAAAACTCCAATTTATTATGGTTGAATAATGTAAAATTAGACACTTGTCCACAGACTACTATATTTATTTAAATCATTTACAGAATTTATTCCAATTTTTTATTAAATCTATTACATGTTATTGGATTAAAAGTACACTTCAAGTACTGAAATTGTAATTGGTATCAGTACATTTCCAAAATCACTTGGAGTTGATAACTAAATTTGCCAACGTTTGATGACATGTGATGGGCCTGCCCGGGAATTCAAAGCTGAAATAATCAGAAATTTCTCGCAAAGACGCCCCTTCTAAATACCAGGAATACATCTTAAACTTTTCTTCTGTGATATACATTTTTTGCACTAATTATTACGCAAACTCGTCAGATATTAGTAACACAATATTGAAAACAGTGACATTTACCAAAACAAACGTCATTGTAATTTCAGTTGTTACTGACATGGGCAAATTGATTAAAGCTAAAATAAAGTCGCCAATGTATAGTCTTACGTTATTCGCACTGTATACGGAGAACAAACTATAATGAAACTACATCATACGTAATTTATACCGTTGTATTTATTGTGTTGATCTGGTGAATGGCAAAGAGAATTCTCCATTATTCTGATATTATATTTCATTTTGGCACTTGTCCCTGACATATAATATCGTAACCTTGACTCTCAAGTTTTAAATTCGGAACAATTTATTACAGAAACTAATGGTCCGTGGAATAGCACAGTATATTATTTAATGTCATTGTCGGTGACCTGAAATTTTTAACTCGATGATCCTGCACTAAAATAGTAACTTCAGTTGAAATATGATCGTCGCACCCTGAATTTTAAGTGACTAGATAAATCATTATCATGTTATATGGCTACTCTGCTAAACCATTTTTAAGATACATAGTCTTGTATTATTGTATTTCTGCAGGATAAGTATTCGGTATAAATGTTCATTACTAGATGTACGTTAAAAGCATAATATTCCGCATCTATCAAAACCACATTTTTTTTTTTCAATAACATTTTCGTTACTTCTTATCCATTAACTGCAAATTAAGTTTATGTATGGCACAAAATCCTTTTATATAATGCAGTTCAGCATTACCTGCATGGCTTCATAGGATAATGCCGCATATCCTGAATAATTCACATCGAAAACGGAAATGTGATGAAGCCAAAGAAAGAAAATTAATTCAGAAAATGCACGATCACGCACTAACACAGCAGCTAGCTACTGTTAACATTCATTATGTAAAATGATACATGATGGGCCGTTATGTGTGATATAGCTGCACCACATGCATCGGGTATTAAAAACGTGAAATTCCAATGAGGAAATCATACATTCATTTTTATCTATAGACATTTCTGAAACTATGTTACACTGCAACTTATACATTCGCTATAATATTGTTTTATTGCAGAATAAGATAACTATATTTGATCAGTTTTACACTCAATATTTATATTTTTATGGATGTTTGAATTTTGTTTACTTACTTGTGTGCCATAGTACTTTGGTTTGATTAAAAAGGATCCGTGAATGATTTGACAGACGCGTACGTGTAAACACATATCACCGTAGTGTTTGTAGTGAAGGATATGTTTACAATGAGTGGAAGGTGATCGGTTGGTGTTGGACATGGACAGTAATTGGGTTCACACGTCGAATTCTGCCGGACTGTGCAGTTTCCAGTTCTCTAATCCTGTGGGCGCCTGCATGCGATCAATATCTTTATGTCTGGCTCACCCGGTTACCACAGGGATAATTCCTAGCAACTTATCACCAGTTACTATGACACTCCCAAATCCATCGCAATAGAACCAATCATTAATTATTATAATAAATAAATATTAATAATGGGATAGTAATGTGTGTCTCACCAAAAAATAACAAATTTCAAAAGGGTTTTGTAACGTTCAATTAATTTTGCAAGCACCCAACAACTGTTCCATCCATATGAATATTTATAAGTCACAAATACATACATCGTGTTATGTCATAAAACTTTATCCATAAATTGTAAAAGTATTTGAGGCTTATCCACTGTCAGTTAGCTATTCGCTGTATGCGTTGGTACTGTCTGTGAAGGAAATTTGTGCCACGATATACAGTAAAGCGTTCTAATCTGAAATGATTATGAGGATTTAGTCATAACGGAAACTCTGAAATGGTTCCGGCACATAATCTGTGGTCTGACATAAATGCAACGTCCCTATGTTTTAAGCGAAATGCTCGTTTATAATTTATAACTAATCTAATTAAATCAATAATTAAAAAGGCACTAGAAACATCATTTCCATATTTAATTGTGCACGGTTAGCATACGAGAATTTGTATATTCATTTAATCGTAAAATTTAGAATTGTATTTACGTTCTACTTTTGGATCAAAACAGGTTAAATGAAAATAAATAGCAAACAATTCGTAATCAAACTGTCGTTCACCTCTCCAGAGTCTAGACGGCTCTCTAGTTGAAACAAATTCTTGTCGAGTAGCAAATTATTTTCCGCTCTTTGCAAAGTAGAACTTTTGTAAATGTAGTAATTTTACTTCAAAGCAGGATTAATTGCTAGTAAATTACTCTGTAAATTTGCACCAGCTAGAACACCAAAGGTAAATTTCATTTACGTAAACGAATTAACAATATACAAAAACAACGAGCAAAATTACTTGTATTTTTAATTGATTGATCAAACATTGAGTCAGATCGAGTCACTTGAATTGTGTTTTCTTTTACTTCTCCACAGCTTCAAGTCCTCTAGTTTTTCTAGAGTCAATACGGAAATAGGAATCTTTTATTTTTTATTATTTCTCGGAGAGATAAAATTGCACAAAACTACAATAAAAATATATGCCAAAATTTGGAACAGATGATTTTTTAAAATAATATTTTAGACAGATATTTGCGGTAATGCTTGTAACTTTCCCAAGTACAACAATTTTGGGATAATAAACAAGGCCCTTCAGCAACACTGATCTTGACATTGACGAAGGTTATGTGATCTGTGTAGCACTTCACTCTTGTTTGACCAAGGAAATTTCCGACAGTAATTTGAAGTTAAGCCAAGAAGGGATTCTTGTCTAAAACTTCAGTCCGTAATTTATGTCAAATGCTGAAACACAAAGCAAACTTTCTTAAAATATATCAAAAAAGTTCTTTTAACTCTACTATACTTTTTATTTTTAGAATAATTCTGCAGCGTAAAATACTAATGTATTGATACATTTTATTGTCGCCTCTCGGTAACAGATGATATCCCATGCTTCGTAAATATTTACTCAATTTTTTTATGTAAAAAGGTTACAAATATGGTAATTTTGATAGATTATTGCATATTCATAAGTTTCCTGAAACTTCACACCGCCATAGAGCTACGTGAGAAATTTTAATTACGTGTTCATAAAAGAAAACCACAAATGTATTCTACTATTTAATAATCCATCAATACAAAAAGATAAATCTAAAAAACGACGTAGTTAAAACCCGATTGATTCATTTCTGACACGTAAGATGTCATAATCGGAAAAAATAGTTTCTATCATCAAGTTCTATAATTTTTCTGGAAATATTCTAAACAGCTACATGCAAATAATTACTAAGATAGACAGTAACAATACTCGATTAACTTTCCAACTTTATTTTATAACAATATTCGCGAGTTAATGAGCAATTTGTCTAGACCGAACTTTGGTCAAATATATGCACTACTTGAATTTCCAACTTTTGTTTCGTCGAACTAATTATCTTTAACAAATTCAGTTCACATTTACATAGTAGACACCAGTAAATAGTTGATTAGAATTGGTAACTAGCATTGGACAACAAAATGAAACTGTAAAAATACGTGTCACTTATAATTATATTTGAAATATCTAGGCTGGTGTGTGTAGATGCCATTTGTATCACATGATGAGTTTCTGTTTATTTCTGTTGTCCGGGTAATGGCACCATTTTTCCGCTCAACCATTTTCACTTGGTGTCCAAGGCACATGACACCGTCTCTAATGTCGTGTAATGAAAGAAAAAACAGCAGAGGGCAACATTTGAGTGTAATTTTTCTTACACTTATCTACTTTAACATAACAGTTTCGATAGTATTTTTGGCACATTGCCTTAAACTGACCTGCAGCATATTATCGATTTCTCTTGGAATAAACTACAATAATGTAGATGAACTTCAAATGTTACAATGCATATAATAATAATAAATTCTATTCTATATGTGAATAAATCATATTTTAATCACACAACAGGCAGTACTGTCCTTAATTGTCAAAAATAATTTACTTGACTTACTACTCCTAGAGAAACTACTGAATTAAATATGAATAGTGCAGTTTTAAATTACTAACATAAATGTCTAATTAGTTAATAAAGCATTACAGTTCAATTTGAATGATCACGTATGTACGATATATACATATTTCTGATCGAATTGACTCTGGGGAGAACGGTCACATGCAATAGAAGCAAATCTATGGATCATCGCATTTTGATATGCACATCCATATTTGCGTGGAGCAAATATGGATACGTCCGTTCTATTCATGTCAGTTGTGCAGTCACCTGTAAAAGATGATATCCCGTTTGGCGTGTCGGACGGTGTGTTAAATTTACAATAAGAATAACGGTTCGCCTGGTGTTGGTCGATAACATGTCGCGTCCGATATGAAACGGAGCGTAGCGTCACTTGCAAATTCCCACGACGGATGCACACACAGCTTTCGAATCGTAGGGAAAAATTCACAGGGAAATCAGTTGATTTAGGTCAGTGCGGTTTATTTTGCACTTCCATTGCTATTGTACCAGTGTAAACACATTAACGTAACGCGGTAACTCATATTCTCACCCCCGATTCGGGTATTATTTTGTCCTCCCTGTTTCGGATGTTCGCATTACAGTAGACTGTGCAGATAATGGAAAAAGAATTGCCAATTTTCCACTTTTTCTGTGTTTGTCCGCGTGCGAAATTTGCCACTTTCCACAGACACATCTCTTAAATGTATTTTCGAATTTATTTATTTTATTTTTTTGGTCCCCCTTCTTATTTGTAACCAGTTTTGTCCTGATTTATATCCGTACACAACACATACGCGCGTCAGGATTTTTATAAAGCTTGTAATTTATTGGAGCTAGTCAGGGGATTATGGAAGGAATTCGCTGTGATATTTTGTATGGATGCATCGCTAGGCAATTCTTTATTTTGTCAGACTAAATGTGCATAGGATTTGTTATACAACATTTAATATTTTGTACACATTTCTCTGCATCTACATTTTAGTTACATTCTGCCAATGATGTAATATATCACAGTCTATATTCTTGTTGCACATATTTCCAAGTAACAATATGTTTTATTAATGATGACGTGTACCGCAAACTAACAATGAAACACGGGAAGAATAGGTTTAGATTAAATAAAGATTCTCTCTGGCTTGCTGCGTTTCTGTATGCGGTATTTCCTAGTTATGTCAGCTAAAATTTCATTATATACATGACGAAGATACAAAGTTTGTGGGTGTGAATAACTAAACAACATACACCACTGCGGATTTGAAACACTGTACTACACTTGGCACAAGTTTGTTTGGTTACCCGCTTTGCACTGATATCTTTACTAAATTAACTTAGTTACTTTTGTATATAGATATTCTGACTTGTCACGAATATTTACGTTTTAAATTCCAACAAATACCAGATAGAAAGTAGAATTGCACACCTTTTTAGAAAGATTGTTAGTAACTAAGTACATGTAAACATTCATGTTAGTATTTGTTATTTCTTTTGTAAAATTTCATTCATGTTCTTTATATTTGCTCATTTGTTTGCCAGTTGTTCTTCCGTGCTTGCACCTTCTATTTGGTTCGAGCAAATTCTCTTTGTCTTCGTTTGATCTTTCATCTCTTCTCCATGGCGTTATTTGTTCAAGCCGGAGAAGAGAAATTTTTAGAGTAAAGACCCTTTCCTTCACAATGAGGCTTGGCAAAACAAAGTAAAGGTATATGTACCTTTCAAACAGAAGGGCCCTTATCGAGCCTGTAGATTTGTCGAATATAAATTAGCCGCGTTCTATGCTAAATTATTATCTTGTTTTGTTACAGTGTAATATAGTACAGGTTTCCTTTGCTAATATTCTATTTACGATAACAGATTTATTGAAAACATTAAACCAATTCAGTTTATATTCCTGTCAAACAATATTACTAAGCAATGAAGTAACTGTTACGATATTTATGCAAGCCTGTAGAACTTTCTGGAATTATCCAGCTTCCGACTGGTATAAAGCGCACGTTTAACTTGAAATAATGGTCAAGGGTTCACATAAAATGCAAATTTTACAATTGTAAGATCGTACACAACATTCAGGAGAATTCGTAAACGAAACGTGCAATTTTTCCTTTTTGAATAAAGAAAATCTGGAAAACCGCACCGCCAACCTAGATTCCGGGTCTGGGCTCGGCTAACCGGAACCACCAGCAGCAGCAGCAGCAGCGGGAGAAGATATCATGGCGCGCCCAGCATTGCTCACGCCCCCTCATCGATCCTAGTGGTCGCGACACAGGCTGGATTTGCATAAGAAATTTGACCTTCTCAAAGTAACATGAATAGTTGATGTTGGACGGCATGTTTATTTGGGGAGACCCTTGCTACCTATCTAGCAAAAAGGGAAAACACTGCGGACAGCGTTGCATCCGTGTTTGTGCAAGTTTTACTGCAGCAATACGTGCAGAATATGTTTGTGTAAATATTAATATGTCGGATGTGTCGATTCATGCATATTTCGTGTGACAAAATACAGAACACTTTACCATGTCATAAAATATTCTGGTCCATCTTCGTTTGTCGATCGTGTTCATCTGGACAGTTTGTTTGGGATCATTTGAAAGGGTTGGTTGGAGATTTATTACCGTGAATGATGTGTTTTGCAATATTTAACTAGCACTAAAAGCGACCGATAAATTCAGCTTGAGATGTTTTCCTACACTAGCGGATGAACTGACGCTAACAGGTCAACATCAATTCGGAACAAAATATGTCGGAAAGTAATAGCTTGTTATAAATGAGACCATTATTATAAATGACTGCTTTATCTTAAAAAGATACACGTATATACCATTGAATATAATATCTAGATTCTGTAAATATAAGAACATTTCAGTTTATAAAATAGAATCCATTGCAATCATTTCCATATCAAATAGATTTTCCGTTCAGGCAAAGTATTTTATTTGGTATTTGTAGTAGTCATTTTCGTTATAGCAAGCCACCCTTCGCAAATTAAATAGTCAAAGAGATTCTATTGATATTGCCCAATGGATTACCTTGTAACGTGGCTTTAAGTGTTTGTAACCCTCCTATACTTGAATGTTGAGACGACAAGGAGAAGCAGAAGAAGAAACTCCCCCACCCATCCCTTTCTTCTGGCTACTGCTGCTACCAGTATCTTCTGTCGTTATTATTCATTGCTAAAACTCTCACATCCACCAGTTCACCATGCGCGTTAGCATGTTCGTCCGGCCTCCTTCGATAAACAAATTTTTTATTATTATTCGGCAATAACGTATGATTAACTGTACGTTTATCGAGTCCAAAGCAGAGCAATTTTGTATCTTCAGATCGTTTCGGCCTATTTCACCAGGCAGACACGCTCACTTAGCCAATATTCATATACCTTTATGACAGCGTTACCAAACGCGATATGGTATGAACCTAATTTTAAATCTATCGAGCAGAAAACTTTCCATGTAAAACTAAAACGGGAAGTTTATTCAGTGACTCCACAGCTTCCCAGTTTCTACAGAGCCATCTAAATGATTTGTTTTGATGCAAAAACAGGCATATAATACGAGTATATATATAGTATTAAATTCCGTTTATACGAATATTATTATTAATCACAATCAAATATCTCCCTTTCATTTTGTAACGTTTTAACATGTCGAAAAAATATTTTATATATATTTTTTTCTCAATTCTAAATAATTTTTTCTTTTCCAAAAGCAATATTGACATTGAAAACGAAAAGTACTTATGTACTTATATTACACTTTTCATAAAATTTCAGAACAGAAATATATCTTAATTCGCGTTAATTTCTTTCAATGAAATATAGGTAAGTCAATCCTATCATTTTCATTTGATATATCATTATAAAGTGCATTGAGGACAAACATATTGTTAATGTTGTTAATGATCGCGCAGTGTCCGTTATGACGTGGAAATTAGGTTTCTGTTTTCAGCTTTAAGACGTGTTTATGGTTTCTGACTTAGGCATTAATATTCACAAGAGTTGCCAAAAGTAAAACTGCCGATATTCAACAAGGCCTGAGATCATTCAGTCGTTCAAAGAAATGGAATAGTAGAAGGAAGTAAAAAGCCCTCTGGCCATGAACTGTGCCAGCAAATAGCCGTCTCGCCCGCTCAATTTTACATATTTAAGCTCACGAAGCTTTCTTCCTTCGACAGTGACAAAAGTAGCCTGTGCGTGATTGTTTTCCCAAATAGCCCGTGCATTTACAAAACTTGCACGGAGGGGAACGAAAAATGACTCACCTCTGCTGTGCCAGATGACCTTTCCCGAGTTCCAGTTGAAGCAGTTTCCTTGTTTCGTGTTTCAATAAGCGACTGGCATACCGTCGTTGTTACCGAAGGGGGAACGTAGTCCCCCAGTGCATTTCAGCAAAGTTATGTTCCTAAGAAGTCACCGATTTATATTTGACTCCCTCGAACAGTTCTTTTATCCTGCTCCGTTCAAACCCAACTGTTTTATACGTTCTGCCGCTCAAGGCTATTGAGTTGCAGTACTGGTCCCGCTATGTTTGCGCGTAGGGAAGTTATTTGTCTACTTCAATTCAAGAACCAGAGATCACTCCGTAACTAAGGGAGTTCTCCGTGAATTGATGTCATAGTCCATACAGAATTGTACCACGCTTGAATATAGTTTCCTTAAGTGCGATTACATTTTCCTTACATTCGAATAACTGTTTTTAAATAAACCACACACAAAATTAAATACGTACGCCAAGCTATAGAGTGTATGTATTTATATGCCGTGTACTCCGTAACAAGAAAACAATCCAGTTGCCAATAAAATCACGTAGAGTGATTAACTAATGCGTTTGATCGTGAAACTTGGAAAGCAGACAAGTTAATACACGTGCACGTTATATACGACGTATAACGACATTAAAACTATATGAACGTAGAATCCAAGCAGATCCAGAGCGTAACTGTTCGATACCACATGACTGCAATGGTCTCCACAACGTGTTCTATGTGCCTAGAGAATTCGAATTATCTTCAAATCGGTGTCATCTATTCCGATGAGCAGGTTTCCCATAGTGCATCATTCAGAATATCGCTCTACCCTATTGAAAATTCGTTTGGCGTTCTACTCGCGCGTCCACATTAAGATCTGTTTTATGAATTTTGAGTGCACATCGCAACAGCCATGGATGGAATTTTATGGAGACCATTTAAGGTGTAAATGGACAGGAATGGTTATGAACTGGAAGTGCAGAATCGAGGGTGTGGTTAAATTGAAGTTAATGTTACAGAACTACGACTATATACGACGATATACATTTCCTAGCTCGCTGTCCCGGAGCTAAAACGTTAACCAACCTAGAAGTTTCCTTCCATTATCTCTGTATTTTTGGCGAAATATTTTTAAATTTTAATTCATTTGCTGTGCTCGATTGATGCACAGAATTCAGTAACAGTACACCTATAAAAACAAATTGTACCTACCATAGTTACATTAACAAGCAAACAAAAAATTGAAACCCCTGCTATTCAGTAAATTGTATGTTCGTACGGTTGAAATTGTATTTAAAATTCGTATAATGTGTTGTTCATTCGCGTACATACACAGTACAATAACGGTATCATGTCAGCCAGACCAATTGTAATACAAATTACCGTGTAATTAAAAATTGAATAATCCGTAACTTTTCATTTACATTCCTCTGTAACTATGATCATCAATCATTTGACAAATCTATTGATTTGATTGTCAATTAAAACATGAATATTTGCTTTTAATATTTATTGTAGACACTCAACAATATGATTATACCATGAATAAATAGTCTATGAATAATTATTATTCCAGTATGGTGCGTACATTTACCAATAGCACATTTGTATAGGTTGGGGATACTCTCAGTAAGCTTTTAGTGCGTAGGGGAGAATATAGGGGTACTGTGACAGATAAATATTATTGTGGGGCGTACATGTCACTAACTAAATGGGGATAATTTCACATCCGGGAATATTTGGTGTCATAAGTAGCAGTTGATGCCGCATCATTATTTCTGATTTCCTATTTTTATGTTTATAACTTGCAGGAGTCCGTGTATTTTGCACCCTCCAACAGATACACCAAAACGATATTTGTCTAATTTCCGGATTATAAACATTTGCATGATTTTCTTTTGATTTTTTTTTTAATACTGTCATTTTAAACGCAAGAGCTTCTTAAAATTTTGAATACAACTTAATATTTAAAATATTCCATAAAAAACCTTTTTGGAATATATGTATATTATTATTATTTTGAACAAGTAAAAATAAAATTATTTACGTACATATTTTTTATAAAAACCAATACTTTCCTATCATGTTATTATTTAATAACAATTAAACTTGTGCAATAAATATAAATAACGTATATGAATAAATAAAATATAGATTGAAACTTTGTTATTAAAATTGCATTTGCTGCAATTAGAGAATTATTCTACGAACTCAGTTAATTACACAGAACTGAATATATTTAACGAACGATATTTCTATATAAACAAAACTTTGCAAGGTTCATATGAAAGAGTTCTCTCAGTTACTTGTTATTAGAAGGAACTTCTTGCATTCAAGTTGTAAGTTGTGGTGGAGTGCACTGTAAAATTTAATGTTTTTATCATGTAAGAATATCTTATCGGAATTTAAGTTGTTTCCTATCAGTGGTAAAGTACTCTTTCGCACGCAGTTTTGCTGTTGTTTCTTCTGATATATTGCTGAAATATAATGACACGCAAATGCATGTACTAACTACTTTTTGATAAGGTTGTAGATGCAGTTTTAACAAACCTTATCTGCATACGTACATTTAATTACGTGCATTAAAACAAAAATCATTTGCTAAATTCTATTATTGCTTTAGTAAATAGATAAGCAGTTCTGTTTAAGAAACACACTACTTGTAAGTTCATTTCAAATGTCACAGATTCCTATCTGGCGTATCCTTTGCGATCAATGCTCCAATCTGTAAGACGTGTGAATGAGTTTTGTCTGAAATATGTTTTCGTTTAGCATGTGCAACTTCTGCAGATGGTGTAGATCCATGTGTTATCGTAATGGAAGCCGGACAGAACTGAATAATGTTGCGGTTGTACTAGTAGCGATGTGGTGTGGTGCAGGTCGGCTCGTATGTTTGCAGAAAGTCTGGCGTGTGCTCCGATCAACAGTAGCGATAGCGCACTTACACCACTGTTATTATACTCTTATGACGGTTTATATGTGAAAAGTTCCAAAGTAGAGGCAATTTGGACAGAAACTTTGCTTTACATAATTTTCTATTTATATACGACACGTCAAAAGTCTTCTTAAATGGGGAAAGTTTGACATCTGAACTGGAAAATAAACCGACATGGATAATGGAGCAGTCGGTCACGAAACGAATACGTAATAATCGTTTTCTTAAAATACTTTCAGTTTACTTATGATTGTCTTTCTAATATTAGACAATTATAACAACACGGTATACATATATTATAAAAGTTGCAATTCTGATACAAATATAAATTAAAGAACACTATTTCATATCATAATAATTAATGGATATTAAATTTACCGCCCTCCAAAATTACAGTACAATTTAATCTACTTTCTTTGTACCAGTCCATTTCAGGAAAATTGTATATTCATCACTTGGCATCTCATTTCGAAAGAAGCAAACAGTTGTTAACGGTATAACAATTCGACGTCTGAGGTAGAATATCGTGCGAAAAGAACGACTAAAGAAGAAAGGTATGATGAATATTATAACGAAATGCGAAACGAACTCCGTCCGGCTGAACTCATTCATTGTTTAGAATTTAATGATGCGGTTGTGGTGTGAAAATGTATTTGAAGAACTTGCCCGTAGCTGTTTTCATTAGCAAAAGTCTCAAGAAAATTTATTTTGATATTTACTTTATTTCCAAGTATGGCATTTTAAATATAGCATTCTGTTGATTAAATTCTTCAACTTTAATTGCAATGAAATGCATCTTGTTAACCGTGCGCTTTAACGAGAAATTCCTGTTTCAGAGTTCGGACTCGCGTAATGTCGGAAAAAGTCGTTGAGGTCAACTGATTTTAACCACATGACCTGAGCTAGATAAATTAAATTCCTCCGCTTTATCTCTCGCTTCCAATCGACACTAAACACGAAACCAGTTTCACAGATCTTATTCATGTCGTGTACGTTTTATCCACAAACTTTTCCACATAGAGGAAAGTAGGATTAGCTATTTCTTCAAACAGATGTAAGATGTATGGTATTTACTTATAAAATTAACTTTGCGCAAAAGAAATTTTTTCTAGAAGTGTAACATTTGCAATATCAATTCTTGTCAGTCTTCAAAGAAGAGCAAATACTACTTTTATATCAAATTCCATAGTATAAATATTGTTTCATAGTAAAAATTTGATGATATTCAAATGGAATTGGGATATTGTTCGTCTGCTAGTCGGAAACTTGTGAAATGAAGTCATTTCAGAAAAATGGCACGAATGAAAATTGTTCTTTAGAAGAAATGGCATGAAAAAATTGTGAACTTCGGGAATATAAAATAATGTTCGCATAGCAAATGGATAAGGAGATGAATTCGGCATAATGTATAGTTATTGTGTATGGTACATTTTACAAATAGACTTCCGGGCACATGACAACAGGGTTACAATACTTTTACGCCAAAAAGCAATGTGGCCTAGGGATGGTCCCCATTACCATAACATAATGGTGCATACTCACCCACAGCACTCACTGATCTCGCAGATAACAAAAGAGCTGAACATTTTCCGTGCATTATGAAAGAGTACACCAGATTAGATAATGCATACGACTGATGTACGCATCACTCTTCATATTGTGTTCGTGAGTTTATACCTTGATCCCACACCCGTCCGTACGTCCATAATGCCCTACGCCTCGATCCGTAAACCAAGGTAAATATATTATCTATTTTATTAATCTCACGTCAAAGCTTTTTTCTCTCCAGCTTTTATCGTCAACGTTACTTTAAAAGCGCGTTAGTTGCACTCTTTGTTTTTTAACTTTATATTTTTTTACATATGACAATGCACGTTTACCAAGGATAACGGTAAAATTATCTTCATAATGTATCCCGTAAATACATAATGGTACACCATATTGGAAAATATTAAACAAACCAGAAATGGTTTCAAAAGTGATTTTTTCCCTCTCATTGGAATAAAAAAAAATCTTCTAGCTTCACGTTGAACATGACTAAATGATTAATTCCCTTTTGTATTGGATTTACCTTTTTTTTTCATTTTTATTATGTTATATTACTTGAATGCATATACACGCGGCAAAACAAAGCTTCTTAACGAATAAAAATTTAATGTGTGCACTCTCATAGAGTAACAAGCATTACTCATTGCAACCAGTGGTCACAGTTTCAGAGAACATCATAAAAATAATTACTCAACTCTTGATATTTTACGACGTCAGCAATAACTCTTCTTTATTACGTCTTTATTCACTGTTACATTTTTATCATTCGTCCGTTGTTTACAAAGCAACCTTATTTAAATAATGTAGCCTGGAATAATTAAAACAGCATATTAACATGTTCAAGACTTTATCTCGATGAAGCATTTTATAACAATGTACGGTTACTTTCATTTACATGTACTTCATATTCTTGCACCCGTAGCTATATATGCAACGTGCAGTACGTATTACTGCAGCTCCATAAACCGTACTAACCTAACCTCTACAATGTTACAGTCTGTCATCTTAGATTCACTCAAAAACTTGCTGCGTAATCTCAAACTTCAACCGCATTCTCACCAGCTTGCACAGCAAGTAAGTCTGTGTAATTGTTTTTTTGTTTGATAATGTAACATTCGTTCCTTCACTATTCACTTCTGAGTTGAATCAAATACAGGAAATATAAATGTCTAAACTTAGCAGTCAGCATTAGTTGATTCTTTAGTTATTGCATCCAAATCAATACTACTTTCACAAAGATTCTAACTGTAATATTCACATAATTCAGAAATTTGCTGACACTAAATTTCTGGTATTTACTAAATAAGCTCATGCAATATAAATTTTTGTCGTCAATATCGTATTAATGGATAGACCCGTAAGTTGGGGAACAAGAGGACGTGCGACAAATAAGTGGATCGATATAACAGAAGCTGCTTTGAAGCGCATAGCGTAAAAGATGAAAAAGCCAATTTTAGTGTCTAATCGGTCAATCTTTCTTATACCATTACGTGGATTATATATATATATATATATATATATATATATATATATATATATATATATATATAATCCACGTATATATATATATATATATATATATATATATATATATATATATACATATATAACATTGTTTTCAATTAAAAAAAAAATAACTCCTCAAAACATACCTTAATGTCTAGTCTATTAATTCAGGCCTACAATTGTAGAAATGTTCAACAAACACTGTAGCTATTATTAATAGCTGTTCAACTAGTGTGGTTTCTATTTATTCCTCTGTTCCACGTCGTGCATATAATTTAAATTAATACGAGCCGTGTCTCCATCTGCAGCAATCTGCAGCTGACAGGATAACCATATTTCCGGAACATGCAGTTCCAACTCGTGATTGGTACCGACCAACATTAGCCCTCATAAAAATGCTCTGTTTAACTGACAGAGTACCATATACCTACCAGTGTATATTTATCATAATTAAATACCTACCCTACCCACCACTAACCTTCCGAAAATATCTATTATTATAATAATTTCATGCAAGCGAATCTTGTATATGCGCATACTATTTGTTCTATAAAATTAAATATAATATCTGATGTTATTATATAGCAAAGAATTAATATTACACGTAATAAAAATCATCGAGATTTAAATTTAACTAAATAATTATAATATCTGCAACATTACCAACAATTATAACGTTAGAATTCTCATAAAACTCCCTTGTCTCTAAAATATATTTTTAAAAGGGAGAACATTATTTAATTATAATAAACAAAATAACGGTAGCTTTATGAAATGTTTTATCAAATGTATGCATTATTTATTTACTTGAAAACAATAATACTTACCAAAGAGAGAGATATGGAAATTACTCCGGAAAAGCCATTACGAACTTATTAATTTACATAGTCTCTTATTACGTTTCCACTCATTACCATCTGTCGTTTTCAGTAAAGTTCCTCTCACAACCATAATAAAACACAAAGCTGTTCACGGAACTTGTCTCAGAGATAGATCACAATAATTGTTTAACATTCACTGAACATCACATATTAACTTAACACAATATATGCAGTACACCAACCAACAGTTTCAGCAACAACAAACAAACAAACAACAAACTATTAACACACTTGATAATATCAATATAAATTACTCAAGAACATATATAAATACATCCATTTATTTACTGTTTTGTAATATATCATGATGCAACTGTTCAGATGATGTGTATATTTTCTATACGTACATAATAGTCACATATTTCCACTGAGTTTCTGACGAGTTGATTTTATTATATATCTAAAGTGTCTAGCAGCTGCCGGTTTACCGAAATTCGAAACAATGTCATCTCGCCGACGTCACACACATACACGACGGAGAATCCGTGCTCTGTGCTACCGGTATTGACTGCAGCGTCGCGGCGCTTGGCTCGGGCTTCCCCGAAATTTAACGGATCCACACGAACATTACGCGCCTTATTGATGGGATCTAACCGTAGATCCTTGGTTCGCTATCTATCTTACACTTCATTCATCATTTAAACAATAAATAATTTCAGCAACCACTTGTAAAATACTGTCTTGCAGACAGAAATAAAGTTTTGTGATTTAAATGCTAATTTATGGACTTTATAAACTAATATACAAGTTTTATTAGAGGCAGATGTTATCCCGCTTTTCTCTTATTATTATTATATATTTACAGTATATAAACAAAAACAAATATTAATGTCTGTTAAATTTACAGTATGTAGAGAAACAACCAGATATAAATTTGTCATTATTTGTGAAATTCACTTTATTATTTATTAACTGTTAAATATTGGGATTAAATACATTGACAGAAACCAAATCACAAATTCACTAAAAAAAATTATCATTGGTCTCATAGGGATTGTAAATTGAATGTGAAATGTTGATGAAGTTTAAATTGCCGTTAAATTCGAATTCATTAAGTGTATTGTGCAGTGGTGTTTCACAAAGTAAATATATTTACAAAGTAATACTCATACGTACATATATTTCGGTACATGGATAAATTACAACATAAATTTAATGCAAGAAAAAAACGTGCCAAGCTTATTCTGACCATAAAAATGTCAGCATATTTTGAGATATCATCTTACCATTGTAAAAAACAATTCCAATTTGAAATAGATTTTTTTTAGTTGAAATTGGATAGGCTGTGTGTAGCACTTTACAGCATTGCGTATATATCTCGTAAAATATATGAAATACTGCAAATATTTCAACATGGTTCGTGTCGATTAATGTTTTGTGCTATGTGGTATATCACTATTTCTATCTAATGAAAAATAATAATCAAACAATGACCTATGCATATCTATCAACATCATACACTACAATTACTATTATTTTTTTCAAATATAATTCATAAGTTGATATTTCTGTGACATATTTTCTATAGAATAGCACTATTATCCTGCTAGTCTTCTTTCGATATAATGCATCTGTCATGTTACACCGTTGCCATATGTAGCAGTCATTGTCTGGTTACAATATCGACGGGACTGGTTCATATTTTGACGTGGCATTGTCACGGCTGCTTACTCTGGCTTACCCGGTAACGTATTCTTTTAAATCAGTCTGCCGAAGTTTTGTATGAAAATACATATATTCATGATATATTGGGCGTGCAACGGTGTATTTCATATCCGCAAGTAGTGACGTCGTACCTCTGACAAGCTCACGCGCGCCATTCTCTCTGTTGGTATTACGTACGATGGCGACCAATGTACGTGTACAACGTACATACACACAACAGGGAGGTTCACTGTGCTGATGGAATTCATATATTCGCAATTTCTTTATACCGACCTACATCTGCGTTCTTCCATTTCTCTCCACGCGAATTCATTAAAGTAGAAACTAGTGAAGTGGTGTTATGTTCTGTCGCTGTATGCAAACCACTTATTGTCAGAGTAAATTTATATTGGAACTTCGAGGAACGCGAGTGACTTAATTCTATTTCGAAATGTATAACAAAAAGTATTTGTCACTGTCAAACAAGTAATTGTATAGTTTGATTTTACTTTTTTCATATGTTGATTCCCAACTAGCTTCCAGCTTGAAAAACATTTAATTAAAAATGCTGCAATATCACTGACACGTACTCATTTCAAGTGCTGTTTTATTTCTTCTTAATTAAAATATGTATTTGAATGGGAAATTTATGTCATACCTTTTAAAATGCTGTAGACAAACTTGTTAAACAACATATAATCGTTATCGACATCGTACTACACAACAAGACAGGACCTCGGTGATTTGAATTTTCCACAGATAATACAATAGCTGCGTCATTTCACACCAGACCACTTTCAAATTAATTACTTCATTTAGCATGGTCCTTGTTTCGGCAAGGGGAGCTATTGCACAAGGGCTAACACCACCATCTACAGTTTCTGCCCCCACCCTCCGAAGTGTACAGGAAGTGAAGGTGATTATCCCTACGCTAGACCTTATACCATACGCTATAGGATCGTCCCTGGTATCCGGTAAAACTGTTGTGTTTGCGTAGTTAAATGTTTTATTGACCACACCGTTGGCGTTTTGTTTACTTGTGGGTCGCCAGGTAAGTAAGTTTTGCAACAGCTTGTAAGCTCATTGTTTTTGCATAGAATCATGCATATTTCAACCGGACGGAACATAAATTATATAAAAAAAGGACAATGCACATTCCGGCCAGTATGGGGTGTCCGGTTTATGCACATACGCTTAACACAAATATGATTCTTAGTGTCGATAAAATTTTCCACTTATTTATTTAGCAATGTGGCACTGTTCATTTGCCTGACGAACGTCGAGTGTACGTTGTCTAAGTGAATTACACCGAACATGATATTATTCAGTGTTATTTTGGGAACACCATGATCAATATTTGATTAAATTACTTGTATTAGTAATTTGAGAAGGGTGTACCGCACTTCATTTTCTTAAAATGAATGCAGGATCTACAGAGATACAGTTACTGAGATATTCTATTTCACTCACCTTGCTTTGCACTTACCCTACCCTACCCTACCATATTTTGTCCTTGCAATTACGCATTTCAAGCCCACATGAATGTGGTAGAATAAATATGATAATTACTAGCACATATTCACCCACACATATCTCTGACACGTACGAACGTGAATGAATAATTCATACGTGTTTTTATTATTATCGTACACAGTACATTACAAAAATACTCTTCTCCACATACCCGTTGCAGCTAATTAGTCAGGCTTTAATTGCCTCGCCCATTTCTCATGGCAAGACAAGTGTGTAGTAGTTGTTAATGTAATTTATTTCGCCATTCAGATAAACATTAGTTCTAATCAGTATTGGAAACGTGGATCTGACGGGAATTACTGCACTGTATCTCTGGAGAAATTGAATTCGGTTGCTGACCACATCTTAACCATACTGGTCTCGGAACGGAGTAGCTTTAAAAGCATGAGATCACCGGTCATTACGGAAGCTCGTTGAGTCTGTGGCGACGCTTCGGTTTCACTAATACGCACATAGATAGAACACAGACCGCCACAGCAAAACTGCATTATATATTGATGAAAGTACAAACTATTTACTATAATACCAACTCATCAATTATATATCACGACCTGCTACGACCAGTGTTGCTAATAGAATTGTTTCTCAGCATTCAGAATGGTTCGGCCATTTAGTAAATGTTCTTCAAATTATATTATTACTGAATGGTATTTATTAGACATTCACCCATTGCGTGATATATCCGCATATATCCATATATATATATATATACACAGCGATCAAAATTAACTGTAGCTCACGTGACCAAACAGAGTTCGCATTGTAATCAAAGCTATGTACCTTCCACGGAATAAAAATAAGATCAAAATTTAGAAATTTTTGACGTTTACCGACCGAGCATTCAGTTGTCATTCAGTTGCGCCGTGTCTATTTTGCCGTTATTTCTTTGTGATTGTGTTTTACTTTTTTCATATTTTCTTGTATAATCAGTCTTTTTTAAGACTAATATCTTTATCTGTGTTTAATAATAACGTAAGTACCTATATAATTAAGTAATATTTTCTTGTATTTCTAAACAATAGTTTTATGAATATTTTAGGTTACAATGTTTGGTGAAGAGCACGATAAGTTTATTTTAGAAGCTTATTTTCGTTCTGGCGTTCGAAATGAAAACGAATGGAAGTATTCTATTCAATGTTGCCATGAACAATTTATACAGAACTACCCTACAGTACTACTTCTTGGGTGACTTGGAAATGTACTGATCTCATAGATAATGTTATAATGTAACGTAAATATTCTAAATATATAAAAATAAAAAATATTTTCCTTTCATGGTATAAAATTATTTCCAACTTTAACTGATCTAAATTATTTTTATTATAAAAGTATTATATGTCACAGGCCGGTATAAACCAAGGTTGTAGGCACGCCTATGTATTGTGTTTGTTTCAAATCGTTACTATGGTCACTATAGTTACTACTATAGTGAAGCGGCAACTTGACAATTTCAATAGAGCAGCACGCTTCAGTCATTGTTGCTCACACTGTATATATATATATATATATATATATATATATATATATATATATATATATATATATGTATGTATGTATATGTAGGTGCATTTCCTACTATTCATCTGACTGAATATATTTTGATTCAATATGCTTTCAAGAAGGTGCCACGAGCAGTTATTCGAATATCATTCTTCAAGAAAAGCAAATGTATCCCAAAATTTAATGCTGAATGTAACTGTTAATACACGGTTATATGGAAAGAAAGAACTCAAAATTTCCTGAGACACGGGCCATTGATTCGGCATTCTTATGTATTGCCATTAGTACTAGGGTCGCTAAGTGAACACCCATATTTGTTCCGTCTCATAACGTCACATTTGAAGAGGCCGAATGTCAATGTGACTATATGCGAACAACTGGAATTTGAAATGTTTCGTTTTATAGAACATGCTTTTTAATAGTCCATATCATTCTGCACGTTGTTTTATGTGACGAAACACAAATATTGTGTTAACATATTACATTAAATTGTTTAGCTGTAAATTTAGATTCATTTTGTTAATTCCTGTCACTAGATAATTGTTGTGTGTTGGTCGAGTTTAGTTCAAAGTGTGATACACACGTAAGTGTAAAGTTTACACGAAGTGTGGAAGACGAGACCAAATGTGTCCAGCATGCACATTAATTGGATTCGTGTGGTTGCAAGCATGAGGAGTGACTGACTCCTGGGATTCTCCGAAGGCTAGGCACCCTACAAACGATCGATGCTTCACCATTGTACAATCGCGCCAACCTCTGGCAATTCATGAACTTATTTATTGCCTTTGTTAGAAACTACACGTATGCCAAATATTACAGAACCGTGGGCTATGCAGTACCTACCATTGCCGTATTGTGTGATATTGTGTAACTGACAGCCATTGTACAACGATTTGCGCAAACACACACACACACATCGCGTACATTATAATACAAAATAACCGAAATATTGCACAATTTTCGGTATTTTTCACACTCAAGTCAACATTCATAACAATTTTACATGAACACCTCGTGCTGTTCTCTATTATAAATGCGAGTAATGCATAAATATATTCTGGTTTTATTTGAAGATTAAATACAACTATGTTTCTTCGTCGGAACTTAACCGCGTGTCACATTCATGAAATGCAAATATAAAAGTTTTACATCTTAGCACTAAAGTGTTACGTTCGTACTTTACCGAGTACATTTTGTCGCATGTGCATGTAGAGACGACACGTTCAGGGAGCCATTTTAGGCTATATGCAAGGGGTAGGATGTTACAAGATGAACATCCGTACATGTCTGTGTACGTATATGTTCCATGTTGCGGCTGGTCTCATGTGCATACTTCGGCATATTTAAGTTTCGTATAACAATTTCGTATCCTCGAAAGACATGAATACGTCTGGAACGGAAATTAAATTGGTTATGTCGTTTGTCCAAACAGAGTAAGAATTTTATTGTTGTCATTTCTTTCCTACGTGGTCGGAAACGTTTTGTTTTTCTTAGTATAAATCGTATTTTCAATTTTTATGCTACTCTAGAAACCTAGTCTAGTATCATTTTCAGTATTCAAGTAGAAATTCTACGTACACCAACACTACCTTCCTAATGTTTATGTACAGTCATATATTTCAGTACGTCTTCTGTCAATCAAATAGTTTCAAATCCAATTCGCGTATTTAGTAATTCTCGATCTATCGTCGAATAAATATTTTTATTCACGAAGCTGTCATTCCTTGGAAAGGTGTACGATATATGAATTTTGGATCAAAAGATTCTATATAAATATATTATACTCAAATACTACACAATATTTGACAAAAGAAATCACAGATCCGTAATTTCAATAAATTGATAAAATACGTCATTCTCTACTTTGACAGATCAGACGTAAAAATATGTAAGAAATTTAAATAATCAAAAAACTTTTTTATTAAATCTAAAGTGTTGAAACTTTTCTGTCCAATATTTAATCTAGTGAGTGCTTTGTAAAACTCTAGATGATAACAAGGCATAGATAATATTTTTGAAGACGACATCCAACATAAAATGTTAATATCAAGTGCGAAAATACTATATTATTAATATGGATTTCTTGCCACTTTCATTACATTTTTTTTGACAAAGAGGAACTGAACTTTATTCTGAGTCAATATCCTATTGTATTCCATATCCGTCTACGAGACTTTCATGGGTTCTCTCTAGAAGAGTGTAAAATGCAATTCAATATTTAAAGAAAATGTAAACACAGGCAAACATCTTGAAAGCATATTGCTACGTGCATTGGGGATGCAGTTTTTTTTTGCTATAGAATCTAGTACTCGCATCTTGGAGATGATGTAATAAAGCAGAACGAAACAGAGAAACGAATGAAAATTTAGTTTCTTCCTCAATTTTATTTTGTAGCTAGAGAAATTTAATTTTCCGTACCTGTATCTTCTTGTATACAGGGTACAGACTTCATGAATCTGAAATATCCCCTGACATTACTCTATGGAATTAAATATGATATCATCTTATCATATAAAGTATACCCTTCAAATCTTGTCTTATTCATAAGTTACTACATGTCATATTTTATTTCAAGATATCTCATATTTTGTAAAATAATTTCATTTTTCACTGAATATAATAATTCGCGAAAAAAGATGAAGTCAAATAAAATATGCTTTCTCAGTTTCTTATAAATATTCATTAAAATGTACTAAAAAAAACAAGGACATGTGCGATACAATTCTATAATGACGCGAATATTTCATTAAAAGTTCTGTGCAAAACTTAAGTTTCAAGCAGGAAAAATGGTGAAATTTTGAACGGTGACCGCCCATTGGTGTCGGGACAATTTTCTAAATCAATGAAACAGAAACTGTGCTCACTTTTTGTATCGAACTAATCTATAAAGTGCGCGTGAGTAAAAAATTCGGCAGCACATTAAGTTGATTGCAAAGTAAATGTTCACTTCAGTATAGACACATTAATAATCTAAAAAAGAACACAGTCTTTGCTTCCATTCCTAATGTGGCAACAAGGTAACCTGCTCATTGGAATTCACTTCGTAATTGTCTAACAAAAAACGTTTATTGAAAATTGCCGGAACTCTACAATATTGCATTGGAGAATTTTACTTAAAATATATAACGTTATTTTATGTAACATAAAGTAAATTTTAAGTTTCACAAACAATGTGGAATAGTATGTTTACCGCGTTTACTAAAATATTTTTTGTTTAACATCTAGCTGCCAACGAAATTGAAAAAGTTTGAGAATCTGCGTAATATTTTCATAAAATGAATATACCAACGGCAGCAAAATTAGAGTTTTGGAGAACTTTTTTAAGGTCGATATTTTTTGTTCCAACCAACTTATTCCGAGAACAAAGAAATCGATATGTTCATTTTCTTGAATAGTATGGGAATTTCTACATTCTGTTTCTATATTTTATTTGTTTCATTCAGAAAGAAACAACCAGGATTATGAAATGACCGCTAAAACCAATAGCGAAAAATGTCATTATATAATAGGAAGTAAATGATATGCGAATAATAAATTGAATAAAACACAAGCTAGTTCAATTACTATATCCAGTTTCCGCACCCTCATTTCCGATTTGAACGCTGTAATTTCCGTGGATACAGTTTATTAATCACGCCATTTTCTAACCTTATAAAAGACATTATATAAGAAGATATTATTTTTCTTCTTTATACTAAAGTTAATACATATGTAGAACACTTTATCGAGTATCTTATTTTCAGCGCGTCAATATATACATTTATTATTTAATTATATTAAACACGAAACTAGTGAATACATATTTAATATACGTAGGATATTTTCTTTTAAGAATTGTTCCCAGGACCGACCTTATTTTTCTTATTTTGTGTACGAAATATCACAATACTCTCTTAATTAATCAAGTCGTATCAAGTAATTTAAAAACTGCACGCTATAGTATTATTTTGCCAGCTCAAAAAATATAAAAGGTCATTTGTACTTTGACAAGTCACTGCGCGTTCTGAATGTAGAATGAATTATTTCATTCGGAAGCTTCCATATAGCCCGTATTCATAGCCGTAACATAAACCTTTGACCTTTCCCATAAAGTACAGAGACACATTCATACGTACGTTGTCTTTTTTTGCTGTGAATTTCGTGACAATGTTTAAATGTAATGGAATATTTTTCTACAGGATGTAGTGTTTTCAGTGCTTGTCGCGGCATCTTACAATCAAACGGAAAGCAAAGGCACATATAAAGGAGACGTTGAGCTCAGAAATCGTGCATACAAAACAAAGCGCTAGGATTCTGAAGTTCTACGGAAACTAAATCTCTATAATATAAGCGTTCATGGCTGGCCTGATATATATACAATTTATTTGAAGCGTAACGAACGCAGGATAGAATTGCCATGACCCGACCGGCGACAATTCACATTTTCTCAACGCAAAGGTCACTCTGTAACATTCTGTGATAACAATAAAAGGACAGACGGACAATTGAATGGGACGATATACACGATAATATCTTGTTAAAAGTACAGTCACAAAGAGTCGTATGTTCCTGTAGTCTGGAAATGAGATAAAAGAACTTTAACAGAAGCACATATTACAGACATACTACATAGTATGACTAAGTATTCAATTCTTCAATTACTTTGTAACATTCTACGTTAATAAATCTAAACTCATCAACATAATATCATGACAATGTTACTGATGTAAACATTCTGAAAGTTAAATAGAGTTATGTCAAACTATTGTGTACAGCTTGGAAATAGCTGTATGGAATAATTTCTTAAGAATATAGTAAAGTAGTAGAAGTCTTGTATTTGTTATGGTTATTCTACTATCGATGCAGTTGTGGTTGAAAGAAATTAAACAAGTTACAACATGAGTTTATAATACTATCACAGAGCTTTGAATTTATTGATACGTGGAATGTGAGTGTGTATGAAATGCGTTGTCGATTTGACCGACTGGACAAAAATCCAATAAATTCTCGCTCGATATGATAGTACACCACTCAGTGTTCAAATAAATCAAACCGTATCTTTTTTTCACATGATACCTATGTAACTATTCAAACGCAATCGTCCGTTCGTGAAAATATATTTTCACACACATTGTTTTAGTATGGCATAACTGCATTAAAAAAATCTTGTTTGTGAGTATATGATTTTAAACAATGTTATTTTATATTATTTATAACTATATTCAGATATATACGGAAGGATGATGTGTAAAAACATTCAAAGAGAAAATGGGGTCAATAAGCATAGATATACAAAATTAATCCAACGATCATACCCATATGTATTGAAAATATATAATTTAATTAATGAAATCTGTTTACTGTATAGCTCATTGTATTTAATTTAATTCGTTTTATAATTTTGGACATATGAAATGAACATGCATTGAAATATTTACAACTTCATATGTATTCCAATATACCTATTCAATAGACATAATTCTGTAATTGTATCTATTCCTCATAATCATTTAACATGGATAGCAATAAAAATTGAATTCAAGTGGTTAGTGAAATTATAATTCACTTAAGAATATCACAGATTGAGGATTAGAGTTCACCATAGATACAAAAGGGAAGCCCCCCCCCCACTCTTTGGTACAGTTTATAGTAAAGAATGCACTCGTCCTTTGATAAACTTTTAATCGACTTTACTGTTTTTTTTCTTATTTTAGCGAAGAAAAGCTGGTTGAATCTTGCTGGCATATTCAAGTTTTAATAACCACTTAAATATGTAATTAAACCAATTTATTTTCAATGCTCAACGAGTATATTTCTTTTAATCAAAACACTAAAATGGAAAAAAAATTCTTTGTTATATTTCATATAAATTCTCGACTTTATATTTGTATAGAACGAAACAAATAATTTTCAGTTAACTATTCGCCTTTGTAATACACATATTTCATACGTATGTGTATTGCATACAAGTGTGTAATTATAGCATGTACTAGTTATTACTGTATTAATTAATAAAGGTAACATGTAGCCATAGAAAGTTATTTAATTATAGTATATTTACCGTAACAACAAACCTAGTAACGTTATCTACATAATATAATAGAAATTTATATACATATGTATATAGTAACTTGGCGAGCTTAAATTTCATTTTCATGATGCTATTAACGTAATAAAAACACCAAATATACATTAGAATTCATTACTATTCATTTGCACGGCGAATAATGTTTTAAACAAAAATCTATACACTGAAAATGAGACTATATATTCCGTGATATCCCAATATAGATTCTGGCTCTTAATAGGAGTAATATTTAAATTGATTCCCTATTCCAATATTAGATAAAAATGATCCACTGATGGCTATTAACACGCATATACAACAATGGAAAGTAAATAACTAAGAAGGTAATCACGGTGAATGCAATTTAAGTCAATAACAGTAATATAATAGCCGTTGTAGCATAGAATGCTACCCACTATCATTGCAGATATTCTGTGTAAAACGTTCAGGTACGAACTTGAAGAGGAACTACGTATATAAACAAGTTAGTTAGTTAGTCTGAGAACAGTTTCGTTTAACATAGTTCGTGCACTGTAAGCGACTACTGCAGGTGACAATGAGAACTTGCAAATTGTGTTACACTGTCTGTTTGTACGTATGCATGTTCGACGTCTCGCGGTGCACTCTGGGAACACGTACCAGAAGCAGCTTTTGTCCGCTCATCGGGAATATCCTTCTCCGAGCCAAATATATTTTATCTCTGCGCTACTGACACCCAGCTACAATCTGTCACTTTTGTATTCGATTCATGCGACGAACTGATATTGCTCCACTAAACTATATATCAATTCTTCAATTGTGAAAAGGTACCGTTCTGTTCCTTCGGTTATATTTTATAAAAGCCGAAGAGGTAAATTGAAACAGTTTCCCATCCAACACTGATGGATCATGTGGATTAAATTTAAAGTGCACAGTCTGGTCCACTGAAACCCTAATATGGTGAAACATTAATTAGTCAAATACATTTTAGCGGTAATTTTTTTTAAATAAAAAATTACCCCCTAGTCTTACGTGATTGAAAGGGAAACAAAATTTCTGATTGAAAATCAAAATTGATTATTAATTGATGCTTACCGGATTGTGTACCCACATGCAGATTAATATAGAATTAACTTTGATAGATTAATACAATTTAATCCTATTATTGTACAAGTTTGATTTCCGACTTACGGATGAGATCAAACAATGGTATTAGTTTGACAAAGTCGACTGCATGTTTGTTTACTATCATGTATTATCCGAACAACATTGTATTAAAACAAGAGAGTAATGCTGAAACTTTCCAGCGGCGACATGTTAGTGAAATGTTCATGCATTCGACACTCAAGTAGTGAGTAGTTGGTGATTATGTAAATTTCACGATAACTTTACTAAATACATTTCATGGAATTGCAATGTTAATCTTATCAAACAATACATCTTAGAACTATAAATATCTAATAGGAAACTAGAATTACAACATTATCGTGTTACGCATTTGCAGAAACTCTAATACCATCCAATCGCAATATTCAAAATTGCATAAAACAATCACAGTATAAGTTCGCAATGTTAGTATCAGATGTCAAAATGCAATGCAATTTCGTTCCTCATATTGAAATAATGTAGTTATCCAAACGGAGATTGAAAAATTTCATTGCAAATGGGGCCAGGCTGGGACGAAATAAAGAGAAAATTTATAACAATAAAATTGACCGCAATCTCATAGAAAACGTCTCTTTATTGAATAGAAATTTCTATTTTCTATCAGTGGCAGCAGTTTATTGTTATCGTCACGAGATATTCTTTAATACATAATACGAATTTAGACACAACTCGCTACTGAAAGAAATGTGTGCACGAACTTCTAGCCAAGTAAATGTACACTCACGAATCCTGTAAAAACCATAGAATTCGAAGTGTAATTTTCGCTCTAATGAAATTAAATTGCAAACAAAGAAGTTCTTACGTGAAAGACCGATATAAAACTTAGAAAATGCGATAAATGTTTTGCTGAAAATCTTATTTCCAATTCCACAACTGTTGTGAATGTTGCATATGAAGCAAATCTTGTTTAATGTAGTATAAATTATATCACGTTATATATACGTATATCGTACTTACGTGCATGTGTACAGTTAAGCATACATTTGGAGACCCTAACACTTGCTAATTTATACCTGTTTAAACACGAACAGGACAGTGTGCACGTGTAAACGGTTAAATTGTCGTATTTCAAATGATAATATTGAAACTATATAATGTCCTTGGAGGCACGTTGAAGTGCAACAATGCAAACACATCCGAGTTGGGCGTGGTCGTAAAATTGTCTGTAATAAAGTTGTGAATGTTCAGCATAGCATAACGTAACGCAGCGTATACACGTGCATGCACACGCTGTCATCTAAAGGCGTTTCCCGTGAATCTCGAACGCAGACAAGCAATCTTCTAGCATATATGCATAGGTAGAAAAACTATTGCTTCATCTAACTATAAATATACGAATACACTAAAACGAAATCAGCAACTTGGCATTTCTAAATTGATTTCTTTGTAATGCAAACAGCACTGATTCGTAGCATAATCAAAGGATGATGAAAAGTACAGCAGCTCACACAAATATTCACTCGGCCGTCCGTTACATTACAAGTTACAGCGAACTGTTTACATGAACCACGATAGCGAATATGGGAATTTCATTCAAATATAAAGTTGCGATTAATTAACTCATTTGATGCATAAAATTAGTTCAGATTAATGAAATGGGATACCCAAATATAAATATCTACGGTAGCGTAGCTATACTTCAAGGGAAGACACGGGATGGGAATAATGATTTTTGTGAAATATTGATAATTCGTTCATTATTCATTTGTCAGCATGGGGCAGCGATGGTGTACATGGCCGCGGCGGGCAGTTCGGTAGTCGAATGGCGAATGACGGGTATTAAAGGATTTCATCTGATAAGCAGGAAGCTCCGCTGCGCATTTGAAACAAGCTCTTTTTGAACACGTACCAACTGAAATGCTAATTGCCATCCCTGCCACGTACTGTTTTATCAGGAATATTTTTTCGCGTTTATAACGAGCGAAAACAGATAAGAGGTAAAACATCACCGCTCTTATATTTTTATGCATATGTGTGTGACCACCAACTGTGAAAATACGATATGGCTAGTCAGCCGACAATAGCTGTTGTACGTGGATTATTTCCATACACTATACACCGGGAACTTTTTTAAATAATAATGGATTTTCACATCATATTCTCTGCTGGCTTCCTGATCTTGTCAAATTGATTACTTGCGTTATATTCAACGTTCAAAATTCTTCGTAGCAACACACAGTTTCCTGGTAACCTGATCAACATAAATGGTACCATTCTAAAAATAAGTGTCAAAATTAGGAGTCAATATAAATCGATATAAACGTTATTACACGTGTAAAAATACTTTTAATTTCTTTAATTAATTTAATTGAAAGTTAGTTATTTTGTGATTACTTTTATTTAAATGTTTGTGTAACCATATAATCCGAATATGACAGTAGGATTCCGTCAGTCTATGATTTAGAGTATCAGTGAATGTATGTATTTGTGCAGTGTTTTCTATGATTTATTGACAAATGAACAATACTATTTTGTACTTTATACTGTGTGATGATAATTTACATGCAACGATTCCTGTCTAGATAATTAAATTGGAAGATTTTTTTAACCATTACGTATATAAATCCTCGTATGTGTACAAAATTTAATATTTCAAAGCTTAATTTTACATATTTCTATATTAAATTTAATATATTAAAATAGTATCTATTGATGTAATTGAATATTGTTTTAACAATAATATCTAGAAGGGACTCAAGAGTCCTTATAGCCTTTTGTCCGTTAGCACAATTCTATGTAAATTGGCAAACCAGGCGAATTTCATCTCAGTATTATTGTGCAATTTATATTCTAATATGGTATACTGATTCCACCTCTCAGCATGTATTTCCTCGCATTTATTGGCAAAAACACAATATCGTACCCCCTTTTCTGCGCGTAACTGAAATACATGTTTATATTTTCCTAAATACGCGTCTCTTACAGGTAAATAATTAACTTATTATCCCAATACTCGGCTCCCCAGCAATGGATACCAGCCGAAAAGAATTACTTTCATCCGTTCTGCTTTGTTCTATCTTCGCTGGAAATAACGATGTACGAGCCGATAATCCAAGTTAGATTAAATATTCTTTATTTGTTTTCACGATTATTTCAACACCAATTATTGAACTATCATGCTCTGCAATCTATAAACCTATAATACATTGTTGGCTATGATTTGAACACTTGTTAATACGAATGCAAGGAAATTATTTGCAGCCATATGATATTGTGTACATTTTTATAATCCGTTTATTTACCAACGTTATATTTTCTACATTTCTGTCTACAGACGATAAAGTCTGATGTTGCTTTGTACCAAGTTCATATAGCCCATTGCTGGGCGTAGTATGGTTCAATGTACCCATCGTCTGCGTTATTTCAAATAATATAAGAAAGTTTCGTATGTCCGTGTTAGGTATATGTTTTAATAATATGGTCCGCAGCAGTCGCGCCATGAGATTTACTATTTACTACGCCATATCATAAGCGAGATTATCTTCTTTTTTTATCATTTTAGCGTGGCGCAGAGTTCATGGCACTATTTCACGTGTCAAGCGCGTAATCCAGGCAAAATTACTTTTGTTTCTTCTATTTTTCTTTTCCACACATAAAATATACTATTCCATTATTTTTATCATGATTATTTGTTACCTAGTAGCGTTGCTAAGTTTCAACAAAATGTGAAATATATACGTACGTATGTACATGTTGCGTTACAGCAATATGCGTACTATTCAAACAGCCTGTTAACACACGCAATTAGAATTGTTGTTGGCTTATTTGTTAGAAGCGGACGTGGTGCAAAACAACACTTGCAAGAACCATAGAAATGAGAACTTTCGCTTAAATGAGTAATTCCTTTACGTTAACAAGTGAAAAGTAGCAACTTTACCTCCTACTGCTGCTACTAACTTCACTGACATGCTGAAGTTAATTTACAGTTCTCACTCGCTCACTCAGTCACACTTGCAGACACGTCACGTCATCACTTTTCCGTCTGTATTTGTCTGTACTCGACAGTTGGGAGCCAACTTGCACCTGCACCAGACATAAAAAGACATTCATCTGTTAATTAACACATTTGCACATTCTGCTAATACATCTTTCTCACAGCACGGTCTCTACAAAGTTCAGACATTTTTATTCGAATGTCGCTGGATTTTCGCTGTCATAAATTCTGGCAAATTTCATTAGTCTTCGTTTTCAAATGTGTCACCAATCAGAAACGTCTAATATACTTATATTTTTGTAATATTCCTATTCCTGTAGATAACTAATTTTGTTATTTTAATACCGTATTTCTTCTTTTTGTTTTCTTTTAAATAATCCCGTCGCAAATGATATTACTTACTGAAGATCTTGATATTCTTGCAGTGGTATTTTTTATATTCCGTTGTGTGGAGACCGAAGCACATATGGGGGACAGCAGTGAGCACATTTTACAAAGTCGCGTGAAGACTGCCGCGGTGCGGTGCGCAGAACGGAGAGGTCACATATGCTGCCGCACAGTTCGTCTCACATAACAAGTGAGCTGAACGTGTTCGTTCGTCCGGTAAAATTGTTAAATTGTTGTGTAGCGCGCTACAAAGCACACGGTAATTTTTCTCAAAAGCACCAACACCATCAAGCGTGAATAGAACTTCATGTTTCTGACTTGTTTCAGTGCACCGGCAATAGAATGCAACGATCACCTGCAATCGTGCTGCGGCTATCATTTAATCCATCAGCAAATGATTCAGTTATATTTCAATGGATCCATTTTGTACCACTTAGTACGGCGAATTTAATTTACTTTTCATTTTAATTATCATTAAAAATAATAATGACACATTCGAATGACGAAACGAATATGTGATGTTTGACAAATATTCTCTCTCAAATATTTCCTTCAACTTTAATTCTCAAACGTATTATGTCATAACCTATCAGTGCAAACATAAATTCGTAGTGCAACTTGTGTAGCATAGATCACGTTCGAATGTGCAATAAAATTTGCATATTAATATTTTCATGAGAAATATATTTTTAGATTCTAACATGTAAATACACAGTAGAAAATGAAACATTTTTTTCATCAGAATTGTCCGTATTTACCGCTTTGTATGGTCTTTTTTATTCCTTTTACAAATTAATTGGATTCTACGTATTACATGTGTAAAAGGTTTTCGGGTGAAACTAAAAATAAACGAGCAGCATGAAATTTATTTTAATCGGACGTTATCATAAAACATTAACTGCGGAGGCCAAAGCACGAGTCAATATCTCCCTTGTAGTCCTTTCTTTTACATCCATAATGGACTGTGTTCGCGGACTCGTTCCGACCAAAGCTTCTCGTTAAATATTCTCTCTATTTGCGTACCGCCATGTTGTATTTAATATTCACTCGAGCGTAATATCAAATAATAGAGTTTAATAATAAGTTTAAAAAGGAAAGCACAGCGTACCGTTACTCACAGACTACAACGACATCTATTAACATTTGAACGTGTTAATTCCGCGGTAGAATAAATGACTTGTTCGTATTTTGACATCCAATATCTTTAACAAGAAAATCCAGTACCTTCCAATGGTATTGTAAACATATGGCAAAGAATATTACTCCATGGGAGATTTTATTTCAATAGTCTCTAAATCTGAATGACCTAACTGAAATAATATTGAAATTTCATTATCGGCTGATGATTCTTAAGTGTGATGAGAATTTGAGATCAATTCGTTTAATGAATTCCATTTATTCATTTCCGATTCTAATGCGATATTACTCGGTCCGGTTACTGAATGCAAGTTAATAAGGGCAGAGCAGATATTCTGTTACAAAGTGTATAAAATAAAAATGAACTTATTGGTTTTCAATATACGTATGCTAATGTACATTGGTTGTTGGTGGTTAGGTGGGCCATTATACAGAAACAGGCTTGCTCCACATTATACAACACAGTATGTCGTGTTCTGTGATCAATATTTGCCTGAATTAGTGATAGATTTTGATACAATGTGACCTTTGTGCTCTAGTAATCTTCTCGATACACTCCTGTTGTTTATATTGGTTTTAAATGTATTAACCAGAATTCGTAATGTGGAACTAAATATTTCATTGTCTGTTTAACTTAGTATTCGCTAATATTTGCCAGTTGTAACAAATTCAATAGGCATTTGAAACAAAGAACTTTCAAATCATGCATGTGTTTTTTTTTAATTCCAAAACTGGTTTTGTGATTTGTATTATACTTCACAATGATTTTTTTTTAAACCTAATATTGTTTATTGATTTTTGACATCACTCTTTTAAAAGAAAATTATGCCAGGCTAACATGGGGAAGCTCATAAAAATTTCAATCATTCAGCCTTAACCATCATTAGCTATCAATATTGATTTTTCCAGACTTTGCATGGCGGTGATATGGAAATGACATAATAAGCGTTAATTAAAATGAGTGATAGCATGTTTTTCCATCTACGCTATGACATATAATTTACTAATATCATAATTCGAAACGCTACGATCATTAATTCGTTAAAGCGGTATTAATTATTACGCATCATTCCACAATTATTTATAATTAGCAACTTTATATCTTGGCCAAGATATTTTCATTATTTAATGTCTACTGCAAATTCATAAAACATTAATTATTATTTCATTACAATTAATAAACGTTTTAATTATTTACTGCTATAAATATATCTAAATCTCTTTCTCAATTCTTTTAATCAACGTGAATCAGTTTGGCGGGCCATTATACATTTATATATTTTATACCAATAATTCAATGTTTAAATAAATTTTTTATACAAAATAGATAACCTTACATTATGATTACATAATTTACAGCCCAAAAATGGATTTACACATGTATAATATTAGCATAAATATTCGTATAATTGTAATGAGTGAATAAGATATTTAACTGTTATAAAGAGCGTTATGCACATATACACATATCTACTGCTCCCCAGAGTGCACTAGCGCACTGCGGCTGCTTTTATAACTATACCATGCCTTTCCCTGTCCTGTGATTAAAGTTCTTGCGTATGCTTAATGATTTTGGAAGAGCGACGAATAGTAACTGATCCGCTGAGCAATATCAACTTAAATATCACAGTTCAATTTGTATATTATGGTTGCATTAGTTTGTATTCTACATTTAACAACAATAACTTTCTTTAATCAGCAATTGTTTTAAATAACTCAGTTTTCTTCCGTAATTTTTCTAGTACATTTTTAAGCATCGCTGGAATAGTCGATTTAACTGCATAATAAACAGTAACATTATTCATGAATTTAAACCATGTTTCTTGAAATTTAAGAAGCATACATATCCTTTCAAGTATATTATAACCACTCGTTAGTGTTAATTATACCAATGGAGACACTGTACTCAAATACGTATAGAGACAAATAATTATTTGTAGATTATCATTTACTGACAGCAATATTGTGTACAGACTGAATGGAATAATCAAATTTATCAGTGTTTGTATTTCAAATAGACATTTAATACAGAATCAAATTAATCATGTTACGCACACTAGATGAATGTTGATCAAATTTAATTACATCCTAGCAGATGACAATTGTCTATGATTCGTGATGTAATAGTTATTAATTCTGTAGTCAACATTGAACATTTAAATCAAATATCAACAAAATCTAGTTGGTTCAATATTTAGTTATCTTTACGAAATTAGCACGTAATATTATACAATGATACATTTGGAGAAAATTTTATTTTTCTTTTAATTAATTTATGTTAATATGGGCAACATACTAGAGGCAGATCTGGCAGAGATTGTTAGATAAAGAGGTCACGTGGTTCTCTTTGCACAGTATTAATTAAAATGTAAAGTTTGCGCTACCAGTTGTTAAAGTTACTGAAGACGTGGCATGAAAACTTCCCACTTTATATCTTCACTTAGCCTGCATACGTTTCCTAATTCATATACGTGCATATACGAGTATGTGGGGTATACCAACATGCACTCGAGCTTGGTATATCATTACACAGGAACGCACGTTATCAATTAAGTGAGATCCTCGCAACATAATCTACATTTTTATATAATATTCAGCAGAAAACCAATTAATTTCTACTTTGCAATCTAATAATAAAGTAGATACAAGAAGCTATTAGAACTGTCATCTCTTCAATTGATTATGAAGCATATTGTCGCGTCCTGTATTGGTTATCAAATCAATTTCACATTGCACCAGATCGGAGAAGAAATTTAATTTACTTGACGATTTAGTTGAACGTTTAAATTACTCTATTATTTGTTTCAAAAAGAAAGATAATTACATAAATTTATAGCACTCATTTCCTATACTGCCTTTTTGACACTTCTGCCGTCTACCGCACTCTACAGAACTGTAATTTTCACGCGATGGAAACACTGGTCTACCGGACGTAACGCATAAATATGCAAAAAAGTCATCCATTATATCGCGCCGCAGTGTATTCCGCAGAAAAAAAAAATCTAGATGGAAAAATCTTCCTCGCCTCAAATATGCTACTGCCATCTGTTACTAGCTAATATCACTACATACATTTCTGTTAGCATTACATTCAATTTTAGAGTCTTACCATTCCTAGCCAAATATTGTTATTAGATATTAAGCTATCGTGTTCATTTAAATTCTTCACGCATATGATGAAGTGATAATTCAAATTATTAATGCACCTTTACGTAATAACAGCGTTCTGCAATTTCTGCATAAGAGACGTTGTAAACAGGATTCGATTCATTATTGTTATAATTTATTCGTACAGGTTCGCGTGTACGTGCGAATTGCATGCTTTCGGATATCACGAATTTCGTGATTTATAACCGTATGTTCTATGAATCGTAAAATTCTTGCATATGCTTTGTATCCACCATTCTCCCTTTGTAAATTAGGCCTTTATATTTGCGTACTGAATTTCAGTTCAATTTCTAGGCAAATATTAATTACTAAACATTATTGCATTGCTTGTCTGAAGATTAGATTTTTGAAATAAATTATTTGTACACAAACTACATTTTTATACAAATATACGTAAATGGTATACATGTAGCACAGTAATCAATGCCAGAGATATTTAACATAGATATTTATGCTTACAGATATGTAGTTTTGCTTTCCCATTATGCACGTATTTGTATTGATCAAATCTCTGTTTACAAAGGAATAGATCCATTCTGATATTATATGTCTGAAAATGAGATAAAAATATGTTTCGTAAATCAAACTTTTCTATTTGAAAATAATAAAAAAAAAATGTTTTTTTTTTTCATTTACATGATAGTCGTTTATTAAAAAGTTATGTAGCTAATTTGTTAATATTAGTATATTTTTTGCCTGAAGATATCTCAGTGCAGATGAAACATATTACAGTCATAAAAAAGAAAGTAGTTGGAACAAAGCAAACTATTCTTGATTATTTTTCTGTTTTATTTGTTCTGCGGGATCAGTTGTAGTTCTGTGAGGTTTTTGGTTTGCAGTAGAACGCGCCGCAAGCCTTTGGAACTTGTATACTTTCTTCCTAAGCCCAACAAAGTTTCTCAACTATCCGCAACTGTAGAGACAAACGTTTACACACACACACACAGCCACAGCCAGACAGGAATATTGTATGTGTCTTTACCATAACAGTATATCTTATATTAATTTTCAATGTACTATTAAATTTTTATAATATGTGAACTAATCTCAGCGAAATAATTTGAGAAGTTACTGTATATTTTATAAGATTGAATATTAATGTAAAATATAAAAGTGCGCATAATATTTTTTTTATTGTATACTCTAATATTTAAATATCTAAAAATATTTTCTCCACTCCAAATAAATTATATTTCAATTTAGTTTTGAAATACAGAATACTTCTTATTCCAATTGAAAGGAATGTAACCAGACGGAACATTCAGCAGTATCGATAAAACAATATATATATATATATATATATATATATATATATATATATATATATATATATATATATATATATATATATATATATTGCTAGTATAAAGTGAAACTTCTAATGAAGATATCTAAATACAAGTGACGTGGAAATTGAGTATATAAGAACAAAAAGAAACTCGTATGATTGATTGCACTGAACGAATGATTAATGAAAGAACAGAATCGAAAATGTATATATAAATATAATATGTCAATATAAAAGTTAAATGAGATGACTGAAAGTAATATACGTAATATTTGTTATAAGGAAATCAGAAACTATATTTTCAGAAATGGGCCACACATCTACAGTGGTAAGAATGTCCATTATAGTCATAGAATAAAAGCAAATCTATGTAAAAGCTGATAAATATTTTATGAAATAAACGAATGTATATATTTTAGAAGTATCACATAGTGACTGTAATAAATCAGTAATATGAAAGGTATAATTTTGTTTAGGTAATATTTTACTTCGAAAAATCCAAATAGAAAAAACAATTGAACACATTTGATGCAAAAACATATATAGAATAACCTTTCACGGAGAGTCGTGTGTTTCTTTATGACCGTATTTACATAGTTTAATATTTCGGCCTCGTCCTGGATACGTTCGCAGCTGGTTCCGATTCGTTTTTATTGTTCGGGGTCGCGATATCGCATCACAACCGCACACTTTCAACTTCGCTGTCATAAAAACCACTATCCGACGTTATTGATCTCACCAGCGCCCCAGTACCGAGTACTTGAATCTCTGTTTGTACAGTGTTCCAGCTGTAATTAGTTTTAACTACAATACGTAGTAGGTACACTTGGCAATGGATTCCCATTTCCTGAAGTTGCCAAACTGAATCCTTTGATAAACCTGCATATTTATATGCAAATAGCAGGAACATAATGCAATAGATATGTGAATGTTCATTTTAGTAACTTGACATTTTGAAACATGAAACCATCTGCGTCGATTATTTTTAATAATATTGTGAGAATTTTTATATAATATGAATATCATGATTACTCTATGGCTAATCCTGCCGCCTGATTCGATAAAGTTGTGCTGCTTATCTCAGATTAGCTATTTCTTTTATTACTGCGGAAAATAAGGACAATGTATATAAAAGACTGTGAAAAAGAATTTACGTCGTACCATGGACGGAAATGGCAGAGTAAAAGCTAAAATCATTTTATTACGTAAAAGGCAGTTAAAGCTACGGCCTAAATCATTTTATATGTTGTATCATCCCAGGTTATTGCCTGCACTAACAGTAAACCAAGAAAAGACTATCAGTTTTTCCACTTGAAACTGGAACCTTCAACTAAGCGAAATAATTGTCACCGGAATAATAAGATCAACTAACAATCTCGCTAAGCACATTAGACAATGAAACGAAGTACATTCTTGTATTAAATATTTATTCTTCTCGAATGCACTAAAGCTCTTAGTAAAACTATATATTCAAAACATAATAAATTGTAAATAAACTAAAACATGTCGAAGCCTAAAATTTTTCAAAGATTTCCTAACGTTCCGGCCGTTTTTCATTTAAAATAGTAAAATTTTCTTCCAAATTCGAGATTAAATATTATTACCGTCTATTCAGCCGAACGTAAAAGTAAAGTTCACGAAACTTAAGTTATCTGCAGCTATGAAGAGTTGCTTTTATAAGTGATTAAAACTTTTAAATTTCCTTCTGAAGTAGCGTTCGCCGAGCGTACAACGTTCTCAGTCACGATTATTCTTTTTCTGTAAGATTGTAGTTTGCTCCACTATCTGATTTTAGTTTAAAACTTATTACAATATATCTAGAATATGTACATTCATATCATAAGAAAAAAAAAAGATATTAAACATTATTATTGCCTGCAAAAGAGTACATTTAAATCACTCCATATCTATTCATTAAAACTACAGTATATTTACATAGAATTTCTTACTAATATTAACTTCCTAATGAACTTTGCATTGCCAACTTGAACGCTGCAAATGAACATGACGTCTTATTTAGTGATCATTTGCACAATAAATGCAACTTTGCTACAAATTCAACTACGAATTTAAAGTGCTTCAGAATTGCAAATGAACAAGTGCAAGTATTGTGCTAAAGAAATTAGGATTTCACTTGTAATCGGCCTTAATTCGCAATAAAAGTTGTGCTCATTAAGGAATCACAGTGTTACGCCAAGAATGCTTAAGAAAATTTAACCATATTTAGTTGCATGTACATAATTATGTTTACTTGTACTTATATTGTTCTGAAAAAAATTCTAATTCATTCAAAACAAAATTATAGCATAATACTAAAGTTCTGATATTCATTCATTAGTAATGAACAGAATTTTGTGCTGATTTCGATGTGGATACGACATAAAGTCATTGGGGTATACAGAAATCGGAAATTGCATAAGAGCCAATAATGTGATGATGGTTTAATTATTTTTGAAAATCATTTCTAAACTTTTGTTATGTGCGCCAAATTATATGTTCATGCATACACGTTGGTTGACCCAGTTACCTAATTTCCCTGACATGTAAATCCGCAGTCCAACATTATATATACATGTTTGTAATGATTAACAACCCCCTTCCGGTGTGTACGGTAACAAAAATTTTCGGAAGCGCTGTATCACATACACATTCATCTGAGGAATGACCATGTGTGTTCGTGGAATATTACCAACATACATACAGCGTACTTGCCAGAACCTGGTATATCGTATATCTCGAGTTGACGAGTAAAATGGTATACGTTAGCCGTATGTTGCGGTTACCTTAGCGCTCTGAATTAACAGGGAGCTTAATTTAGATTAATGCGATCCTTGTGACCCGCAAACCCCGACCCTGAGTTGAGAACCACCGGTAGGTACATGGAGATGTGACACTGATTCACTGAAGGGTTGGGCACTTTCCGAAAGTAAATTGATAAATTATGACATGTGTATACAGGATACATGTGGATATTCTAATAAATTCTTCCGGCATTAAGAAGATTAAAGCGCATCTCCACACATTTACGTATGTTAACTACGTAATTTAACGTTATGTAACTGTCTTTGAAGTTTACATTTCCCATGTACGCGCATGCGCACGGAACAGAGAAGAAACGAGTGAAAATGTGATGGAATATTTTGTGAATACCGAATGCAGTTGTTTCAAACCGTAATTCAATGTAATCTAATTTATATCCTGATGTATTCATATATGTGCAATGGTTATTTATGTTCCATCGTTTATGCGGTGCTATTTTCGTAAATTTATTTTCAAAGTAATTCCAACTCCATTTCTGCTCTGGTCTCTGCGTAAATATAGCATTCAAATATATATATATATGTATGTTTAACGTTTTTCATACTCTCCATTTAAAATTATTTCTTATGAAATTATAATACGTATCTTATGTACACCTGAATTATATTCTTCTTAATTTATTCTATTTATTATTTTATATCGCTTAGCAATGCTACGTGATCTCACATAAATAATAATTTTTCAAAGCACGATTCAGAATCGTACTGTTTATAAAAAGGTCCACGTCGGTCGCCTTCAAGTAATGTATTCTGTGCTGCATAATAATGCACTGCTGCATTTCCTTTGCATACGAATCCATGTAATTTTCACTTCATTTACGAACGTCATTATTTTTTGTGTTACACTGCATTTTATCTTTCATCTCGATTGAAGAACTTCTATTTTGCATCTAGCCTTTTTGTTAAATAATAAATGAAACATCTAAAAACATACAAATGCCTTTTTTTACACGTTTGATAATTGAAATTAATAATATATAATCTGAAATAATTCTCTTATTTTATAATTATGTTTGCCTAGTATATTTAATAAGAATAATGATATAACTTTGAAGTCATTTGCGTTAAACCTATTGATTATATCAACTTGGAAATACTCGTATATTTACTATTATCATTTATTTCGGACTGGTACGATTGTCTGCATGAGATAAAAGTTGAAAGTTATTTTTATCAGTAAAAGTTATGTCAGTTGAAATTGTACGTATACTGAATGAATTGCTATAAAATTCAAGTTTGATTAAGCGATTGTCCATTTATTATCCGACTGTTCATGGTACATTAAGCGCGTAATTGGTGCACGTTTAACTATCGCATGTAATTTGCAGTTAAACGTGCTTATATTGTAGCAATAATTATCACTATCGGGAATACTCTGATACTGATCCGTGATTGTACAAACTTCTGTATAAGATATTCAAAGTCAGCAACATCAATAATGTTAGTACTCGTATTCCTAATATAGAAATTATCTCTCTTGGAAAATAATTGGGAAATAAATGTTCTCTTCGGCAGAATAATAATCTTTTATTTGTTACAATTCTCACTTTTTATGTACCTGCATGTACTACTTGCGTTAGATAATTATATTATAAACGTTACAGCAAATTAAATATTTCCGTCAGTGAAGCTGAACATTTCTATATAACTCACACTATATTTACTTACCATTAAAAGGTTACCTTGGTTACTTTTAATTAAGCCGTAGGCTTCCCAGAGTATGTCTATTATTAATAGTTGACTACCGAGTATAGTTTTAGAACGCATTTTCTATGAATAAAGTTTTAGATGACCAGAAGCAATGAAACTATACCGTGTACCAATTACACACTGTACGAATTAACTGAAAATTTCAATCAACAGAACGTGTTCATTATAAGTTTAATTAATTTAGAATTGTTTTGTTTCATTTTAATCAAAACTCAATTAATAACGCAGTTATAATCAATAAAATAAATTTAATTAAACAGATCACAGGCACATTAGTTTTTAGAAATAATTTGTAAAAGAAAAATGTTATTGGTAAACATTTGTGTTTTCACTTTGATGCTAAACATGTGTTCAATATTCTGTTTTCACTATTTAATTAAACTCCCATTTTTAAATGCATGTGGATATTTTTAGGCAGAAAAAGTAGAAACTAAATATATTTTTTTGGAATAGTCAAAACACATAATGAATATCAAAAAGCTTGTGTATGAATCGATGAAAATGTACGACAATATTTTTCGATGGCAATGACTCCAGGCTAACTGTATGAATGTGGTAAATTACTGAACGTTGATCACGAGGGAAATCACAAAACATCTAAATTAATCATGAACACACGCACATATGAGGAACAATTTTAACATTTCACAAATTCTCTTTCTTTTTCGCTTTACAATAACTGACAATAACGCAAATTGTAATAAAACGACGGATTATAAAATATTCCTTGGCAGTCGAATTCAATTGTTCAAGTGTCGATTTAAACTTGAAATGTTTCCAGCTTTCGTTTAATTCAAAAGCGGCGATGCATAATTTATAGAAGAGAAATGCACAGTAATTTTATTCATTCTGTTAACGTATTTTTTAAATTCTGTAAATTTATTTTTCTTTGTTATATAATATTTTTAGGCAGCATTTTGTTCAAACATGGAAAATGTACGTATTATTTTAAGACGGATATAAATTTGCCGAATATTTAAAAATATTCTAAACTAGCCAAAATAAAACATGAGAAAAACAAATCAAGTATCGTAGTACTGTAAAATGAAGATGCGAACAGAAATAGATTGATATTTTCAAAATTTAAAATTACAAATATCCTAATCTGCACCATAATTGTCTTTGAAAGATAAAATAATATACGGCTATAGCTCACAGTAGGCATGCCTAAATTTGAGAATGGAAGAAGTGAGAAACATTTTAAGAGAGTAATAAATTTTAAGTCGATAATTAACTACCCAGCACAGTCTCAGAGAAGATTTTTTTTAAATTTTAACTTCCAATTATCCGAATTAGGCGCGGAGTGATGCCCCCGGTATTTAGTAATGAGGCAGTCGACTCTTCCGTCCTACCGGCCGACGTTACTGCTCATGATGCTCATGATATGGCGTGCAAGACGTTTACTTCGGACAGATTTTATGATGTCACCTCTTAAATTGCTTTCCTGACAGAAATTTCAGCTTTAAAGAGTTAACTCTATAATAGATTATAGTACCAGTCGGTGGTTAAACAATTCTCGAGAAGTTATTAAAACATTACACCAGAAAATTCTACAAGGAAATTTGGAAAATTAATGAAGTGTTTTGACTACGTGACTTAACTCAAATTATAATATATATTTAAATCATATATTCATAGAGAAATAATAACACACTAGTTCTATTTCGAGTTAAAGACTTAGATTCATCTTTTTTTGTTTCACATGCAATATTCTACGATTTGCTGTCTACTGTTGGATATATCGTTATCTCCTCAAAGTGTTTGCGACTTTTTGCATCACTGGTAACATGGAATCAAACATTTGCTATTTCCAGTTGCACAAAGATTTATGTGTTGTGCATCCACACACTTGGACGCTTCACAACAAAATCAAAAATGATTCCGTACTTTGCACACGGAATGTCGATTTGCTACGGAGTGTATAGTTTGATTTATTCGGACACTGAGTGGTTCTCCATCACGGTATTTGAAAAAGAATTTCACTTTTTTTTTGGGTGAGTAAACTTGCCAGTTTGTAACAGATAGCATCCACACTCATATACTAGTTCCATAACATGAATCTTTTCTTTTCAGCAAAGCTTTTGTTTCGTATTTGTCTAAGCAAAAGTGATTTCGCTTGTATCATCAGATTTTCGATTTTTTTTTAAATGTTGTCAATAGCCATCTTCCGGAGTGACTGGCCTCATCCTACATTCATATATTTATTTATTCCAAGTAAAAGGAATAAATGATCATATGTGCATGAAAGCACAAATGTATGAATTTGATGAAATGAATACGCTTCGTCTAGACAGAATGTATGGGAAAATGATTATTGTATAAATTATATACGAAGTTCTGTCACCGAAGATAGACACACAGATATCTTTGTATTTATCGCAGTCAATTTAGAACAAAATAAACTTTGTCGTATAAAATTCAAACATTTGCTGCAACAATATTCTTACAAATTTACTACAATCATATCATTTGTCATTAAAAAGTAAAGTCTGTCTGCAAAAAAGTAATAAGAAACAATTACTAATACCGAACCATCTCCTATTCGGAAAACAGTGGAGATGTACGGCTTTGTGCCCCAACTATACTATGAAGCTTTAAATTCTGCGAATTATAATGGAAAACTACAAAAGTTTTATTGTTCCAAACGACATGACTAACTTCCCGGCAACTTTAAATTGCATCTGGGCATTGTCTATGTTGTACGAAAATCCCGGGGCTTTAATATTTGGTTCATTAAATTAATTTACGAACACTGCTAGGTGTACAGTCAAATAAACGTAACAGAATATTCTCATTCACATGATATTATATACATGTAAGTCACTACACACGGTTATAAAATACTTGCCATCTGTCTCAGTAACTACCCTGCACTTAAACTTCCTGTTATAATATTAAAACGTGAATTTAATTATATTTGCAATGAAATATTAGCGTTATTGTATGTTTCTTAATATAAATAAGGACTACTCCCTCTGTCAGTAGGGTACAGTACCTATATTTGTTTTATAAATTATACAACTTCTATTTTGAATAGTATTTACATCTGCATATGTTCCAACATTTGCTGTACATGTCATATATATATATATATATATATATATATATATATATATATATATATATATATATATATATATGTAGTGTAAATATTAGCAAATACTCCACTGAAAAGAAAAGAACAGAAAATATTGATAAGATTCCACTTTCCTTTCTTTTATTTTTATGTCTCGAGCTTTCTGCTCGATAGATTTAAAATTGCCTTTGGCTCCTGCACGTCAGGGAGAAACTACCAAACACATGAGTAGCAGAACATGGCACCCGTGTCGTTTGACAACTGCAATAAAATGGGGTAAAGATACATATAGTCTCCAGTCAATAACCGTAGAACCTATCAAACTTTATATCGGAATATAAAAATATTGAACAAAGAAACCTTTGTAACCTACATGTGTATTATGCATAACGAAAGAGAAATAGTATTCACGAACAACTCGTCATAAAAGAGACACATAAAACAAGGTAGGTTGATGATATACATATATAAAAGTTGGGTATGGCCTAATTTGATTATATAATACATATTTATATTAATTTTTTATTTTAACCCTCGCTCTCAAAGAATTGTTTGGGTTCATAACATCAACCGCATTACTTTGATACATTAGTAACTTTGATGTAACCCACATTAACACTGATGCCATGATGGCACGTGCTTTGTAGAAATTTCGTTCTTTTTTATCACTTGAAAGCGCGCAGCTCGCCTGCTTATAAGCACGTTTCAATTTTTCCACGGCAAGGGGGCTGTACATTTCACACCCGATGCATTGAAACCCTGTGCAAAACGATAAGTGGTTATTTATATCACTTAAAATCATTCACGCTCTCGTACAAAGCATCCAGTTTTCTGGTTAGTTCGACTGCACGATAGAAGGAACACAGCTAAATTGAAAAACATGTTCGTCTTTATATTGCCGCTCGGGGCGCAAAATAAAAGCAAGGGGGTGGGCACATTTAAATGCATACGCCTACGGGAAGTATTGAATTGAATCAAAGTATATTCACCAGTAGCCAATAGAAATTCACAGTGTTGAATAATCGTTCATTCATAAATGCCAGAAATCAGAAACTTTATTATATGTATTATGAAATTTCCTTATCATTAGATCTAGTGATTTCTTTATTTTAAAGTATCAACCCTCGTTCTCATTATTAATAATTTAAATACCACATCAGCTATATTTTCACGTTGATAGAACAAAAATATATCTGCAGCAAATAGTAACAAATCATTTAGCTTTGGCAAATACAAAGAAGGAACAACAAGATTTTCAGAGTAATAATACGGGAAATTTTATTTTACTATTCATATGTTGTGAATCACTAAATGTACAAAATATAAGACGTTTGCACAGTACATGGTTGTAGCTTTGTTCTTTGACGTTGTATGAAACAAAACAGATTTAAGTGTTCAAAGAAATTTACAATAATATTGTTTGTTTGATATACACGTCTTCAAATAAAATTCCCCCGAACCTTTAAATTTCTTTTAAAAAAAGCTCTCGAATACTTCTATGATAAAATGCAAGGTATACATTTGCAGCATTTACGGGTTTTAGAAAGAGAATGACAGAATGAAATATCTAGAATGTGGAGCGTAAATTAGTGCAATCCCAGTGCAGCGCAAAAACAATGAGTAAAAAAGCTATTTGTCTAGTGAAATTAAATGAAACAATACAATCATGTATCACAAAAACTTTCTTCATTTTAGAGCTATATCGATTTTCCTTCAGCTCTCATCTTGCTGATGAAACAACTTTTTCTCTAACGTAAAAGAAACAAAATAATTAAGCGAATCATGCGAAATGGTTGGTTAATTAATTTAATAATACTGGAGCAACTCTGTTTCACTCATTTCATTATTTTTCCGTCACAACATGTTTAATTTAAATCAGTAATTTTACACGTAAACAAAAAATTTACTCGCAAAACTAGAATTTTTGTTTAGCAACAAACAATGCTATACATATATATGAAGTTTGAAATAAACAGCATCTGAATTCAACAGCAGGAAAAAGTTGAAAAGATGTTTTTCTTTTTAGAAATATACAAGAAAGAAAAATATCTACAACTTTTGTATGAGGAAATCCAAAAACCTTGTAGTCTGTCTCACAATTCACACTTGCTTTAGCCAGCAAAATAATAGCTATATATATTTCAGTGGGATGCCGAATCTCCTTTCTGTTATATAAGCCCATATTCGATCAATATATTATTTTAGTATCTTCGTATCTACATCAAGATATCACCATAATTCTACTGTTTTCTATGAATTAACTGATTGAATTAATCATTATAGATATTATTTCCATAATTAAGTTTTAACTACAACAAGATTTACTAAAATGTACGCTTAGCGAACGGTAGCCTTGGTGTTTTATGTCACAAAGCAGTATCGTGCATTATTGATGATATTTTTTTATCCTGCCTGGACCTTGTGAAGTTCATAACGCGGCAAGCACCATAATCTACGCGTTAGTTACATAATTAAGAGATGCTTCGTCATAATTGCCAATTTACTAGCATCATAGTTTCTCGTTTCACGTAATTGCATAGTTCAACGCAACCATTAATGTAAATTAATTTCAGTAGAACATGAATTACATGTCAACAGAGAATTCGTAACAAGCTGCTTGCCGGTCGCATTATTATTATTTTTTTCATTTTGTATTACTTTTATTCTGTCTTCGTCCTTTAGCAATAAGACTTTATTGTGCATGTATAGAATATATTATCGGTATTCTATTATGGTAATAAGAAGCGGAAAGAGGAAATTTTGAGATGATAAAACATCGTCCTTTTGTTATCCTTCGCCTTTCACACCAGTTGATGTGGTTCCTGGGAGGTATATTCACTCGCCGTTCAACTAAAGGCACAATCATACCCCGGCATTGCAGCTTATCTTGTCCAAATTGTTTCGAATTTTCAATTACTGGAAAATCTGATAATAATCATCATCGACATTTTAATTCATTTATTATAAATATGCAACATCCACAAATGAACTTAAACTGGCAGGCATGAATGATCATCATTGCTGAGAAAATAAAATATTAATGGCGTGCTGAAATCAACAAAAATGTAAGTGACATCGGTGATTAACTCAAGGATTGTCAGCTGGAATCCATTAATCAACTGCTATCTTTCACACGTTTTTATTAAAATGGGAAAAGCGAAATTTGCACTAAGCGAATATGAAAAACATTTTTTTTAATATAAAGGGATGAATAAAATTTCAAACACAGGTGCCGTAAAATTTACATTGACACCCAGATCCGTTGCCTACTTTCTGTACACGGAAAACATAATCCATGTTTCGGCGTAGCATACCGTGAGATGTTATGCAATAATGATAACACTTAAAGCTTTAATATCTGACGCGCACGTACAAAGCTCTGAGCTTCTATGTACAATCACCGGTCATATATGTGTTGTTCATTATTCATTAATTGCATATAAATAAAATATGACTGCACCATCTACAGAAAACTAGGTTTACTATTCAATTATACATGACATTGTTCAAACCACAAACAAAACAATTACTGACATTTTAATCAAGACTGAACATGTTTCTTATTTATATAAATTAAAAAGTTACACATAGTAATATGTGTATAGAAGAGCAAATTTATTTTACAGTTTTTATAATAACAGATTTCCCGAAAATAATATATACTAAATTACATTTAATGTATTTTATACTGCATGCATGTAAAACTAAAACCAATAAGTGATTAAAACCGTTGTAAACAGAGTATATTATATATTCATGAACGGAACTTGAAACTAATCACAATTAAGAACACTAGCTCCTTGAAATTAACTCCAAGGCCCATACTGGAATCAGTTGCGTAACCATTCGCTTCCGGTACCTAATGGCGCAATTAATATGTAAACGTCATACTGTATTAGCTCATACCGGTTCCGCCAGTGACATGGAAAATAACTGAGAACAGTAAAAATCACATAAATATAATATGCGTTTTAATGAAACTTCAAACAAAGTTACACTTTGTAGTATAAACTCGTTAAAACCAGAATCTACTGGATAGATTTGATTTATTGTGAAAGCAATGCTTGAAAATATATGACCCGTAGGTCATTGAGTGATCCATCGCTAGGATTTGGCAAAAAAGGGTATAGGTTTTGTAAAAAAAATTACTCAAAAAACTTTTGGGAAAAAATTCCTAACTTGTCTTTCATAAAATTAATCATGAATTGAGAGTTACTAGAAAACGTTCCATAGCTTCTATTTGTAGTATGTAGTTTTGTAGTTTGTAGTATGTACATATATATTATAAATACTGAATTTATCTAATTCTGCAATTTATATTTTCCATCCATAATATACGGACGTGTTACAAAACCAATTAATTGTGTCAACAATATGTTTTAATGTATATATCAGTTCACTGGAACCACATTAAATAATAATAATGATTTGTAAAATTGCTCGCTCCCATATATTTTACTTTTGTTGATATCTAATTATCTCTGTTGAAACTTTTCATGGTAACAGTGCATTTTGTGCAATTACGACACAAATTGCTCGAACAACATCAAACGATGGTGCTTCATTTACTCATTTTAACCTAATGAAAGTACACACTTACAAGACAGAATCGTCTCTAAAATTTCGTTTCCGTTTTAGTGCATCAATATCGTTCAATTAAAAAACTACTCAGGTACAACGTACTATATTTCTAAATTGAACTATGTATTTTCTATTTATTTTATAACAATAACAGACAATTGATTTTTTATAATATGTATTTCATAAATTGTATAGTTTTTATAACGCATAACTTCACACTACATGAACAAATAGCAAACAAATAGCAAATTAGTTCCATTCATTTAAAAATAAATGCATCCATCAGCCATTGTAAATTAGTTTCCATTGTCTAACGCAGTCAAATGCAAAATATTGCAAATAGCTTTTAGTGGCACATGGTGGTTCCATACCAATAATATAAAAAAATATGGAAGCAAATGTACAAAACGCAATAAGCAAAATGAAAAACAAAGTCGAATAGCAAAACCACGGAGTCACCATTATCGTTGAATCTCCTGTGTCGCACTCTATCGTGGGTTCCGGTAATTAAGGGTTCATTCCGGTTTCCGATAATTCCTAATTCTTCTGGTGCAACCTGATGCCGATAAGCGGATAAAAAGCAGTAACCAGTTGGTTGTAATCTCTCCGGTATTCTAGTATTTTATGAACCCGAGATATACGTACCTACACCTACATCATAATGCTCATGATGCAAAGATACTAAATTAACTGCCAATTTGTATAATCTATTCCTGCTAGTTAGAAATTCTCGCCCACATGCATATTATATTAATCGCTGTTAGTGAAAGTTTCACTGTGTCAATCAGTTACCCATTTCACTCCTAGCATGACTATATTATTTTACTTATTTAACATTGTAAAGATTTCATAGTAAATTTAAGAACATTAATTAAAGTTTCAAATATATTGGTTATATTTCATACTCAATATATCAAGTACAAAATACGAACTATTTCCTAAATCACTAGAAATTACTGGTAGTTTAATCAACTCTCAAAATCGACTAATGGTTGAAAATAAATTTTAAAAACATGAGACATAAATAATTCGATGTCGACAGATGTCTGCGTGGAAACATTTGGTGCAAGTTTGTGATATTAATTAGTTGAGCTAATAGAGTTAGTTTCAGCCTGCCCAAAATCTCATAATGAATTTGGTTTGGTTATCGCGATACAAAAACTCAAGAGTTTAGCAAACTTTAAACAAACTTGTGCGATATATACGTACATATATATATGTATATATCCTCGATATAATTAACATTACTAATTCATCTACATTTCAGTTAACTTTTCAGATTTCATTGCATTGTTCCATGGTTTATAAGACATTGTACAAGGGGTAATTAGAAATATTAATTAATTTTCTGCAAAACAAACATGTACAGATGAATTTCATTTAAATGCTACCAGAAAAATTGAACAAAACAGAAAATACATATTTTGTATTACAAAAGATATTCAACCATATTGAATAAAATATTTGTATAAATAAAATTCATCGCAGAATTAATATCCTACTACGATGGATTTTGAAATAATTATATCTGAAAAACATTAATTAAGGAAGCTAAATGTTAACTGGCTTCGTTGGAAATTATTTTCACTGGAAATCAATATCCTTTCCAGTATCTTACAGTTCACTTACCTTCTTCATTTTTCTTAAAACAATAATCCATAAAAAAAGTTAGAATCCAATTTGGAATAATCCATAGAAACTTATTTAACTCGTGATGGATGTTTCATGTCTATAATATTGGATTTATTTTCACGCAGAACATTTTTGTAAAGTTTGAAATTAAGTATCCACGTAGAAAAATTTGCTTTCGCACAGTTCTATCTACACTAAAATGATCTTCTCTTTATATAATACACCGATATGCCAAATTTAAAATGAGCTACATTTCTTTTTTTCTTAGTTAGATTTACGACCATTCGTTGTCAACTGAAAATGGAGGAAATTGTTAAATTATATTTTGTGCACAATAAATTTGTATTTTACTGACGTCTCCTATCAAATCTGATATGTTTCGTTCGTAAATAATAAAATAGGTAGTTAGCCTCGAGATACATACATTTCCCTGTGAAAGCATTGTGAAAATATGTGTTACATTAATTTCAATGACAATTGTCAAAGTCAAAAGTGACAGCTGTCAATAGTACTGGCTCGGTATTGTTCAATACATTGTCAAGTTTATTACAAAAAAGAAAACCACTTGTCAGAAATGCTACGTCACATGTATAATGTCATTAAGTAAATTATATACAGAAGTTAAATTCTTGAATAAATTGTCTAATACATCCCTTTCGAATACTATTGATTTAAATGTCAGATTAAATTCGTTTTTAGTAAAAAAGACATATAGTGTGTTGTATAGACGAGTTTATTTTCAATTCAAACGTTTCCACAATACACAATAACGTTTTCACCATTTGTCGACGCGTACTTCCGGAGATACTAACCAAAACGGTAAAATCAATATACATAGTGCCTTTTATGTAGAACATGTACACGGCTCATCCCATAGGTTCAAAAAACAAATCATCAATGAATTTTTCAACTATCATGCCGGTACATGTACATCATAAAATATATACTTGCTGCCGAGCGTGATCTTATAAAAATTTTACTAGTTCATTCACATTCCAAATGTGTACAGGACTAAGGTGAGACTTGCCAACTGAGACTAGTACATCATCCTAATGGAGTGATTTATATAATAACTGGATAGTTTCGGAACATGATTTAATAGTTTCTACACAATGATGTTAAAAAACAATATGAATACTTAGTTATAAGATTCCATGAGATAGTTTACACAATTTCACACTAATATTAACTTTAATTATCGCTGTATGCACACTTATACACATTTCATTAATATGCATTCAGAAAATTTGTATATCTGTTTAAAACTAATTGAATTCCGTTCATCTGTATAAATATAATTTACGTAAAACGTTAAAGTCGATAGAGCAGAAATTTCAACATGACACCAACACCGTGATGGCTTATCCAAAGTCTTGCTTTCAAAGTTGCAATTTAGGAAAATTCGATAGAGAAAATAAGAAAACTGGGATGGTTGAAGATTACTTTAGCAGGTCGCAGATAGTCCGTGAACATACTTAATGCATTACGTTTCATTTTTCAATATTGCACCGCATATTGCTTGTAAAATTCCGTGAAAAACTCGACGGTACCGCGCAGTCGAGTTTGCACTGAGGCGGAACCAGGTGGGAAATATCACGTGCAAAGTACCTGCCCGCTGCAAGTTTAACAGATTCATATTTAATCTGCAAATGCCTGTACACCTGATCCGCATCTCTCAAATGTATTGAATTTATCCGCTGGTAATGCAGCGTGCATATGCGCACCCGAGTACGGAATACATGTCGACCCAACAAATATGATGTTTCAGTTACGAAGCACATCACACATTTTACTGGTATTTCTATATTTCCTTTAGTGATTCCTGTTCTGTTAACGAATCAAAACACAGTACACAAATGAATGGAAAACTACAAACAAAATATTGGTAATAAACTAGAACGTACAAAATGTAATTAATTTGAGCAGAACATGTATGCTTGTTACTTTGAGAGATAGATCGATCACTTTTCTAGTTTTGCACATTGCAGACTTTGACGTACAGGGAGACTCCGTGGTGAAGCTTCAATGCAACACCACTTCAAGCCACTCTCTGCCACGAGGAGGCTAATTAATTTACCTTTGGTCCAATATCAGAGGCGTTTTCTTCCTTTTACTGCATCATTGATGTGCTAAATGGTGGTTTACTCAGTTTACTGTAACACTAAGACAGCAATGTCCTCGTTGCTGCACATTTATACGAAGTTATATTGATTATTACATAATGCTAGCGTTATTTTTCTATCTGTTGAAAAGAGATTTAAATCCAAAGTAAGTTTTATGGTCAATACAGTTTCGTATTTTTTTTTAATGAATGATTCATATCTTATGAAATACTGTTTGTATGAAATGCTTCGTACAAGATAAAGTGTTTCTTGAAAAAGCGTAAGAATTTGATTGGCTGAAACTGGTCAAGCATTTCTTTGACGTATGATCCTAAATGTAATGGAAAACATAAAAATAATTGTGCACAAAATAAGCACATAAGTATATAATAATGTTAATATGAAACATTCGGATATATTATGAAGATAACTCTATTAGTTACATTCAATACAGATGTAATAACATTTACAAAGACTTTAAACGTCACTGATCGGACGTAAAACTGACATATATATTTAATTAATGAACATTTCTTTCGAGCCAGTCAATGCTTGAAGATATTGAAAAAATAAATTGTGTTTCAGCAATTATTGACAATCTGTCAGGCGCAGCCGAGTGAATCGATGATAACTGGGCATCTGTAAAGCATTTTGACTTTGCTCTCGGGTAGTCTTTATTATTATTGTCACTCTCCAACAAAGATACCAATTTGTGCCCAAGCACGGAATTTTGCCGCACAAATGTAAAATAAAACGAACATATTTTTGCCGATCCCGGTAGATTTCATATATCGTTATAACCGAGCATTCTTTTTTCCATCTTCATTTCTTTTATTTTCCTAAATTTATTTTTTCGCGCGTTTCTGTTCTCTTTAACAATAGAAAACGTGTTTATTTTAAAGTTTTTTTCTTTATGAAGCGCAAATTGAGAATAGGTTTTTGCTCTTGCAGCAACGTATGTTGTTTGTACATCATTTTTCACATATTCCTTTACACAATTTTATAACGAGATCGTTAATTTTTAATTCTCACATTGGAAGTGAATTTATGCATATAAAAAAAGAGAAATGGAAGATTTTCAGATAGAATTCTAATTTAGTTATACATCCATACGAATTCTGTACAAATATAAAATTTATATACGTATGTAGACGGAATGAAAATGTATATATTTAAATTATTTAAGCTAACGTTAAATTAATTTAAAATTTAAACTTCTATATTGCGTAATATAACTGCAATTTAAAAGGATTTGATATCCAAGTTCCCACCTGTCAGAGATTGACAATGTCAGAGGTCCATGTCGCAAGTAGATAGATAATTTTGTAGATAATTTTTATGTCATTTCTAAGGTATTTCAACGATTAAGATCAGTTGTTGTTACGGAGACAAGTAGCGTAACATCAAGTCACGTGTTATAATCTGAGAATGAATCTCTGGAAAATTCTCTAACGAGGTTGAGACCGCAATAGTAATTAACTCTTTCCACGGTTTTATTAGCAAAACGAAAAATGCTCTTGCAATTTACTTGAGCTGCTCACACTATCAAGGACCTAATGAATTAATTTTCTCTCCTGGAATTCGTTAAAACGAAGTTTCTAATAATTTAATGAAATGCACTTTACCAACTCGTTCAAGCACTCGTAATTTCCTAATCTATTTTCATTTGCTTCCAAATAAACTGGCCGTTATTAAACTTTGCAAAACTGGTCTCTGTATGCATGGCATATTTACTTTAAAATGCGTTCTATACAGTTTTAAAAGTAGAACGATACAGGTACAGTGTACATATTTTTAATGACAAAAAACTTGCACAATAATATTTTTTTCAAAAAAAAAATATCCAATCTACTCGCATGGCACAAAGAATATCGACCGTACTAGAAGCTCAACAATGATCCCAGTGTCAGAAGTACCCGCATGTGAAAATGGACAAGTACCATATCAACGGCTAGTATAGCCAAATCCATTCTAAAATAAGATTATCACAACGATGTCTGCGACTACAATAGACACAGCAGCAATCATCCACTGATGAGATAAAAATCGACAATGAAAAATTTCGATATTGAATAGAAAGTTCACTTTTCAATAATAATGTATCTAGAAAAACTACTATCAATTCAGTTCCTGGCAAAAAAATTCATCCTTATTACCTTTTACGCAATTACGCGTTGATCAATTGTCTAATAGAAGTTAGTTTTTTTTTTGCTTTTATTTCCACATTTAAAAGAGAACGATGCCGCTTTAAATACCAATGTAAAATTCTAGAACTGGAAGCATACCCTTAAATGAAAATCATAAATCGCATTTGGTACTAAATCAGGTCATTATAATTTAACGGTCCAATTGGCATAAACCTAATTTATGCCATTCATGTTCTTTCTCACTGTTTTATTCTTGCATCAATTCATTCCTAATGTTATTACGTAAAATTATTGCCGCAATTTTCATTCTGAACCTATAGGTTACATGTTATCAAACATGTTCTTACCTGATTCAACAATCACTCGTTCATTACGGGGTTTTTTATAATGATGTAGGTAGAATAAAACAATGTAAATAATTTTATATACAAATATTTTATTTTTTACAATATGTACATAATTATCTCAATCACCAGAAATATATTAAGATTGATATAAAAGATCATGTAAGCGCCACAATACATTTTGATTTGTTAAATGAACACGGAAAATGTAAATGTATTATGCAGATAAGTTCTCATCCAATCATTTACAACAAAATGTATGAACAAATAATTGACAATAATGTAAAATATTTCATTTGGCTCGACTGGTTAGTTGCATTTGACTTTTTCCGCAAAGATGCCATTTTGTCACCTGCAAATGAAAATATTTTGAATGTAGTATACACTATAAATTCAATAGTTAAATTTGACTATAGAGTTAAATTTTATTTACAATTTAATTTGGTGTTCGTTGCCGTTACAACTAAGAGTGCTGTAATTTACTAAAATATATTAAATGGTACAGATTTGATATTATATACGAGTATATTTGATTAAATAAATACGACAGAGTAGATTTGCAATTCTCTCTACAGATGTGCCCTACCAATTTGTGAAATTCTCATTTTCTACTGTTGACTGAACAGTTTTACATATGTACGTCTAGTCTGGCTAAATGTATGAACTTAGATTCTATACCAGTATGCGAAATATCAACAAAACATACCAAATAATTAATTTATTATGGAATATATAAAAATATGATGTGAGTTTACTTGGTTTTAGTTGTCATTATATTAAATGAGTCATTTTACAATTGTATATTGAAAGGGAGTTAATATAATTTTGATTTGTCTGAGTTCACGAAATCAACTGAGTTTATCAAAGAATAATTTATTTTTAAACAAACTGTCAATAAAATGTATTTAAAATAAAAATTGTTAAATTGTAGCTTACAATAGTAATAAGACTATTGCAGATTACATTTCAAACGGACAAATAAATGAAATACCGCCCGTGCATTTGATCGATGCTGTGTTTGACCGACGGTCGGTTGAACACAAATAACCGGTACATACTGGTAGTATATACAATGTACATGTAACTTACCTTCTTCTACGAATACATAGATGGACGCTGGTTCTGTGTTGGACGCGCTACACGTATAGTTGCCGGAATCGGTGTCGTGCGTGTCCCGTATCGTCAGTCGACTGTGTGTCGGTGCACCAAGCAACGTTTCCACTGTTATACCGCTCCGGGCCGTGTCATAGTTTATCATACGGTCGTTGTGGTACCAGAACACGTACTGAGGTGGAGTCGGACTCTGAAATATGAAAAGTAACAACACACGAGTTCTCTCCAGCCCTCTACTTTACCAGAAACTGGAAATAAAATTAAACGAAATTGTGCCATTCACGAATTTCCCAATGTTTCTGTCCATCTCCGACAAAGTCCAACGTAAAAATATGGAGATTTGTTACAATTAAATTAGTGGACAATAATTGTATATAAATGAATATTTGCATACAAAATTGTCTTCCATTCGATGTTTTCGAAATTAAATGGAAACAAATCTATTGCCTTACATTTGAATAAAGTAGATACGTGTATATAAATATGGTAATCGAAAACAAACGTTTATTTAACCCTAATATATTCAGAAAGGCGATAAATTGTTATATTGCAATAAAGAGTATAATTTTCGGAAGTAAAATCAAAAATTGTTTAACCTGTAATAAAAGTTTAACTGCATAGTGTTGCAAAGTACACTGCGTAACACGAATTTCCATATTAAACTCTCGGTCGATGGTCGATAAAATAAACGATAGGCATAATATTTTGAAATAAAACATATAAAAATGTCTTATACCGCATGCATTCACAAACACATAAAACTATAAAACGTTGTGCACGCTTCACGTAAATAGGCACGTATTTTTTCACTTTATGATCATACATTTTGTCTGGTAAAGTTCCATCAGATCCGGGTTAAATTGCTCGTTTGTGTATTGTGTATATGCGTTATGTAAAAACCAATTTCAAACAGCTACTTTCGTCCATGGCTTTTTTTGTTTTATAGAAATTTGGATGAAAAAAAAAACTAGTTTTAGACTTTCAGTTCATAAAACTGAATAATAACTGTTCAGATACCTTAAAATCTATAATAGAATATTATTAATAATTTATTTGTTCCAAGAATGTGTATGACAATTGTTACGTTTAACATAAACTAGCTTTCGAAACACGAACCGGTAATAAATATTTTATTCAATACTCTACGATTTACAACTCAACTACACGAATTAATAATGCAGTTTTATTGACCAATAATGTTCATAAAAATAGTGATGGTATCAGGTGAGACGAACATTATAGTTCTTATATGATAAGATATATTATTATAAAATAACTAGTCATCTCTATTACTATAGTTTATCGCCGACCTGCACTTGGAACAGTTTTATTGATTTTATTTATATATGACCTAGTAAAATTATCATTTACAATAGTTTGTATCGAATGTAGTTTTCAGTAAAACTGTATTTGTTTATCAACTTGTAAAATAAAAAATACAATCGAAGATTATACTGCAATGGATAACAAAGCTGATATACGCATTGCAGATATAGTAAAATTCATATATAAAAAAAAATCACCATGTTAAAAATGCACTAAAATTTTATTGGATTTGCAATCGCGGTAAAAAAAAATCACGCTTGTTTTAGCTGTACGAGCAAAATTCTATGCTTGACCACGAAAAAAAAAGCGACTACAGTATTTATTTTATCTCTTATGTGAAGAGAACATGCATAGCTCATTTATTAAACTAAACGTACAAAATGGGAGAGCACGATTAAATACACCACATGTTTGTGTGTTTTTATATTTCCAGAGGAAACACCTGAATAATGAATACGGATAATTGTAATACACGGTACATAGTAGTGCATACCTTTTCTATGATACAGACAAGACTAATGACTGTCCCAACATCCACATGACGCTCAGCGAGTCCCTGGATAAATGCTTCTGGTACCACAATTTGTAGATTAACGAAATGCGACACCAAACCTGCACTAGTTGACACCTCCAATGCGAAACAATTTATCCAAATTATCAATCACATTACTGACAAAGTATTTTCATATAAATCGTGAGAAATTATTTTCTACTTTCGGGCAGAGATCTATTAATGTAATCCTTTCTCAACGTAATATTACCTGACATTCGTATGAACCGTTGTCTCGTTTCTGTACGAATTTAATTTGAAGTGTCCAATCATCTGATCCCTCTGCGTGCATAATTTGGAACCGCTCGTCATTCGTATACGTCAGCATTCCCGATGATAGAATATGCCAATCACGTCGACGAATCCAGGATACGTGCTATAACAATAAATACACTCGCATTGTAATGCCTTACCCATGTCTTCTGCACCATTAATATGGATACCGGGCCCCGAACCACAAAACCATATTAGAAAAGACACTGTTCTCGAAATGTATAAATTTTCTTCACTGCACCAAATCGAAACCAAATCCCCAAATGAAATGCGTAACTCGTATTGGAAACGAAGGCTAGTCATTAAATTTTAATGTTCCGGGCCCCTGCATATATAAACTTTATGGATTGCCAATTCGTTCCGACCGGCACAGTTTATCTTTGACAAATCCACTTAGAACTAATCTATTCGACATTGCATAATTACTAGAGTGACGGAAAATCCAAAATTCATCAACACGAATTATTTAAGACCTTCACTAATGTAATATTTAGCTATTTTTCAAACGTCGAGAACACAAAAATTAGTTGAAGTACTGCAAGGTTGGAATTTTGATTACGCTAAATATTTTCAAGGTTTATATAAAAATCGCCTGGTATAACATGAAATTCCGTCCGGTAATATTATATCACAATTACACCCCCCCCCCCACCGTAATACATAGGCCGATGGCTGATTATCCCGGGGGACTTACCGATGCACTGTTTTCGCCCGTTGTTCGTGCATGACAATGCAGATAGGCGGTAACCCCCAATTGAACGATAATCTTGGTGACGGTATTATTGTACGATGTCGCCCATGAACTGTCCTCATCGTCATTCAGCACATCGCCTCCGCCGGTCAAATATCGCATTTTCTGGAAGCCAGGATATCCCATTTTAATATCCGTACGAACTGTAACAACGAACAAAAAAAGTGTGTTTCATTAAAAAGCAAGGGTGTTTACTTTTTAGATGGTGGATAACAAAAAATTCTCTAAGGGTGTCTAGAATATTGTAAAAGGGTAATCTATCATTTTGTGCGACAGATATTATCAGAGTTGAAATTAAAATTGCTCTAATGCCTGAAATTTGTGGCGATAGTTATCACAAAATAAAAAATAACATTAACGGGAAACAAGATTCATCCAACAGATAAGTATAATACCTACATTTTAATATTAATTTACACAATTCTACGGAATTTAATACAATTAATATTTTTACATTTTCATTACGTGTAAATATGGTAAATATAGGTTTCACGTCTAATCTAACGAGCGGGAATTTGATTATTAATCAACATTTATGATTTACTTGCATTATTTCAAGCATGATTTATTTTTGCAGTGTTATTTGGTAAAAGAAATAAATAACATACCTTTGTTAAACAAATGTTTTTAAATGTTCAAAGGAAATGTATATATTACACAGTCTATGTAGTACAAATTTCAACCAATGCACAATATATAGTATATACATATATCACATTTTGACATCTACATAGAATCTGTGAGATGCAAAACAATATCAGGTGTCAACTATACAACTGATTGCATAAAACATGCTGTTCGTGTTCACATTGTAAAAGTACAAAATTTTACGTAAATTTTTTAACCAGTTAAAAATTTCCAATCATTTTTTTTTTTCAGAGATGTACAGCAAAAAAAACGTACAAATAAAATTGCCTTGCTGTTGTAATTATTATGCTAATAAATCAATTATTTTGCGAACATAATATCCATTTTTGAATTTTAATAGCTCTGCACTGAATCTGATATTCTACCAAAATTTGTCCATGAAAAACTTTTTTGCAATAAAACGAATATAAAATCACAAACTCAATCTTCAATTTTTTTATGTCGCTATAAATTCTATATTTTATTAAAGATGTTTATTATCGATGAATAGATATATGTATTGCTAATTTCATAAAAATATATACTTTACAAATCAATGTTATTAGATTTATAATCAAATAAACAATCTGATCAATTAATGGAATAATTGAACTTTACCCATTTGTGTGGAAGAAGCAAGGAAGATCAAGGGGACCCACAAAAAGAACGCAGCATACCATGACACCACTTCGGGAACCATTGTAACTTCTTTTAGATCTGTAATAAAAAAAATCCATAAATTCCTTTTAATACATATTACTATATACATAGTACCAAATGATACATTTCACTAATAATTTTTACATTATATCATTTAAATTTCATACATACTCAGATACCTAAAGCTTAAATATACTTTTCGAAATCCTTCTTCCGGCCCATACATAATAAAGTATGGTAGAAATCCTTTAAGTCCTTCGCTACAACCAGTTTTTCGTAAACAATTATCATCTCGTTGCGTTAATGAAAAATAAGGGAGAACAGCTAATTACCGCGCAGAGAAAAGATAAAAGCGCTTTTCGTGTACAACTGCAAATTGAGTGACACAATGTTTCAAGTCTAATGCGCACAGGAGAGGAATATTACATTTTGTACATAACGCACGATATATACGTATATGGAATAAAGGGTTTGTTTAAAATTCATCCGACATATATGCTATTTGCACTCTCCCATAATGGAACTATCTAACGTTCCCCTAAGTTTGTCAACAATACGCGACGTGTTTTATCACTTTGCTAAATAAATGGATTTTACTCTGCATGCGAACATTTCACAACTTTTCGACAACTTTACGTTGATAAATTGAAATGGACAAGTCAAGAGAATTTAAATAACTACGTACACGAGTATTTCAGGAATAAACTAAAATTGTGGAAAATAAAAATGCAGTACAATAGTATTACTAACGCATGCAAAATACATAATTATTTATCTATTATTGCCTTCGAATTATTTTAATTTTAATACACCTTTTTGTATTTTGTTATATGGAAGTTCAACTCCAAATGGCTTAGATCTACACTTTCGAACTAAAAACTTTTACGAAAATTCACATAAATTTCCCGTCGACTCGAAGCTCCAAAACTACACACGTATCAAGAATCTGGATAGAGCTCTTTTTTATCATATTTACTTTCTAACATTTTTGCTTAACATATTCAAATATCTATTGTATATTGTGGAATAAAAAGATTTATTGTAGTAGAATTACGGAAAGAAACGGATATGAAAGGAAAAAAGAATTGTTATGCAATAAAAATATGAAAAAGTTTATTTTTTTAACATAAAATCAAAATTCAAACAACAGGAAATAGAATTTCGTAGCAAGGTGCCGAAAACGAAAATAATAGATGATCCTTTTTCATTCCACGCCATTAAAACACTGGTGTAAACAAAATATTTTCAGATGCCACATCCCAATCTAGAGTTATTTCTAAAGATTGCGGAAAACATATGATAACATTGTTTCCGGTGCTTAAATAATACATAAAATAGTAATTTTTTAATGTCCTACTCGATTTTATGAACCCTTTCAATGAGATCTAATTTTAGATTTGAAGAATTTCAATTTCCGTTATCTGCTAATACAATTTTATATCATATTTAAAATCTTCGGTTATAAACAAATATGAAATTTCACAACATTACCGATAGCGTTTAATATCTAATACATTTGGTATTCTCTTTCGCGTATAATTGTCTTGTAAAATTTTATTAGAGTAGAAAATAGTACCAATTCAAGAGATAACTCTTTCTGTTGACTAAAACATAATACGCCTATCTCATTTAACATCTGTATCCAAACTCCTCTATAAAAACAAACTTATCTTGGAACAGTAATAAAATCTAGACCATTTATTTCTAAGTAAATCTTCACGGACCTTCCATAGTATTAGTGTATCAAAAGGAGTTTCACAAAAACAAATTCTCATTTTCTCCATGACTCTAGCAAAAACTTTATACAATTATAAATGTGCTGTGATAGTCCGTATTATCCATATTAAAATCCTACGCAAATGTTTCCATTATCAATATTTGTATTAACTAATTGCTTTATTTATTTTCCATTATACTGGAATATCAAAATAATATTTTATCTAATAAGTAATATAACTAAAATTTATATTTTGTTATATTCTAACATATTTATAGTACCGAAGAAATAGGCCGTCTCCCTTATATGTATTTTTGATCACCGTATGCATTAAAACTCTTTAAGCCCTAACACTTAGATATGATGAAAACGGTGAGAACTCTTCGCTCATAACTTATAACAGCTTGCGCATCTCTAATTTCCTAATAAAAATTAATGTATATTATCGCTGATATAACGGAGGGCGTTAAAATAAATGCGGCTGACGCGGTATGCAACCAGAAGAACAGGAGTATGTGACGTGCAATACAGGAATCAGTGTCTCGTTTTAGCAATTACATAAATGGAGTTATTTGCAAAATAAAATTAGCGGAAATATTCTTATATAATGACAGACATCAGGGAAAATTTGCACTTACTTATGTTCCAAATTAGTTATCACATTTCGGAATACGGGAAACAACAAATATTAAACGTCTTTGAATGTTCATAACACTGAACAATAACATCACTTTCCTTAGGATTGTTCACAACAACAGTTAAACTTCACAATATTATTTATAAAATTTGAAACATGTATCAATAAACTGTTCGTTATAATTATAAAATATTCAGTTAAATACTACTAGTTATAAATTCATATGTTTAGGTTAAATCACATGTACACTTAACACTAAAGTACGTTACTGTTTATGACAAGAAACTTTTCGTAATACTCAATATAATTTCTTTATAAAAAATCAAAATGCATTATATGCAAACACCGAATAATGTTCAACAATTCCGAGCGAGTGTCACTTGTTTTAAGTTTCGGTGTAGATTTTTATGGTTGTCATTATGATTATTGTTAGCTGTAACTCTAAATAGTTGCTATTCAGAGTCTAATACAGTTCTCGCTTCCAGTCATAGTAACTGGCGCGCACACACTCGCGTACAGACATCTCGCTGACAGATCCCCACTGCTATTGACTACAGCTTCAGAACTGTTACCTCGAGCTTCGACGAGCATTCCCGAATACACCCGAAACCCAAGTAGCTTTCTAGTGTCGGCTAACAAGGACGTTTTATTTTGACCATTTTTCTTGTTTTTCAGCGAATGATAATTCTTTATAATGTGTCTGAAGTAATGAATTATTTACTTTGTTCGTAAGACTTTACGCTGGAAATGGAAATGCGCAAGATGTTTAGTTTGCGGAAAAAAATTACAAGAGTATAATTTTACTTTTGAAAAATATCTTCTTTGATGTTACGTGAAACATATGAAAACTAATAACGCTGTTCATGTTTTTTTTTTTTTTCGTTTTGTTTTGACACGTGCATTTGCGAATACTGAAAACTGTTCGTTTTTAAATTATTTGAAAAATTATGTCTCATAAAATTTTATTTATTAAAGCTTGCTAAAACTTTTACAACTGCCGCAATATTACATGTATTTCAAATAATAACTAATCAATATTTTTATATCACTAAAATCATGTGAAATATTTTTCGGTACTGAAAGTCAAATATCGTTTAATTGATTTGAATGCTAATCTAAATGTGTCGTAAATTATAGAAAATCCTAAATTTATGTCAAAAGTAATCATGAAAAATATTATATTTCTATTTGAACAAAAATAAAATAAATTACTCATATCCACTTTGTATTCCACGACCATAATAATCGTGAATTTCGAATATCCGATCCCTTCCATGTCGCAAATTAAGTGATAATTAAATGCTGTTATCAGCCGGTATTAATTACAATTTTTTGTTCACGGGCCAACGGCGATAACTAGAGCCCTGCATAACCGCGGTTATCCGCGGTTTATCCGCGGATATCCGCAATATTATTGCGGATTCGGATATATTTTACATATTTTTAGCGGATGCGGTTCGGATGCGGATATAACATGTGCGGATGCGGATCGGATGCGGTTAGTGGACATATTATCCGCAATCCGAAAATGTTTATCTTGTTTTGAAACGTAATGCTTTTTTGTAGGCAAGATCATAAATTAATACTCCTAGTAAAAACAAAAGTTTGACAGCCCGTGCTTGCTTTGTGTTTTGAAGCTATTTAGGAATAGTAAACAAAATATAAATTATGACATCATATTTTAACTTTCGAGTATTTCTTTATTGAAAATATGTAAGGGAGAGTACTTAGTAATGCTAAAGATTTAGTGTTATTCTATGTCATAAAATGAACACTACGACAGAAATAAGCGTTTAGTAAGTGAAAACGAAGTACATCAGTGGCGGGAATGTGCTAGAAAAAGCAGTATGGAATATATATATATATATATATATATATATATATATATATATATATATATATATATATATATATATATATATATACCGGGTGTTAATTAAAAAACTGGCCATAGGCGTTTAACATGTAAAATCAGTTTTTCCTGCTGCATTAGTTACCAAATTACTTTAGAGAAAAATACTTTAAATAAAAGTTGTAGAGAATTAAATTCTGCATCTAAGTGAGCAATCAGATTAAATTTTTGACATTTCCTAACTGAGAAAATCAAGTTTAAAATTTCATGAAAACACATAATATATAGGAATAGCCATGGCATTTAAACAAAATTAAAAACAATTGTATGACATTGTAACTGTCAAAAAAAATTGTGTTTCGTAATTTTCGTTCAATAACAGATATTTCTAAAAGTATGGAACAGTTTTCACATGAAGAAAAGCTTCAAGTAATAAAATGGTTCTATTCTGGACAAATTTATCTAAATATTCGTGATTTAATAATTTTTTTGACAGCAAATGTCATACAATTGTTTTTAATTTTGTTTAAATGCCATGGCTATTCCTATATATTATGTGTTTTCATGAAATTTTAAACTTGATTTTCTCAGTTAGGAAATGTCAAAAATTTAATCTGATTGCTCACTTAGATGCAGAATTTAATTCTCTAAAACTTTTATTCAAAGTATTTTTCTCTAAAGTAATTTGGTAACTAATGCAGGAGGAAAAACTGATTTTACATGTTAAACGCCTATGGCCAGTTTTTTAATTAACACCCGGTATATATATATATACCTAGTTACTATTTTCCTATCTTTCCTACAATTGGAAAATTGAAAAAAATGTGGCTTAAAACGCGGATGCGGTTCGGATGCGGATTTTATACCTGCGGATGCGGATCGGATGCGGTTATTCGTTTACAAAAATATTACGGATGCGGTTCGGATGCGGATATAATATATGCGGATGCGGGTCGGATGCGGATAACAAAAAACTTATCCGCGCAGGGCTCTAGCGATAACCGAATAAACGGTGTTCATTATCATTGCACCGAATATTCTACAGTAACTACTTCATTATTAAAAACTTATATTATTGAATAAAATCAAAACTACAGTGAACTTCGCTTATAACGAACCTCAAGGGACCGACGAAAATAATTCGCCATAAGCAAAGTTCGTAATAAACGATAAACATCAGAAATTCATTTTTTTATTAATGCATAGGTACATGTTTCAAGTAGGTACATAATATGAAGAACTGTTTTGCAAAACTAGACAAATCCAGATTTGTTCAAAATTGAGTTAGATATTGTTTTTTAATACATATACATTGTACACTAACAATAGTTTTTATGAATCTTATTTGAAAAAATCGTTTATTTTACTTTTGTTTATATTTATTAATATTTTATATTATTTTTATTTATTTAAAGTAAGAGCTTCGCGTGTTTTCTTCGAAATTGTGTAACTCATAATTGTAGGTACTTCTTTAACACATTAAATACAGTGAACAGGGGCGGACAGGCCCTGTTCTGCTGAAATTTCCGCATGGGCCGTTCCAATCGCGGGAAGGTCCAATAATATTTTTTCATACAATTAACCACATATACACAAGAACCGCAAGAACTGTTACGGCGACCCAACATATGCGGAGTTGAAAGATTTCGAGGAATCCTCTGATTATTTGGTAAAATGCCGTTTTAAGTTCGTTATAACCGAAAACTTTTGCGATTATAACAAAAATTAAGGTTCGTTATACCCGAAAGTTCGTTATAAACGGGTGCGTTATACGTGGAAAAAATAACACACGTTTAATGATACTTTAGTTCGTACTTTATAGATTGGTTCGTTATAAGCGAAAGTTCGCAATAAGCGGGTTCGTTATAAGCGAAGTTCACTGTATATTTTTTTTCACATATTTTTATTCTATTACAATACGAGACTAACTCTCACGAACAAATGTTCCATTTAGATTTTCAAATGAAGATCAATAGAACAGTCATCTCGAATGAAGCGATCCGTACGCTTCTATATTTAATTAGCAAACCATACCGCTTGAAACTTCATTCTCTATGTCTCTTTACTCAATATAAATTATTTCATACGTCGTACTCGTCTCATACGTACATTACCAATATTTATTCACTCAAGTACAGTTTTGTAAAGTTGCCAAGGACGTCTGAGTACAATAGGCAACTTTCATGGAATTTTTATTTCATTTTTTTTTCTAAAATCATAAACTTGCGTACTTAAAATGTGATATAATGCAAAGAAACTATTTTTTTTGTTAACTATTTTTGAATAAATTCACTTTGAAATTTGTTTCAAAATTCAAATGTCCCCACCACATGCAAACACGTCTCATTGGTTGTGACGTCACGTATTAGTACGTATTTTAGATTGTATTCTGACAGTTCTACGTTCACTTACTTCTTTGACAAATTGTACAAGTTTGAATAATATCTGAAATGGATAAAACAAAAATACGTAAAGATAAATGTAGAAAATATCGTATTGTGCCAGTGTGCAAAAACAATAGTGAAAAGAATCCGGATAAAATACTTTTTCAAGTACCATTGATACTGTCGAAAAGGAGATCGTGAGTGACAGCTACAGAACGAAACTTGTCGGATTTTTCAGAGAAATCAATTCTATTTGTGTACGAGGATCATTTCAAAGTACGTATATAGATATTTTATATTGAATACACTAAATTATATAACTGTAACCACTATAATTGCAGCTAGAAGAAGATAGGGAAAATTATATTAAATTTAAATTAACGGGAAGCCAGAAAATTATGAAAGATGATGTCGTGCCTCATATATTTAATTGTCAACCTAATAGAAAAAGGGCACATTCAAAACCATAACGGGAGGATGATATCAAACGAAGAAGAGAGCAGTTGATAGAAGACGGCGTCAAGAACTGAACCAGTTCAATCAACTTCTACAGTGGAATATAGCGAGATTGAAGAAAGTATTTGTGTACAAGATAATGATCAAATGTATAAAGATATTGCTATTCAGGTTAAACCAAGTGTCAAACATAAAGTAATTCAGTGTAACATGAGAAGTAAAACTGTTGAAAAAAAATGTTCTCCCATAAAATTCGTACCTGTATGTAAACAGAATTATGTCCCTAAAACTTGCTTTCGAAAATACTAATAGCGTACAAAGAATAATATACCACAATAACCAAACACAACACTTAAAGAATAGATATAAATGGTTATACTTGACTACTGTGAAACGATCTACTAATACGTGACGTCACAAGAGAGTGGGGGAAATTTTCTTGGATTCTCAAAGCCGCGAACTTTTAGGAAGTTTCTTTAATTTATTCTGGACAAAATAAAGCAAATAAAAAATTTAAAAAAAATATTTTCGTTAATAAGGGAGCATGTGTGACATTTTAAGCATATTTCAAAATTTCATGAAAGTTGCCTATTGTGCTTGTATAACCTAGAATAATCATTTTAATTTTATTTTAAAGTTATTATCATTGTCTTCAATTTCCCAGACGTCTGAAGAGAATGTTCTCATATATAAACATTAGTTATATAAATACAGATCAATATCTAGGTCCACTTCATTTCACCTTGGCAAATTAAACTGACAATGATTGGTCCAATATTATATTACACATATTGCACAACGTACATTTTAATCCGCACTGTCAATGTTAATGTTGAACACGGAAAATTTCAACCGAAACTTCGTTACCGGCTGTGCGAACATAACATGTGTAATCTGTAACAATCACATTTACATTTCGTGCGTTACATTGGAATTCGGAACGATAAATCTGCGAAAGAAATATATTCACTAACCTTTTGTAACTGCGTACAATTACCTAATTAATCAACGTCACAGTAATTGCATTCACACTCAAATGATTTGTAAATTTAATGAACTCGTGTAGTCTGGCAAAAGAGTCGACATGAGCAAAGCATAACAATGGATATGTGTGTTCCCATTCATCTAACTCTCGGCCATTTTCTATCTGTGCACTGCACCTAACAAAATTTTCTCTGACAGATGGCTAATATGACGAAGAGAACGGGAAAACGAGAATGGAAGAGTTTTGTTCCGCTAAGTTAAATTCTTTTGTCTACATTCGTTTTTATAGAATATGTTCCAACAACCATATATATTGCACTTATTCGTCAAATTATTTCTGGTCAAACAAACTTTTCTACCCTCATTTAAAGTGAAATTATCATTTCGTTCTCTTAATATAAATAATAAATTCACAGATAATTAGTTGATTTTGTATCCATTAAATTTATTAATAAATTCAATCAATGACCTTGGAGATATCCAAACGTGGACGTGAAATTGCTGCACCGGCAGACATTTGCAGCTAATGGAAATAGTGCGCATTGTAGCCTAGCAGAACCCGACAATCAAATTATAATGCTAATCCGAGAGCGAATCATAACAAAATTAACATTTGTGAAGCGATCAGTCGGTACCTAATCCTATTGTCGGAACATTGGCTTCTAGATTCACCTCATTCGAATACGGGGATTACAAGGTGCATTAAGTCCTGTATGCATCGCATAGCTGTTGTACCATAAATGTACTATGTTGCACATTGCAATACATGTAAGATACATTCCAGTGTTTCTTGTAACTATTATAAATAACTCCTGCATACAATCAGGTCTAAAAAAACTCGCTACATACAATAATTCACAATACATATACATGTATAATACATATATTTGCAAATTGATTACTGAAACTAAAATAAAATATTAATACATATAAAAATGGATGTACGCTTTCAGATAACTGAAATTGTGAACATGTAGATATCTATTATTTATATAGCAACACATACACATATAATACGCAAGTAGTAAAACTTTTATCCACGGAATTATGACATAATATAAGTATAAGGACATGTGTCGAACAAGATACTTTAACGGAAAAAGTTGTGTGAATAATAAATGAATAACAAGATGTATGGATGTGGATTTGAGAGCTGTATGTAGAAGAAAATGTGAGTGACATGGTATCCAGAAATGTGAATTTTTTATACAAGATCACAGTGGCAAGTTCTGTATGAATATCTAAGTACATACTTTTTATTGCTATAACTTTGATAGATTTTTCTGTGAGAAAATAATATTCTACAAATTACATGAAAGCCTCGCAAAATATCTGATATTTGTTTCGAATACAGTATACTTACATTTGAAATCTCAGTACGCTTAATACACATTTTCTCGATGACCAAATTTACAAATAGTAAACAACTAGTGACAACGTACAAAATGGCTAAATAGCATTGTGGTCATTGGTACTACGAAACCCAGTACCCCTCCAGTACTATGAATATAATAATGGGGGAACATTCTAACGTGCTGGCATACTTATACCTAAATGCAATTTCCAAGTTCTAGTCCTGATGCACGATATACTCCTTCGCACTGTTCAAGCAACACTGACTGTATTCAAATAAAGTTTCTTGTTGATTAAGTTAAGTTACTCGTCTCTGTGCATATACCTTTGCATTTCCGTACAAACACACATCTATACATAACCTAGTTATATATTTACTGAGCTACTGAGTCTCTCAGACAGTTGGTGGACATACAATTTACATAATTCAATATGTACATTCTTGCACTAACGTGTTACAAAAATTCATCATCGACATATTTTTAATTTTGTGAACAGAAAATATCATTGTAAACACAAAAACTATTATTTATTTTCCATACAGTGAAATACAACACCCATTCAAATTTCGTTATCCAAATCCATTCTCGGCATTTGTACATGCTGCAGGACATTTTTTTCTCGTTTTGAATAAAACGACGCGAAAAGTACATGCTGCAGAATAAATTATTCTGCATTTGTGATTAAAACTTAGTACATGTATGCACATGTGCTGTGTTTCTCACGAACTGTCATCTGTTTTGTGATCATGTTGTTTGCATTCATTTCAAAATGTTTGTAGTCCCGAGAGTAAAATCACGGTGCATCAACACGACGGTTTTATTGTGTTTGGGGCTCTTGATTGAAAATAAATATATGATGAACCAGAGGTGCATTTACGAATTGGTCTTCTATTTAACACGGAGTACAACAAATCGATTCTGTAATATGCCAGGACTGCATATATTGCGCATTTTACTATACATACAATTTACACGTACGTAACAGCAGGAAAAATGTTGCATTATTAATTATAATAATTTCTTCTTTTATCATATTCAAATGTCTCAGGATACAAACCTTATAATTCAATTAATACTGCAAACAGCGTCCATTATTGTTTCACATAAAGATCCAGCTAATTTATTATTTTAATGAAGTAGAAAACATTGTCAAATACATTTCGATAACTCTTACTCGAACGACAACTTTGGAAAATGAAACTTTGAAATGTCGCGGAATTGTGTTACTTGTGTTGAATGTATAAATTTCCCTGGGGTAACTTATTAATTTGTAGTTACAATACACAACGACACTCCGGACTTAAATCAGTATTCCACTTGCGATATACATGCCTGAAGTTGCTTTTATTTCCGTTCACCACCCATTCCGTATCAAGCATCCGTGCACATGAAAGTCTCCACCTCAAATAAATCCTTCGTAGTCTTTAGTTTCAAAGTCGATAGGTGTTATTAAGTAACTACTCACCGCAGAACAAATAGGTACCCATCTAATGATGTAAGAGAAATTATTGCAAATTACATATGAATGTAATGTATCATTTCACTATATATTAGAACGTAATTGACAATACTCGGAAATGTATTTCATTATTTACTCAAATGTATTTACTATACGTCACAATCAATATCGCATTATGTATCAATATTTAATTAACATTCTTGAGCATGCAATATATTTGAAAAGAATTTTACTAAATATTTACAGGAATGTCACTGGTATTTGCACATTGTGTATAAGGACGGAAATGAAATGTAACAAAATGCGCTTTTTAAGTGAAATAGGTCAAATATTTCCGATACCAAATATTTCAAGATTGTTTACTAAACACTTCGTAGCAGAATATTTTATCGATAATGTCCTGAAGGACACAATTTTATTTTCACTAGAAACTGTGGTATTTATTCCTTACCGTTAAGGTATAATTTTCACATTTCCGATTGTTATTTATCTATGGCAATATCTATCTAGCACGTAAATTCTACTTGACTTCTGTAACATTTTTGAATATGTACGGGTCCTTGGAGAGTCTATTTCTTTGGGTTAATCTCCATCATTGTGTGCCGGTAGCTATGTAATCTCGGTAGACCAAACGGGATATTTTCCTAACTCCTTGTAGTTAAACCCTCTGGCCTATTGTCCTTCGCCCTTGACACTTTATCTGCTTCATGGTTTCACTGACGTCAAAACGTAGTAGAGATAATCTTTTTTTCATTTCGCCAAGTTATACGTCCAGCTCGCCAATATTCAGGACTAAATTACTATGTTAGAATTTTTATTTTTCAACAGATGGACTAAATTGTTACACTTTATTTGCTTACATAAAATATCGTAAATTATCTGTAACCATTATATTATCTATAAATAAATATACAATATATTGTCTTATATCTATGTAATGTTATGTATCGCCTGTGAAACATGTAATTACTTTTAGTTGTTTTTCTTATATTACGTTATATTGTTACACTTTATTTGCTTACATAAAATATCATAAATTATCTGTAACCATTAAGTTATCTATAAATAAATATACAATATATTGTCTTATATCTATGTAATGTTATGCATCGCCTGTAAAACATGTAATTACTTTTAGTTGTTTTTCTTACATTACGTTATTTTAAACAAGGCTGTTATGTTTTTAAAAAGCATTTACTTTCATTCGTCCTCCAGCAATGTAAATCCAATTTTATTAAATTTTCGTAAAACAATGTTTTTCCGTAGAGACCTTGGCCCCCGGACAGAAATAAGGGAACCTGAACGTAATTAATTCAACAGGCAGCTTTTAATTTATCCTGGGAATACAAATATACGACAACTAGTTACTGCGACCACTGAACTCCTGTAAAATCTATTTAACCTGAGAGACTGCGAGTGTAGAATTGAAAATCAGTTTCAATATTGATTTTAAAATAGTTTTTCGCTTTTGTTACGTTCCGTGTAATCTTTGCTTCGTTATAACACTAGCCTGCTTCAGTACTTCAGTTCGTTATCGTAAGAGTTTGTACAATATTTACTGATATGGAAGTCAAACTGCATAAGATAATTTATTAGCTAGTTCCCAATATAGAATTGTCGAGTAAATTCTAAGTGTTCCTCCTTGATTACGTCTTATTCTGCATTTGCACTGAGGACAATTACATATTCCATTACAAAAGTGAATAAATCAGTCAAAAGATAATTTAAAAAATGATGCCTGTTTCGATAAACTACACGTAGTGACCAGTGTATGTGCATCATATAATAGTGTTTTTTTTTTTTGTCAATATTTCAAATTTATTATATCTATCTAGAACATCTGAAACACTTACAATTTTTTTTTGTGTCTCCCGCTGCGTAACCCAAAACTTGTAAATGTTCGTCACTATCATGACGTATAAGTATGATTGATGACGTTTTTATCTTTTGTGTTGGAAACAGATAATACTCAATAAACGGTACCATTCATATTTTTTTCTTCTCATGTATATAACAGACTCCCTCGCCAAATATATAGCTGAATTCTTCAGTTTACTCCGACCGAATGGAAACAAGTTCAAAAATAAATTTTAACATAACACTGAATGCATCCGAAAGAATTAATTCTACAATTGTTGGGTTAAAAGTTGAAGTGCATGACAGTAAATAGTGTTGGTCATAAATCACTATCAATTCAGTGGTTTAGACTAACGATGGAAACGATGTGGTTTATCGGTTAAGTGCTGTTCCGATAAACAGAATGTTTGGTTAACCCCCATGTCACGGGCCGAGCCTGCGACCCGAATCTAAACCAAGCGATTTCAAATAAACTAGACCAAGTTTGGCGATTCAACAACGGAAAGGGTGGCCTGTCCTTCCACATACACAATTCTCATCTCTTCCCAGTAGAAACCAAACAAAGAACTTGTCAAGCAAATTACAGACATGGATACGAAAATATAACAACATCCACTCCAAAGAGAATAATATCTAAATAGTTCTCAGCATCTGTAAACCATTTGCTGATCCTGCATAGGATCACAGCTTACATGAAAATGTTTCCACTAGTTCAATTCAAACTTCTTCTGTTACAGCCACAGATATTTTATTGTTTAAATTAAAATTCGTCTTTCCAGTTGGCAGCCTTTTACACGGAGTGCGGTCCAAGAGTAGCATTGCTACTCGACAACTTTTGCAATATTTTCGCAAGGGTGAACATGAGAGCATATCTGTGGTTGCAAAACGATATCACGAATCTTAACAATAAAACAGGCCGGAACCAGCTGCGGTCGGATCTACGAACCGAAACGAAAAGACTCAGATATGTAAATTCTGTCGTAAAAGTCACAAAATCTCAAAAGGTTATTTTACGTTTTTTCACATAAAACGTATAAATTGTTTCTTCAGCACGTTGGCAAATCAGATGCACGCGCACACCACAAAACTGGAGAAATAAAAATCAAATAATAGAAAAATACAAAGCAGAGCCAAATTATGGATTACCTATCTACTAGTGAGAAATGAATTAGACCTAGTGATCCTCCCCCCCCCCCAAAAAAAAAGACTCAAGGGAAGCGCCGAACGGCAAATGGCAGATAGAGGACCTTTTGAGAGGCAAGGATACGTAAAGCTGTACAAAAGGAACAAAGAATACAAATCAGAGTCATTTAATACATACAATATAAAAATAGAAACACTCTACATTAAAAGTAACAATAATAAACATCAACGGTAGTACCAAAAACTAAAAAACAATGGTTAACCTGTTTCTTTATACGGCTCCAAGCATTGATACAAATCGATACCTCCAAAACATAAAGTTATATGTCTGAATAGCTGATTTTGCAGTTTGTTTCAAGAGCAATCTGAAGTTAAACAAAGATTTTCCTTTTGTCTGATTTAAAGAATTCTATAATTCTAATTTAATTACAACTAAATCAACATACATTTATTTTTAAAACAAACTGATATCTCAGTATCAAACTACAGAATATTATAATAAAGCAAAAAACAAATTAGAATTATCATTTTCTCAACCGGAATCGATAACGGAACCTTTAATTTTACCGGAACAGGAACCACCTAGCAATTTCATTTCACTCCGGGGCTCCGGTTATAATTAAAATCGATTTAATATAAAACGTGACAGGCAATTCATTGCAGCGTTAAAGGTATATATTACTGACTTAAAATCAAATTTTCATCTTTTGTAAACAACATTTAGCTTGATCATGTTGACATCAAATAATTAAATTCCAGTTTTGCAATTTTAACCAACTGAACTTATCCGACATCTTCAGTTAAACTGTAGTTGTGTTTTTTAAAAACTAAAATATAACATTTTGTATATACAAGAAGCTGTGTTATGATATAGTTAAATGTATATTAAACTTAACTAACATACACAATTACTAATTAATTCCACGACTCTATCTAAACAAATATGTAATGAGTTTCTAGAGAAGGATTTGACGTACATAAAATATTTGCTTCAGATTCGCTACTCAAAATGTAACTCACATTTCCACCATGACAATATGTTTCAATCCTGAATTGTTTTTTTTGCAATCGTTCTTTTTAATATCACATACGTTCCTTTCAAATCATGGTCTTAATTCCCAAATGTTTTAAAAATTCCTTCATTCGTCTTGGCTGAGTTCTCTGGATATTTCCAATGTTTTTCTGTACGTTCCAATGGGAAATCACGCCAAGACAAAAAATGTTTCCACATTAGTCTTCTTGTCGTTCGTTATCTTGCTCACATAGGTGGACTTCATTGTCCCTTCTCTTCCGACACTGTCTCTATGTCTGTTTCACTACGCATTTTCTTATTGAATGCCGAAGTGAGAATGTAAATGATGTGACCCTATAAAACTAGTCCTGGGAGACGCGTTACATACTCGTTGCCCTGGGATAAATAACTGCGATATTACGATTACAAAAAATGGCCAGATTATTCAAAAATATTTTTAGCGCTTGAGATATTGCAGCAATATATTTAGTTTTATGTGTTATTCATACTAATAGTAGGCTGCACCTATCTAATATATTAATAGTACATTATACACCAAGGAAGAGCAAGGAGAGCAAAGCCAGAGGGCTACAAATACATCGAGGGAAAAATGGTGGTCTCTCCCTAGGTGTATATACTATTTTTTCCACGTTCAGGAGTAGAAACGCTTAATTTCATAAATATTGAATTATAATAAATCGGAGCGAAATTGCAATATTTAGAAGGCTTTGGAAATGTTTCCATGCAACGCGTACCATGACAACAGACATTTATTTACAAAAACCTTTGTTATAATAAAAACTCCCTTACGAAAAGTGTTTTCGTCCCTAGGGAGTAAATGATTCATTTCTGTCCCGATTTTGACGCCATAGAAACAGATTTCTACTCCCGGACGTGTAAAAAGGAATATTAATGAGTAAGGACATTCCTCCCGTAGATGATATTTTACATTATTTGTCCCATGATTTGATGAATCGAACATTTCACTGGAAACTAGATGAACTTGTATTATTGCAAAAGTGGAAGAGTGAATTCGGAAAATTGTATTACACGTAACGGTTGAAGACAAACAATCGTAATAAATCTGCAGATGGGTGAGTGTGAAAACACTATAATTTATCGATGTTAAAATCCGACTGGTTGTTTCAAAATTAGGATGTAATAATAATTAATTTGGTGGTGGATGGTTTCATACAGAATTGCAGCGAATTAGAAAGGAGAACATGTTAAACGAATCGTACAGCAAATTCCGGTACGGCAATCTCTAACTTCCAACGGGTTCCCGCATTTTACATGCAAATCTACCGTAATTGGAAAAGCAATTCGTTTTGTTCGCTTCTGCAGCACCACACAGAACAACAGACAGACGAAGTGCTTTCTCACTTCTCACGTCTATTCCTACTTCCGTTCCATAGCATTTCTCCGACTCCAGGCCTGCATGTCCATCGGCGTGCTTAGCTTAGCTGAGATGGTCCCTCTTCACTTTGTATTTTGATCTGAGAAACGAGCGATAGAAGGAAATTTAATAAGGACCTAGGACGTAGCAACCGAAGCGAGATTACTATATTATTGTTTACACGGCAAGAGTGCTGTTTATTTTATTGAGATATCCTTGCTTTCGAAAAGTGACTGTCAAAAAACTAATGTTAGGCTGCTTTTCTACAATAAATTGACCTCATTATAGAACTTGAATTATATTAATTAAATTTGTTTCGATTCTAATTAGTATAACGTTCTTTAGAACAATGTGCAATACTGGCAATAATTACTTATTACAACATGTTTGCACAGAGCCTCATACATTTATTAACAGAATTTAAAATACGCATTGTAGGTAAATGGAATCAAATCAATTTGAACTTCATTTTCTTGCGGAAATATTTACATTGTATGATGGAATTTCAAGCCGATTTGTTCGCTTTATACCAGTTTAAATTAGTCCGTTGTCACACGGGTGTGTACTCAAGTAGTAATTAAATAAACTAGTAAAATAATTAACCGGTCTCGGCATTTGTACTACTTTATAGTTACCCCATGTAAACCTGTAGTTCATTACTAAAACTAATTTCAATTACTTGATATAAGCAAATATTTACTTGGTACCTGTTGTACATATACATACATATCCCTGCACTGCTATAAAATAAGTAATATCCCATTATTTACATTCTCCGATATTCGTGGAATCTGCTTATCAAATTACAATTAATAATGAAAATTTTGGACACAAATTCAATTTCGCTAAAATTAATTACCGTTTAAATGTATACTTTGAAGTTAAACCACCCTTTTGTGACATTATTGGCTTAAGGGCATTGCACTCGGCGCAGTCAGATAATGAAAATGACAAATTTCAACCCTTCATTGCGCACAAATATTAATTAATTTTAATATTTTTGGTGAAATTAATAAAGTTTGAGTGACAGAAATACCATTCAATTTATACAACAATTTAACTATAACAATAGTTACTTTGTAATTCGTAATATACAAAAACACCAATAGAAAACAACGTAAAATGTAATCTATTTTCATTGTCAATTAATCGACCTATCAAATTGTTGTGAATTTTCGTTTTAGAAACTATTATATTTATTTATTATGTTCCTACCGTTGTGAATACCAATCCCATAGCTTGCAATATTCGATTAGCTTACATACATATTTGGCTTTTAGTTGAAATAACTTGCATTCGCATTAATATAAAAATGTCCATACTCTTTTCTAATCATTTACTCACTTTCACATTGGCGCATCTACGCTTGTTGCTGACAGCTGGGTAAGGTAAGGTGCGTAAATACCACTCCAATTTCGAGAATAACTTCGCAAGTTCGCAAACCTATCAAAACGCTGGCAAACTTTTGACAAGATCGAATCAACAGTGTGATGCGGGCGAGGCGAATTTAAAGCGGAAAGGTGAATGCTTTACAAAGGAGTAAAGGGATTGGCTAATTGATTACTGGTAAAAGTTGAAACACTTCGGTCAACACGGTCGATCAACTTGTGTCTTGTTTGTCTGCCTGTGTGTGTGTGTGTGTATACAGCTGGTGCGTGGATTCTAGTTCATGATGGCTCCTTACTTCGCTCCTTGCTCTCTTGCCTTGAACTCTGCACCAGGCCTGGTCACGCCGTAAAATCGAAGTGTTGCGAGCTTCAGTCTGGCCGAATATAGGGATACTATCAATCTCACTGATGGGACACAGATTGGGATGGTGCTAGAGATGAAAGGAATTTATTTAACGCGATAATGATACTGTAACAGAAGATATCAGTGACGGTGATTTGTGCTGATAGTCAATAATGCCATTGATGTGCCATTTCATTGATCTGCATCCATAATACAGTTACCGGTAACTAAATAATGTTTATCTACTATCCTAACCCTACCAGATCATTTATTATAGAAATATAATTGGAAACTTCATTACTAATTGTTGGCTAACAATGTTTACTTTCGAATAATAGTTCACCATTACTACCGAACACACATAACAAACAAACAAACAAACAAACAGTATGGTATGATAACCTGGTTTATTTCAGTGGTAGTGGAAGTTCGTTAATCTACTTCCTAGCCAATTAGCAACCATGCAACACTTCTCCGAGCACAAATTACAGAACTGGCACTGTTATCTATCACTACAACACTTTGCAGAGTTAAGAAGACAACAGCACAACAGACGACGACACATTACACCACACACACTCACCATCTTGTGTTATTGTACACTATTTGTTCTTAACCCCCCGAAATATGTACACGAAACTCTCTGGTTTTAGTACGTATTTAGTATTGATCATTGTCGCGCAACTGAACTGCCCGTCTCCTGTTATAAAGTACTATAATTTCCTCATGTATTTGCCAACAAATTCTTTAACATATATTATATAAGTTACACACCAAATACATTTATTTGCAATGTCACATTTCATATACCTCTCTCCCATTCAAATTCATACAGCTAGTGTGTGTTAGAATGAGTTGTTTATATTTGAAAATGACTAATGACATTCATAATTTATACTTATAAACTGAACTAACAACAATGCTCCATACTCCATACACATAAACTGCAACACAATCCGCATTTGAATATTTTGCGCATTAATATAAAATACAGTATACAGTGGAAATGAATTACGTAGCAATTATTAATCGTCGTACTGGTACCTCTGTGCGATACGGAGCACAGTGGTATCTACTCTAATAATTTATGGACCAAGTACGTGGGTCAAAAGATAATTTTAAGAATTTAACGTGAGCACACCCAAAGGAAATAAATTTTCAAAATAAAAATAGTAGAAAACATAAATATAAGGATTTGTACGTTTTGCAGTAAACATATTTCTTATTTGAAGTATAAATTGCAAGCAAAGTGTGACACAAATTGGAAAAAAAATACAAACATAAAAATATGAATGCGGTATGCGTATGCGAGAAATTCTAAAATCGAAACGTCACAATACAGTGAATGTGAATTAAATAGAAACATTTCAACAAACTTCCAATAGCCAATAGGAACAGGGTCTGTGAATTTCAGTGCTTGGAATCTTACACCAAGCATAAGCCTTAGCTGACGCATCTGCAAGAGAAATGATAAACCAAGCGGCTTAAGATCGGGGAGTTAAATTGTACAGAAAAGACACTAACAAATAGACAGCAAGTTCTGAAACGTTTTCTACGCTTCATTTAATCAACCCGACAGTTTGTCAAAGGGTTTCTTCCCAAGACTCTATCATCCTGTACCGTACAACCATACTTAGCAAAAATTAATCTCAACTTAAAACCTCGTATCGTTTGTTTTAACGGAAAAAGTGGATATCTGTATGCATTACGACGAAAGGAATAATGGAATGTACGGAGATACATGCACGAAACAGTGTGGAGCTCGGAAAAAAAAGAAAATGAAAACAAAAATTTAGCTTCAAGCGAGGTATCAAAGAGAATCTGTGCGCATCATTCTTTTAGGAAGTCAGTCTATTTACGTCACGAGTAGCGCGGAATAAAATATTGAGCGGCACGGCGTCCCCTGGGAAATTCATCCCTGCATCGTTGCCGGGCTCATCTCCGGCACGGCACGGCTTATGAATTGGTGCTGTCGAATACATTCAGATTATACGTACAGGACTGTGATATCCCAACTTGCCCGATCCGGCCCTTGCCATAAAGACTCTATAAAAAGAGTAAACTCTACAAGGTAATTGTATGTAAATATTTTAAACAAACAATACCGTTTCATTATTTATTGCTTCCCTGCTTCTCGACTACTATTACACTCTACGATACGGCTGGGTGTCAGTCAGTTCAGCATAACTGAACAGTATCTACATAACATCTTCAGATGAACTCGGCCTTACATTTACCAGCTGAATATACGTATATACACTATGAACTACAAAATAGAATAAAAAATAAAAAATAACGGTAAGAAATAAATATTTCACTACTTAGTTAAAACTTATATGTTCCAATAACTATTATTATAATTAGACGATGAAATTGTACAATATGAAGGTATATACAGATACGCTTCATTATTCCATGTTTGTTGGAAAATATTCAACAATCGTTAAAAGCTATTCGAGCGCGCTACAAACATACGTACATACGTACGTACATCGATAAATAACTTCCGGCAACAATGTGCATCAAGCCTAGAAGTTCTTAACTAAACGCCTCATTAAAAGTTTTCTTACAACTATGCTGTGAAGTTTAGATTGTTTGAAAGGAACGAGCATCAGCCAGTTTCGTTCTAAGATCGGCAGCAGCAACAATATAACGGAAGTGCGCATGCAAGAAGCAAAGCAACAGTCTATGTTACAATGTTTACGAGTGTTTCCAAACAAACATTAACCGGAATGATAAATCGAATGTAGCAGATTGTGCAATACAATACGTACATATTTCTAACAATCACTCGTCGAACTGAAATCTAAACTTCTCAACTATTCAGTTCCCTGCCGTCAGGTAACTTCAAATTCAGATTATGTAATTTCGTAAGGTACAGAATCTTCTTCTTTATCAAATATTGATAATATGTTGCCTAGCAAACTTCTAACAGTTTTTGAATATAAAACAGTTTTTAATTTTGAAGAGAAAGAGGAAACGATAATAAAGAGATAATTTGAAGTTCCTAAGGTTTAAGTTTTTTTTAACTACATATTAGATTTTATTTATTTATTTTCTGCAAGAGCATAATCATCTAACCTTTATCTTGCAAGATAATACAAATGCACTAGTTAGTGCAACTCAGTGCAACCGTAAATTTCTTAGTAGTGTGGGATTTACACTCAGTAGACTTATTCGACATAGTACTGCTAATAATTAACTGTGTCTATAGCACGGATTCAGGAACCATACACCAGTTTCCCAAGTCATTAATTCTCCAATCAGATGAGATTAAATCGCTTGAACACGCGTCACTACAATGCCGCTTTGTGTGTGGCACCCAGAGCGCGTCAAATCTGATTTTCCATTTGGGATTAACAATCACATCCATTTGTCCTGACGACCAGAAATACTTGAATCTTCAAAGAAATGCTGTATCACTATCTTGCACACACCAAACTACAAACCTGCACGTCAACTCTCAAACATTTCCACAATTATACTACGTACCAATATTGGCAGACAAACAGGAACATATCCACACGACTCATGATTCTCTAAAATGTTCTTAAAATTCAAGAAACTTTTCCATTTTAGAACGTCTTGAATAAATATGATTTTGTTTTGGCCCACAAATCAAAGTATTTTGACGTCTTAAGTGAAAGTTGTCGTTTATAAACATCAACAACCAAAATATCTCTGTCATCGTCAAAATGAACCTAAGAACTGAGTTGTTCGAGTTTGTATTGTGTCAAATAATTTTGTGAAAATCATGAAGATTGATAACTCTGATATGAGGGTTACTGGTATTGAGGTGATATGTATGTAATGTATGAGAAATTCGATAGATCACTTATGTCGTTCACATCACGATCACCACATATGAAAGTTTTACACAAAACCCAATGTAGAGATGCCCCAAAGGGATACGCCCTTCCGGCCATCGATCTGAGGACATTTGATTCTTTCATCACGTTTTTCTAATAACTTCCTTCAACGCAACGGCATCAATAACTTTCCATTCTTCACCGGTTAAACCCCAGTTTAAGCTTTAAATTTCCATGTACAAAGAAGTAGCCTTTGTTGTGTACACAATAAATTTACAGGAAATATTTATTCTCGAGATATTGTGCTGTGAAAAATACACATAAAACGTTTACGTACGTGTTTTATCGGAGGCTGCAATTTTTACAAGGTTAGGAATTTATTTTGTTTGAAAATAAAACGTAAAACAAATTCACTTGAATAAATTTTACGCTCAAATAGAAATACATAGGAGGCTATATAATAGAGTATATAACACCGCGTTGTATTTCCACAGATCTCACGGCATTGGATAAACAATAATTTTAAAATAAAATCGCATGCTGAAATAGAGAAAGATAAAGAAATTAATTTTATAAGTACGTGCGATCGATAGGGTGTTTTTCTCGACATTGATATTTAGACGTTCGCGTGCGTCACGCTAGTGCAACATGTACATAGCACAACATCTAGTAGTAGTCTTGCAGCTGCATGTCTGTACCGTGTGCTTATGTGAGCTTTCCTCGCTCACGTACATACATACATTACCGGTTGCATGGTCGGTCGGAACGACCGCTGTGGTGTTGGAAAGAAATTGCCGTTCGCTTTGTGGAGACTTCAGTACAATTTCACAATTACACCGGAAGAACGAACACATTCACTTCACTTACGAAAGAATAACCTCAGGGGGAACATACTGATGCACGACACACACTCATTCTCTCATTTGACCGCAACTCTGAGTAGAGGATTTGCAAGGAAAATATCGAATTATATGCAAGGAAGTGTAAACGTTTTCAATCTTATATTTTGCACAATTACTCTGTACCGCTGTCCACTATATATACTACCCAACGTTACAGTAAATTAAAATGTAAAATGTTCGTCTGGAAATTAATTATTTTCCGAAAAACCCCCTATACTGAATTACAGCATAGATAATTGAATTAAAATTGTATTTATAATTTTCAATATCAGCTCCAAAACATCAGTTCCTCGTTACAAATGAATTAGAACTGTCAACATTTCGATTGAATATTTATCCTTTTACTGCCAGATTAAATGTGTAGAATATCAGATGAACAAAATACAAATAAATGACTTTTCTGTTTTATTATTCTATTGCTTGCCAAACATTTCTGCTAGAAGTTACTCACGTCAGTAAAGTTTTGTGTGTTTTTCAAACTGTTTGCAATTTTGAAACTATGCAAATCAGTGTCTGTTCACTAGTGCATGGTTCTAATTAGACTTGCTCTGACGTTTGATAAATTATCGACTAACTGATTGACTTGTTCACTGCACTATTATGATTTAACGTAGGACGCGTCCTACACATGTTGCACGTATTACAAGCCGTTAATGAACAAAAGCTTTTGTAACTTGTGCGTAGCCGGGCAGTTCTAACTCTAAACTTTGTTTATGTGACACATATAATAAAAATATAAACAGGGAGTGATGCATACACGCGTAATACATTTGTAGTCGACGCCGTTCACATTTTATCGGGGGGCACGTATCGAAGTTGGCGATAAACTGCGGGTGCAAAACACCATTTTCGCTCTACTGGTTCCAGAACAAGGTTCGTTAACGCTCGATGCGGGACTTGAGCAGGATTACCACTACACCTCCGCCCACCGACCGGTGCCCCATATATACATGTGTGTGTGTGTGGAAAAACTAAAACATACGCCTCGCGTCGTAGCATATCAAACCAAAAAACTTCGATCTCACTTTTTAAAACTTCTACACTTTATTGTTCGTTAAGCCTACATTGTCTCTGGGCATTTGTTTAAGAATGTCATCGCTAAGAATAAGTAAACGGTTTATAAATAAGCAGATACTCTCCATGTAAGGATAATATTTAATATTGTAAAAAGTCAGACAACTTTAATTAACATAAATATGATCTAAATAATGATGTTACCAAATTTAATGAGTTTTGTTTACTTGCATACCTTCTTATTCTTGGGCACGGCATAAAATAAACATATCGAATATAAAATTTTCTGGTTTATTACTGAAGTACCCTTAAATATGTGAGTATGGTATCCCAAGAGAAATTAAAAGCTAGATATATGACTGAATCTATGTAGGTTTATATAAATCTGGATTTTCTAGAATTTTCTCATTTATTCTTTTCATTTATATTCAACAAATAAAACATATCCTAGCGTAATGAACAATTTTATTTTTACTTGTAACATGTAAATATTTTCTTTACTCCAATGTGACACATGATACTAATTGAATTTCTACTTAGGTTAGAATTTATAATAATTTAATTAATACTTGTGGTTGTGATGTTCACTGAAATAATGGAATGTACTACATCAATTTGTCTTCGTATGTAGTTTAAAGATAATTATATCTTAACCGCGTCAACTAACAGGTTGTTAATTAATAACTACATATGTTATCACCCGAACACGTCTAATTAGGATGCGCGCGTTCGTCTCCAGTTTTGCGATACGATCTCGATGATATATGACACATATTCTGTGGAAATTTGCTAGGCTGCTGCGTGGCCTCTCACACACATTGTAACATATAATTTTATGTTATGTTACTTCTCACATATTTTTATGACTATGGCCACTAAAGGCGTATATATCACTTCTTTACAGAATAAATTGCACCGAGGAAAGACGTAAAATGTGACTACCTCTTGACAAATTGCAATCTTCCAATGTCATATGAAATTATGCTGCATAAGTATTACATGTTGTTGTACACTATTTTATCATCACACACACAAAACAATGTTTCAATAAAAACATCAAATAATGTATAAATAATTGAATAGTGAAACACTAATTCGCATAAAGTAACGGTGCAAAATGCAAAGGATTTAATCCGGTATATGGACTATCCGTTTTAACAATAACTTTTGCATTATTTAATATGTACATAAATATTCAATACGATCGTATCGAGTGATGTAAAGTGAAACGTCATTGACGGTTTTAATATTTTATTAGATTATCGAATGCACACTGTGGTGTTTGTTGAAACAAACTACATTTGGACAATTTTAACAATAGGTTATCCTGATATAAAAAAATACACGGATACAACACTACATTTAAATATGGGTAAATGTAGTGGTATTTTCGCTTGCGAGACACAGAGTGCCTAGCATCCAGCTTATACAAGTACGTGACCAGGAAAATCAGGTTAGTTCAGTGGCCTGCCGTAGCATGGTGCTGCGGACGTACTCGGTGTCAATTTCCTGTTCGCCTGAAACTTCCTCTACTCATGTGCGCTCACGCACGTCTGCACTCGCACACACATGCACGTTTACTTTGCCAGCATAATATCACACATGCGCACTTGTATATGTGTGCATGAGTGCGCATACGCACGTGTGTCTGTACGAGTAGGTGTTGAGTATCTGTGGTATGAGTATGGTTGTGTGCATAAAAGCTCACACTTTATTAGTCGCCTGGGCCTAGTTGAACTCGCTTATGTTTATGTTGTATGCTTTTATCTGCCAGTGTTAAGCCCTTTTTGACTGAATATTAAGCCAAAAATACAATTAGTTTTCTTTTTTTTCCGAGGTTCGTCCGTTATGATGTGTAAACTGAGCCCTTAACCCTTTCAAATGCATCATTTACATACACGAGAGTAATACGTGAAATCTCTGACACACAAATATAAACGTTGTTGTGTGTTTCACAACTTTTTTTTAATTCAAATAACACTCGTAACAACTATTTACTTTTTAAGCGGTGTATTTATTTTTGTTCTTACACGTGGCAAAAAAATTATTTATTTAAAAAAAACACACAGCATTGATTAGAAATAAATTGCCACTGATACTGTTTGCAACACATCTATTTTATTAGTCTATATATAACAAGTACATTTGTTATTGAAACCAACTGTGATATATTCTATTCTGATTTGATTTCAGCCGAATTTTACAACCTGTCAAATTGTAGCTTTGTTTCATTATATCACTGGGTGTTGTAGGAAATTACAGGGAGGGCGACAGTAGCGATATCCGTTTGTCGGAAATATAGGATAGGGTTGTGTAAATCCGGTAACGCAAATCAGGACTTGGCCGATACTGTTGCCAATTACTGTGTTCACTTCCAACAGGCATTTGTCGATACCGCATTTATTTATCGGAAACGCACCTTCAAACATTTTACGATTCCTACCATACAAAGATTATTCTAATATGCATGAAATTTTAACATTTCGGTCTTACTTTAAAGTTAGAATTATACAGCATTAAATAATACAATTTTTGAACGTTCTGGCATAAAAATTGCATAGAACCAAAATATTATTTTATGTATATATAAATAATATATATTATTGTGTACCTACAAACAAATTATACTAGATATTTTAATCATTCGAATTGTTAGTATTTAAAAACAAACAAATAAGTACATGTCTAATCGACTATTTATTAATGAGAATACATTATTAAAATACAATAATATCATTCAAATAATTTAAACATGTATTTCATTTATTTAAATAATGTTTGGAGCTACAGCAAATAATTTAAAACAGACAAATTGTTTTTTCATTTATTCAAACAACATATTATATTGCTAAAAAGTAATAAACAACTGTGTGTATTGTACATAGTTCAATTGCATATGTATATCAATTTTATATGTAATTAGAATGCATAGAATGTATTAACTATAAAATTATTAAATAATCAATATTTTTGTTTGCATTTACATAATATGTACCAAAATCATTAATATACATGAACGCATAGAATTTATTTACATTCATTGCATGTTATTTACCTATTTGATTTCATGCAGTTAAATCTCACATTTATATTTGTCAAATAAATATTTTAGTAGGCTTTAAAATTCATTGTCGGATTTTATCTACGGGTAATAAACAATTTACATGCCCATAATACTTATACGAAAAATAACTATCTTTTAAAAAGCATTTTACTTTCAATTTTCAAATATTTAAACACAAACGATGCCGATGTTGTCTATTTGATTTGCATACGCTGTTTTACGTTTTTTCCCAAAGTTCACAGTTAACCTAGTAAAGTAAATTAGCCTTTAGGGCAGTGGTGTTATGATGATATTACCGTACAGCCCAGTGCAGCTCGTTGACATGTGCAAATTTATTACACGTTAACACCTGATTGCGCATATTCAGTTAACGAACCTATTAAAACAGATTTTCACTCCATGTATTAGAAGAAATATAGGAAATGTTTGCATCATTATATGCGATATCCAAAATTACAATTTAATCGCCCTGTGTGATTGATTACAAATGAAACTGAATCAATTTACGATAGTACAGCTGCTATATATTTTCGGGCGACATCTTTTCAGCAAGCTCGTTCGATTATTCCTGGTAAAATCCTGAACATTTGTAACATGTGACCTGGCAAAAGTTTGTACACAAGTCATAAAAAAGATAGAACTTTTACGAGGCAGTTCACTTGATATTAGGGTTCAAATGTTCCCGCGATTCGTACACATTTAGAAGGAAATATATGTATGTATGTATGTGTGTATATATATATATATATATATATATATATATATATATATATATATATATATATATATACAGGGTGGTGACCGCGACACCGGAACATAGGACTTTAACATGTAAAATCATATTTTTATAATTTCCTGCTTCCCTTATTATTTTAGAGAAAAAAGCTTCAAATAAATGTTGTAGAGCATAAAATTCTACATTAAAAGCAATAAACAGAATTAATTTTGCATGCTTTATAGCGGCAGAAATTCAATTCAAAATGTTGAAAATTACGTTAAAAATACCTAGGGGTAGCCTTGGATATGAAACAAAAATGTCAGAAGAAAATTAATCTGTCACTTGTCTTAAACTATTACAATTATAATAGAACATAAGAAATTCATTTCTTTCACTAATTTGGAGTAATTATCCTCCATTTTTTCATATATTTCACTTAAATTAAAGACTAATAAATAACTACTGGCAATAAATTTATGAAACAAGGAATATTTTTCTGATGACAGATAAAACGTCAATCATTTGTTTAATTTTGTTTGAATTCCAAGGCTACCCCTAAGCATTTTTAAGCTGATTTTCAACATTTTGAATTGAATTTCTGCCGTTATAAAACATGCAAAATTAATTCTGTTTGCTGCATTTAATGTAGAATTTTATGCTCTACAACATTTATTTGAAGCTTTCTTCTCTAAAATAATAAGGGAAGCAGGAAATTATAAAAATATGATTTTACATGTTAAAGTCCTATGTTCCGGTGTCGCGGTCACCACCCTGTATATGTATATGTATATATGGTCTACGTTTTATTATTATTCCGAGATAAGTTTTTATTGACGGGTTGGTTTTACGTAATGATTTAATGAGTCCAGCGTATGTTTAATGTCTTAATTCCGAAATGCTTAACAGAAGGAATTGTTTATTCCTTTACTGCATTTATAAGATTCATTTCATTGCCATTGTATGGGTGAAATAATTACCACTCTTGTTTAACAACGAAAATGTTACTGAATTTAGCCTTCCGATAACAGTGTTGGTTCATTTCATCGTAAGTTATAATTTTTTAACCTTTTAAGTAAAGATGCAAAATTGTAATATGAAGAGTCTAGACTAAACCAAATATTGTTCATCAGACTGAATATTATATATACGAATATTTTTTTCAAATTTTATAAACATGTTTATTAAACATTATTACAGATTCATATTGTATACATGAAATACTCATATTTATGTACCAAGTTTATGAATGACAGTTAATCTGTAACCCAACTAATCCATACGTTGCATCTACATAAAATTATACATATTTACGACTGCTCGTCTAAATGAACAGCATAACATTGATTTAATTTAATCTGTTTTTCTGTGTATTGTTCGAGACGTAATGTGTATTTTTACCTGAATCCGATATACAGTTAGAGCGAGCAGAGAGGAGTGTGACAATATCTTCAGCCAGCGTAGATACGTAAATAAAATTCACGTCAAGCGTAATTGACACGTATACCTGCAAACAGCGACAGGTAAGTTACATTATTCACGCGGTTTAGCGGATATGCTGTGCAGATAGAAGCCGGAGAACTTATTCTCTATGCAAATTTATTCGCCCGTACACAGCGGAATAAGAAAATCTGATTTAGTCATTGAAGGAAACCTAAGCGCTCTGCAAATGAACGCAATTTCTGACAGTGCGGTTTCTCTTTATACATATACACATATATATATATATATATATATATATATATATATATATATATATATATATATATATATATATATATACGTGCATATATTAACATGGTTGCCTATTTCATACACCCACACATCTACATATATCTAAATACCTACAAACACTGTGAAATACTAGCTGCACACATATAATATGATTTATCAAATCAATAAAGTGTGAGACAAATTCAATTTCCTAGATACAGATTTTATTGCAACATGAGAAGCATTTTCAAATACTATTGCAGAGCAAGTGCATTTCTAGTCGATATACTAGGGTTTTTTGTTTTGTTTTATCATTTTTTTCGTGTTCCATTCGACTCACCCAGGTCTCTGTAAGAAATATCCAACAGTATTGTAATATAATCCCATTACAAATTGAATCGAATATCAGAACAACCTACTATTTATTTTATGTTACTTTATATACAGGCTCACATTTTTTTCTTAAAATGCTGAGTAAAGGCTGAATATATCCACGTGATTCAGTAGGTATTTCATAACTATTTGAGAAATAATTATAGAATACATGCCGAAATGCAAAAAGTGATATGGAATGTTATATAAATAACTAATCATTCTGAATTGGCTCTTACTTATCTAAAATAGAAGTTGTGATATGTTACATGTAAGTATGTAACACTATATACATTCAAATATGTACATATATAGGTGTCCCATAACCTCGCTTTTATGATTCAGTAAAGTGTCAACTTATGTGTGAAATTCAAAATTGATGTTTTTTTTTTTTGTTTTTTCAAAAATAGTTAAGAAAAAGTTCTTGCTATATAAAATGGACGTGTCGTAGTGAACATCTAGATATATGAGAAGTCGAACGTTAGTCTTGTAACAAGGTTTGAATAATGGAACACGGCTGGTGTCGGAAATGTTTTTCACTTTGAACAATCTGTTACAGGCGGAAATCCATTAGCATGGCACAGAGCTGAAAATGGATCGATTCTTTAGATCTGTTGGCGTTTGTGCGGACACAGTAATTACATTAGATTCTTTGTACAGCAGCCGTAATCATAATAGTCCACCACTACTACGAACCTCCGGTCGATTGTTTGCTGTAACAGCCGGTGCAAAAACTAACTACCTAACAGTCACTCACTCACTATACACTAGGTGCTATTCCATCCATCTAAATCATATGCACCCAACCCGACATAATAATTTCAGCATTCAACATCATTGTTAACGCATTAGAATCTATATTATTTTGACGTACGCTTAACCAAGCAACGAAATTTCCATCCGTTTGCTTTCAGTCCAATAAATATTTCTCACAAATTTACAGATATATTTTTCTTAAATTATACACTCGCAAATATTGTTTTAAAAATCTTCAAATATTTTATGTACCTTTTATCTGTATGAAATACACAGTCAAAACGTGTATAATTCGGTAAAAGCTTAAAGCTCGGTGGAAAAGGGAGCAAGGGAGGATTAACTATGATAGTAGTCACTTGTTATCTCATTTTATGCACGATTATTTCCAAGTGTGATGACAGCTTACGCAAGCAGCATACATGCATGCAGCAAGCCAGCAAGTATTAACATTCCACGTATGGTGGCTGCATCTGGTCATTATCCTTTGTGTGTAAAGTAAATGCATGTATGCAATTATAACATAAAGGGACATCCCTAGCCATTATCTACCTAAGCTAGACCCTCCATATACGAGTATTTATGTGGCCAGTCGCCGCGTGCATCTTGCATATGGAATGAAACATTTCGAGAATTCATACAGCTACCGGAAGCTGCCTTAATAATTATTTACGTTCTAGCCGCAAGTCCGGAGATACCAGATAATGCAAGTATTATAATTTTATGGCCTGTTTCAAAACAACATTATAATAATGTCATTTATCTATGTTCTCCATCAAATCCAACAAACGTTATCAAGTTCTGTAATAAAACTATAGAGAATACGTATTATTATTCTGTAAAATGCTGCTTGTACCAATATGATATGATAATTATTTATTTAAAGACAATTTTTCCATTGGAATATTATTGTTGAAAGCATATGACGACATTTGTACCTTTTATGTACGGTCCGTAGAACTTTAGGAAAGCTATTTAAACATTCTGTATTAGTTGTTGAAAGTGTGAAGTACTAAACTGAGCCACCGGACAATTCCAACGGCCGTATCAGACCCAGATAACGTCCTATTTGACCCCTGTAATATCTAGAACAGTGACCACACTGTACCCGAGCGGTCAACTTTGAACTGCATATCGTCATACATAGTAACACATGTCTGCATATAGTGTCTATTATACGATATACACTGTAATTATACCAGCTGTTATTATTCTACTTGTTCACTAAATTATTTTGCTGACACATCTCAATTATACTCGTTGGTTGTCGCCAAGTAGAAATGTATTAATATGTCTCCCACGGTAACTAAATAACAAACAAGAATACTGAATATACTAATTTTCCGACTGTATACTTACAGTATAAAACCACTTAGATATATATGCAACGTTTGCAAATCGTTTAACATATTATTCACCTGGTTTGTGGCTGTTGCGTTAGCGGTAGATATTTGCAAAGTTTGACAGACGAGCTCGCGTTCGCTCGCAAGTTAATGAAACAAAACCGTGTAATAAATCTTGACACTTTTGCTTTCATGAAACGTTCATAGCTGTAGTCTCCGCTCACTAACTATAAGTGTGAATGCCTACTAAAGACCAGTCGCCTGAAAACAATGGTTATAAATTATTCGTGATGCTTCGGATCTGGCCGCAGTCGTGAACCGATAAAACTCTGCATATTCTAAATACTCGAAACAAAACACTCGCTCATTCCTGAAACAATGACAATTCTTTCAGAAGTTCACGGGTTTTAATTAAAGCAAAATGTTTTTACAAAAGATATAAAACGGAATTATGTTTCTGCTTGACGTTGTTGAGAATATATTTCCATCAGTTTATTTTGTTTTCATTTAGGAGAGGCAAGAGATAATTAAAGACAACGTGGTTCCCTGTTTCATTTTTTTTTTCTAATTAAGTGTATGCAATTAGTTTTATTTTCTTATTATATTTTTCTTCTTACATTTGCAATGAAGTCTGTCTAGACGAATCAAATTAACTAAATCTTATGTTTATATTATACAATATTATGTAATTAAGTCCCTGTCTGTTTATTCAAAATATAAATTTACTAACCTGAACAAATTTCAAAAAAATAAACAAGTTTTTATATTTACCTTTAAATATATTTTTACATTATATTTGTGTTAGCCAATTATTAGTCCAAAACTTATTTCATTCGTAATGCTCTGTTTCATTTTTGTTTTGCTTAGGATGTAATGTAAATATAATTATAAACTTTATTATAATGTACGATAACTTTAATTTTAGTAGTAGGTAATATACTACAAACTACATGTTCATACACATTTCCAGCACCAACTCGATCTTATCCGTTAAAGGTTTATATTCCCCAAGCTAGTTTACCTATCTATTTCAAAATTTTTCTTGTTTATTTTGTCTAAGCAAAAAAAAAATGTTCTGATGTATTTCTGCATTCGATACCCGGTAAGAAATAAGAGCACGTAAACAAAATATTAGATTTCCGCTGGATAAGCAAACAACATTAGTGGGAATAATTGATATTTATCTAGGGAGATTAAAAAGAGAAGAGGTAAAAATCACTCTTAAATATGGATGTACTTACTCATTCATGGGGACGTGTTCTTCGTTTTAGACTAGTGCTCTGCGATAGGAACGACATCAATCATATTTAAAGTCTGAATAACGATGAGAGCACTGCATTAACTGCGGTGTCATAAATACGAGAAAATGATAAAAGGATTGCGTATTTGAAATGCACGAAGTAAAGCAAAATTACGAACTTGAAATGATGGGTTCGGAAATAGCGATGTCTATCATCTAAGTTCTCAGTACTACTCCAACAAATAAATCGGTTTCCTTTATATATATATATATATATATATATATATATATATATATATATATATATATATATATATATATATATGTATATGTAGTTACGCTGCATTTAAATGCGCTAGTTTTCGATTTTAAAACTTCTCGTTTAATAGTCACAAATAGCACCATTTCACTTTTACATCTTCCTCTTCGAATATAATGGCTCGTATATTCCACATTCGTACTAAAAATTACAACGGTGTACATTCGATAAACAAGACTTGTACATGCAAGAATGGTTCCCGTAAAGTCTGCTATCAGCATTGAATAAAACTTCACATATATACAATACCGATTTTATAATAAAATATTTACTACAGTGAAACACGAAATCAGTAGTCTCGGTAATTGTATATGACAAGAGATCGGTTATTTGTCAGACGACAACTTTGGTATTTCACATGTTTTATACTTTTGATTTTTACCAGGACTGTGTACAATTCGGCTGTCACTTCATGCACAGCGAAAACATGTTGACACATCAGATATTTTCATTTTATTTTCTGTCACTGTACTGATATGGTTGTTGAATTTCACTGAATGGTTACGTTACAAGCTTGGAAAAAGATATTTACAGACAGTTGTTCTGTTTATAACAAACCTACCTGCTATGTATAAAGCGTTGAAAAGTAAAATATCGTATTTTGTTAGTAGTTATTGATCGAGATGACAAGGTAGGCAACTTATGTGCTATGGTTATGCATCTACTCGTCGCTAAATGGAAATTTGGTAGGTACAGATAAGGGATGTTATAGGAAAATGAAATTATTCGCGACGTTACGTGCTGACGAGAATGCGTACTCGCTGAATGGTCACGGTTGACTTGTGATGCGGTTCATGTTTCCGGTAAGGTCAGGCACACTGCCAAATGTCCATTAATTGGTTCAACACGTTCAAAACTCACGCCTAACTAACTAGTCCGCATGACACGCATAGAAATCAGTTTGTTTTTCAGATCTTCGCGCGAACTCAAACATCCTTCATGCGATCTGCCTGCCATCTATTTGTTCTCTCAATAAAAAGGGACTGGTTGGTTTTACAAAATATCCCAGAGAAAAAAGACGATTCGGCAAAATTGTATTTCCGATAAAAATTGGAGCGAAATGTGAATCAAATGAAACAGCAAAAAGGTATTTATGAATAAAGATAAGAATACATTGTCATACTTTTGAAAATTTTTCCAGTGATAATCAAGTAAGCCTCTGAGTTTACCTGCTGGACTTTTTGTCTTTTTGCGTTCGGCTTCATTTTTATACGCTTTACACTCTACTTACTTGTCAACACATCTAACTCTGTGTTCGTTCTGGTTTCGACACTTTATTACTCATAAAATCTGTTCAATATCTAAAAGCAATTTATGTGAATATAAGAAGTAACGGTAACCCTCGTCACAGTTTAGCTTCGTATTAGAGTATATTTTAGAAACTATCTAGGCAGATAATATTAAAATTCCATCGTAAAAGTGTCACACTTTACATGTCCCAGAGGCGTCGTATGCTGTACTAACCGTCATCAAAGGAATCTCTCTTTTATAGTATCAAAACAAACACGTATATAACGCGTCCAACGGTAAAAAACGTACATTTTCTCGGCCTGCTCCGCAGTTCAGTGCGAAATAAACGACTCAGAACAAATGAGAGCGCCACCGTCGACCGATTTGCCGGAGGCCAGCAAGCGGCCGCAACGTAATCACCGTAAAACTCTTTAAATTGCTCTTGCTTATTTTGTCCACGAGATTGGAATACACACATGAATAATATGCAATAAATGTATATGTAATAACATTTATTCGAACATGAACTTAAATATTTATCAAACAATATGAAAAGAAAGTTCGTATCAAAGATAAACAATTATTCTAGTGGAAGCAACTACAGTATTCATTGAACATACAAGAATAAAGGTTATGTTTCACTCATAGACAAGCGTAAGACCTAGGCAACTAGTATCAAAATTCAATCTGCATTAGTCAAGGTTGGAAAAGCTTGAAGCTTGGACTTTCGTCTCGCGTGACACATGAGCTACAAGTAAACTAAAACCCGAAAGTTTGTAACTTTTCATACGATCTTTATCGTTATAAAGTTTCTCGTTATTTTGAAAGGTGAAAATTACGTTCGTCAAAGTTATATTGTTAACACATCAAGTTCAATTATTATGGGAAATTTCAGCATATTACCTAATCTAAATCACAAGGTATTTTACTAAATTGCTTTTATGAAATTATTATCTTAATTTTAAATTATTTCAAGATATAAATTCATCCGTAAAATAACTGTAATAAAATTAATATTCATTTCATTATTGTATATGTCTTCCTGTTTCTTCAGCAAACTTTAAACCACCATATATTTCATGTAGATAGATAGACATGTATGCCAAAACGCAGGTAACGCGAGTCTTGTTTATGAAGCCTTATTCTGCTATCGTGTGTATAATTTAGCTGCATCTTTAACCGTAGGTATATGTGTAGTTCACCCATCGTAAACACTTTGTGTTTCGACGAAGACTATCCACGTAACTAACCATAAAATATTAGTTAGAATGTCGTTATTAACTTAATTAACGTCAGCTCGCGTAATGTACAGTGCACCAGTACCAACGTTTTCCGGCATCCTCTCTCCAAACACACGCATACACACAAACTCTCCAAGTTAGAATTCCTCCTTTGAGACAACCGCCTTGTCTTTACCGAGATATGATTACAGGGAAATTAATATTCTATTAATTATATATGTAGTTGTACATTAGGTTTGTACTCGTTCATATACGAGTATGTACGTAGAGTCAATAGCAAACATAAGTAAAACCACGTAGATATTGCCATTAACAACAGAAGCAGCCGGAATTATGGATATATAATTAATATACCTGTGTACAATCATGTTTGTGTTTAGTGAAAACTCAAGTAAATATCAATAATATAAAATTGAATCAGACAGACTACTTGCAAGACAAGATCTTTATTCTTCATAAACAAATTAAGTAAAATACGCATAATAAAAAAAATCACTGCAATTTCCCTATTCTAAATATAGTCATATATTCTCATTTAAACTAAAAGTGCTATAGAAGTTGAAAACGTTAGTTAATAAGCTAATAATGAAATCAGTTTCGACACTGCAATAACTAAAGAAAACTTTCTCCTTTTATGAATTTAAAATTATTCATTAATATCGAATCCGACAAGTTTCAGTAAAAGTCATTTATCGGTTTATGTAAAATTTTATAGAAAATATGTATATCAGGCTAAAAAGACAAGATACAAATTAATCTAGGATAAAAAACGAATAATATTGTATCAATATTGTTTTATATTACAGATTAACATAGTAATTTTGTATTGATTGTTATTGTGAATCAACTGTCATGTCATTCTCATTTAAAGTAAATTATTCGGATGTATGTTTTACAAAATATCGCTCAGGTATTGTTCGCACAAAAACCCATGTCACATTATTGGATACTACACAGAATGTACAGAATTGGTCAAAATTAAATTGATATATCTACACAAAACAGAAATTCATTGTTATATTAGCTGTAAATTGTTTATAAAATAAATGAATTGATTGTGTACTATACAAATGCATCAGAAATTGCTGACATTTTACTAACTAAATATTAAACAATAATTATGACAATTGAATTATCATCATTGCATATTTTCAGTAATTACATCAAACAACAAATAATTATCATGCATATTTTATTTAATTAATTCACTAATTGAAATTACCTCTACACATATATGTTTAAAATGATATTCCATTTATTGTATCCTAATTATGATGATCGGAATAAAATTAGTTTTAAATTAAGTTTATTCTAAAAGTTGCATATATTTGAACTTGAATCAGTCAACAGGAACTACTTTGCAATATTCTGCAAATAACTGAATGGAACTCTGCAATTCCTTTCCTTCACGATATATCTTTGCAATTTGTAAAACAAGTATGAAAATATTTGAGTGACACTTTATAGTTGGACCAACTACTAACTACTTGGCATTGGTGATGTACTGGAAATGATCAATATTCTTCTGTAGTGGAAATATAATACACTACATTGGAGAGTGCAGTAACCTTGGACGAACAAGAAGAAAACGGCGATATTATTGCACACGTCGGAACTATTTCCGCCGCCTTTGTCATGTAAATGTGGTGAAAATGCGGTTCCAACGCTGGACTTTTAATTCCCAAAAGCGCTCTTCCGAGCGGCCGTTCTGGAACTTTTTACATAAAAACGTGACACGTTTATAGTGAGTAGTTAGAGTTTTATTTATTCCCCGAACATTAACCGCACCCACTCACAAAATGTGCGATCTTAAAAACCACAATTTATCACTTTAAATATCCGCCACTAACCTAACAAACAACTTAAACCGCACACTGAAAATAGGGCAGTTTAATATTTTGTTTCTGATTTCATTGAACCGTCAGACAGGTATGATAACTTTTACGCCCGCTCATTATGGCCTAAAGCAGAATGGGCTTGTTTTCGTATATCGTATCCAAGGTGAAAAAAGCCAATAACAATAGACAATGTCATTATGCCCGCTAATCATTAACTTTATTTTTCAACTTTTAGTCAACAAATATTTTGAAGACTTTATCATAAATTGCCTTCGATTTCGTGGGTATTGGAGGAAGAAGTATGCCGAAAATAAAACAATGAAGACAAAATACATGATTAAATGGCAAAACAGCTATTTTCTCTTGTAGCTAAAATGCTAGATATTCACAAATGTAAAAGATTTATTCGTTAGGGTAATGTGTGTGTCCAGTCATTCATCTTCATCATTTATTTCACTTCTGCAAATATCCAATAACAAGTCACAGTTCATTGTTGATATTATTTGATCGTAATATTTGATCTTATTAATTGTGGGCCACAGTATATTTCTTTCAAAAAATAACAAAACCATCGAATTAAACACCTTTTTGTTTGTTAATTGTCTTCAGTTACCGTGTCTGTGAATAAACAAAGGTAATTAACCATTATTTCTCGGCGAAAGGATCTTGAACTGTGGCATTCGTTACCTAAGACCCTTGTTCGTACAAAGGACGGGACAGGTTGGAGCAGGTTGGAGTAACGTCGTTCATAAGCTATGTCCCACATAGCTGACCCATTTCAGCAAAGCGTTTAATCTCTTGAAAGTCTATCAGCAATCATCTGAGCCGTGTAATATATTCACATCACTTGATCTCTAGTTATCAACGTGTACATTACATCAACTCATCCGGGCAAAATGAGCGTACATAAGTAACCGTTGTCTGTTTGCGTTAAGCTCAAAGGTCTCTTCACCACTCAACAACCCCTCAAGGAACTAATTAAAAATGTATGCCTTATCTAGACTAGACAGTTATCCGGTACCTTCCTTTATAATGAGCTAACATAGAACATCAATGATTTAAGTGTACAATACGTTACTCCAAGTTTACCTTACTTATCTGTACTGGAATATATATTACCTTTTACATTTTGCCATTAGTGAAATTTTAAAATATATCCAACGACAAACTTCACTTTGCATATGAAACATATTCTCTGTATAAATATGAATAGTAGTATGCAAATTAATGAAGGCATGTGTTTTGAAACGAATACGTAATTTAATAAACACATCACCTGTAGCAAAAAATTTCATCTGTAATTTCATTTGCATACAAATAAGGTAGGAAAATCGAATTACATGTTATATTCACACATTGCTGTGTAGTTATTTATGCTCTATAGTAAATTAGTTGTTATTTTTTTGGGGGGGATGAAATTTAGAAATAGTATAAAATATATATTTATTTAACATCCCATTGCTGTAACACATAAAACGTCACCTAAATATCAGACGGAACTAAAAGAATACTTATGTGTGCCGAGCCGAATTTCGCAGGCTATGAACTTAAATTTAGTTTTACGGGCGCAGCTTAACCACTGATATAAACATAGGGCACATTTTCGTTTCACATATTACTTTTGGTACATTTCCAAAAGCTTACGAGTATTGTAAGTTTATATTTGGAACTCGTCCGATACGAACAGTTTGGCCAAAACGAATAATATAAATAATACATTGTATTGATCCTAATTCATTGTCCATAGAATTTTATCAAGTTGATGTAAATGAATCATTTTAATTTTTCATAAATCAGATAGATAATATGTATGTTTTTCTTATTGATATTTCTTTCTTTTTCAGATCAATAATATCATATATCCTACAAAAAAAGAAGAAAAAAAATATTCATATATCATGGCTTTATTTATGGAATATTTATATTGTAACTGAAACATAATCTGTATATAGATATTTGGTTATAAAATATATAAAGTCAGTATACGTAAATATATTTTACTTATATTAACCAGTAACTTACTACTTCCTTTTAAATGCAAAATCTAAATGCAAACATACTTTGGTGCGTGTAAGAAACTACGTAGCATCGCTTGATAATAAAAAATATGTATTTCCTTATGCATGCGTACGTTTACATGTGTGTAGTGCAAAATATGGTGTAGAGTTCGGAGTGCAAAACATAATAACTGAAACCGAAACACTAATTTCCAGTTCCGGACTAGCCGGTCACGAGGTCACAGTAACTCGCATTAATGACCATCACATGCACGTGCACATAACGATCTTCGGTAGTCCTAAAAACCGGGTTAACTGTAATATGATCTAATTCGCTACATGTCATAACCTAGGATACGCTATATACAGTACAAGAGCACCTACCACCACCATAGCTACCCACGATAACGTACAATTTATTACGCTGGACTCTGGATGAATATTACCATAACTAAACGGTTCATTCATTTGGTAAAAGTGTGCCATCCAGTGTTATATTACAGACTGGCAAAGAACCAGCTCAGGTAATGAAATACAATTACTAGAAATTGTATTTGATACAATAATATAACCAGTATAAATTAATAAATAATGCAATTACATTTATTTAATACAAATAATAACCAGTAAATCTTAAACCGAGAGTCTAAATGTAATGAAAAAAACAGATTAGTTAGATATTTATAAATTTTTCGTATTCTCACAAATTGAATTTTCAATTTCCTGTCATACTTTTCACCACGTGCCAATTCAAACCATTAATTCTGAAATAATCTATCAACCAGCAGAGCTGAACAGCAGCAATGGTTGTTTGTTACTTCTACATTGTCACTCGTTTTGTGATTCAACTGCTTTGTTTGATATTCAATTGTTGCAGGCACAAAAGCACGAGAGAAAGAGAAAACAAGATATACGATCAAGCTCTCTATTTTGCTATTCATCACCCATGCGTCTGAATTACACGTGCTGTTGATAATTTACTTTTACGTACGAGTTTTCAGGCATCTATTCATATCGTGTACTCGTCTAAAGCAATGGAAACTTCACAATGTTGCAGACATCTTTTAACAAATTAAATGATAACTCAAGGTGATATACAAAATTCAGAATTTATTAACCGTGTATAAATAATATATTACTTTCTCAGCTTTAAATGTTTTATCTTTTCGTTTCATTGTTTCAAAGCTACTCCGGTGGTAAAATGGATTGTCTATTTGTTTTATTTAAAAATAATAAATTCTCAAACATATGCTTGTACATTAATTACTATTAGAGGTACTTTAAAGGAGCAAGGTGAATAAAATGATTATGAATACCACAAAACAGATTTATATTTGATAAAATATTAAAAACAAGTTGGAACACAACATAAACATACAAAACAAATATTAAAATAACAATCTCTTCGTTTTGTAACAATCTCTATCTAATAAATGGATTGAATAATTAGACTAGCACTGATAAACGTATCTGCTGACGGAATATCATAACCAATGTAAATTAACTGCTTTTCAATAATACTACGTAACACAGAATTAGGAATATTGTGAATTACATTTATATATTACCTAACTTTATTATATTACTAGTAAAAATTCAGATAAATCATCGGATTCTTACAAAAATATATTCCGATATAATAAAATTTATCTAATTGCACAAAAATCACAGTACAACGTGATGATCATAGAGTGCCGTGTGAATAATCTCCTGCACCAATTTTAGTACTAATGAGTGATTATAAATAATCAATGTAGGTAGGATACATTTGTTAACTATTTGCCGGGCTGGACATTATTCGTCTTTGCGGCGTTCCATCTGATTCGACATCAGATTCAGTGTTCTCTGAACTCTTTATTGCTGGGAATCGATTCCTGCTCTGATCAGCAACAGCACATGCTTCTACAACGTATCGGTTGAAGGTCTCGGGATTATCAGCATACACATGATGTCCAGCCCCTTTGATAGACTGAAAATTTGTTTAAGTAAACGTATATTAACAACGACAGGTTCGTTATAGCATAGCAACATTGACATATTAGACAAAAAACGTTGTTCAATTAAAACCTACACAAAGGAAGGTCCACTTAAGCAAGTCACTCTAGCAAATAATTATTGTTCCATTTCAAGGTTACTTTCTGACATCATACACTGGACAAAAAAATTGTCCATGTGCTAAAGTTCACGTCAGATCATATCTATAATCTCATGTTATACTGAATTGTAATAAATAAATTAAATGAACGTTCATATTGCATTATTCAAACACTTCTTGTCAATACATGTCATTATAGAACACGCAAAGTATAATATAATATTCATAATGACTTACTTGTAATTTTACATATGATCCAATACGTTTATCCTTGATAATTTCTCCAGCCGAATTATCCACCCAAGATCTGGACCCGTACACTAAAGTAATTGGTACATCCTCATGCAAAGTGTTAATACGACGGACCATTGGATTTTTGGCCCAACCATAACCAGACATCATGGCGTGAAAGGCACTTTCACCACTAAAAACATTCATGTGTTATATGCGCATACCCAAGTTGAAATATATATGTGCTTCCTTACGTGGGTGATTGTGAATTGCACTGGTAAATATATTCTGTTATTGCGTTCGCATCTGGCACGACACTTTCGAATTTCTTAACTAAATCTGGCCTGGCTTTATTGATCACCCATTGGCCTAAAATACAAAGTCAATATTAGAATAATTTGTCATTAATTTTCGTACAAATTGTATATTTAATTACCAAATGGTCCAGCTGCTCGTACGGCCCAAAGTGGATTGAGCGGTTGCAGAGTAAAAGCAATAGCTCGAATCCATAATGGAACACTTTTTCGAACTGTTGCATCGTTCGGCCTTTCTGGAAAGCCCCAAGGATCTGCCAGTATCAAATGTTTCACTCTATAAATAAGAGCATCGAATAAAATAAACCACTATTAACAATGTTCAATAAATACTGAACCTCTCTGGATGTGAAATTGCATAAGATGCAGCTAAAAATCCTCCCATGCTGTGACCTAACAAAATCATATTATCCAGCTTCATTTCTCGTCTCCATTCTTCTACAGTTTTCACCATTTGCTGTTCGGCTTCCACAGCATCAGAACTAAATGATGGCCGAGAGCTTCTGCCAAAACCTACGCAAGAACAACGTAGATTAATATACAAAATGAAAAAAAAATGAGATACTACTAACCTAATATGTCTATGGCATATACAGGTCTAGAACCTGCGAATGCATCGAGATTAAGACACCAAAGTGCGACACCAGAACCAAGTCCATGTAACAAAACCAATGGTGTATTCTGTGATTCTGGATTCAAGGATATAGTCCATATTTTATCGGATACACCTACAGTTGAACCAATATCAACAAACCATCCTCTATAAGATGTACGTAGAACTGTAAGAAAAGGTGATAATAATAACAGTTGACAAATGAATTTATTTTCTATTCACTTACATGAGAAAATTTTCTTTTCTACCGTGCGTAACATTGTGGGTGACGACGAAGACCAATGTAAAATTCCACCAACCCAGCTATCAGAAAATTATAGCAACTATTTTAATAACACAGAGATAATGGAAAATTATACACCACAAGCATATGAATGATTATAAAATACTTACCTAAAGACTCGTACAAAGGACGCTAACGTACTGAGTACAATAATACTATATATTTTAAAAAGGGACCGTAGCATCGTGCATTGATTAGCTAGCTTATGCTTAAAATGATATTTTTAGTGAGATTCGATGATTGCGTGTGTTATTGATTATCTGGACATCACAATAATGAATATTAAATGATGTTGCATATTACCTTTGCTTACATTCCACAATTTCACTGGCTTCTGCCATAGTTACGTGTTAAAAAAAAAATAAAGGAAAATAATTGAATAATATCCAAATATTTCACAAGCAAAACAAACACTTAACCAAACTTTTCACTGTCATATGTTAAAAAGTCCTTCTGACATTGATGCGGATGCGAAGAATTGACTAATGTAATGATATTTTGCACTTGGAACTTGTACTTATGATTAATAAAAACGTGATGATAAAATTAGATAAATTGAAAAAATAAAGTGAATAATCAGAAAATTATTTGTAAATCCTATTTACGGTACGGTAGCAATGTCCAGAAAGCAAGAACTATTACGAATTACTTGGTGATTTATATACAATCGTAATACTTGTCATGAACATGAGAAAAACGAATGATTTTATTTCAGGTATAAAAAACATAGAATAAACCAGAATAAACACACGATATACGAAAATGTACAAGTGCGCATGCGGCATGCCTAAACGCATGACACTTCATTACGTCATACATTCATGACCGTGACCAATAACATTAATCTGATATGGAAAAATGTACTTTTTTAAAACTAGTATTTTGATAAAGTATCTCCTTGACCCACCAGCAATTTGATAGCAATTTAAAATAAAATATAATAATTACAAATGAGTTATTTCGTGGTTTTCCAACATTTATGATCGCGATGTTTCGGAAAGATTATTTTGTGACGAAAACATGTTATTAACAAAAACAATAGTGTGAAGATTGTATAGGAAACTGGACGATGACTAGGAAGGTCGAATAAATAAAAGTGACGTGTTCGTTTTTTTTTTTATTATCTTTTATGCAGTGTTTATTATACTGGCTTGAAACAATTTAAAACATATGCGCAACTCATCAGTCTTTACATCAATATAAGCAATGATTTATTTAATATATAATATTATTCACAATAATGTTCAAATGTAACATCTTATTTTGTTTGAAAGCAGTATACTATACTTTGTGTATACAGACAATATATATATAAAAAATTAAAATTAAATTAAATTAGATGCCTGCTGACATATTACATAATCATTGATATTAATATTCACATTATAGAACACGGGGCATCCGTTACATATAATATACATATATAAAATAATATAGACACATACATACAGGCATTTTACATATACTCTGGCATTAAAAACTGATCTAAAATGTCCCAACTGTCCTCCACATTCAAATGCAAATCACCGTCATTCAACATCATCATCAGTAGCCATATAAAAAAAAGCCGAAACTTAAGAGTTGGGAACAGCTACATAAGCAACTAGAGATTGAGCAGACATTGAAACACCATTGTTTGTTTATGTTTAATAGAAAGGTCCTTCATTAACGGGCAGTTCGTAAGTTCTGATTCAATCTTTGTGTTTCAAACTAAACTAATCATCTAAAATAGATATAAAAAGTTGACTATTTGTAAGATAAGATATATTAGGTTGTAAAATCGTGTTCAAAATGTGCTAGTCGGCACTCATATAAAACCTAAGGATGTTATATTATGCAGTACATAAGTGTGTAATGATTTATCAAGCTTTTGGTAGAAGCGGCAAGATATTTAAAAATAGATTTCTTTACATAAAAAGCACTTGGTCATACAAAGATATGCATTGAGATTTTTTTCATATATAAAATAGCTTTTTCATTTAGATAGAAAAAACCTACTCATCGATGCTACCAGAAACTAATTAGATAGAAAAAGGATTATGACAGTATTAATGATGTAACTTTACCACAATATACGTTTTCATCTAAAACGTCAAAGCAAGACCGACTCAAGTACATACTTCAGTTACATATTAAGAGAAGAGATAGATCGGAAGAATCAAACCAGCCGCTCTGAGAATGTTTCAATTTCAAACCTGTCGACTATTTTGCTGAATGAATCGTTCTTAGTATGATGCAAATGGACAGTTCACCGAGTCAAATCAACAAAATAGAACGACAATTTCCGATCGAATGTTCTTCCGTCAACCACACACATCCAGGCACACCAAAACTGCGGTGTCAAAAATAATGTTGACTAATTATAAATCTGCTAATATCTTACATAAAAATATAACACAGCACAAATTTCAATGTGGTCGATTATGTTCGTTGACTTCATTGATTCCCAATCGTGATGTTACACAGAAAAAAAAAACTGTTTCGAACAAATACACTCGTTAATTTTAAATATACGTACTGAACTTGCGCGTCCAGTGGAATGTTACAATAGTTGTTGGTGGTTATCTAGACAAACTGATTAGGAATCAATGAAAATGATACTCCTATGGGGTTATAAATAATATGCCTTGTTGTTTTTTGGCGCTGTTGTGAATATTCAAACGGTGGGCTTATAGAAATTACCCGCCGGATTATTTACTGCGAGTTATTAATTCAACTCGAGGCTTCCTTCTCTTTTGAATCTGTACAAAACAAATTGCATACGATTAGTTAACAGTTCAGCTGTGTCACGTATTACAGAGACAGTACTGTGCGTCAAAGCAATATTAATAACTCTACGTGCGTAGAATATTAAATTATTCACAATGGGTGTCGAATTCAGCACTTGTTCCTAACTATAGCATCGATCCTAATTTATATAGTAACGTGTAGTATCCCCGCTTTCGTCTAATATGCATACATACATTTTTTTTTTTTTTGTTATTATTTAAGATCGTAGAACTTCGTTAAGTTCGATAGCTGAATTCGGCCCATTATATCTATCGATTTATTTACCAGAGTCCGCATTATCTGAAGAACCATTGGTCGCTTCTTCCTTCTTCTCTGCACCTTCTTTCTTTTCTTCCTCTTTCTTCTCCTCGGGTTCTTTCTTCTCTTCGGACGATTGTTTCTTCTTGTCTTCCTTGTTCTTACCCTTAGCAGGAGTGGCTGGTTTTGGTTTCGGTTCCATGCTAGGATCCAGAGTTATTTTACCAACGTTTTTACGATCGTGCATTTTCTGCATAGCTTCAGCAACCTGTTAAATTTTACAATACAATAAATTATATAACGATGAAAAAATATTTGTAATTACATCTTCGAGGGCCCAGGTGGTGTCAACAACTGGTTTGACTTTTCCTTCAGACCAGAGAGCGAACACTTTCTCCATGGCCCGGTGTACGTACTCAGTTCCTCCTTGTTGGAAGAGAAGGTGACGCAAGTTTAGACCGGCAAGACTTTTGTTATCATCGAAGAGTTTGATGGGAGATACTTTGTCCACTTGCCACCACTAAAAATAATTCACATCGTTTTGTTTCATATAATAAACTAACATATGGTATTCACGCAAATGTGTATTTCTCTAAAACCTTGCTAGAAAATTGTAAAATTCATGTTCAACTTACAGATCTGGCAGCACTAAAGAAGCTCTTTGTTTCTCCCGTGACAATATTAGATGAACCTGGAAAATAAATGGTAAAATGAACATTATGCAATTAAAATTCTTTCGATAAACTCGAAATTACACAATTTCTGATTGTAAATGAAGTACATACTTCTGCGTAAAGATAGTATTTGCGTGCAGTATTTTAAATAATCTACAATGTTTATTTTCTGTGTCCATAACACTTGATAATATTTGTTCAGATATGTGGCAATAACCTCTATTCAGATAACTCACCGTATAAGATATATCTTCCCATTGGTTTAAGGAGCGAATAACCGCGGTTGCATTCTTCACCGCAAAGGCAATCCAGCACAATATCGACGCCATCAGATGAGATTCTATAAATAAACAATGCTTAATAATGTATAACCAAACAAAGTTAAAATAATACGGCAACATTTCTAAAATGTACAAAAATAAATGTAGATGGAATGGTTATAAAATATGTAGAGAATTGATAACGTACTTGCGAACTTCACTGGTGTAATCGCTGCCCCGTTCAAGCAGATGGTCGATAGGGCTCCCGGCTGTCTTGAGGGCTTCGTGCTTACCCTTCGAGCAGACACCGAACACGGTCACGTCTGGTACGGTACGGCAAAGTTGGGCGACGGCTTGGCCCTACGAAAAGGAAACATGTACATGGAATAAATCAAGATACAAGACGCATTTGAACATTCCACTTCAGCTAACTGTGAAATATTACACGGACAGATTTACCACCAATAACGAGGGTTCCTTGTTCGGGGTAGTTCAAAGTCATCGAGAACTATGTCTGGGCTCACATTTGAATGAAATTAATCTATGACCTATCTGATTTTATATTTAAACAATTTTAAATCAACATCATATAAATATGATAAATATTTGTTTTGAGTAAACATATTCACTTACATATTAGTTTGATCTACTTTATTTAATGCAGAATATTTTTATCAATAACAAATAATAAACAATAAATACCAGTAATTATCTACAAGAGTAAACATGTTTCCACGAGACCGAAGAAATAATTTATTAATTCGCAAGTAAACATCATCTTTTCTGAACTGGATAAATCCAGATGAATATATCGTAAATATGAGTAAATAATACAAACATACAAACTCGTAAATGTCATGATTAATAATTTCTACGTATTTCTGACTTAAATGTGAAACAGCGAAGGACCCGCTGAAAATTTATTAACCTGCATGAATTGTTATCAGAAATAAAACAGCACGCGATTCGGAAAGCGTTGATAAATAATTTTACATTTGCGCGTTACTGTACTTTCCAGTACGATTCCACAAATCCCACAAAAAGTTGATTTAATTTTAGGAAAATATTTCATTACTTTGCATACGTAATTTTGTGTATTAAAGCTGCGGCTTGTTATGAATTATGAAAGTTAAAAACAGGAAAGTTTTTTAAGCAGTTTGACTCGTGAAATATTTCATCACAGCATAAATTTGCTGTCGACGATGTACAGCTACAGGATAATTCATGAAAAACAAACTTTTAACTTTTTAAACAGCATAAAATATTTACTACCAAGCAGAACCAGTAAATAATATTTAAAAAAAAATACTGGCAATGTAAAACAAATTACAACTTGTTGAAAGAATTTCAAAACAATTTCTTGTACAATTTACAAGGCCTAATTTTACTATTTGTGTTTTTAGCAACGTTTGCAATGTTACGTATCCATGCAAATAGTACATTATGCAATTAATTCTATTTCCAACATACATTCATACCACACTTCGTTGTGTTGATAAATAAAAGCAGCTCCCCCTATTAAATTAGAGATAAAAATAGTCTTTGTTTATTTGTTATCAACGTCAGCCGCGTACTTTCACCAACAGATAAATCAAGTGTGCACGTGTTGCCAATGACATAAGACAAGTATGCTGCCAAAAACTTGGAAGACATATGTGTATTCTTATTTCCGCCATAATAGATAACAAGATCTGACAGTTAATTACGAAATATCATTTGCATTAAACGTGTTAGACAGGTAAGTCACGCGTTCAAATTTAATTTGCCACCGAGTGAGGGCGAACAGCTTGCACTTTTTAGAACAGCAAAAGTTTTAAATTGAATCAAAAGTTCTAATTTTACATTGCTCGGTCTATTTCAAGCACGCAATGAACAATGAAACTGCAGGAAATGTAATATGTTGTACGGTTTCATAAAGAGATTGCATGACATGAAATGCGACAGTGCTAATATACTTATATGAGAATACCTATAGTTTCAAATGTACAAATAGCGATATTCAGCAAATTTTACACTAAGTAAAACATTATTTTGTACGAATATGTTAGCATTTTACAGTGTCTATTTCATAATCGCATTTTAAAATTACAATACTTTGATTACAAAAAAAAGATAGCCGGTAATATTTGTAGAAAATCTAAAAATGCGCTTAAAAATGACATGGAATCCATCATTTTGAAATTAACTAAATCAATAAACTCCGTATGTTTGGATATCATTAACTTTTCCACTTCTACGCACAATTCTATTTCAGCGAAACGACATTTTTTATGAAACAAGAAAATTACTTTCGGAAAAACTTTTGTAAACAAAGTTAACTCAAATCTGCTTGACTTATACAAAGTCCGCAAAAAGGCCAGACACGAATATTGATCGAGTAGGAAACGCATACACGCATAGCATAATGACAGAATTGCGTACAGCAGGAACGTCACACACTATATTTCTCCAGGGAGCACTTGATAATTTAATACTTGACAAGAAAATAAAAATTGACATTCGAATTTTATTACGGCCCGTGACTTGAAAACAGCAATTTTCTATTAAGACTAGAGTTTTAATTTATTTATGGCATATTACAGTGTTCGGCGAAATTAAATTGATAAATATTTGATAAGTTCATTCTTCCGGAACATATTGAATAGCTGAACGAAATTTAATTTACATGTAATTTGCGTGCAAACATTTTCCAACTTGTGAAATGTTGTTTTTCAAAGATTGTGATAACATTTAAATTAAATTATGTTTTATCAGAAAATATTATGAATGAATACATAAAAGATTAATGTTGCAATACGTGTTGTTCCAAATCGATTAGACAATGTTTGTTCCAAGAAATATTGATATAATTTTCATATCTGATCATTGCTTATCTATTCAAAGTCCCAGAACAGTGTACTAGTGAAATATTAACATAATATACGGTACATGTAGATACAAGTAATGTAATTCTATATGATATGTATGTATAAAATGAAATGAAGTACAAAAATAGTCAAACATTTATAATGTTGGTATCTGTATATGGAAGCATATGGATACCTACATTCACATCAGATAAGGTACGCAAACCCTAACCTGAACTATGGAATATTCATTGGATGTGTAAGGCAACCCTTATGGTACTATTCCGAAGCACACTAATACGAGCAGACAGCATTGCACCATACACATAGTACGTCCTGGTTGTAACGTGCAACACTGCTACCATATGGTCGGTGCTCGGGTGACTATAAATACACCTGGTAACAGCCAGGTTAACCGCAAATCATACATTATTTGCTGGCCATAGGCGCCAGACATCCTGACGCCTGTAAATAATCGAAGAAAATACGAGCGTACTGTACATACTATATTTAGGAGTAAAAGTGATCAGACAGAGTAATGTCCCCCCCCCCCCCCTTCCGTACATACACAATACCACTTCGCTACGGCGGCGACACGCCATACAAACTTTTACTCTCGTATTCGTGGAAATGATTGAAATAGACTGTGTATTTCAAGAAGTCATAAAATTATTTATATCCTCATAACGAGATTGTTGCAAGCATAAACCGATTCCGACTACTTAATATTTCTGTATTAATTATAGCAAACATGTAACTAATATTTAACCAAAGCATAGAACTTTATTTTCGTCAGTATGTACCATATGCTGAAAAAGATACATACATTTTTGTGTTCAATTAGGTTTATGTATAAAAGCTCTTATTTAACTATATCGGCATGCAATATAGCAGTTACACAAATATGAAATAAATTATTAACAAAATAAATCATGTATAAGAGAAATATTCTACATATACCATTTAGACTAAATTTTGCTATTATTGAAATATTATTTTAATTTTTTTTTAACGTATAAATCAAATAACGATTGTTTTGTAACAATTCCTCCATGGTGAAAGCACAACACTGCAAAAAGACGGCCGCGCGCATTTTCTCCCCATTGCCGGCGCCACTGCATATTGGGCACAAGTGTTGGTTGTCGCGACGTGGACATAGGGCGCGGTTAACAATCGATATAGCACACGCTCACGTGCGTGTATATGTGTGCGCGCCGAGAGTGTATGAGTGAAAACAGTACAGACACCGTGACGCCCCTTCGAGCCGACGCCAACAACAGGGCCGTAACGGTTAACGAAGACATCGTTGGACAGGGAGCCCATGAGTCGTGCCGAGAATAAATTAAAGATGCGCTGTTACCCTACGATAACGCCCGTCCATTAATTTATTTCAGTTTATTGTACACGATCGTCGCGGTAATAAAGAAAAATACGATATGTGAGTTAGAACAACAGAATAAAGTCCAGCAAAATATAATAGGTTAGGTTTTAATATGCTCTTTATATAAATGCATCTTCCAGTTGAAGTATCTGCCATAAACGTACACAACAAATTTCAAATACCAACTTGTTTTTCACTATTATTAACTAAAATAAATACGTTTCAAAATCTTCTATTAAGAAAATTACCCGTGTGAAGTGAAGTACACTTCAAGCACATGTCATGAACAGATTCGGTTTCGCCTTTTTTTTGCTTTTTGGCTTATTTCCTCGTTTTCCCCACACTTCTCTTTTAATTTCCTTTTCTACCAGTCTTCACCATCTACATCCTTTGGAAGAAAGGCAGTACCCTTATAAATAGGAAATTACATTCTACGAGTATTTTCAAAGTACTGAATTTTTGCAAAAATATTATAGCTGCAGAAAAAAAGAAAAGCTCGGTATTTATGCCTCGCAATGGTAAAATGCAACTCGGTACTGATATTACATATAGCTACACGGAGTTATTTAATATATCATGTATGTATTCCAGAAATGATTTACATTCTTCACATTTTTGGGTAAGGTTTTATATAAGGCATATATGAAGTCTACATATAATACACTAACACAGCATCATATTAAAATGGAACATTTATAAGTCGTCCGGAATTTGAACGTAGAGCAAAACTTTAAATGAAACCGCTCCAGGGCAGTTTCAAAGATCCGAGATGTATACCATAATACAAAAAAGAAAAATGGAATCGTTTTAATCTGGCACGTTCATCTCCGTAATAATTATTTGTTTCATTTTGCCAGCTAGGATCAAGGCTTAGAATTGTGCGTTTCACAAACTCTGCTTCTATTGTTATTACATCCGTCACGTAAAATTAAATATAGCTATAAGAACCGTGCATTGCAGCGTAAATTTCATCAGAAATTGCAATATTCGCAACGTGTAATACAGTTCAGAGTGAAGAGTCGTCCAATACACTACACGTCTTATAAGTTCTACGCTTTGATCTTTGTCAGACGCGTAAATGCTGTTATGAATACGTATTTTATCGAGAAATTCTACTGTACAACCCGTAATCTGTACATGACATATTTGTGCCAAGGCCTCGTGTGATTAAATTGGATTACATTATGCATCTGTGCACGTCAAACACTATCAATCTCGCAACCTATTTTCCCTGGAACTGGAAAATGGGCCAAGGAAAATTTGAATAAACGTTTTCATCAAACTGACCAACAGAAAATAATCCAAGTTCATTCTCAACTGTACAGTATATCTTTATTGTCAGTGTTGAAAGAGTAAGTTCGCATTTATTTCCCAAATCCTATCCTGATGACAGACTCTGGCGCCGGGCCAAGTCTGGGTTTTGGCGTTGTTATGGTCAATGAACGCAAGAAGCACCTGTTGCATCCGCCGACGTCGGCTGCAGTGGACGCCGGCGCCAAGAACAATGTACTTGGTGAATGTAGAATATGCATAATGCATATGACACAACTGTAATCGTGTACAACTTCCATACATCGTTCACTACACCGAACAAAATTATACGCGATTTAAACTCTCGTAAACTAGAATTTCTGCACTAAATTATGCAGTGCATGTTTAAATTTTCCATTTTTTCGCACGTACACATGCTTGCAAAACACGCAAGTCTTCAGAAAAAACACGGAATTTTAGTTCTTGTAAATGATACCGTTGGAAAATGTTTTTGAAGGTAGACAGTATGGCTACACGTTTCAACAATCTACCGTCAATCAATGCCATTTCTCAACGTCAAACTGTAGAAATCATTTGGCCGTGATTGGCAGAAGTTCGATAACAGAAGTACTGAGTTCAGAATTAATTAACGTTGTCTGAAGGAGAAAAAAACGGTTATATTTGTCGGCTTCCAGTCGACACGTCAGTAACGATATCCAATGAAATAATTATATTCCTATTTGTCTCGCTTCACAAGTCTGGAAATTAACTTGCAGATGTGTTTGAGGGTACATTATTTCTAAAACAAGATACACATGTCTACACTTTACATTTTAATATTGGATTTCAATCAACTTCAGACGTCGACAAACCGTTGCATTTCAAGTGTTTTACATTTTTAACCACCCTTACAATAACCAGGTATTAGGTTACACAGTGTTGAGTTACCAAGTATTGTCTTCAGAGAAAACATAAAAAACCATGTAGCACTTGATAATCTATTGAAAACAAAACGTCTCATTAGATTTCATTATTGACATAATTTATCGGATAAAGTTATGTGATTTCACTAAATTCAGCAGATATAATGAACATTCCATTTCCAATATATTTATATATGAGCTTAGTCGAATATCACAGGACTGAAAACAGGTATTACTTTAACGTGAAATCAATACAGTCGCTGGCACCTTGATCTATTAAAATAATAACACATGAACATGGAACGCATCGCATGTCTACAATAAACCGTAATGTTGCTATAACAATCAAGAAAAAAAAATCTATATGCCTGATGCAGCAAGTAATATTCAAAACCGTGAATTTTAGTCGGAAACATATCGGTAAATTGAATAATATACTAATTAGTAATTATGTCTGTTTTTTAAATGAAATTAACAAACTGATATAATTGCATCGTTAATTTTGTTACACGTACATGTCAATCAATACTGACTGTAGTAATTATGATCATGTAATCATCAGTTACAGTGTGAACTGTTATCTACTATCCACAATAACCGTTAACCTGAATGTCCATTAAAAATATTTTATCTTCAATTGTGACAAAATTCAATTTGAAATTGGTTAATCTAAATATTCAATTAACGTTACTTCCGGTATTAACAAATATTCAAATATAATTACTACATAAATGACATCAATGCTGTCTTCTCCTCGTTGGATAAATATCAAATTTCATGTCGAGAAACATCCACTTGATGTGTCAACTCAATGACGAACAAAAGCTAATCAAATAAAATTGTGTACTCACCACGCCACCTCCGGCAGAGTGAAGCAAGACGCTCTTTCCGGCGGAAAGGCCTCCCAGATCGAACAGCAGCATATACGCAACGACGTAATTCATACCAATGGCTGCCGCTTCCAGAGCACTCATACCCTGGGGCAGTGTGAACACGTACTTGGCGGGCACAGCGACCAGTTCAGCCCAAGCGCGGAACTCTGGCAAAGCCACAACTTGGTCACCGACCTGGGAAAAATCAAATAAAACACTTTATATATTATATACATACCCTGAATCAAACTGAGTTCACACTGTGCTTTCATGTTACAGTGGTTGACAATAACTTCTATGTGGTTATTTTTTGTAAATAAAAATATTTTACTAACCACATTACCAAGTGCTACAGAAGTTCAGTTTACCACGATGTTTGTATCTGTTCAGACAAATAATCTAAACATTGCATCTAGATTTCGCAAATTCCCATTCTCATATATTCATTAAATATCAAAAATGTTTTCATATACATCAAAATATTGAGCATGCAGAATATGCAGTTAACTGATTAAAATTTAACGAAAAGCTTTTGTAATTACTGAAGGAAATACACTTGTACTTTATTCTATATGTTGCAATTTGTACCAAACAATCTAACAGCATTTAATGGAGTTTTGCCTGAAACGACGCAGGTGTTTGCATTTATAGTTCGGAATAATTCCCAGCACAAAGTTTCACATTGTTATACTATACTTTACCAATACAGAGATCATTGTAATAGCGTAGTTACATCTCTAACAAAACTTACATACTATGCCTTTGCGTATTTGGAATATTGTACGTAACAGAGTTAAAGTATAAATACAGATATAACAGTGAGTATCATAAGTATGAGCCGGAATTTCTTGATATTAATCAACAAATATCCCTTGGCGACATTTAGCTTGTGTAAACACGACTCCCACTTCTTCAAGTCAGACAGCAATTACTAAGAAAGAATCTAATGTTAAATGTTTGTTCAATCAATCCCTAATCACAAAGAAAAAATAAAAGAAAGATACTGGCTTAAAATAGAACCGAAGAAATGTTTCTTTTGGTATACTGAAAGTTCACATTTAATTGGTTGAAAAAAGACTACTAAAAATAATTCTCAGCAACTAGATTTATTTTTATTCGCAATGAAATGAATTCATTGTAGGAATTTACAAATATTTCATACGGTCAACAATTTTATATTCTATCAGTTAAAATTTATCTTCGTCTCGGACAATTTGAAAGTACATAACAAGTCCATTACTCACTCAAAGGCTGGCTGTGTAAATAAAAATTTTATTCGCTAAAAGTGACATGAGAAACGATTCTCTTCCAATGCAGAGATCTGACACTGGTCCACGTGCAGACGAGAGACACTGCCGTCGCGAAGTTACGGAGGATGACGTGAAGTTATTTAGACTTTCCTTTAGCCCCAAAGAAAAAAAATTATCCAAGGGTAGTTTTATGAGCCCGAGGAAGAGGAAGCTCGCACGTGCGGCCATTTTCTTGAATTACATTTTCAAACAGTAGTGGTGAACCACTACTTGAATGCGAAACTCGGCACCGTATCGATCAGAATGAGGCATGCTTTTAAATTATACCAGAGGGCACATGCATCAAACCAAAAACACTACGGATTGTGACAGTTTACACAGAACCTCTGTTTTTTTGTGACAATATTCTGTGTGGTGTTGCTGAAGATTTATTTTTGTAGATTTGTATTTTGTGAATATGGAAAAGCTGATGTTGGTATAACAGTTTTTAAATTATTGATAATTTGCAAATTTATGTCCAGGTGGTAGTTTTCAACATTCATTAATCTAAATTAGCTTTTATATTTCATCCCAAAGGTCTCTGGATTCTTAAAACAAGTTCTTCGAATTATTCCATGCATACTCAAATGTATCATTAAACCGGCTGGATGGTTATATATAAATCGGTTTATAAAATAAAGTTGGGACAACAGTTTTCATTATACTATGTAAAACTGAATTTCAAATTGCACGGTTTAATTTGCAATTTTAATTTCTGAATAGGAATATTTCAAAACATTTATATATATTTGTTGGTATTCTTGTACGGACTTCACTAAACTTTATTATTAAAAAAAAAAAATCAGCATTAAATTTTAGTCAAAGAGAGTGTAGGTATATAAATCATGTTTTCATTAAGCGCATACACAGACCACATTTGCCTAATTTAATTTAGCATAATTAACTAAGTTCATTAATATATAATTCACAGTAACACCAGCACAGCGGTGGACTCATTTTCTAACCAGTATGTACACAACCAGTGCATATTCAGTTGAGAATATGTCCTGTATGGTGTGCATTTACATGCATGTGTACCTATATATGTGGTAGTATACACGTCAATATACTTTCAGGCCATTTCAAGAGCGGTAGGCACTATGTCGTTGTCCCGGGACAGATAAAAAACCAAATTACCTTCCGTTTCGCTCCGTAGGGTTGCATGTTCAGAATTTATTCATTACTGTTCGTTCCTGACGAAAAAAATATGTTTTTTATACTTTTCGGATAATTTTCACGGACACACGTTTGTTCTATGAAAATTTGTTCACAGAATATTTATTTTATGCTCAATTTACATCTATAAAACATCAATAACTGATCAAATGATTATTAAAAAAGTTATTACTTCAATGGATATTAACATGAGCATACACGCACTCATAAAATAACTGGCTATTGGTAGAATATTAGGTCTTCTTCCATTTCTAGTTACCTAACTACAAGATTATATTAGTGTATAAGTTAATCCACGCACAATAGTAACAAACTACCATAATTTAAAATTACTGTAATGAATAAATTGATCGAATTTCAAGGCACATCGAGTTCGTGCGATGTATACGTAAGTATATGGGTACTGAAGATGTTCAAGATTGATCTCATATACGAACTGCATTCATGGATTTCATTTCGCATTCACGTCTCCCCTTCTCAAATGAACCGAACTAATTTATCAACTTAATGCTGGTCGGATCGTGCAGTCATTCGAGATGTACTCGGCTCCCTTCGAGCAATTCGCGATAGCATTTAATTGCAGTACAAATAAAAACCTACCCTACCAAACAATGCGCTCGGTCATTTGTACAAATATAAGAAAATGAAATTTTCGAAAAAAGGTTTACATTAATGAACAAATAAGATGTATCTTTTATTTTCATCTCATTTACTATTTCAAATAAAATGAAATGTTTATCAACCACTGAATATGGAATGAATAATATCGTCTGGTGCTAAAACCAACATTCAAATATCGCTATGAAATTCTTATCTGGTCCTACGTCCGTACATTTTCATTTCATCGTAAATCCTTTCACACCACGGCAGCCAACCAGACGTTACATATGATCATAGATGAAATGAAATGTTTGACGGTCGCTGGTGTGCAAGTTCATATGTTTGCACGACTCACCTTGAACCCTTCGACTCCCTCGGCGACTTGTTCCACCTCCCCCGCGCACTCGAACCCAAGAATGAAGGGACATTTCGGTGGCGAATCGATAGCGCCCTGTCGCACCATCAGATCCTGGAAGTTCAGGCCACTGTGAACAAGAAAAACACGGTGTCATTTAATAATCCACCTAGGGGGCTATGGCACGTGTGTCGGGAGAAGCCTCGACCAGGTAAACGACGTTAATATAAGACGGCGCGGTTCATATTTCACTTGTAAGATGAAGCTTCGCCACCAAATGAGATGCAGTCATAAAGACACTCATACACCAGGTTATTATTAGCTAAGAAATATCTTCTAGTTTCACATTTCAAAGCTCTTTTTTTGTAAAATAAAGATCCCTAATAGCACGTAAGAAATTCTACCTTCAAATCTCTTCATATTTTCTTAAATACATTATATATAAAGGAAAAAAAAACTAAATTGAAACGGGATACTGCATCATTATTTATGAATTATCAAAGTAGTTCTCAGCTTCATTTTCAACCGTTTGTTATGTGAGAGATATAACACATTTCTGTGACACGTTTTAAACAACATGATTTTTTTTTTATACATTTATTCTCGATTTTCGTTCTTATACAAAATGATGTTACATCGAGAGTGAACATGTATCAATGAAGATTAATAGTTAAAAACTTTTAACAAAAAAAATAATGCCCATAAAAACGTGTTTCAATCCGAAAAGCTATTCATGGTTCATAGCATGTATGTATATACTTTTTATAAACATACTGAGATATATATATATATATATATATATATATATATATATATATATATATATATATATATATATATAAAACGATATTGATAAACCATACAATGCTCCCCATAGAAAAGAAAATATAAGGACGAAGCGCTTCCATCGCTATCTTTTCAAAGAAATGTTATTTAAGAGATAACGGCTTATACAAAACATTTGCTTGGTATTTATGTATCTGCTCTTTTATAGAATGTGTTGAGTATGCGCCAGATATGTGTTTCTTTTATCACAAAATTTAATAAAAACACAAGACATCACAAAACATTCTGCAGTATGACTTTATTTTCAGCATTTTTCCGTAATATGCAACACAGTGAGAATACTCAAATCTACTTATATTTAGTAAATGAATCATCCTATTAACTTTTAGAACCATGTACTTTGGTGTGAGAAGCAAATGCAATATCTTCAAGAATAAGATTTTCCCAAGAGTTAATTCAATGAAGATACTGAAGGAAGATTTATAGATAGAACGCAAGGAGAAAATGGTTTGTCCAATCAAATTATAGATTGACTAATATAGATTGAATTCTAATATTTGATAAGGCACAGCCGTAGAACTTTTTTTTTCTTAAAATGAGTATAAAATTTCTTATTATTCAATACAGATTTGTATCTGTATTCTAACATTTATACCTTGTTTTTAAATCAAAGCAATTTTAATTGCTGATTGGACACACTGTGATTAAATGTTTAACAAAAAGTATATTTTGTTTAAATAAATCTACCAACACAATCATTCATAGCTTTGCATAAATATTTACTCGTTGTTAATCGAACTGTCATCAACAAACAGAATCATTTGCATCGCATCAAATCAGCACAAATAACAGCGTCATAACATTTAATGCATACGAACGAAGTTCACCATCGAGTAATTTAAAAGTGAAATTAGACTGTGACGTACAGATGAATGCGGAATACCGCAATACAAGCGAGGAAGAGGGGTTGCCAGTATTTACGGCGTTTATTAACAGTATTTCGGTAGCGTGCACGATACTGTAGATGTGTGCGAATGTAGTATTGTCGTATGTTCGAAATGGCTCGTTTACCACGCTGTACCACACTCCGAAAAGCGAACACCCTGGAGCAAGTCATTGTATTTTCTTAAACGTCGCTAGCAACTAAATATTAATGAAGCAAGAGACACAACACTTCCGTTAATGTACCCAACTAGGCGTGGCTTCCGTACATCGATAGCTTGTCGCAGTTTACAAGGGCTAACTGTCCTGAAATATTCATGCGTCAGCAGACTTTCTAACCTCAAAACTTTTAACAACGACAGTGTACTTTTTCGCAAGTTTCAGTTTAAAAATTCAACACACTTTCTAAAATTATTTTCAACAGAAAAATAGCCACGAGATGGTTTTAAATTTTTGATTAATGTACGTTGCATGGAATGAAAAGTCCGTTCATATTAATATAAATAATTTACATGTTAATTAGTCGTGCAAAAAAAATCAAACAGATATATAACAATGATGTCAAATGTAGCAGAATTAAAATGAATTCATATAGCACGAATTTTTTTGTGAATATATATATATATCAGGTGAGTTGTCAGGTGCTGCCCTCATAGTTGTTAGTTTGGAATTAACGTATGAGTCACCACATCAGTCGCCAGACGTATTGGCGCTAGGTCTGCAGGTAAACATTACACAGGTATGTACACTCCGCTACACAAAGCACAGGAAGTATAACGGCTCATCAAAACATTCGCTGATTCACTAATAGATGTGCATTAGTACCAAGCTAATCAGCTACCGGTTTCTCGTTATGAATATTAATCACTTTTTTAAATGCAAACAAAGTTTCCGATCAATATAATGAGATAGTGTACCTGCATTGTAAAACGTTGAACGTTTAACATATGTACATATAGTTTTTGCTATTAATTTGCTTTCAGAATTGACTATAGAATAATACAATAAAAATATGCTATAATAATATTGATTATAAAAAGACAGTTCAATAACATTAACACAAAAAAGCTTGGAATTGCTGACTTGTAACGATTTATATTGATATTGAGATTATTAGATATAAACATGTAGATATTGAATAATAGAACAATGCTGACATTTTCCAAGAAATACAAATAAAAAAACAGCTATAAAAAAGCGCTAAAAAAATATGTTAAATTATTTATATCTACTAAACGAATAAAACAAAATCTATTTTCAATGTGTAAGAGCACAAGCAGAATATAAAGTTTGATTTGTTTGACTGTTATTAAAGTACATATGTACGTGCTTTCAATGCTTCACGCAAGTTATAAAACTATTTCAATAAACCTGCAAAACAATTCTGGCCAATACACAGAACACCTATGTTCGGATATTCACCCATTGTTCTGAACTAAATATGTACGCTAGTCAGTAGAGCGTAAACAATTCGGAAAACAAAAAACGACAGCGAAACAAAACATTGAAATGTAACGGCGAACGCGAATGCTGAACACTACATGGATATCAATCGCAATTTAGAAAATCCAACGAGATGTATGTGTTAACCTGAAAATACAGCGTAAACAACATGTCAAATCAAATTTGTTCACTGTTCTACCGTTTTAACAAAGTGTTACGAAGTAACGTCTGCAGCACAGACGTACATCATCGATTAACCTCTAGCAAAGAGCAAACCCCCCACCCCTCTATGCCCCGAGAGGGGGTAAACGTTGTTACGGGTGAGAAAATACGATATAGCATCGAGGAAAACCGATGATATGTATTGAAAATCAATTCGGTAAACTGATTTTACTCCACATATAAGGGTGAATTTCGAATGAATAAAATTTCCAACAAAAACAGCTGAAAAATCAATATATTGCATACCGCGGCGACAAATTTTTGCGGATGTTTCATATACAACAATATTTGCGCAAGACATAAAGTGAAATATATGTGCTATAAATTCATTCTGTTCATCCACACATGATACACAAGTCACGTTTTTAATATGTTTTAGTTTAATATTTAGAAAAGATATAAGATTTTTTCCCTCTGGTTGCTTTATCCAATTTTATTCGCGTTGCCCCCCAATACGAATGGTCGGTACGTGCTAAAATCGTGTGAAGATACTGTTCATAATATGTTTTGAACAAGATAACATAAATCTTCCTTCAGGTGGCACAAGTTCATAAACATCGTTTTAGTTTCGAGAAATTTTATCTGAAACTAATATTATTCTCAGGGGTACGGCCCCTGTTTTATGTCATAATAAAGGTCTGCGACCGCAATTTGCAGACTGTTAACATTTGGGCTGTAATTCTAGGAATTTTAGTTGTGTGCAGACATAATAATTACATATGACCATATGAAATTAACACGATTAAAATCAACATACCACAGTGTTCTTTTCCAAGAAATGCATTATATATTATATTCATCTAACATCTTACGTTTACTTTACTGTAAATATCGATTATTCTTAAATAACTTGAACATTAAATGTGCAACGTTTCGTTTTTGTGTTATGCGTGTGAAACCAAAGCAAGAGTCAAAGGCACAGTATGCACTGGGTTAGACGTAACGAAGTAATCAACCCTTCTAGTAATAATGGGAAAATAAATGGGGTTCCGCATTTCCCCTCTTGTCAAAGAGGAAGTGAGTAAGACCGAGGTCCCACCTCCGTCGCCGGCTACACGACCCTACAGTGCGACAAGGGACAACGCCCTCTTGGGCCACGCAGACGTCTGCCAACACATGTGCGTTGCATGCAACAGAACATACAGTTCACAGTCGACGATGAGAACACACACACGCCACAAAATGAACGACAGACAACGGCAATATTATTTTCAATACATTCAGTTTAACTTTCACTCAAAACGGCTGTGTATAAAATTTGAAAATATATTAAACATATATGCCAACGAAATAAAGTAATATTATTAGTATAAATGTTTGAAAATGTTACTTTTTCTATGCTAACGAACACACATTTATGTAAATAAATAGCTACACAAAATGTATTTTTTAAATAAGAATAAAAAATACCGGGTGCTTGAAAAACAAAATGAAAAAATCCAACAATTTAATTAAAACATTTTATACGTCCAGATCAAAATACAAACAGTTCTTTTTGTTTGAATGGAACATTGTTTTGTCTGCTGTTTTTGTTCCACTGATGTTTATACAACTAATTGTACAGAATATTTTGTGTATTTTCTGAATACGTTTTAACTTAAATGTTCATTTTTAATTAGATTATTCTTGTATATAACTACTGCATGCTAAAGTTGTTTGAAAACTTATTTATACTTATACAGATAATTGTAATAATGTATGCCGAGTAGTAATACATATTTCGAAACATTTTAGCAGAACTGTTTATTACATTTTATCACATGGTTCAGAAACAAATCAGGTAAAACGAACTACAAAATTGTCTGGATTTTTTCATTTATTTATTACTGAAAAAGCAAGAGTTCGTGGTGAAGAGGTTATCGTGTTTCTGTTGTTGACGTTGGTGACCACTTAATGTCAAAAACAATATCCGACGGTGCAAGTACAGCAAATCAATTCCGATAATTCATTAAAAACCTATACAGTGCACAATGTATATAGTCCAAATGTTGTTAAATACCTTGCACATATATTGATGTAGAAATAAAGAAAAAATAAGGGGGAGTCGTATTACAAAAAACGTAGCATGCCATGCTACCACAGAGAACCCCTCACATATGAGTCAACCAGAAATTGCACTGCAACCCTATTTAATGACAGATTGCAATGATAGCAAAAGCTGCAATTCATGGAAATGGACAAAGCGAAAATGAACAGCAGACATGTTATTTGACGCCATTAGTGAATTTCTCCAATTTTATTGCCAAGAAACGAACGACCGCTGCAACATGAACAGGCATTTTACGATAAAATACCATGAAAAATAAATAGAACTATTTGTTATTCATCTTGTAACCTTGTAATAACACAGTAAATACAAAATAAATTTCTCATATGATATGAAGAATGATGTTTTTACTATCGATAAAATGTCAAAGTTTAAAATAGCAATTGATCATAAAAATACTATTGATAATATTATTCGTAAAATATGTAGACTATTTTCGTCTTGTTTATAACAAGTACATATTTATTGAACTACAAATTGTTCTAGGAATAACATTATTATTAATGTCGGATAAAACAGCTAATAAGAATACGTAATATGAATTTTGTCACACATTATTAAAGAAAGATATTAAGATAAGGCTGTCATTACAAATTTTATACAATCTCGACATGAAACGAAAGGCAAAAAACCGTATAAGCCGAGACAGATGTTTCCATTTTAATTTCACAAAATCCTTCGTTCTGCCACAAACTAGATTAAAACGGAAGTCTTTCATTATAGCGGTAATTCACGTCTGTCTGACGTACAGTAACGAGTAAACCAAATGATCTGGAAACATATATACGTACACACATGCGCAGTATGCCATGGTGTGCTCGTTGGAAAACAAAACAATAACGTTAATACGAGACCTTATAACTCATTTCAGTTAGAACAATTAATCATCGAGTAGTTTGCACAGAAGAACAGTTCAACGCGGCCCAAGTTCAAGGGTGAACACACACAAGCATAGAAACTTGTTGCAAAAGCTTGGACAACAGCCAAAAGTCGACAGACAAAGCAACAGGGGCCCCACCATACCGTAGTTCGAGAGAAGTGTCAAGCTGCTTCCAACTACTAATGCACACTCATGAAGATTTCCGACGCTACTCACGGAATTTTTCTTTTATTCAACTATGGATCGGCGACAGGCTTTTCCACGTTTTTTTCGAAAACGTTCGTGCGGGCTTATATAAATTATGGGCTTTAGAGGGGTGAATCACTGGATGAAAGGGATACACAAGGGCTGTATCATGGCGTTGATATATTTTAGATACGTGATGCGGGTCACCCTAAGAGCATTTGACTATTACAATTCTACGTTAACAATTTCTATTGCCTTTTGCAATTGTTACAAAGCTTATATATTTAATTCTCAGTTATTTGATTCAAACAAGTTTGCTTATGAATGAATACAACGAATGATAATATATCATATGAGATATTAATTACTCAATGGATGAATTCAGAGCAAAATCATTCCATTTCAAAATTACATTCACAAAATCACGATTCCATTTTCAATACATCAAACAACATCAGAGTAATTAATTTTGAAATGCGCAATCAACTGATATTTATAGCAAAATATTTTATGTGTAATACACATATTAATCATACATTGTAAATCGTCTGTTCCGATTGAATATTGAATGAATACCAATATTGTTGTTTAAATACGGAATTAGCGTACATACATTGATATGTTAATTTATTACTAATCACTCTGATTTTATATGATTGTGAATCATACGTGATTGGAGAATATTGCATTACAGATACGCAGAATTGCAATAAGTAATGCGTTTGTTCTATATCAAGTATTTCATTAGATTTATAAAAGAATTTATAGAATTGCTTGTGGTAATTTTAATCGGCATACTCAGAATGATTTAATTTTCATTGAACAACTAAATCTTGAAACTGAACTAGACAAAAATTAAATACAAGTATCACATTATTTTCACTGATTTGAATTATTTTCCATTTTCTGGAATCGATTGTTTATTATTTATATAAATAAGATAAATTACTAACGCTATACATGCAGGTGCTAATACCGAGATCATGAAATAATATATGAACTCTCATATTTTGTAATTCGATATGGAAGCCACAAGGCGACGCACAAAATGTTGAACACGAGATCTATTCTATAAAGGCTGTGCAAAGAAGAAATGGACAAGGGCAATGATGCAAAGAACAAAGAATATAACAAGAAAGTAACGTCGACCTCGGAAAAAGATAATAAAAATCGACAACAAGATTACGTTTCTTTTCTTCTTATGTTTAGCTCCAGCATTCATCTGATCTTTGACATTTTGTGTAGAGAAGTTTTCTGTATAAGATAAAGTGAATCTCCCCCGGTTTAGAAGCTTCCATTATTCAGGCTACCGGCTCTCAACTTGTCTGTTGCGAACATTTCCTACACCGATAATTAAAAAAGTAGAAAACTAGGAATTCCAAGGGAGCAAATGCAGTTTTATTGAAAAATTCCTAAAGCTTTAGTAGATATAACAGCCGATATTGACGGAGCTACTTTACTCGTAGTAGGAATAGATTGTTTTGTAAGACGGAAAATTGTTGGTTTTATAAGAAACTGTTCATTAAAAAGTTTGCACATAGTCAAGTTCATTAGGCGCCATTGAATAAAATACTTCATTATATACGCGAATATAAATCTGATAGGATCTTTTGAAAATGTGTATCGGGTGAAATTTTCGTTTTATTGTTCATTTAAAATGAAAGTATATTTATAAATCTGAGGGAATTCAAATACAAATACACAATTAATTCATGGGAAACTTGAATTTATTATTTCTCACCTAAAACATATGTGGCAAATGCACAAACAATTTAACATAAATAAATATGTACATATAAAACATATGTTAAAGATAAAAGTTTTCTGCGAACATATGTCACTAAGGACTGTAACCATTTCTTTTGTATCTCAAGTTACCTGCCGAAATGGAACTACCTGGACAGATTAAAGATAAGTTGAAGATAAATCACCTTGAAGACATCCGTTAAATGTGTGCCCGGAGAAAATGAATAAAAGAACAACGGAAGAAAATATTTTGGAATGTCAGTTTCGCAAAACAGGAAACTTGTACGATACGATACTAAAAATAGTACGAAAAGATTGCACAGTTTTTTCCCCATTTTTCTCTTTGGGATAATTCTTTTTCAAATTAATGAAACGGCACAGTAAAAAATAAATACAATTATCTAAAGGAAAGACCAAAAAATACCAGATAAAAGTGTCAACAAAATGGTTACCGGGAAAATGTAATCGATTCTTATCAGAATTTAGGACAAACTATGAAATATAAAGTACAATTTTATTATCCTCAGGCTGTTTTTATGTGATAATGGGTTCAGTACACCGGATGACTAACAAAACAGATGAATAGACAGAACGCATCACGCGAATTTTATCGTTAAACCTATGATTCAGTCTGTACTACGCTTTTAATGTACTGCGTTCTTATTATTTGTTATCCCCAATCATTATTCCTGTCAACAACTATATGCAACTGTGCATTTTACCTTATATTTATGCATACACGTCAATTATGTTTACTTTAACACAGTTTGTAATTTGTGATTTTATAATTAATATTTGCATTTCATTAATCAAATACGTAATTTTACGTTAGAGATTTGTATAATATAATTGTTAAATGAACAATGTGGATAGGTTTATAATTATATAAAATATATAACACTTTTCTTTTCGACAAAATATTTGTACTTCGTTAAATACATAGCAAGCCAATAATTTTTATGTATTATGTAAAAAAAATGGGAACAAGTCGTGAGCGAGTTTTCGTTCAGGGCAAGTGATTTTTGAAAGCGTGTTAAATCTGAAAGCATCTTACAAAAATCATTGGCTTTTTCTCTGTCACACGAAATGAATCATCCACCTGCTTTCTGCAGCAGCTTGCAAGATTTTATTTGAAATAATTATCAGTAAAACACGAGTGACCTCGGATAAAATTAACTCCGTATTTTTTTTTTGTTTTACTAATCAAACAATAAAATAATCGACATGTTGAATGCGCCACACAACAAAGAAGACAAATTAATGAAAATTCGCTAATGAATGATTCAGTTTTAATAAAATGATATGTGCGTAACGTATGTGGAGTAGAAATTGTTAATTAATGAAATGTGCAAATTAACTATAATTTTATAATTAACGAATTAGAAATATATGGAACGAATAATCAAAATAATTATTTTTAATGCAATGTACGTACGTAATTGCGGAACATATTGTTGTTTTAAGTTGGTTCAAAATCAGAAGGAAAAAAAAACATTAATTAGCTTCTCTAGAGAAAATTTCCGGTAAATAATGAGATAAATGACAATTAGTATTATCAGTTCTAATCACGGGTGATACTGAGAACTGTGCCTAGTCAAGCAGTGCAAGAGTAAAAATAACATTACAATGAATCAAATTGGTGCAATCATTCAATCAAAATAAGTCACCACAAAGATATTATTCGTAAAAGCAGCTGCGAACGAACCTGCACATGCAGATTATTGCAATTTTAATACGAAACAAAGAAACAATAATTTACAAGTCGCAACTAAAATTTTATTTCAAAATATACCGTACTTGTGGACGCTCGTACCATGAAAAAATCCTGTATTAATTCAACAATAAATAAGAATATTATTTTATAAATATTTCAGTAAAATAATTATAACAATGTATTGTATTAATATCGAGAATAACTTTACCATATTTCAGCGAATTTAACAATTATATTATCTTGTTTATACAGTACAAATTTAATTTAAACCTTGTTGATTGATAATTTAACAATAAAACTGGCAAAACAAAGCCAGTGGTAAGATAAAAACCGAAACATACGTTAGTGAACGTATGCACGGTGCCCCGATAAAAAAATTCAATAAAACGAACAAAAAGACTCACCATGCTTTTACCCTGATGAGAACTTCGCCTTCGTTGAGCGTTGGTTCGGGTTTTTTCATCACTTTGACAGTTTTGAGACCACCAAACCCGGTTAAAATGATGGCACGCATATCTTTGGGGGTTTCTGGTTCGGGTTGAGCGGCCTCAGCTGCATCTCCCGTCCCATTTTCTTGTACTTTTTCTTCAGCCTTCTCTACCGGAGTTTCTGCAGCTGGTGCTGGTTTCTCTTCGGCAGGTGCGGCAACAACGGGAGTAGTTTCGTCTTGGTCAGACATTGTTGAAGGATTTGATATTAAACACGACTAACCGCTACAAATGCTACGAACACTATGAAATGCCGGCCGGCGTTCGAATAATCAAGTAACAGGTGCCCAGGGCGCGTCACTTGAAACGCGCATGCGTACCATTCAAAAAACAACCCCTCCCCACTACCGGTACGCATGATCAGTAGTGACGGAAAGGCATAGCAAATTGCAGTATTGAATTATACATTTTCATCATTCGTATTTTATTATACGTACGCAATCATTTTGCTTTTTTTTGCTGCTGCACATTGTGAAATATGATAAATTATTCTTTCTGGATTGGTTAATGAAGAAAATAACGGGTTTCTCAATTATTATTTTTATTATTATTGTTAAAACATTATAACCAGTAGCTACAAAATGTCTATCATATTGCAAATTTCAAATCGATTATTGGTGGTAAAAAAACGTATTAAATTTTGTATATAAAATATCTTTAAAATCTAATGCGGATTTCAATACATTGGGAACTGTCAATAATCCATCGTATATAAAACAATTAAAAATAATCTTCATAGCTTTAGACACAATCGAAAATTCTACAACCAATGAAGCGATCACTACGTGAAACTTCAATGATTGGCAAAAAAGAAGAACAAAAACTAGCATGTAAATGTTCGACAAGATCTTTTACTGAACTCCCAACTCGTTCAATAGATACAAGTTTGTTGAAAGCTCGATAAAAACAATCATCTTGTCAATATTTTCGTAATATATATTCCTTATTCTAGACTTAATTATACTTTTCATAATTGGTATAATATTGTCTACATAGTAATTTTTGTTCTAGTTTTCCATTTGAAAATCTTATAAAATACATAATTTTATAATTTACATACAGAAAAATAATTTATTCATGATTAGCTTAATTTTTAGAACGTTAATAAATTTTAAATAAAAACAATACAGCTAAATATAATTCCAACAAAGAAATGTTAGCTTTTAAAACTAGTAACTATTCCTTGGTCTGGCCCAGTCGTTCTTCTATCAGTCCATGAAGTTTACGGGTGACAAGGGGCGCCGCCTTCTTGATTGGCGTCACATCCTCGTCAATATCGTCTTCCGTTAATAATCTCTTACCACCGACACGAGACTTTATGAGTATATTAATATTCTGTAAGTCCTGGATAACCAACAATTCAACACCATTCGTTATTATAAAACTAGAGATCATTTCATAACTGGCATTAAATAAAACCTACCTTAGATGGACTACGGCTGAAGAAATAACTATACTGTTTCACCGTGTTCGGTGAATTCGGTATCTGGTCTAATGGACGAACGTACACATTATCGGTAACACGACGCTTCGGTGATGACGGTATTAAATGTTTGGTTACCGGTAACGGTGACAGATGTAAACTGTCAGACTGGAATAATAAAACGAATAATAAATCAATCCAAATATACAGTTTTGTCACAACAGTATCTACCTGTTGGGAATTGGAAAATCGCAGGGCAAAATTTTGTATACGTTGAATATACACAGTATTGTAGAACTTGATAAGATCTCCACGATCTTCTAAATCGTGTGTCGTAGATGTTCCTGCTAGTTCGCCAGGATTTGCACGTTTTATAGGTGCTTCAATGCTTGCAGTATCTTCTGGAAAAAAACATTAAACAACATTCGGATAATGAACAGTATCTTTCTAATTGTAGTATTTAGAAAGGAAGCTATGCTATTGGTATAATGTGAGACATTTATTTGTATAAAAACATACCTTTTGTACCGGTAACGGCTGGTTTGTCATTTCGTTCCTCCGGCTTCGTCTTGTGCATTAACACACTTCTATACACATGGCTGTCGGCTTGTGGTTGTAACCGGTAACACCGCATAATCTCTGTGAATGTTTTCTCATTCCGTAACACCTGCATATGCACACAACACTTTTGTAGAACACAAAACTTCTGTTACATAAACATTAACGTACTTTGCATACCACGTATACTGCACACATTAGTATTTGGTCTAAATGTCTATCTTTCATCAGGTCCGTATTCTCGATAATGCAGTGCTCGAAACATGTGAAAATTTTCCGTTTTAACTCCGTGTCCGTCACGCTTAATTGGTTACACAATTCTTCCATTCGTACTCCAGCCAAATTATAGAACTAAAAATCGAAACATATTTTGTTAATGCAGGGATACGTAAGTTAAGAATAATTCCATTACTTTTCTAAAAAACAGAGCCAAGGATCCGTTGCGTCTTGGTTTTGGAGCCTCGGTTGCATGTTGACTTGATGATGGATTAGCTGACGTAACATTTGTCATGTCTCCTAGATCTGATATTGGTATTAATTTCTTGTTTCCTTTCTCATCTACCAGAACTAAATACAAAGTAGTTACAATGACGCACACGCATTTATAATTCCTTAGTTCGTACCTATTGCCACAGTTTTTGATGGCGCTGAAGTCTGGAGTAATGATTGTCCCGGTTTAACTTTGATTGTTTGGTCTACGAATAATTTTTTCTTTACAACACTACCAGCAATTGGAGATTGAAATCTTTCGGCAGCTGTTGACACTGGAGACTGTTGCGCATCTACAATTTAACATACAACAGTTTATCAAAATCGTTACAAAAAAAAAGCAGGGCAAATCAGGCTTACTTGCAAGTGGCGTTTGAAACTTTTTTAGGTTAGGATTTTTGGCAACGTGTGTACCATCATCCAAATGTCCTGGTAAAGCTGTATCTTCACAACTGGGCACTGAACGATTGGACACTTCAATGCAGTGCCATAATGGACTATCACTTTCCCAAGCAATGGACTCCAAGATCTGTTCTTCAATCTGTAATACATCACATAAGTAATATCTTCATGCGTACTTGCTCAATATATATATCGAATAAAGAAAAATGAGTACATACCGAATTCAAGTGTTTAACAACATCACGGGATAACTGGTCTTTCGTACGAACAATCAACTCAATAACACGATAAAAATAGTACGCTTTTAAATCTAAAGCTTGCAAAATCCATGGGAATTTGCGTTGACAGTTGTAGGAATAAATAACTATTTCTATGCTACAGGCAAACATACACCGATGGAAGATGTCTTGTTCCAACAGATTCTGTAACAAAGTACGATCAAATGAACGACATATTGCAATTGGACAATTATTTAACTAAACTTACGGTAACGTCCAAATTTGGATTACGAAGTCTTTCTTCTTGTACGACATTCTCCAGTAGTTTGTAGTACAGCGTTTCCGATAGAGTTAAACGTTTGTTAGCAAAATCGACATTACCATTGGGTTGATCAGCCGTCTGTTGTGTATAGTGCGTGCGAAATTTGTCACCCATTTCTCGTATACGATTCTTTATAGCTTCAGTTGGGTCACGTGAACACGAACTGTCAAAACAAGCTTACAATCAGCCATCATGCTGATCAAATCTCTATACTACATACCTGAATATCTCTTTCAATTCCCCATTTGGTTCGGGCTGTCGACCAGCTAACAATGTTTGCAATCGTATTACACTCTGTGTTGCCGTTGTTAATGGTGCATTTTTCTGACCATCTTTGCCACGTAAATATCTGCGTCCTGTTAACGGTGTAGCAGGAAACAGTTGTTGAATTTGCTGGAAGGAAATGAGTAAATGTCATGTACATACTTTCAACAACTAAAAGCAGTCCGATAAGAACTTACATCATCATACTGTGTAGTTAAGTTATTGCTACGTTTAATCTGTGATTTATCTTCGCCACGATTCGGCGACCCAATAGTGGCATTCAAATCACCATCTAAAATGCAATGTAATTAACAGAATTACAATTAGATATTGATTGTTAAACACAGTAAAATGCAATAAAAGTAGCTAATTGAAAATTAAATCTGCACATCCATTACAAAATATTTAATTTAAAAAAAGCAACCAAAATTAAAATATTAATAGTTAATGCATTAGCGCCAGACAAGTTCGTTCAAAGAAAAAAAATTTATTTAATAATAATAAAAAGCAGGCGAATTTCTCAGTCCGACTATGTAAAGCATACAGTAATAATGAAATATAGTGACGGCATAATTAAATCAATCAATTCAATTTATCTTTCACTGTCAAGCAGAAACAAGCGACCAATCTTATGGCAACCTGTATAGCCCTTTGTGATATGAGGATTAATGAAATGTTCTGCTTTTTTATTGTTTACTATGAGTGAATATGGACGAAAAAGCAAAAAAATACGATACCTGTGTTCAAGTCACGCAACGCAGAACGCACCCCACCGAAAGCCGCCTGTTTATTTATTAACTGCATTCTCCGGTATTCGGCTGTAAACGATTTAAAAACCACGGTTACGGCGGTTACAACTGGTCATATCTATGTACCAGGTACATAATAGTAACAGTGCTATACAAGTATGTCTAAGTTATGGTCTATAAAGCATAATTGCCAAAAAATGCGATGCGCTAGTTTGAAAATAAAATTAATAGACCTGAAAATAAATATGAACAGCCATTCTGAAACATGCAGAGATTATATAAAATATATTGAATTCAGTTATTTTAGTTTAATAAATAATAATTCTGTATAAATACTACATAAATGTTCAATAAATAAATTCTTTTCATGTTAAACAATATTTAAATACTAATTTAAAATTATATTTACTTACAATTATTGTACTAGTTTATGTTTGACGCTACAAATTTGTACATTATATGAAATAAACGATGAACAGTATTTGAGAAACAAGTTGTAACAAGCAGCTGATCGACATTACATACTATATATGGTGACACTACAAATTGCAGAATCGCGAATGATGTAAAATCATTTATATATATTTATGACTCATTTATCTGATCGAACTTCAATATTCGGCTACAGTTACTTTATAGTATTGTAAACGAAATACACAGTAACATATTCAATACGGTATAGTTTATATATTAAATAGTAAAATCGCAACAGTTTAACAATATATTTTTAAAGGCAAATGTTTAATTCAAGCACTTAAATCTGTTTTTCAATCAGATAACGATAATTTACCGAGAAATTTTTAGTTTCTCGATGCCAGGTATAAAGTAACAAAAATCCTAATTAAAATTGTTCTTTCCGATTTGGCAATAGGCAGACAACGATTACCCGTAGAGATAATTTACGGTTTCCTGTCAGCTGACTGCATGTGCATACAACCATGGCAGGAGCAACCAGGCGGGAGGGTGGTAAGAGAGGGGCGGTAACAGGTTCTAAAGAAAAGGGATCAGCTGGTGTTTACTCTGCATGGCACACCTGTTCATCCCCGTGTCATTTAAATTTTAAACATCGCTATGCATGACCGACGGCCATGAATGGCTCGGCACTCAAAACCAGCCCTATTTCATTCTATAATCATATGGTTACTTCACGTAGAACATACTTTTGTACTTTCACCATGCTTGTCTCTAGTTATTTTCAGAAATATTTCACATTGAGCACATAGTTTAACGGTCATTGAATAAAGCTAATTTTATTTCACATAATTATTTAGTATTTTCAACGGCTATGTTTCAAATTGTGTCGGTCTGAATTATAAATGTGTTTATTCACTTACCCAAAAATATTTTCTCGTCAAATTCGCCGACATTTAACACATGTTCCTCGTACACTTTATTCACAGCTTTCATGTTCATATCAAAATTGACAGGATCAAATAATCCAGCGAACGTGGACGGATCGCCGTAGAGAATATTTTTGTCAAATAAATTATTCACAGCCTGTTTCCAGGAATATTGTTTCACCCATTTTGCTTCCAGAACGATTCCATAAAAAAGTTGGCACAAAATATCAATAATACAGGGAGGCTCTGTGGGTTTTACGTAGTCAGGTGACGACCAATTTTCGGGTAACCCTGTAAGCACGGAATATTTGTGTTACAAACACATTGTACTTTACAAAACTACTGATTATACACTTGCCTGAGAAATTTGGATTTAACAGATCTCTTCGATCGGCTAATAAGGCATTACTAAATGCCATATCACAGCACGCCAATAATAAGTGAAACGAAGTAACTAGATCATCGCTGCAAGTCGCGAATTCTCCCTTAATGCACACAAATAGAGTCCAACAGAATTCAAATATTCTTGCGGGCGTACAAGGTAAATTTCTAAAAACATCAACCAAACAATGTAAATTATTTGTTAAACATGAAATTACAATATGCTTTACCTGTGTTTACGAGATCTGTGTTGTTTCGGTTGATCTTCAGCCGGAGTCAAAAATATTTCGTTGAAAATAACGTGAAATTTCTTGAATACAACACACGATACAGCAAAGTTTCGCTCTAAACGGTCGATTCTCTTGCGGAATTCTGCAGGCATATTTGCCATATCGGCCCATTTCTTACTTTTACTGAAGAATTGCGTCAAACTGCAAATAAAAATGAAGATATTCGAATACATTAAAGCTACAACAACGCGCAATTTCAAAACTATCCAAGTTGTACAATGGTATTTACCTTAAATTACACAGCCTTAATAATCTTGTCAAACTAACACAATTTCCTTTGACAACTGACCCTGTCTGACCAACAGTAGGCAGAGTTTCTATGCGACAAGCCACATAAATAGAACATCCTAACCAGTGCAGTGGATCACCCTGAACAATAGACACATAACCAAAAATGTATCAAAACACAACATCAAAACACTAATTTCTGCTTGTTATAAACAACGTATATAATAATAACAACGAAATATCACTGTTGTTTGTTACTATACCTCCAAAGTGTAATTTTTTTTTATTGATTCATAGCTAACCCATGCTTCAGCATTTGTAGCAGCATCCATATTCAAAGTATTGCATAGTTCATTATGTCTTTTAAATATGTGATCATCAGAATTCTCTGATAACCCCATCGTTAAAGATATTGTTAAATTCACCAATAACTAACAATCAAAACACACTAAACACAACCAAAACCAAACCATGAATGGCGTAGCGACGAGAGTACGCGGCAAATGACACAAGTAGCGGGGGAAGAGCGTAGGAATACATTATGATACACTATTATCTAATACTAATCATCCTTCCTAGGCCGCACTTTACTTTGAAAATCGTTGTCATTTTGTATTATTAAGTAAAATATCGTTTGTACATACATTTACAACGCGTTTAGCAGTTTATATTAATATAGAAAGCATGGAACTATTTTTCCATATACTAATCAAATTTTGTTCATTACTTGGGTACACCTATTATCATTTATAAAAACTGAGTAGTAAACTATAGAGTGACATTATCAAGTAAAATAATTCAGAATAAGCATAAATTGTCCATAAATATTGAACATTAGTAGTCCATCAATAACCATAATATCGTTTCCCGCCAAATATGTGCACGCGCGTCTAGCGTCTGACAACTTTCATGGAGGGGAAAGAGAACCACTTTGGCGGCATTCAAACTAATGTCCAAGTTGTTTACAATAGTATAAACAATTGTTACACATTATTTATTAACCCACACGTACTTTACAAACATAAACATACCTATATCATATTCAATGAAATACAAATATTAAATTTCGTAATTAATAAATAATTGTTTTAAAATTCAATAATACTACTTCTAGATGATCTAGAAGACCTAGACAGATCCGAAAGAATACCAGATCTAGTACTTGCAGCTGATAATAATCTTTGTGTTCTATCCGCTATCTTTTGAGTACTTCTAAAATTAGGAACCGG